>CM060428.1:44764305-45964305 GCA_030545235.1 Helianthus tuberosus
CCACCAGCTTGATCATTCCTCTGATTACGATTCACAGCGCCCGCTTGGTTAGCATTGTTGCCTCGATTCTCGTTACCTCCATAGTTTCCTTGTGGGCGATTTCCATTCCCACCCCGGTTGTAATTTCTGTTTCCGAATCCTCCCTGGCCTCCCTGACCAGCACTGGCCCAACAAGTGTCCTTCAAGTGGCCACGTTTCCCACATGCTTCGCATACTTTTGGTCCGCACTGACCAGAATGATGGCGCTGGCAGGTGTTGCATTTGGGCTGGGTGCCCATATACCCTTTTCCTTTCCTTCCCTTACCAGTTGTAACCTGAGCTGGAGTGTCTGATCCTCCTTTCTTAACCGCCACACTGGTGCCCTGCTTGAAGTTCGAGAACTTCCGTTTGTTACCTCCTGACGACTCGACGTGAGTCTCTGCCTTCTTCGGCTTGATCTCATCAAACTTGTTCAAACGAATAGCCTCCTCAGTGAGAGCTACGCTCAAATCAATCGCCTCAGTAATCGTTGCAGGCTTGGATGAGGTTACCATGCTTATGATTTGAGGAGCTAATCCCCAAATGAAGCGTTCAATTCTCTTGAACTCAGGAGTGACCATGTAGGGTACCACATGCGATAAGTCATGGAACCTTTGAACGTATTCTGCTATCTTTGGACCGTCCATTTTCAAGTGCCAGAACTCGGTCTCCAATCGCTGGATTTCTGCGCGGGAACAGTACTTTTTGCGCATGAGTTCCTTCAGTTCGGTCCAGGTCAGTGCGTAGGCAGCAGCTTCGCCTAGTGTCTGTACTTGTAGATTCCACCAGGATAGGGCTCCATCTAGAAACAGCCCTGAGATATAGGTGACTTGCTGATCCAGCGCGCACTTGCTCATGCGAAGAACAGTTTCGGTTTTCTCAGCCCAACGAACAAAGGCGACAGCACCTCCTGTGCCATCAAAGTTTACGGGCTTGCAGTCTAAGAACTGCTTGTAGGTGCATCCTGCACATACGTTATAACATACGTTTGGCATTAGCATCATTGCTAAAGATATCCAATTAGGTCATGGTATGTCTAAATGACTTAGTATTACCATGAGGTGGATTATTGTTGTTGCCAGAGTTGCTTCCACTAGTCCCTCCTTGAGAGGCGGCGTATTGTGCAATGGCAGCAGCGATAATCTGCTGGAGTTCTGCCTCATTAGTAGGCATGTGTGTCTCACGTCTCGGCGGCATCTTCTAAAAGATGGTTTACGTTGGTCAGGCCATAGTGAAACGTACGTATATAGTAATAGTAATAGCACATAACATCTCATGTTATCAATACATCACAAATATTAATCACACAACATCCCATGTCATAAAAATATAAATAAGCAATCAAGCGAATCAAATATGGTGAGAATACTGCGATTGCCATATATCGAGACCACATAGTAAGTGTATCAGTACATCCTTGTGTCATACAATCATCAATCAACTAGGGGCTACATCACCCCTGTCCAAAAACTATATCATGTCAGTGTCAAATACAACGTTAAATACATGTCAACAAAAGTCAGGATCATAAAGTAGTCTCCAAAAATGTTGTGCAGTCCAACAATCGCCGTCTTCTCACCAACGTCTACCCAAACAGCACTGATGAGCTCTATACAGATGGTGGTGGAGGAGGGGGAAAGTGGGTGTAAAACAAACGGCGTAACTGGAGCCAGTCCTCCTCCATGGCTCGCTGGGTACGAATGATAGAAGCAACCTGCTGCTCTAGTGTAAAGAGACGGGCAGCATAATCTGGAGGTAAGGGTCGAAATGGCTGCAGAGGAGAGTGTGTCCGACCATGACACTGGCATGGTGGCAGTTGAGCTCTCTCAAGCTCCTGGATGCGCTGCGTGTGTGACTCGTGCTGGGCGACAAAAGACATCAAAACGTCCTCGATAGTATACCCCATGTGGAAACGATGGTAGGGGTCAGTAGGTGGTACAGCAGAGTCTGGTGCCCAAAGGAACGGCTCACTGGTAGGATCGAAAGGTGCCACATGAAATGGAGCAACAGAGGGTGGCACAGATGACATCTGGGGCATGAAGGGGATAGACATCGGTACATGCCCAAAAGGATGGGCTGAAGAACCCTCTCCAGGCCTCGCTGGAGGTACAAACTGAGGAACCTGAAAAGAAAATTCAACATGTCGTGTATCAGGGATCTGAGGGGGAAAAGGTGGAACATCCTCATCAGCAGGTATCCAACCGTGCTGTGCATGCTCATCTGGTGGATCCATGTGTGACGCGAACAGTGCATGCTCGGGCTCTAGTGGGATGGGATCAGGTGCAACAAAAGGGTGAACAGGTGCAATGTGCTCAACAGGATGGTCAACAGGTATATCAACCACAGGTAGAGGAACAACAAGGTCAACAACAACATGATCGCCCTCTAACAAAGGAACATCCACGGGGAGATCATCAACAGGTGGGTCTGCTATAACAGGCTCAATAGGGATGCCAGCATGTACGGGGTCATGCTCAAGTATAGGGTCTAGAGCGGCTGCCTGCTCAGGAGCGACGACAGGCTCGGGATCATCAAAAGCCATCTCGAAGTCAAACTCGGGGTCGATAGGATCTACTGGGTCAGCTGGATCCTCCATGGGCTGATCCATAGGTATAAACTCGACATCACGATCCGGGTCGTATCCCGGGGGAAAGATAGGATCAGAATCCTCTATGTCATCATGGTCAAACGCAAAACTGGGAATAGGTGCAACAGAGGATGCCTGGTCAGGATCAGAATCGTGCGCAAAGTGCTGTGCGCTCAATGTGTGAGAAGGTGCGGATGCCACAGACTCGAAGGAGTCTGGGACAGGAGAATGTGCAGGCGAATCCTCAGCGGGAACGTCAGCGATCATCAGAAGATCGTCTGCAGGAAGAAGGGCCTCGCCCTGGATCTCATCCTCAAAGGGCTCGTCCTCAAACAGGTCAATATCGCCATCAGCCTCGGCGTCAAGAAGAAGATCATATGCTGGATAAACGGCTAAGGGTATAGGAGCCGGAATCTCTACTAGAGGTAGGTACTCAGCGGGAGGGTCATCTGCAGGCTCATCAGCACCATCGGGTAGTGCGAAAGGCTGGAAATCATCCTCGTCAGTACTGGTATAGTCAGATGTGTGCACCTCGTGCTCGGAGGATGTGGGGTCATCAGATATGATAGGTATGGGTCCAGTGGTGTCCGAAACGCCAGTACCGGCTGAATCCATGAGTCTGTAACATAAACACAAATATGCTCAAATAATCAGTCATACAATCAGATAATCACATAAGTCACCAAGGAAAATATCACATAATTCTCCTAGTCTCACTAGCCAATTTCTCCCAGTCTCTAAGACTGCTCTATCATCTACCTCGACCTCTCAGATCGAGCCTCGGTCTCCAATACCGAGCCTCAGTTTCCAAGACTGAGCCAACTCTTCCTAGTCCAACTAGCCAACTACCTCGATCTCTCAGACCGAGCCTCGGTCTCCAATACCGAGCCTCAGCTTCCAAGACTGAGCCTACTCTTCCTAGTCCAACTAGCCAACTACCTCGATCTCTCAGATCGAGCCTCGGCCTCTCAGACCGAGCCTCAGCCCTTCTAGACTGAGCCTATAAATAATAAAATGTGCTCAACATTTGTTTGTAAAAAGTTTTGGATCTGGACTTAAGTGGTATGCAGAAAAATGTTTTCGTGAGAGCCCTAGTGATCATAGTCTAGACTCGAGGAAGAATCCTAGTTCGCTATGATCAGAGCTCTGATACCAAGCTATCACACCCTGGCTTTGCGGAAGGGTGGTTAATTTTGGTGTGACTTCTTAATACCATAGCTTAACCATAACAAAGCTATATGAAATAAAATCATGCAAGATCATCCATTGATTAAGTTTTAAAACCAGAGTAACACAACATTGTCTTAGAGACTTACAACATCGTAACACAAAACATTGTCTTGAAAAACATAAACAGTAACATGAAATAAGCGCAGTTTAAGAGTTGTGACTTGTCCAGGAAAGAGTCACATTTCCTAAACTGGGATGACCTTGGAACCCTTATGCAGCGGGAAAACATAACATACAGTGCCAGATCTTTTAGTTCCCTGAAATACATGTAAGTTGAAAAATCAACAATAATGTTGAGCGAGTTCATGTGTAAGTGAGTATGTAAAACACTTGTAAGTATAAAAGTTCCCTGGTATGTAGCAGTGTAAGGAAAAGAGATCACCAATGGTTTGCAAGGCCATTAGCATGTGTGAAGTGCAAGTAGGAAGACTCAACCTAGCAGATTTTGTGTTGGGTACAAAGTCACTCAAGGTCCGTTCTGTTGGGCCTCTTAGAGGTCCGTTCTGTTGGGCCTAGAGTTGGGCTCGCTACACCCAGATAGATCTACCGCTTACGTCCCTCGGTGTTTCTGCCTACCCACTCACATGATCTAAGTAGTAAACCTCCTTACGCTAATCATACCATGTATAAAGTACTTGTAAACAAAGTAACATGTATTTCACCCCCGCAGTTAAGAAAACTGAAAACAGTTAGAGAAAAAAGGGGGACATGAACTCACAGTGAAGCGTCTCTACCAAGTATCTCCTGCTCAAGCAGCTGTGCGACGACCTACAGGTGCTAATTTCTATTAGACGGACGGCTGTGCCTTAGCTTTATAGTTTAAGTCTTTGGGAAATAGTTAGACAACTATTTCGTGTTTACGTTCTGTATATACTTGGAAGTAAATCTCCTTCCCAAGGATGGGGGATTCAATACATGTGCGTTCAAATTATATCATTAAGTCTCACTTAAAATATATATATATTTCCAATTCCAAAATGTAAGTATTTTTCTCAAAAATATTATATTTTCATTTCACATAATTTTTCTCCAATAATACGTTGTTAAAATATGCGTTCATAAATATTTCCGTAAGTGCGTAAGTTACGTTTAACAATCGAGTGGTAATATAATTACCGGTGTAACTTATATATTTATGGTGAAAGCGTTCGTATTATTTTGGATTCGTTAACGTTCGTAAATATTATTTTTACTCTAAAAATAATATTTATGTATTTTCACAAAATAATCATAAACAGTGTGTGAAAAATATATATTTATCACGTTAAATTTTGTGAAAATCCCACCTCCGAATATTTAGTAAATAAAGTCATGGCGAAATTTATATTTCGAAAACATGTCAAAATAATTCTAACACTCGTAGTGTAAATAGTTCTAAGTGTTAGGTTGTTAGAAAAATTTCGCCAGAGTTTCCTCTGTAACTGGAGGTGGCCACGCTTTCAAGCGTATCATTTTCTTTTATCAAATCAACTCAACAATTTTCTTTATTTGCTCAGAACAACTTTTCTCACAACAACAAATCAACATATGTGTAAATTGCCAAAAATTACATGAACTTGTAGTTTTCCCAAAACTATGGTATAAATCCCTTTAAATTTAGTAGATCTTCATATAAGGTAATTTGATCTTGTAAAAACCTCGTTTTTAGAGAAAATTCATCCTTACAACTTCCCGTCATCTTTTTACAAAAACTGTTATTTTGTCGGATCTTTTCATTTCACAAGTGTTTACACACTTGTGGTTTATAAAAATCATGCGTGTTAGTGTGAAATCCATCTTTTAAAATACATGATTTCTTTGATACGTGGTTCCTTGAAAATACCACTTGCAGATGCGTAGATCTGCTAGTTTTAAACACTATTCCATAAGTAAAACATTTTTACACAAGTTCATGATTCGCGTGTGGTAGAGTTTCACCTTTTAACCCTTGTATTATTCAAAACAAGCTTATGTTAAGATCCATGATCTTACCAAACCGGGTTAAACGATGATCCGAGCTACCACATCATAGATCGGGCCTAAATAATCATACATTTCGAATACTACAACATTTACACAACTTATGAGCTATTAACCACCATTTTTCATGTTTTTAGTAAACTTTAATGCTTCATCTTGCATGTTAACGAGTTTTAACCGATAAAAATCCTTTTAACCACTTTAGATTAGTTCGAATACGAGTTTTAAGCATTATACCTCTAGCTCGAGGCTAGGGAAGAATCTACGCGCAAACGAGGTGGATAAAAGCTAAGTAGAGAGGTCCTTCGCGTTCCGCTTGCAACAAGCTTCCTAATACGAGACCCTTGATGCTTGAATGAGCTTGGAATATGAAGATTGAACTCGAAAATGGATGGAGGGCCAAGGGGGTGTTCGGCCGAGACTTAGAGAGCAAGAGAGAGATGTGAGAAAGTTGTGTTGAGTGATGATGATTATCTTGTGTAATTAGTGGAACTTATAGACTAAACATATGTGTATTAACCAAAGGATCTTGTGCCCCCTAGATATTATGCATACAAGATCTAGTGAATCAACATGGTACAAGAGTGGGGTCACTTGGTGACCGATTCGGTTGGGGGGGGGGGGTCCTTGGTTCGATTTTAACTAGATGATTAGGGACTAGTTAGTTAAGTTAAGTGTTAACTTGGTTACTAGTATGGTATGTGTTATAGCGGGTGTTAGGGTATGCGGGGACCCTAACTGGCTCAGAAAAAGATAAATAGTGAAAATAACAATATTTTCATGTTCCGGGTATAGTCCGGTTGTTTGGTTGGATAGTAATCCGTTAAAGCGCTTAACAAAGCTTTAAAGTGTCGTTATTACCATTTTTAGTGACCCATCTCATTTCTGACACTTTGGAAAGTGTCTAGTAATATTTTTCTCATGTTTTGGCACTTTATTAGTTAGCTAAAAGCTGAATTTTTAGTTAAAGTGCTGAGTTTTGTACTTAGAGTACGTTTTAGGCACATCCAGTCATAGTGACTTATCCCTAGAGACGCAGTTCCACAACCCTTATATCCCTACACTCACTACTAGTGTAGCAAAACATCTTAGGCTCTTACAGGCCTTAGATGCAGTGTCTGCCTGATGCTGGCTTTATCAGCATGTTCAATAGGTTATCCGCTATTGTGCTACTGTGCTTTTCGTGCATCATGGTTGTCACTAGGGTTCAGCATGTAAATAATGTAGTGACGATAAGTAAAGTATGATGCAAGTAAGTACATGTATCAGATATCGAGTAGCAGTTTATCAGCTAGTTCAAACAAGCACAGTAATTAAGCAGTAATTAATCATTAATTAAGTCGTACGGATACCTGGTTTGGTGAGGGTTGTCACAAACCAAGTCTCGAGATCAGAAAACAGAAAAAAACGGAAACAGAGGCTGGACACGGCCCCGTGTTCAGTGAGCGCGACCCCGTGTTCAGCGAACACGGCCCCGTGTACAGCGAACACGGCCCCGTGTACAGGCTACTGTAAATGCAAATTTAAACTAAAATGCAGAAAAATGTGCGCGCGTTTTAAAAAGGTTTTGAAAAACTGATTAGGCCGTCGATTTTAAGCTTTCTTAAAATCCTTGTGTCCCCGGCAACGGCGCCAAAAACTTGATGGGTGTCAAGTGTTATATATATTAGGTGTATATTTTAAGCCCCTTTAACACTTTTTAGTCAAGTTTTAAATTTATAAAACACGATATTTACTAACACTAGACACTCATATGGGCAAGTGCATCCATCGTGAGCGTAGTATAGTGTTGGTAAGATACCGAGGTCGTCCAAGGACACAAGAGCTTTTAGTACCGGTTTATCCTCAACGTCTAATCAAATAAAAAAGTTTAGAAAATAAACTAAGAAAAATAAAAACTAACTAAACTGCTGAAAATAAAAATAAAAGAAAAACAGATAGACAAGATGAATCACTTGGTTCTGACTCGTATCTAGTGTAACCTTTGATTATTTCCGCACTTTTGCACTATTTTAAGAGATTATCTTAGTTATTGTAGTTGGCCCCTCTTTTGAAGGTGACGTTACCCTCACCCCAGTAGTTTCAGTCAGCAAGGACACAATCCTAAAAGGGTGGATTATTGGAAGATAATGAATTAAGTTATTAATGCAAATTATGGTAGGCCCCTCTTTTGGAGGTGACGTTACCCTCGACTAAGTAGTCTGAGTCAGCAGGGATACAGTCCTAAATAGCCGGGTTATAATATTAATAGTAGTTAACTTATGAGGGGATCAAAGAGTTTGGACCCCCGCCATCCAATACCGTTAAGTATTGAAGGAGGTCCTACTAAATTTGACCCAGGTCCATTGCAGGACCTCTAAATGCTGAACAATGGCAAGACCTTTACCAAACCGTTCCCTTAACCCCCGACCAGGTAGCCAACATACCTCCATATAGACCGTGGAGATATGAATGGTGAAAATCTTTTATTTTATATAGACAGTAAAATAATGCCAAGACACCACGGACAAACGATAAGGAAAGATCACCTTCAACATAAGCAACTAGTTATTAAAGTCATTAATACAAAACCAAGTAAAAAGTGCAAAAGATTAGAAATAAAAAGTATTACACTAGACACTTTGTCTTCACCAAGTGATGTAAGAGACTTAGGCAAACATGGCCTTGATTGTCAAGAACTCTTACGATCAATCTTGGATCCCGAGATGACTCACACACTCTATGATGGACAATGGATGATGGTGGTGGATGATGGTGTTATGGTGGTGGTGGGTGGTGGGTGAAGTGTGAGAGAGGTGGTGTGCCAAGGGATGGTTTGAGCTTGAGCCAAGCACTTCTATTTATAGGCTGAACAGAAGCTCGGGCATGGCCCCGTGTCCATATCCTCTCTTTCTTCATTAATTACAGCTTTGTCTTATTAGTTGACCACGCCCCCGTGTCCGCTGAGCACGACCCCGTGTGCAGAAGAATCTTTGTACTATGGAGATTTGCCTGGATTGCGCGAATCTTATAGTTGACCACGGCCCCGTGTCCGCTGAGCACGGCCCCGTGGTGGGCAATAGAAGCTTATACCACTTTGTCTTTTCTGCTGACACTTGGGCACGCCCCCGTGCTGGCTGAGCACGGGGCATGTTCAGGCTTCTGATCTCTTGTTTTGCTTGCGAAGATGCTGTTGTGGGGTCGGGCATGCCACGTCTTGTTCCTTTTCTTGTATTTATGTTAGATTTTGATGTCTTTTTGCTTCCTTTGTTAATTTGAGCTCATTTAATCCTGAAAATACAAAAGGAAGACAAAAGCACACTTTTTCCAACATTAGTACTAAAAAAGGGTTAGTTTTATGCCTCAATTGATGAAATTTATATGTTACATTTTGAACACATCAGTAGCGTCCAAGGGGGAGTTTGTTGGTACACTTTATGTGGACGCGACTCGACTCGGTTCGATTCGGTTCGGGTCGACTCGGTTAGGTCCGGCTCAAGCCCGACGTCACGACATTCCTCCGTCGTGCGCCCCAGAGTTCGACACGCGAAGCACTGAGCGCCGCAAGCGCATTCCCGTTTACACATCACCATGACATCATCATTGTGATGTCATGGTGATGTCACAACATTTGTCTTATGTTGAAATTGGTGAAAGTTTGTCAACAGAAATGAACTGGGCCGATTCCTTTGCACATTTGGGCCGAAGACTTGTTTGTGGACTTTGTCAAATACTTGGGCTGATACATCAATTGGACGAAGACCAAGCCCAACATCAAAGTGACGAAATCACTTTGATTTCGTCAAAATATTATGGCAAAAACACACATCTGACGAAATCCAAGAGATTTCGTCGCAATCTTGATTTCGTTGATGTGTTTCAGTATATATTCACAAACACAGAACAGAAACAGAGAGAGAAGTCTGAATAGATTTCACTGAGCGAACACATTGTAACACACACTGAGAGTTTACAGAGACCATTTGTAAACACCGCATTGTAACCGTTTTCTAGCATTAATACATTGAGTGTTAATCGTTGAATATTGTGTCTTACGTGTTCGTAACTTGGTTTAACTTACCCGTTTGGATTCCGCACTTTCGGGTTTGTCGGAAAACAGGGAATAGAGGTTACTCAATCCTCTGGGTGGACCTACAATTTGTCAGTCGGAAATACTAGTGAGTGAATCCCAGTTTAATCACGAAACATTTTATCAATTAAAACAGTATTGAGAGCGATCACATTGTTTATTTCTACACAATTACTCATTCAGTATTTGCCACTCGACCGGATCTATGGCTATGGTCAAATTACCCATTGGCTAACTCGTCGTCCAATGGTAATGCACTGTCATTCCTGACTTACTACTACTCGTAGTAATAAATTTTGTATACAAAACCCCGTAATACCGGCAGTAATTGAAGAATTACAAAGACTCAATCACCGCTTAATCACATTGTAAAACTTTTAAGGTTCTGTAAAACATTCCAAAAACATTAACAAAAAGAGGATAAACTCACATTGCTGTCTTAGGCTTTTCGTAAGGATTTCCTGGATATAATCTATAATTTATACAAATGTACATTGATTAGTACCATAACCCTTTGAAAATATTAATAATACCCTCCCCGAGACGGCATTCCAACAACTACGTCGGGCAGAACCACGATAGTTGTTACGGAACCCTAAATCAATCGGGCAGCGTAACTATTTCAAAACTAGGGTTATAATACTTACAACAGAGCAGAACCTTGCTAATTAGGGGTATACTACCCAAATATTATGCTTAATACTTCAGAATTCGAGAATGAGATTTGAGAATGAGCGACGGAAACTGAAAACTGATGCCTGCTATTTATAGTTGTGATATTGAGTTCTGTCGCGGCCCGCGTAAAAGATAAGGGACCCTTACGCGGCCCGCGTCAACATCGGTCAACTCAGTAGCTTAGCTGGGTCAGCTAGTAGACTCGACACGATGTCGACACGTGTCGTCCTCTGGTGTAATCGCGTGTGATGCTATGTCGCGGCCCGCGTAATGTTGAGGTGAGGTCTTTCGCGGCCCGCCTCAACTTACAATTTCAGAATTTTATTTTCTTTTATATGTTATAATCTATTTTGGGCTCGGTTTTCACATACGGGACATAATATAAGATATATGGGGACATTTTACAATATAATGGAGTGTCGAAATATTATGAGGGTGTTGGTTTTACCGAGGGTTGTTACAATTACCACCCACGGTACTGTCAATCCATGAATGGTGGAAATGTTACTACTCATAGTGTAGTAACAAATTTTGTATATAAAACCCCAACATACCGACGATAATTGTAGAATACAAATACTCAATCACTGTTGAATATAATTTAAAATAATTGAGGTTTTGTAAAAACAATTTACAAAAAGAAAGATTACTCACATTGCAAGTTTAGATAATACTAAGGCTTCCTGAAAATCTCCTAATTATTATCTATTAAATCAAATAATGCACACGTGTTAGTAAAATAACCCAATTTAAGTTGACCGTACAACCCGAGATAGAATTCCAATGACTGAGTCGGGCAGAGCCGACATGCATTACGGAAGTTCTAAATCGATCGGATGTACACACGAGACAGAATTCCAATGACTGAGTCGGGCGGAGCCGACATGCATTACGGAATCCTAAATCGATCGTGTAGGGTAATAGCAGGGTTATAGTACTTACAACGAGGCAAAGCTTCGCTATATAGTGGGTATTAAACTCGAGTAGAATTTTTACTATCAGAGGATTTGAGAGAGAAAAGAAAATTGAACGGATTGAAATGAGCCCTGACCCCCCCTTTATATAGGCTGGCCGAGGGTCTGTCGCGCCCCGCGACAGCCAAGGCCTAAGCCTTCGCGGCCCGCAAGAGCCCCTAGGGCGGTTATAGGCTTGCCGAGTCAGCTCGTAGCCTTGCTGAGTCAGGTGCCACGTGGCACGCCACGTGTCTGGATCAGAACAAGGACGTCGCGCCCCGCGACAGACCATTAGGTCTCCGTCGCGCGCGTCGCGCCCCATGAGCGACTACTGGATTTCGTTTTTGTTGATTTTTACAAGTATAGGGCTAAAATGGGTCCGCTTTTCACGTGCGGGGTATATTTATGGACATTTAGGGTGTCCAAAAAATTTTTTTAGGAGGGTTGTTATATCCTCCCCACCTTGTTTTGGATCTCGTCCTCGAGATCTACTGGAACAGGTGTGGGTATTTACTTTGCATCTCTGATTCGAATTCCCAAGTGTATTCTGGTCCTCTTTTAGAATCCCATTTCACCTTGACCAGAACTAATCTCTTGTGTTTGAGATTTTTTTATCTTTCTATTTTCAATCTGAATAGGTTTCTCGATAAACTTAAGTTTCTCAATTACCTTTATGTCCTTAAGAGGCATTACTAGAGATTCGTCTGCTAAACACTTTTTGAGATTACTTACATGAAATACATCATGTATTCCTGCCATTTCCTCTGGCAGTTGTAGCTGATAAGCTACAGGTCCTATTCTGCTAATAATCTCAAAAGGTCCAACATACCTAGGGCTTAACTTCCATCTTTTAACGAATCTGACTACTCATTTCCATGGAGAAACTTTTAACAATACTTTATCTCCTACTTGAAATTCCAATGGCTTTCGTCTATTATCAGCATAACTCTTTTGACGATCTCGTGCTGCTTTTAGTCTTTTCTTGACTTGAATTATCTTATCTTTCGTTTCCTGCACTATTTCTGGTCCAGATAATTGTTTTTCTCCAATCTCTGCCCAGCAGACTAGAGTTCTGCACTTTCGTCCATAAAGTGCCTCAAATGGTGCAACATTTATGCTAGTATGATAGTTATTATTGTAGGAAAATTCTATTAGTAGTAAATGATCGTCCCAATTTCCTCCGAAATCAATTACACAAGCTCTAAGCATATCTTCCATAGTTTGGATTGTCTTTTCGCTTTGTCCGTCCGTCTGTGGATGGTAAGTTGTGCTTAGATTCAACTTAGTTCCCATTGCTTTTTGGAAACTTGTCCAAAAATGAGAAGTAAAACGGCTATGTCTATCGGATATGATAGATAAAGGAATTCCATGTAATGAAACTATTTCATTTACATATAGCTTGGCTAACTGTTCTATACTGAAAGTTTCCTTCATCGGTAAGAAATGAGCAGATTTAGTCAATCTGTCTACAATCACCCATTTGCGGTGAATCCCATTCGGTACAACATTGTTACCTTTTCAAACCATCAACCACATACACCACGCCGAGTTCTTCATACACCACTTATGAAGAACCAAGGTTTGAGTTTCCAAAGTCAAACTTTGACTGTGATTGATGCGTGTCGAGTGTGATATATTTTTATATATATTTTTATCCCTTTTTAACACTTTAAACAAGTTTTAAATTTATAAAACACGATATTCTAATAACACTAAACACACATATGGGCAAGTGCACCCATCGTGAGCGTAGTATAGCGTTGGTAAGATACCGAGGTCGTCCAAGGACACAAGAGCTTTTAATACCGGTTTATCCTCAACGTCTAATAAAATCATAAGTTTAGAAAAAGGTTTAAACATGAAAATTAAAAACTAAAAATGCTGAAAATAAAAATAAAATAAAAAACAGATAGACAAGATGAATCACTTGGATCCGACTCGCCTTTAGTGTAACCTTTGATTATTTCCGCACTTTTGCACTTCTTAAGAGATTATCTTAGTTATAGTAGTAGGCCCCTCTTTTGAAGGTGACGTTACCCTCAACCCAGTAGTTTGAGTCAGCAAGGATACAATCCTAAAGGGTGGGAATATTGAAAGATAATTAATTAAGTTATTAATGCGTAATGTGGTAGGCCCCTCTTTTGAAGGTGACGTTACCCTCGGCTAAGTGGTTTGAGTCAGCAGGGATACAATCCTAAGTAGTCGGGTTAATATATTAATAGTAGTCTACATATGAGGGAATCAAGCCATTCGCACCCCCGCCATCCAATACCAGTGGGTATTGAAGGAGGTCCTAGTAAACTTGACCCAGGTCCTTGCAGGATCTATACACGGAACAAGGCAAGAACCTTACCAAACCATTACCTTAACCCCCGAACAGGTAGCCAACATATCTCTATATAGACCATAGAGATATGAATGGTGTAAATCTTTTATTTTATATAGACAGTAAAATAATGCCAAGACACCACGAACAAATGATAAGGAAGTTTCACCTTTAACATATGAAACTAGTTATTAAATTCATTAATACAAAACCAATTAAAAAGTGCGAAAAGATTAAAAGTAAAAAGTATTACACCAAATGCTTGTCTTCACCAAGTGATGTAAGAGACTTAGGAAAACATGGCCTTTGATTGTCAAGAACTCTTACTATCAATCTTGGATCCCGAGACTACTACACACACTCTATGATGGATGATGGATGATGGTGGTGGATGAGGGTGTTGTGATGGTGGTGGAGTGTGGGTGAAGTGGGAGAGAGGTGGTTTGCCAAGGGATGCTTTTGAAGTGAACCAAGCACCTCTATTTATAGCCTGCACAGAAGCCCGGACACGGCTGTTGGAACTTTTGAGATCGTTCATACTTGTGCTGGATTAGTTTTATAGTGGTTTGTAGCTAATTTAATAGTATAGGGGCTTATTTTGTAATTCTATAGAAGTTGTAAACCTGACTTGGTGTAGTTAAGATTCCAGCAAATTTATAAATTTGCTGGCAAGTCAGGAACACTATATATAGCCCTTGTATTGTAACCACTTGAAGCTTTTGGCTCCCTTAATGAATATTGGTGTTGTTTACATTCAATCATTGTTCTTGTGCTCTAATCTGATATCCAAGGTGCTCTATTGATTTACTCTATTGTTTGGATTCAATACAACACTTGTTGTATTCATTAATCCATTAGCTTCACCTTTATCTTTGATTATTCTTAACTTTTTCATAGTTCAAACACTTAATCAATAGGTGTTTTGGACTAAAACAACCAACCACTGTGATCCGGATTGATATTGGGATTTACAATTTGGTATCAGAGCCTTAGTGCTCTTGGTTGTTGTGTTCTTGTTGAGATTTTTCATAGTTTTTAAGGTTTTCAAAAGTTTCAAGGTTTTCAAATTTTTGGACTTAAAATGGATTGATTTGGTGTCTTTAATCGATAGGTTGTTGTTAATATACGATTAGGGAGTCATTTTGGACATTTTGTTGCATCAAAACATGGTTTTTGAGCTGTTTTTGAGTGATTAGAGGGTTTTAGTTCGTGTTAAACCCTCTGTCCAGCGAAATTAATATGAATACAGCGAACAATATTTGAAGATAGCGAAATTAAACTTTGAATATAGCGAATATATTGTTGAACATAGCGAACATAGCGAAATCTTTTCGAAGCTCATCGCATGATCACTAATTTCGACGATCATCAGTCGAGCGAAATTACTGATTATCAGCGAAATAGTGTCAAGTGACCCTGCAGCGAAATTATCGAAGGCGACTTCGAGAACTGTGATATTGAACCACAGCATTCTTATCACGGTAATTGGCGAAATTAGTCAAACTAACGTTTGTGTTGCTTGTATCAGCAGAATTAGCTTGTTCGCTCGTGCAGGACATCATCGTGTACCAGCGAAGATAGGAGATCGGTGAAGATTTTCAGAGAAATTGTTCGTGCTTCTCAAATCATCGGCGAAATTGCTTCTGTTACCGGCCTAAGTGATCTGTCAGCGAATTTAGCCTCTAATCAGCTCTCTTTTGTCAAAATCGAGCCAAGATGTCGTTGAATCAACTAAGTCCAATTGCTCAAGCAGAACTTGAGACCGGAACCACTACTAGGCCACCAAAGTTGAAAGGGGCTGAAGACATCAGCACTTGGAAGACTCGCATTCAGTCGTTCTTCGAGTACACGGACTACAATCTGTGGCTCTCAGTCACCGCTGGACCCCACATTCCAACGGTGGTTCGAAACGATGCGATTGTTCCTAAAAATGACCCCACAACCTTCACTGACGAAGACAAGGCCCTTGTCCAACGTGATCGTCGTGCACATGCCGCATTAACCATGGCTCTGTCAACGGATGACTGTAACATGTTTGAAGAACACCGAACCGCAAATGCACTCTGGAATGCATTGATTGAGTATTATGAGGGGAATGAAGAGCTGATCGAAAGCAAGAGAGACATGGTGCAGAAACAATATGACATGTTTTGTGGAGTTCGTGGAGAATGTCTTTCCGATCACATCAGTCGCTTTCTGAATATGATGACCAAAATGAAAAAGGCGGGAAATCCTGTCACAAACCGTGCTGCATTAAAGAAGCTGCTGGATTCACTTCCCAAAGAATGGAGTCTTCAATGCATGATGATCAAGAAGGATTTCCTCAACAATCCAAATCCTGTCACTCTGTCCGACTTGATCAACACCCTAAGAGCTTTCGAAATGGATGTCAACAAACGAGAGATGAACACTGCTGGTTACCCACCAAAGTCAACTCAAACCTCTGCTGGATTGAAGAATGTGGCATTTCTTGCTTCAGGTGGCATCAGTCCACAAGCTTCCGACTTAATTTATGCCAATGCTTCCGCAAGCGCTTCAAAAGCTCCACAACCTAGTGAGAAGACTGTCACATTTCGTGATACACAAGCGTTGAAAGTGTCTACTGAAAACGTGGCACTTTTTAACATGTTTCTGAGTAGCTATGAAGCCTTAATGTCAGGAGAGCTCAAGAAGGAGATGTTCACTGCTGAAGACATGTATCAGGTTGATCCAGATGACATGGAGGAAATGGATCTGAAATGGCAGATGGCCATGATCACTCTAAGGTTGAAGAAATTTCAGGACAAGACCGGGAAGCGTTTGGGTCTTGGAAAGGCTGGCTTTGACAAATCCAAACTAAGATGTTACAACTGCAAGAATGTGGGCCATTTCAAGCGTGACTGCCCCTTGTTGAAAGAAGGAAACATTGAAGCTACTCCTGCCGTAAAACAAATTACTATCGAATAAAACAAAAATAACGCGTCTCCCAGCACACCAAAAACCTTAGTCGTTGAAGATTATGATTGGAGTGAAGAAATTTCTGAAGCCAAGGAACAAGTCAACAAAGCTCTCATGGCAAAAATCTCAAGCGGGTCCTCATCAAAGCAGTCTGAGAAACCGAGAGCTGGAATTCCAAAAGGCGACAACATTGATGACAAGGGTTTGAAAAGCATTCTCACCTCCCAGGAGCCAGAGAAAGAAAAGAAGTCTGAAGAACCTAAGGAACATGCTCTTAAGGAGGCGCCTGACCAGAAGAAAGACAAAGAAAAAGTCTCAGCCGCAGCAATGAAAACAGAATCCTCGAAAGAAAAAGCTGATAAAGACTTGGTAAATAGTATTCCACATAGCTTTAAAGTAAAGTTATGCACACCAGCATGCGTTGATGTCGTGGCACATTACAAGTCTCTAAATCTGGAATTTGAGAGACAAAAAGACAATGCCTTAACATTTAACAAAGAGCTTAAACAGAACGAGGCAGCATATCAGAGAAAGTTGAATTCAACTTTAGCTGAAATGCAAACGCTAAAAGAATTTGTGTTTAGAAAAGATTTTATCATTAACGATCTCACAGAAAGACTAGAAAAGGCATTGAACGAAAAGAATAGATTGCAAATTATTATAGACAAATGGAATGTCAGTCAAAAGGCCTTTACTGACATCAAAAACTGCCAACGACCAACGTATGTGAAAGACGGGATCGGGTATAAGGATAGGCAAGGAAATGAAAGAAAACTCTTCTTTCCACCACATAGTAAAAACTATGTGCCCATGCCAACTCCACATCCCGAAAATGATCTCATTGATGAAAAGGCCTCTGTAGAACAAAACGACTTTTGTGAAAACGAAACAACCGCTAACTTTTCTAAAAGTAATGCAGATCCAATTGTGTGTAAAGAAGATGTGTGCGATGAGGATGGAGACTGCGGCGGTTCAAAAATAGGAATAGGTTATTCAGGCGACAGTTATTCCACTGTTAACTGGTTCGCCTGGAACTGTTCTAAGGAAAACAATATTCGGGATGAATGTAATAATTTAATTGGGAAGGATGACTGTAATGGCCGTGTGCCTAAATTTAAACCTTCGGATGACTGTAAGGGCCATGTGCCTACATTTGAGACCCGTGATCGTGAACATGTTCTGTCTGAATGTCATTATTTAAATTCTGCATTTTGTGATGATAAAATTGTTTGTGAATCTCCTATATTTGTGCCAGAATTGAAAAAGAATAGATTTGGAAAATTCCTCACAAAGGAAATTCCAGAATTTGTTCCATCTAGAACAGGTATGACATAATCAGAAAAGAAAATCACTGAAGATCACTGCAATGAAGACTCAAGCAGTGCTGCATCAGAAGAAGAAAAGAAGATTTCGAGTTCTGAGGATGAGCAAAAATCAGAAACCTCAAGTGAAGATCAAACAACAGACGGTGAAAGCCTTGAATTCTCAAGTGAAGAAATACCGAAAATCTCAAGTGAAGATCAAACAACAAATGATGAAAGCTCCGAGGGTTCAAGCACTGAGAAAATTGAAGACCAAGATTCAGAAAGTTCAAGCGAAGATCAAAGCTGCAATGATTCAAGCTACGAAGCAAGTGAAGAGCAAAACTCAAGTGAATACCAAGCGTCTGAAAGTTCATCCGACTCCGATAGTGATGAAGATTGCTCAGAAGATGAAAGCAGAATTGACAAGAAAATGAAGAAAGCAGAAAGCTCAAGACACTCATCACATACATCATCTTCTAACACCAACAGACCCAGACGTAAAATGGATTCGGTCCAGCAGAATCGGTTAAAGCACAACCAAAGTATCAATTTCGAGCAAATACCGCAGGATTTTCAGGATGCAGCAAGATGGATTCGGTCCAGCAGAATCGGTTATGCAGTTGAAACAGTAGTCCCCGTTTATCGCATTCACATTCAAGAGTTCTGGGAAAATGCGAAGCCTGAAACTATTAACAACAAGTGAGGAATTTCTTCAACTGTTCGTAACAAACGCATAGAAGTGACTGAAGAAAGGATTCGAAAGGTTTTGAAGCTAAAAGATGATGCACAAGATCCAATCTCCTTGAGCAAGGATGATGTGTTGGACGGATTTCGTGGAATGGGATACGTAGGAGACTTTCGTCTAAACAAGGAGATTAAGAGAAGTGGGCTCACAAGGGACTGGAGATTTATAGTTCACGTCATCGCTATGTCACTAGCTCATAGAAAGGGTGGATTTGACGGACTGAACCTAGAGTGGTCGGCAGCCATGTTAAATCTGTGTTTGAATCATAAATTCAACATCTCTGGTCTAATTTTCAACTATTTGCTAGAAAATGTGAGTGGGCGAACTTGGGCAATGTATCCTCGCTTCATCCAGATGCTGATCAATGATCAGTATGAAAATGCGTCGCATGATGGAAATCTCTACAAGTTTCATGTACCAACGAGTCGTCAATTCACAGAGATTAAAACAAATGAGTGGGTAATGCTGCATGACTGGATGTACGCAGCAGAGAGACTACCGCTGGTCAGGGAAGCCTACAGAAAATACAGAGAGGCAGTTCAAGAAAAGCAACAGAGAACGGCACAGGCTGAAGCAGAGGCTGCAGCAAAAGAAGAAAGATCAAAAGGAAAGAGAAAAGGGAAGGAAGCAGCTGAAGATGAGCCTCACAAGAAAAAGAAAAAGGCAGTTGAAAACCCAGAGAGACTCATGGGTGCAAGCTTTCGAGCAGCTGAATTTGAAGAACAGCGTCAACACATCAAAGATATGAAAGAAATCCACGCGTTGCAAGAAAAAGAAAAGAGAGAGAAGAGACTCAAGAGACAAGTGATGTCAGCATCCGAAAGACCAGAAGTTGTCACAGAAGAAGTATAGTCTCTAAATGACTTCGTTAATACTTTGATAGTAGATCCTGATGAAGTCTCAGCAAGCAAGAAAACGACAGATGAAATATCTTCCAAAGTATATCCTGTAAAGCTGACAAGGTTTTCAAAGCCACCAGTCCTACCACAAAGGGTTCGTCCCTTTCAAGAGCTTTACGATAAACTCATTAAAAACACCAGTCCATCTGTGGCCAAGGAAATATGTCTTCTCAAAAACCAAGTAAACGACACAAACATTCTTAGAGAGAAGATTAAGGATCAGCGCAAGAAGAACAAAGAGATGAACGCCTACATGGCCAAGCAATCAAAATTTATCAGATTCCAGCAGATGGGGTTAGAGAAATTGTACAGAATGATGAGAAATATGTGCGAGCAGATGAAAATAAAGCCCATGTTCTCTTTTGATGAAATCTTCGACTTTGAAACTTTCATAGAAGAAGAAACTGTCAGAAAGGAAAAAGAAGCTGAAGCTAAGAAAAGACGCCTGGAATCGGTTGAGAAGGTAACTGAAGGAGATGAAAGTGATGAAGAAGAAGTTGACAGAGATGATATGCCAGCTAGATTCATCGAATGGGGTCTGGAAGAGGAAGTACTGTATGAGCAAAAAGATGGAAAAACTTTCTCACCTCAGCATCCAGAATGGTTCAAGAAAGAAAGAGAAAGACTCCCTGATTTCTATCAGGTGATAACTGTGGAAAAGAGCAAAGCCACCGACAGAATCATTAGCTGGATGTACAACAACCTGAGAGGAATGTTTGTAGTTAAAAGACGAGGTGGTGTGATTCAGTACTTTCAGACCGGATTTGATCTCTTTACACTTCCCAGGTGGGATTTACGTGAGCTGGGCCGTCTGGACATTCTAAATCCAGAAGAAAGAAGTATTGGAGGAGACTTTGAGCGTTTGATCGCTAAAGAATGCAACAAGGGTTTCCCTAATCACAGGCCTCAGCGACCAAGACGAAGAGTTTCGAAAACAACCATAGATCCAGTGACAGGGAAAGGAAAGGTGACGTGGGTGATCAACCCAGCTAAAGTTGTCACGAGAATCAAGCTCCCAGAAGAAATTCCTGTTGCCCTCAAAGATTTCAAGAAATGGTTCTATGATAGCAAAACTGGCGAAGCTGTGATCAGATCCAACGAAAACATAGATATTCGAATCTTGGATCCTATGGACGTTTTTATGTTTGGGCTCTCCGATCTAACAGTGTTGAATGCAAGCCGCATAAACGTGGGAGCTGGAAATGCAAATCTTGAGGAGGCTATGCTGTTTTAGAGAGCGGTAGAAAGAGCCTGGAAGTTAAAGAGGGAAATGCTGGATCTGGTAGACAAGATTGAGAAAAGAAAAGAAACAGAAGAAAAGAAAAGGGAAGCAAGGAAGAAAAAGAAGCATGAACATAAGAAAGAAAAGACCCCTGCTTCATCAACTAAACCCACCACAACATCATCACCTCCGGCCTCATCCACATATGAGGCCACTATGGAGGATCAACCTATTAGTGAAGCTGTTACTACTCAAGCAACTCCGGATGCACCAATCGAAACTCAAGCACCACCCGAAACGACGACGAGCAAAGACAATCCCAAAGAGCCTGAAAAGCCAGCTAATGAGAATCCAGCGGAAACCAATGAAGAATGAAAAGACAAGTATGCAAAGATCTAGGGGGGATATTGTTGGAACTTTTGAGATCGTTCATACTTGTGCTGGATTAGTTTTATAGTGGTTTGTAGCTAATTTAATAGTATAGGGGCTTATTTTGTAATTCTATAGAAGTTGTAAACCTGACTTGGTGTAGTTAAGATTCCAGCAAATTTATAAATTTGCTGGCAAGTCAGGAACACTATATATAGCCCTTGTATTGTAACCACTTGAAGCTTTTGGCTCCCTTAATGAATATTGGTGTTGTTTACATTCAATCATTGTTCTTGTGCTCTAATCTGATATCCAAGGTGCTCTATTGATTTACTCTATTGTTTGGATTCAATACAACACTTGTTGTATTCATTAATCCATTAGCTTCACCTTTATCTTTGATTATTCTTAACTTTTTCACAGTTCAAACACTTAATCAATAGGTGTTTTGGACTAAAACAACCAACCACTGTGATCCGGATTGATATTGGGATTTACAACGGCCCCGTGTCCATCCATTTTCTCTTTCTTCATTAAATGCAGTTTGTCCGCATTAGTTGACCACGCCCCCGTATCCGCTGGGCATGGCCCCGTGTGCAAAAGCGTATCTGTACTATCAAGATTTGCTTGGATTCTGCGAATCTTAGCGTTGACCATGGCCCCGTGTCTGCTGGGCACACCCTCGTGGTGGGAAATAGAAGCTTCTATAACTTTGTCTTTTCTACAGACACTTGGGCACGTCCCCGTGTCCTCTGGGCACGGGGCGTGTTCAGCCTTCTGATTTCTTGTTTTTGCTTAGGAAGATGCTGCTGACGGGTCGGGCATGCCACGTTTATTCCTTTTCTTGTAATTATGTTAGATTTTGCTGCATATTTGCTCATTTTGTTCATTTACGGTCATTTAATCCTGAAAATACAAAAGGAAGACAAAAACACACTTTTTTCAACATTAGTACTAAAAAAGGGTTAGTTTTATGCCTCATTTGATGTAATTTATATGTTGCATTTTACACACATCAAATACCCCCACACTTGAATCTTTGCGTGTCCTCAAGCAAAACTCTTTATAATGTGGCGTACACACCCAAATGGAATGGGTAGAAGAGAAGTTTTTGGGCTTGTCTTGAGTGTCGGGATTCCAAGATCTTTATTAGGTTTTATTTTTATGTTATTTACAATCCTATTCGTTATGATTTATTTAGAACATTTCATAAGATAAATTACTTATTTGGGCATAACATGCCTCTTTAAAATTCCCTTTATATACAAGTTCACAAACCTCACGGGAGATCACTCAACACTCGGCCGAAGATGTATTTTTGTGAAACACTCGAGACCGGCATGGAACTTACTTCTACCATATGCTTGCCAAGCAATCAATCCTCCTCCTTTTTAACTATACACCTTTGTAAATATCAAGAGGACTTTGGGGAAGGGTTAGGCTTGGGTTAAAGGTAGGTGGTTTTGGGTTAGTGGTTAGTAGAAAAGGGCGAAAGGCGTAAAAAGCGTCGGTCGTCGTAAAACTTTTTGTTTTTGTGACTTTTATTCAAACAAAGCACTTTTCAAACAAAGTTTCTTTTGAGGAACTTGTTTGTTTATTGCTAGACTTCATCATTCATTTTTTTTATAAGGAATGTCACATGAAGACCGAGCTTTTTACTAAAATAAAAGGTTAAAAATAAAAAAGGTTTTGGCGGGTAAAGGGTGTTTGTTTTATGGGTTTAGAAACGAAAGAGTTTAGGCTCAAAGGGGTTAACTAGGGAAATTTTGGGTAGGTGATAAAAAAAATGAAAAATAATGGTGTAGAAAAGAAAAAGGGTTAGTCTTAATGCCTCCATCATTTACTTACTTGGGTTTAAGTTGGTAAGGACCGGGAATGTTTCGTCATGGCAAGTTCTAGAGTCGTAAGAAACCAAGCGGCTATTCACACAAGAAACGAAAGATGAGCAATTAATCTAAAGATGTGTATTTGTTTGCTCAATAAAGGCTCAAAACTCACTTTTTGTGGGAATGGGTTTTTAATGTGATCAAGTATATATAATCAAATTTTAACTAGATTTGTCATGCCGTTTCATAATTTTCTTAAGTTGGTTCTTTTTATCACGACGCTATCGGTTGTAAATTTGTAAAAATATAACCTTTTTAGAACTTGTTATGTAACACCTCATAAAATCACGTCCAATGATGTATTGACACGTGTAATAAACCCTAATGAAGTCAAATACTGAAATTTAGGGACTAATTTTTCGAAAAATCGAAAACCTTGATTATGAAAGGACTGGAAGTGTTAGCATACCTAAAATAAGTTTCTAAATAACCTCTCACGATGATTATATTCACAAATGAGCCACTTGTCGATCGAGTGTAGCCGTTTGCATAATTAATTGAAAGTTTGCGCAATGAAGGGTTAAAAGCGTCAACATGTTAATTCTTACCTCTGAGTGACCTTTTAACAAACCGGGAGCTTCATGATATTTGATTATACTCTCGGGAATGCCAACTATTGGCCGTCTAAGTTTTTTATGCCTATAAGTAAAGTTACGCGCAACTTTGCAAGTTAGAGGGACTAAAAGTGTCAATATGTTTAATTATACCTCTGAATGACCTTTTAGCGAACTCGAAGCATCGTAATGTTTAATAATACTTTCAAGAATGCCTAATATGGATTAGATGAGGCTTCAATGCTATTAAATGATGATATGCGCAAGTTTGCGCATTAGAGGGACCTAAAGCGTCAACTTTTGAATCTACGCCTTTCGGTGACCATTTATGCAATCGAGAGCGTAGTAATATTTAATTATATGCTTAGGAATGCCCATTATGGGCCATGGAAGGTTTGGATATCATTAAACGACATTTCGCACTACTTTGTGCGATTAAAGGACTATTTGCGTCAAACTGCAAAAGTATGTCAATTCGTATATTATCGGACTTTCCAGAATATGACCATGAGTTAATCATACCCTAATTATCCTTTATATAGCTTAGATATAGGCTTAGAGGTGTTCGGTGCGCAAAAATAAACTTTTAAGCCATGCAGGGACTAAAAGTGTCAAAAGTGCACAAGTTTGCACTTTCGCGCATATCTTGCGTTCTGGATATATCCGGACCTCCAAAAATTTATGTAAGCACTAAAATATTTTATTTTAGTGATTGGCTTGATAAAATTCCATTCGTCGCGTAATTTGGTTCGTTTTTCGCGTCCGTCCGTGTTTCGTCGTAATTAACCGAACAACGTGACCGTACGACCAAACGAACCGACATCTGGCATATTTTTGAGCATATTTCATGTTCCCCATACTTAGGCATCATTGTAGAGCCTTAAAAATGGTTTAATGTGCCTTAGATGTGTCGGAAATGGCATTTGGAAGTGCAGGGGCTAAATCTGTCAACAAGTGAAAGTTGCTGTTTGCTGACCAGGACCATACAGACCGTATGCCAGGACTTATACGGTCCGTAAGCATAGCCCAGTAATAGTAAAACAAAAACCAGCTTTGGTTTTGCTTCTTTGTCTCACACACTTGATTCTAGGGGCCTTTGATAGTTTCTAAAAATGGTATTACACCTGCCATGATCTTGTTAACCCTCGCTAACACTTGTCATCATCCTATGATCATCCAAAAACTATAAATAGGAGGTGGGTTTCATTGTTAAACTTGCTCATTCCTTTCATTTCTTGCTACCTTCTCATTCTGGAGGAAACCTGAGTTTGTGGAACTTCTTTGGAGTTCATTTCAGTACCAAGGACCATTTGTAAGTGTCCTTAACCTCCTAATCTTAGTTTTGATTAGTTTAATGACCTAAAGTCAACCTTATCGTAATTAAGGATTGACTTAGTGATTAATCACTAATGGTCCAGTAGTTAGTCTAATTAGAAGTATCTATAAGTTGGTAAATATGTAGGTAATAAACCCCTTAGAGGGCATCTACTGATTAGCAACCTAACTTAGTTAAATTGTCGGGTCAAATGAAAGTCAAACGGGTTAGTTTTAAATAAATTCATAACTATTAATATAAGAAACCATAAAATCAGTTTTCTCACTTTAATAACTTGGTAAATATTAGTTGAACACGTCTAAGCATGTTCAACCCGACAATTCTAAGTTTGTGTTCAGTTCTTCAAAGGCTTGCTTGACCGTCATCCGTAATCCTTGAATACCTAGAAACTGAAATGTTTACATTAAACATTAGTATTAGAGTTCATGGAATTATGGTTTAATCGAAACTACATTAGAAACGGATTCGATTTGCTATGATATACAAAACTTAGCCCACATTTCCAGACTCTACCGTAACTTACGGTATCTACCGTAAGTTATGGTAGTCATTTTATCATTCTGGTCCACCGTAAGACAGGGGTAAACCACCGTAAACAATTTATCTCTACCGTAAATTACGGTGGGTACCGTAATTTACGGTAGCCACTGCAATTCAATGTTTTATTTGGTTTGGTTATTTTGCCCAAACCCAATTCTATGATTTCTCATTCAAACCACCAACACACTGATTTCTAATATCTAATATGTCTTTTATGAACAATAACAAAGACCAAGTAATTATACTACAATGCATTAACCACGCATCATTTGATAATTTGACCCGTTTGGCTCATCTATGGAATCTTCCATTTGTGATGACTACCAATGTGATTCAACCAATTCTTTACCTATTATTCAATATAGCGAGCATTATCGCTTTAATTCAACTTGAATTCTATTCTACAATTCGACTACACATATACTAGTTATCAAATTACCCAACGTAACAAGTTAAGTTACATACCTTTAGTGCACGCTCTTTAACCGCAATTCACCATAGGTTTGTCCACTCGACATTCCGATATCCTTTCCTATAGAGTTCAATTTTATCACGTTTAGAACTCTTAGGTGTTTTAACTTCAAAATTCCAATTTCTAGCCTTCTTTGAGGCATTTCAACAAACACTTTAAAGGCAGAATTTTACATGATTATATAACAAATCCCTAGCTTATCATCTAACCTGAATTTCACATCAAGCAACCCATTATACCCAATTGTTAGCTTCTAAAATTCTGAAGTCACTTCACAATTGTCAATTTACACTAGAACAACACCCAATTTCCTAGTGTTTATCAAGTTCTACATAACCCACTAATCACCTACAATGGTATTCATGGATTTTACTAAAATTTCACATGATCTCAACTTGTATTTGTCTAGGGTTTGTCCCTAGACACTACATTGTTCCTAGTTCATCACAAAACAAACATGCAACCATAAATTTCAGATTTTCCCAATTTCATGAGAATTTCGAGTTGAGAGTTTTCATCAAATTTTACATACCTTGTAATCCTCTTGTGATGAGGATCAGTAATCTATGCTTGATTTCTGTTTTTGATCAGATTTGGACCTTCAATTTGGTTATTTTGTGAATGTTTAGGGTTTAGATGGAGCCTGGGGGTCGCCCCTGATGTTGGTCGATTTCAGCAAAACACAAACAATTGTGTTTTGTGTTTTATTTTGTTATTTCTATAAAAATAGTTTTCATTTAGACACATATGGTCCCTCATTTTTCACTCTTAATTCTTTTGAACTCCTAACTACTCATAAGTGACTAACTAACTTAGTTAGTGTCATTCCTAGTTAGTTTATTTTTACTAGTTTATTTGCAACCTAATTGCAAATTTATGAACTCGCATTTTCGGGATGTTACATTATAGTTCATATAAAACCTTGTTATAACTCTTGTATACATGTTAGTATTGGGTTTTTGTTGAACTTTATTTGCAAATTTGTGTTCGGATATTTTTTTCAGGTAACCGGAATCTTCAAATCTTCATCAAGTTCTTCAGCATATTCAAAGTGTTCTTCAAATATTACTTGGGTTTGATCCTTGTTGAAGTATTATCATTGTGTTGTTATTATTATAATTGTTATTTGACTATTGTGTACACAAGTATGATGATGAGTTGTTAGACTGTATGAAAAGGTAAGGTGGTGTCTTTGACAATAGAGACTAAGTGTCAGGAGGATAAGGTTGATTATAATATGTGCATCTCACCAACCCTTCACAATTTCCAACTCCAGTGAAAAACCAATTCAAATATAGAGTCAACCAAAAACTTTTTCTAGTCAACGAAAAATAGCATGTTATTCATGGGCCAATTTTTTTTAAATCATTTAAGTAATTAGTGGGTTTATAATTGAAAGTTATTCGTTGGGGTCTTATTCAAACAACTTTAAGTGGACTTGTTGTTCTAGTGGGCCTGTCCATATCATTCACAAAAAGCAAGTGGGTCTTGACACTAAATTGGGCCATTCACTTTTCGTGTGCTTGTGGGTATATCTTTCTAATTTGAGATTTTCGTGGGTCTATTTTTTTTTTATTATTGAACACAAGAATTCCACGAATCGTAACTTTCGTGGTTTATGTTTGAGCGGTTTCTTTTCAATCCATCATGAGTACACACCTTTGGGGGTCAAGCATTTTAGGATCTCAATCATCAAATGATCCTTCTCATCAAAGTACACCGAAAATGACAACAGATATGTATGGTCGTTGGATACCGGATCCTAATGCGAGCAAGTATACGAGCAAGGGTTTATCGCCTTCATGGGCCGAACCTCCCACACCACCTCGAATTACGGAAGAACAATGGGCATCAGTTACTAATCAAAAGCAAAGTGAACCAGAAAGAACAACAGACTTGTATGGAAATCCACTACCACCAGTTCCCCAACAGCAAAGCTATCGGTCTACTGTAACACAATCATTTCTAGATACAAACTGCAATGGTCAGACAGGAATTGCGTTTTATGCCGAAATTGTCAAAGATGCCAGCAATGGTGAATCCTCGGGAAATGATGACAGTTCTGAACATGACGGTAGCTCAGTTGAAGATGGTACAAGTTCAAGTTCAAGCGAGAATGGATCAGAATATGAATCAACAAGGGTGGTTGTTGTTTCTAAGGCAAGTAAGTCAATATCTGAGAGTGAATCCAGTCAGGTATGTGTCGATGAACCAACTGTCGTTAATTGTGAGAATTGCGTTAAATGTGCTGATTTGGATGCTAATATGTCTGAGTTGCAAAGCAAACATGATGCTTTAAATGCTAAATTGTTTGACTTGCAAAACAAACATGTTTCTTTAGATGCTAAGTGGTGTGATTTGCAAAGCAAACATGAGGCTTTGCAAAACAACTATGATGTGACATTTATCCACAACCAAAAGTTGATCGTGGATCTTTCGAAATGCAAAGAGGCCAACATGTTTTATGAAAACCATGAAAAAGAGTTTAAAACGGTGATTGAAAATTTAAGAAAAGATAAAACCGAACTGACAAAAATGGTTTCAAGAAAACAAACAGACATAAACTGTTATATTAATCATCTTGAGATCATGCAAAAAGAGTTGGCCTGTACAAAGTGTGAAAGTGAGGCGATCCGGCTTAAGCTAGACAGTTATTCTAACTCTAGATACGTGCTGGATCACATCATTGGCACACAAAAAGAGAAAAAGGATGTCACGTGCATTGGATATAAGAAATGTCCACCACCTGTTAGACACAATTATGATGCACTGCCTGATGAGGAGTATAGAACTCATTATGAAGAATCTGTTCCTTTAGACATTGAGGAATTTGCAACGGGACTTGGATACAAACCGGAAGTATCATCAGATTCGGATGTGTCAGCAGATACATTTGTAACTGCTGAACAAAATCAGGATCCTCCAGTCATTATTGAGGATGCTGATTCTTCAGATGATGAATCCGATGATACTGACTCTCCACAATCTGATGCGGTTATCAAAGAAGAGGACATACCTCTCGAGAATCACATTCTATGTGATCCTCCCACAAAACCAACTAAGACTGTTCAGGTCAAGTCCACGTCTGCAAAAGAGTCTGAGAGTGTGAATTTGCTGTACACTCTTGTTGGTGATGATAAAATCTATTCTGACAAAGATTTTCCGATTAAGAATGTTAATCAATCTTTAATAAATAAAGTTTTTGAAGATTCGACAAGTAGGTTTTTGGGAAAGTCGGCTTCACACGTTGTGGTAACACAGTGTCCTTTGATTCCAAAAGCCGAAATTCGAAAACAAAATGGCAATCAGAAATTACCAACAGTGAAAAAGCAGCAAAATCATACCAAACCAAAAGGCAAATCAACGACCCAAGGTCGTAAGGAACCGAATCAAAAGAAGAACAAGAAGATGAACTTTGTGAAATCCCGAGGGATGGATAAAATTGAAACTTTTGAAAACAAATCCAACACGGATTTTGTTAAACAAAGTAAAATTTTGAAAAGAAACAGTCAAAACAATTACACACAACATACAAACGGTTGTGATGTAGGAGCAAGTACCTCAAGATCACGAAGTTCATCATCAAGATCCTACAGTTATGATACTCCGAGGTTTGTTGAGCGGAGATCATGTTTTGAATGCGGTGAGTACGGGCACATTGTCAGAAACTGTCCATATCTCACGAAAGGGAAGGCAAAAGTTGATTCCCCCCATGGTAACAGTTACCATAAAAGATCTGTTTCACCAAGACAGGACCCTCGTCTTGTTAAACAACGGGAAATGAAACAGAAAAAGAAACAAAGAAAAGAAATTGAAAAGGTTTTAAAACCAGAGGTTATCCAAACACAGTCTGTTAAGTTAGAAGTTAAAAATGAAAAACAAAAACAGATTTAGAAACCAAAATCGGAAACTGTTTCAGCGGGAGCTACATCAATTCCGAATCATCGGGAAATGGATGTTACAATTCTCGATGATGACGGACGACCCAAGTCTGTGAAGGCTTGGGTCCCCCTCTCCAACTAATCTCTGAATGAGTGTGCAGGATGTTCCAGGAGGAACTATTAATAGTCTTAGGATTGTTGATAGTGGAGCGTCCATGCACAAGATCGGCGACATAAGGATCCGAAATATTGTTACATCTAGGAGAATATTGTTGCCATTGATGGAGAGAAAGGAAAAAGAAAAGAAGACAAAAATTCCGATGAAGGAATGACGGTGAAAGAATGTGGTTGAATGAAGTTGAAAAATTCGACAAGATAAAAATGTGCCAAAATTTGGTTGTTATGGTTTTTGATCGGGTCAACAGAAAAGATTCCAATGAAAAGTACGCGCCTGCAGCACGTCTGAAGCTTTTTGAAGATTCATGGATTTTTCTTCCACAAGATGAACGTGTAGGGTACTTTTCTCTACGATGTGATTGAAGAAAATGTGTTTGTTGATCAAACCAACCGGGTGTGCGGATGCCTTGGCGTGGATTGAACAACCGCACACTACTTCTGAAAGAGAAAGACAAAGACCTTCGCTGGTGCAATGTGAAAGACTAGTCGGACCCAGAGGTTTATGATCTTGTTGCTGTGAAGAGATTTCTCAGTAGCTACAAAATCGAATTTGAAATCCACAACGGGTGGATATCTAGTTCGGGAGAGCACTCAGATTCCTTGCAATGCACGAAGCAGTTGCAGGATACGGTTTTAAATTTCTAATCTCTCCTATTCTTGTCGATATTTAAGCTGCTTTATGATTTAGTAACATCTCATATAAGCACTCTTTGATCTGACACGTTGAACTCGAATATCACTTCACATGTGATTGTTTCACTATGAAACTCGTCAATGTTGTCATGGTCCATACCGATGACCAGCGTGCCGACCTTTTTTTTACCAAAGCATTTGATAAATCCAGATTTGACTTTTTATTATTGGTAAACGGCATTAAGGTCAAGCAAGAGTAATCCGCATCGGAAAATCATTTTTGTAAATATCTTTGTGTTTTTAAATTATTGTAAGTTTGTTGATTTTAGGGGGAGTAAATCCAAATTTGAAAAATTCAAAAACATAGAAAATTTTCAAAACTCAAAAACAATAGAAAAACAAAAATGAGTTTCCTGGCGAGCAAAAGAGAATATGATAGTACATCAGTGGTCTGTCTAAACCTCTTTAAACTGATATGAAAAATGAAAAATTTTAAGCAGCTCTATATAAGATGTATCGGTAGGCTCACAATCATTTTAAAGTGTGCAGGGTGATATAAACTTAAATTGACTGAAGACCAGGTGGGAACCACTCATTGGCATATGGTCTTAGTACCGAAATTTCGTTTGAGAGATTGCCGAGGTTCTGAGATATGTGGTCTTTATGATGTTTATCATTTGGGTATCATGGTTGTTTCTTTTACCGAAACAAACGAAGACGAAGTCTAGATCTTCCATGATACCATACATATGTGTACATACTGCATACGACCTCAATAAGTGATCAACAATCACATGTCCACAAAACAAGTGATAATATATCACATTTATCCGGGAGTCAAGTTCGTCTCTTTGCTATACGAAAGTACTGACCTGTTCACGGACTTGCTCTTGTGCCCTCATGCATCTGAAAATCAAGTTCCTCATCAATAAGTGATTCTATCACATAGGGCTTGTTTTCAATCAAAATAAGTGAGTTTCTCACATTTTCATATACGGCAAAACAGATGATAAATGGTATACTCACCAGTAAGATGAATCCTCATGCATACCTTGATACGGGAATGTGTCGTGATGTGGATGAACACCGGTCGGTAAGTATAAATCATACCTTAACGTATCCCCTAAACATGATTACATCTGATAAGTTGAGCTTATGTGGACAACAATACCGATAATCGTTATAGGATCTTTATCTAATTGTTAACAAAAAGAACAACAAGAGTGTTTTAGCGTGACCGTACACTGATATGATTCTCTTACCCTCGAAACTCGCAAAAAGAATGTTTGTATATATTTATTTTTCTTAGTTTCTGCAACTCTGTATATATTTATTTACTGCTTTCAGTATTTAAGTTTGAAATATTCAAAAAGATTTTAGGTGTGTTTTAATATAAACTTTATAAATGTCAAAAAGATTTTATTTCTGCTTTAGTTTTGATTAACCGATGTTGGAACTCAAGCTTCGTTGCCTGAAATCTGATGAAAACCAAAACGACTGAATCTTCATAAACGGACAGATTTTGCAAGTTTGAAAGTTAATAATCAAAATTGAAAAATCTGTTAACTTTTCAAACTAAATTGTCGGACGGTAGTTGAATGAGAATTGGTCTAATATGTGTCGTTTGTTTATGTTAACTATATTCCAAGCAGTTATTCTCATTACGCGTTTAGCTTTCTTGCATGTGCAGATGCTAAAGGAGAGGATAACCTGTTCGATGACAAGCTTCGGAATGAAGACATGATGTGAAGGCACTCAAATGATAAAGATGATCGAGTTGCCGCTGACCAATCACCAACACCACAAGGATTTCAAGCATTGAAGATCAAAAGATTCACGAGCATAATCATAGGGGGAGTTTATTGATACACTTCCTAAATGAAAGCAGGAGTTTGTTAATACACTTTCTACTTACAACACGTGAAGACTTTGAAGATCCTCCAACATGAAAGACATGGAAGACGAACCATCACGAGTAACGTCCAAGGGGGAGTTTGTTGGTACACTTTATGTGGACGCGACTCGGTTTGATTCGGTTCGGTTCGACCCGGTTAGGTCCGGTTCAAGCCCGACGTCACGACATTCCTCCGTCGTGCGCCCCAGAGATCGACACGCGAAGCACGAAGAGCCGCGAACCTTTCCCGTCGCCACATCACCATGACATCACCATGTTGATGTCATGATGATGTCATTGTTATAAGATAACATATGTGTGCATGGATTGAACGTGTATCACACATAGAGGTGCACAAACCGGTTAATTTTAATAACCGGATCGGTTAACCGGTTATACCGGTTAATTTGACTTTTTGACTTTAACCGGTTAATGCTTTAACCGGTTATTACTTTAACCGGTTATTTTTTTAACTGGTCCGGTTAATTACTTTAACCGGTTCGGTTATTTATTCGGTTATTTTCGGTTAAAAACCGGTTTTTTTTGCCTTTTTTTTGAATTTTTCGGTTAACCAGTCTATCGGTTAAAAAACCGGTTTAAAAAAACCAGTTAATAACCGGTTATTATACTAAAAACTTGTAACCGGTTACTAACCTACGGTTAAATAACCGGCTGGACCGGTTATTCCTAAATCGGTTATTAACCGGTTACGGTTTCGGTTAATAACCGGTTACGGTTAATTAACCGGTTATTTTGTGCACCTCTAATCACACATGCTTTCATCCATTTATCAGTTTGCATTTTTAGTTTAAGTTAATGTGTGTCTGTTTCGTGCTTGGACCAATGAAGAAGCACAACAACTAGAAGCCCAAGTGACAAAATACAAGGCCCAATGTGACAAAGACATCAAGTGACGAAATCACTTGATTTCGTCAAAGTCCCATGTGCCGAACACCCTATATGGGACGAAATCCAAGGGATTTCGTGGAGGTCTTGGATTTCGCCGAGGGTTTTCGTCCAGTTCTTGATTTCGTCGGGGCTTCACTATATAAACACAGCAAACAGATAGAGCACACATAGAGAAGTCTGAATAGATTTCGGAGTGAACACACTGTAAAACACACACACACACACTGAGAGTTTACAGAGACCATTTGTAAACATTGCATTGTAACCGTTTCATAGCATTAATACATTGAGTGTTAATCGTTGAATCTTGTGTCTTACGTGTTCGTAACTTGGTTTAACTTACCCGTTTGGATTCCGCACTCTCGGGTTTGTCGGAAAACAGGAATAGAGATTACTCGATCCTCCGGGTGGACCTACAATAATTAATAAGGTATAACCGCCGGTTACGAGAATAACTCGCCGCGGGACTATACCATGTGGTGTGTCTATTAATCTTTAACCCGGCATGAACTGGGAAACTGAACGCATAACAAACATGTAATTCTTTTACAAGTATTATATACAAATAATTATCCCAAGTTATAAAAAGTTTTGTGCCACGTGCATTCAAATCAATTTTCTTAAACGTTTTCAAAATGAGTCAGTTAAATTGTATTTACCAGTGTAAACTGACGTATTTTCCCAAAAAGGCTAAGTGCAGGTACTAATCGGAATAGGCTGGCCACTCCTAGCATCAATAAAGAGTCTCGCAAGCTTAGATGTTAAGATCTGTTGAACAATTATCTTTTATTTGATCCGCCTGTGGATCCTTTACATTCCGTTTGTAATACTTTGATATTACTTTATATCGGTTTGTAATATTTTATCTTTTGCTTCCGCTGTGCATTTAAATTGTGTTGTTTGACTATGATGATATCAACTACGTCACGATACTCCCCACCGGGCCCACCGGTAATACGTGAAAATATCGGGGTGTGACATGTTATTCCCAAATTAAACCAAGACAAGTAAAAACAATGAAAAGTTTTTTGAAAAAAATCTGGGGTGATTAGCGGTTCCAATAGAGTTTTGTGTAAGGCTTGTTATTAGGACTTGCAAAATTCAAGGTTTTAGCATCCCCCCTCCCCACACTTAAATTACACATTGTCCTCAATGTGTCCCAAAAATAAGTTTTTCGGTTGATTAAAATGTGTAAAAGTTGGTTAAAAACAAGATTTTATGTTACTGGGTAGCTGAACACGGGGTGTGTTGGGCTGAGCACGGCCTCGTGGTCAGACTGGCAGTACCAAAAGTAAACAGAAGTTTGGGCACGGGGGCGTGTTCAGTGAGCACGACCCCGTATCCAGTTACCTGAACTGGGCATTTTCTGCAGATCCTCGGGCATGGGGGCGTGTTGGGTTGAGCACGGCCCCGTGCTGAACTTTCTGTAATGAAGAAAAATTTTCGGGAGGCTCTGTTTTTGTGCATAGGGTGTGGGTTCAAGTTTCCCTTAGTAACCTTCACTATTTCGAGTGTGCTTTATTCCTGAAAATTAAAACTAAACTAGAAAACATAAAAAGTTAAACTAATCTAAAACTAAGGATAATTCCGCGGAATGCCTCCGTGATGCGCCACGTTTATAAGGGTCCTTGGCTAGACCCTCCTTATCGGGTGGTTCTGGCTCATCTTCAATTAGAGGGTCATCATTGCCGATTGGATATTTCATTGATCGTTCAAGATCGACACACCTTTTGAAGGCCCCTAATTGAATGGGTAAGTTGTTTTTCTTCCGATTAATCAACGCTTTGTGGGTTTTCAGAAAAGGTTGTCCCAACAGAAGTGGAGCGTCATCAAGGATGACAAAGTCGGTTGGAACCACAGTGTGATTTGTTTGGACTAACACATCTTCAACTATCCCCATTGATTTTATTGTTTTCCGATTAGATAGAAAAATGGGTATTTGAAGTGGAGAGAAATCACCAATACTTAATTTTTTAAAAATGTAGTTTGGCATTATATTAACAAATAGATCTTTATCAATTGTGATATTACTAATAAAGGAATTTTGAAAAAAACATGGTACCGGTGTAATGTTAATTTCAAATGGGTCTTCTTTTATTAGCGTAGTTAGATCATTTGTTAAATTAATGCTTACCGTTTCGTCAATTTTGGTGTTAGTGTTTAACTCTTTTAAAAACTTAGCATGAGTAGGTACTAGACAATGATTTTCGAAAGAAGGTGACAAGAGATTAATTTCTTTAAAATTAGACTCTTTTTTAATTTTAACGTTGTCGGACTCACCTTTTCCGTTGTTTAACTCATGTGTCGGTTTTTCACCTACTTGTTCTTCCATTTTTACCTTTTCAACTATCTCTTCTTTATTACAAGTTAATTCTTCCCTTGCGCGGGACTCCTCTTCCCTTGCGCGGGCTTCTTTTATATAGCGCTCGATAGTTTTAAGGTGTTCTATTATCTTTTCGGCTACAGGTGAAATAGTTGGTGGTTCGTCAAATTGAGTTGAATAAGTATCATCAAAGCTTGAAGTCGGAAGTTCGATCCTTGGTTCCTCATAATACTCATATGAGGTAGATAGTTCACACCATTGTTCCTCATTGTAAGTATATGATGGATAAGAGTCGTAACTTTGTTCTTCATAATACTCATATGAGGTGGGCTGTTCACGCCATGGTTCCTCATAATAAGCATATGAAGGTGGAGACTCATATCTTGGTTCCTCAAATATGAGTATGAAGGTTCATACCTTGGTTCATCAAAATATGAGTATGAGGGAGAAGGTTCATGTCTTGGGTCTTCATAGGGTGTGTATGAAGTTGACGGTTCGTACATGGGTTCCTCATAGTGGTTGTATGAAGTGGATGGTGCAAAGATGTCACAATATTGTACCGAGTAAGGGTTACCACAAATGGTGCAATAGTCTACCCTATAATCATCCTACTCATAGTTGTAGTTGTAATCTCCTGAGTATTGATCCATAAGAATCACTCAGCGGACCACAAAAGAGTCTCGGGACCAGAAAACAAAAATAAAAACGGAAACAGAGGTTGGACACGGCCCCGTGTTCAATGAGCACGGCCCGTGTTCAGGTTCTGTATCTGGGCGTTTTAATAAAAGTGACTGGTTTTGTGCAGCACGGGGGCGTGTTCAGTGAGCACAACCTCGTGTTCAGACTCTGTATCTGGGAGTTTTGAAAAAAATGTGCAGCACGGCCCCGTGTTCAGTTTACCAGTAAATGCAAAAACTAACTAAAATGCAGAAAATAAGACGCGTTTATTGATTTTAGTTTTTTATTGTACATAAGACCCAAGATATAAAAAAATGCCTCACTTTTAGAGTTTGCTTTACGCCTTCAAAAACATTGAGTCGCCCTGCGTAAGAACAATTGCTTTTTCATTCCTATATGCATAATTATATTATATTGGTCAAGTTATTCTACAAAGACTTCTAATTGTAAGAAGGATTTATAGAGTGACAAGTGTTCAATAACCTAAAACTAAACCCACTACATCACCACCAAAAACCTAAACACCCACAAACCTAAACCCCCCCCCACCCCCCCCCCCCCCCCCCCCCCCCGCAAAAAAAAAAAAAAAAACAAAAAAAAAAACTATACCTTACCAAAAAAACCCCCAAAAAACCTAACCCCCCCCCCCCCACACACACACACCTCCACCCCCCCCCCCCCCCCAAAAAAAACCTAACCCCCACCCCCAAAAAACCTAAAAAAAAAAAAATATAAAAAAAACTAAACACCCACCCCCACCCCCACCCAAAAACCTAAACCCCCACCCCCTCGGCAAAAAAAAAAAAAAAAAAAAAAATTTTTTTTGGTGGGTGAGGTGTGGGGTGGGCGGGGTGGGTGGGGGGGGTTGGTGGTGGTGGATGTTTAAGGGTTTTTTTTTTTTTAGTGGGTTTTTTAGGTTATTGGACACTTGTCACTCTATAAATCCTTCTTACAATTAGGATCCTTTGTATTTGATCCTAATCCTATATTATATATCTATACAAAAAGTAAATGCACCATTTTGTTTGGAACACATACCCCTTTGTTTATACTCACCCACCCTTTGCTTAAAACACATACCCTTTTGTTTACACCCATTTATTTAACAGACATACCCCTTTGTTTAAGATACACATACCTCTTTGTTTACACCCATTTATCTAACATACATACCCCTTTATTTAATATACAAACAACACATAACCTTTTAAAATGGATGAAACAGCAGATGCTAATATACATAACCATTTCGCCAAATTTTCTCGCCTACGTCATCTTAATTCTTTTTTTTCGATATAACATTGTTGGTTTAGTAAATTATTAAAGTAAAGGATATCCTCTTCAAATGAACCAACACATTCGTTCATTAATAGATGTGCCGTTTTGTATCATGCTCCGCATGAACCAACATACCAACTCAACAATCAAAGAGTCACACCGTTTCGAAGAGGTTTTACGTTGCCTACTCGCTTATATATACCAACCCTTTTCATTCAGGGAAAATCAACTCGAAAAGTACGCGAACCCGCAAAGGATTGTCGGAAATCAGAAAACGAAACAAAGACAACGATTGACGCGATTAGGAATTGTTAATGGCGATACCGTTAAGGACAAGGGCGGTATTATCAAGGTTTGATCGGAATGGCCTGGTTGAATGTGGATAGTTAGTCCATGAAGAAACCGTCCAGTTATGGCGATCTAGCGATTGGCCGGTTCATCTCTGCAAAGATTTACTTTCTTGGCGATGGGGTGAGCTGAGATCATTGGTAACATGAAATTAATCTTATGAACTAATCGATTTTACCAAGAACTACAAAAACAATTAATCGATTTTATGAAGATAGAACAGAAACTAATCAAATAAACTAATCGGTTTATGAAGAACTGAAATGAATGGAATAAACTAACTGATTATACCTGATGAATTTTATTTGGACCCATTCAAACCCACTGAAAATTTGCATGTTACCCAAATTGACCAAACAAGTAAAAAAAGAAAACCCATAAAGACCCAAAAATGGATGTATGGATTTATATTGCCAGTCCTACTAATAATCATCGACTCAGCAACAAAGTTAAAACTCCAAAAAGCAACTTCTTAACAATCAAAAACCGCTAAATGAGTTGCATAAAATATACCATCGATTATAACATCATAAGAAAAGATCTAGTTTTTCGTTAGTGTACCATAAACATGTTCATAGTCCCTTGGAAATACCATGGTGGAACACTTGGAAACTAGGAGTGTAATCCCACATTCATCAAACACACATCATCCTCAGAGGCATCCTCTAAACGATGGTATTGAATACCAAAACAGGAACACATTCTACAATAGAATTTTATCTGCCCCGGGACCATTTTTGAAATTGCAGGCGTCTCCCGTGAGTGAATCATACACATAATAGCAATCATGTCTTGTCGCGAGAGAGAGGTATACTCATCAAACTCAATATCGACATCTTCGCCTCTAAAAGAGTTGATAGGTGTGTAACCGGACATATTATATTTAGTCTCACTGTTGGTTTCATAGCTTTCAACTTCTTTGCTGGCATAGTCCCGTTTGCTGCAAAAGAGGGAAAAATGTGCATAAAAACTTAAAATGATAAGGGAAGATTTTTTAGGAAAAAGAAAAGGCATACTATTCCCAGTCAGTTGGCAGATGAGAGAAGAAGTAGTAGCAAAAAAACCGAATTTTCCCCTCAACCGTTGCCAAATCTTTGAGATCATTAGGGTTGCTGTGCCAGTCAGAACGCTTCATGATATCAGCTGCTTCCTTAACCAGCAGATACAAATGATGAGGAATAACAGTAGGTTTAGTCTCAGAAGAATAAGAACCGAATTTGATTGGCCCGTCAACATACGGCATCACCCAGTCAAAATTCAAACCACCTTCCTAAGCAATCAGAGCAAATAACAATAACATCCGTTAGGTTTGACCAAATCAACTAATAGGTTTATGTGATTATAAATTTCGATATATAACAAGACCGACCTCTTTAGTAGAGGGTTGAGTGGACTCCATATGCTGATCTTCCTCCTAAAGAATCAACAGATTAGAATAATAACATCCGTTAGGTTTGACGAAATCAACTAATAGGTTTATGTAATTATAATACCTCTTCTGAAGAGGGTTCAATGGGCTCCATATTCTGATCCAGGACAATCACACACAGCAAATGAATTAGAATAATATCTTGGGGTTGTCATAAACATAAAACCTTCCAAATGGCCTAATAAATAGGTTTATAACTTATTACCTTTGGTCCCTTCAATGACTCGTAGCTGACAAGTGGTTTGCCCTCACGGGAGGAACGCGCTTTAAGATATAAAGCTCTGGTATACACATCCCACTCCATAAATTCGTTAAAAGTAGGCGACCTCCTTGATTTAATAAAAAGAACTGCAACTTGAGAAAAGGACTCCCATGAAAGATGAAAAGCATCATCGATAGAACTAAGCTGACTCATATCCTTTAACTCTTTAGAACTAAGCTTCAACATCTCCTTGAAGTGCTCGAACTAAACAAGCAAATGAATGATAATAATAATAATTATTAAGCAATAGCCTCCTGCTCTACATACATAACAGAAATATGTATGTATTCATTCAGAAGTCATTTCCTAACCTAAAGATCAATTAGAGTAAAAAGGAAGAAATAAGGTAGGGATGATTATTATTATTTAAATCAAAAGAATCGTATAACTCTTACATCCTCCTGAGATCTCTTACTCTCCCTCTTCCTCTTCCTCTTAGACGAACTGATGGGTCAACAGTAATAATAATTATATGCAAATCACAATCGGTTCAATCAACGACAAACACGCATATATATATATATATGAATTGAATGAAGAATATATAAGTAAGTACCTCTTCTTCTTCTTCTTCTTATTTTCGGGGAAGGACAACATTGAAGCCAACCACTTGCTGCTATCCATATTCTTGCTCATCGATCAAACCCTTGGCGCTCTTGAAACCCTAGGCGTTCGTAAGAAAAATAGAGTAAAATATGCACGGGTAATGCTTTACGTGGTTTGTGAAAATAACACGTTTAGTCCCCAGCTTTTTTTTAAATTACACTCATGCTTTATGTGGTTTGCTCGGTTGTTACTCGGATATGCAATCAATCATCGAATACACATTTTAATATACGAAACCGAGACATGCAAAACCTTGGAAATATCGCATACTCTACATTAAAACATGTTCAAATCATAAGTTATAGCCCAAAATCTCAACAAAACCAAGTGCGGGGGCTGAAGATGAACAAAACACAACAAATTTGAGAAACCATGCCCTCGCATCATGCGAGAGCATAATGCTCATCTCCTCGCGCGACATAAGGAGACCAATTTCGCAGCAAGCTGTTTTGACCACTTCATTTAAGACACTAACCCTAATTCCTCATTATAAAACCAAGCCTCCCACACCTCCTAATCCTTTTACCACCTCCAAAACACTCTCAAACTCTCTCAAGACTCTCAAGAATCCAAATTTGGGCATAATCATATAAGCTCCAACTTGTGAGTTTTAACTTGTTTTCTTCATTTCTTCTTCTTCTTGTTTCTTGCTTTCTTCCTAGTTGGATAACCTCTAGGAATGTAAATCATTTTATACAAACCTTTTAGAAACCTTTATTTGAAATTTATAAATGCCGAGTAATTTAATCTCCTAATAAAAAACCTGCATATATACATACATATAGATATAGAGTAAAGGTTATTTATAAATCGGTTTAACATACTAAACGTGCGAAGTGAATAACAAACTTTTCCCCCCACTTTGTCAAACATGAATTTTAGTCACAAAATGTAAAAAAATAATAATAATATCGTGTATTTACACTAGTAGAGTAATTATGTAATCGCTCTAGTGTAATTGCACATAAATACTCTAGAGTAAATACACGATTTTTAAAAAAAATATTTTTCAACTAAACGTCATTTTTAAGTAAATAGAAAAAGGAATTAAAAAAAATCTTTTTTCGCTTCTCACGTTTAGTATGTTACGACCATTTTTGTTTGATCTTTACCTTATACATAAAATACACCTAGTTAGTTGTTTTCTTAGTGAAAGACACCACAACTCATACGTATATGTACAGTTGCGAAGCTTGACAATGAAGACGGGGGATCGAAAACGTATATACCCAAAAAATTCTATAGAACCGGGGAGTCGAAAACGTATACCCAAAATTTTTTATACAAAAACTACATGTATAACACTACTGAGCGAAAAGTTCGGGGGGTCGGACGCCCTCCCCGGCCCCTCTTAAGTTGTGCCCTTAAGCTACGCCCCTATATATGTATACGACACACACATACATGACCTTTTGGCCTTATTATTGAAAACCCATTGCACTCCCTCCCATTTTCGGATGGATGACACTTTATATTTAGGGGAAAAAGCCATGTTGCATTAGAAGTGAATAAAAAACAAGACTTTAATTAAATGACAAATGACATATATCGTATTATCCCCATCACCTTTAACATATGAGCATTAGCAAGTAATTTAAGGACATTAGGGCTTTAGCACGTATTGGATGATTTGTTTGTCGTTTGCCTAATTAGCTTTGTTTATTGACTTACGATCTGAGTCCATTATATCCTTAATTAACCAAAACTTGATGGTTTAATACGGGGTACGTACGAACGTATAATTTCAAAACCATAGAACAATTAAAAACCGTCTCGTTTTGCAACGGTTTGCCGTTTGCCAAACCGTGGGTGCGTTTGACCTCACCATACCTAAAATATCATCTTAAGGCCTTAAAAGTAAGTGTTTTTCCCAACCCCTAGTAACTTACTTGATGTAATACGTGAAGAAAAAAAATGAAAATTATATCTCATATATATTGTCAAACGAGTAAGATGACAATTTGAGACATGAGCTATATTTAGTATTATAAGAGGTGTCTACATATTTACACACCTTATTGTCTATTTGGACACCTTTCTAGACGCCTCGTATAGAGCTATACGAGGCGTATAGGGTTGCTTTTCCGACCAGCTTCTGCACCAAACACAATGTCACATCAGACGGGGAGTCTAAGTCTATACGAGGGAAGGATACGAGGCACTAAGACGCTTCGTATAGGCCTATACGAGGCGTCTTTAGTGACTGATTTGACTATACGTTTGACAAGTGACTTAAAGTTATACGGGTAGTATAGAGCTATACGAGGCGTCTATGTCTCACATAAAGTGCAAGATGCAGTGCATTCTTTGTCATTCATTCTGCTTCTTCTTGTTCCGTTTTTTCATTTCAAACATTTCATTTCATTCATTCTGCTTCTTCGAAAGAATTCGCATTTGTGTTCTTATCATCCCGAAGTGTTGAAATGTCATCATACTGGGACGGCAACTATGTCTTCGGGCAGTATTCTAGCGACAACTGGGTGGCCAAAAGCGTTCCGGTAACAGTTATTAGCTTAAATATTTTAATTAGTTGTTGTTTTAGTTTATTATTTACTAATGATGATACGGTTGTTTATTTTGGAGGAGTCTGGCGTTCCCGATTCTAATGAGCAAGAGGAGGTTGTGTCTAGTATACAAGGAGAACAAAACAGACCGTTTCTAGATTTGAACAAGCATCCCCCTGTTGATGAAACAGCCCCTGTAGATGACTCATACCATGCTTGTCAACCAAGTTATCCGACGCAACAAGGGTATCCGGATTATAGATACGGGTGTGGATACGGAGGAGACGGTGGATACGGAGGAGACGGTGGATACGGAGGAGACGGTGGATACGGAGGAGACGGTGAATACAGTGGATACGGAGGATATGGTGGATATGGTGGTTATGGTGGATATGGTAGATATGGTGGTGAGACACCTCCCATCCAGGATAGTCCGTACTTAAAAAAACAGGTATTAATTACTATTTTTTATTATTATTTAATTATTTTTATTATTTATTATTTATTTATTTATTATTATTTTTATTATTAATATTATTATTATTATTAATATTATTATTATTATTTATTTTTATTATTATTATTATTATTTATTATTATTATTATTATTAATATTATTATTATTTATTATTTATTTATTTATTAAAATTATTTATTATTATTGTCGATATTACAGGTTTTCAACTCTTTAGATGAACTAAAGAATCAGATACAAGAAATAGCAAACGCGGATGGTTTCGTTATTGTCACCCGTCGATCAAAGAAAACCGGGGGAAGAACCGGGAGGGTATGGCTTGAATGTGATCGTGGTGGTGAGCACCAGACTACAGCAACACTTAGAAAAGTCGGAAGCAAAAAAACCGGTTGCTCGTTTTAGCTGCTGGCTGTGCGAAACCACCCGTATGAAACCTGGGAGATTAAAGACGGAAATATTGAACATAACCATGAACTTTGTGAGGACCTGTCGGCCCACGCGTTTGTACGAAGGTTTACTCCAAGCGAAATGAAACTGATCGAGCAGCTGACAGCTCAAAACATGGAGTCGCGCAAAATATTTCAAACAATAAGGAAGCAGGACCCCGACAGGTTTCATGTTCAGAAAGACGTTCAAAACGTTGTGGCGAAGATTAGAGCCGAACAAAGACAAGTATTGACTCCCATGCAGTCACTAGAAAACATACTGATAAACAACGACTTTATTTACGAGACACGGGAGGAACCCGGAACAGAGATCGTAACAGAGATCTTCTTTCTTCATCGGGACTCGAGATGCATGTGGCGTGCATTCCCCCACGTCATGCTGATCGATGCGACGTACAAGACAAACATATACAATATGCCCTTTATCCAGATTGTTGGTATGACGCCTACCAACAAATCGTTTATTATCGTGCATGCCGTTGTTAGTAAAGAACGGGGTGATAACTTTATGTGGGTGCTTGAGAGGGTCAAGTCAATGTTGGATGAATGTATGGAGCCACGTGTGATTTTAACGGATAGAGACCTAGCCCTTATGGGCGCGTGTGCTAAAGTATTTCCAGACGCCTCCAGGCTTCTTTGCAGGTGGCACATACAACAGAATGTTATGAAGCACTGCAAGGGTGCCTTCACAGACGAAGACTGGAAGAAATTTTTGTCATTCTGGGGGACATTGATTGAGTCTCCATCCATACTCATCTACGAGTGCCACTTGCGCAACATGCGAAAGCGACTTGTGGAGTGCAAACGTTTTAGTAAGTTTTTTATAATAACATACGACTCACCTATGCAAATTTTATTAAATTATTTTTACTTTTTAGGAGTCTTCAAATACGTGTACGATAACTGGCTAAAAGACTATAAGGAGATGTTCGTCTTTGCGTGGACTGATAAGAGGCGCAACTTTGGTAATCGTACCACAAACAGAGTTGAGAGCCAACACGTCAACTTAAAGAGATACGTCCTAGATAGGAGCTCGCTGGACCGTGTAGTTGGTTGTGTCCGGGATATAGTTGAGACACAATTCGGTGAAATAAGGAAGACTTTTCGAGAAAGCATTGAAAAAAGAATGACCCACCACAAACCCCCGTTGTTTCAATACCTACTTGGAAAAGTATCCCATACAGCCCTTGACTTGTTGAGGGGAGAGGCAATTAGGAAGCTAGATGTCTTGGAGCGCTTTCATTCATCATGTGGTTGCCAAATGTGGCACAGCTGTGGGTTGCCATGTGCTTGTAGGATAGAAAAGTACATGCTTGAAGGTAATAATTGTTAAATGTACAACACTTATGTGATATATTTCCGTTAATCATGTGACTTAAACAATGTTGTTTTTAACTGTGCAGAGCGTCCGATTCAACTCGAAGACATAGACGTCTTCTGGCGGAAACTTAACTTCCAAAGTTGTAAATTGATAGACGATGACGTTGACTTGGTCGAAGAGCTAAATATTGTTAGACAACAATTAGAGTCGCACCCCCCAGCTCAGCAAAAAAGCCTGATGTCAAAGATTAAAGCGGTGTTGACTCCAAAGAAATCTACCAAGAAACCACCGGTTGTCCAACAAAATACTCGTGGCCGACCAACAACAAAGCAGGTACAACAAAGGTTGGACGAGGCCTCTCGTATAGATGAAGAATTGAGGTGAAGCTCCTTCGGTGATGCAAACACGTGCTTTGAAGGTTCCCGACAAAGTAAGTACGATAAACCTCGCCACAGCTCGTACGTTCCGTCACAGGCCTCTCAACAGTCGGTTATAAGGTCCCAAAAACCCAAAGCGAGCCTAAGCCGTTCAAAGAGTTCTAAGAAGAAAGAGACACGAGATGCTCACGGTTTTCCTTTAATCATTGGGGACGAGTACGTGGGAATCATCAAACAGTTTAAGTATGCCATTCCTCCTGTGTTCCATCCGTACGTCTCGTGCATACGAGATGTGATGCCGGACGGTCATTGTGGGTTTCGGTATGTGGCTGTGGGCTTAGGAATGGATCAGAGTTCATGGGGGCTCATTCGAAGGGACCTTGTCCAAGAAATGGATCAGAACGAATCGATCTGGTTCCCAATATTTGATGCATGGGATAAACGTTGTTTTTACACGCATCGTCAGGGCCTAATTTGGGATTCAGTGTCCGGTTGTGGGGAGGATCACTGGATGGACTTCCCCTTAGCAGGACTTCTAATTGCACAAACGTACGGTATCGGTGTGCACCTGTTAACGACAACCATGGGTGCGAGTTCCACTTTCTTCCCGATAATAAGTCCTTCGGCTAATCAACAACCATTATTCATAACGCTTACACATGTTAACGAGAACCACTTCATACATGTTAAGCTGGAAGGGGATTATCCAATGCCACCAGCACACGGGCTATGGTTGACCCACCGAAGACCCCATACGGAACAATGGGAAGATATGTACTTGCCAAGTCTAGAATGGTATACATCGATAATGAATCCTCCGCCAAGATCAAACCCCAGTCTTAATTACATCGACAGTGATACGGAAGAATGATTTTTGTAATTAATAGTATTTTTTGTATTAATTCCTATAATTTTCTACAATTTCTATAATTTTTATTATAATTTCTATCATTTTTCTATAATTAGAATTGATTAAAACAGGTTAATAACATTTTTATAAAAAAATTACAAATATACGACTCGTATAGAGCTAGACGTGTCGTATATGATTGATCAAAAGACCATTTTGCCCCTGATATGCCCCCAATCTAGGCTTATTTCAGGGGCTAAAAGGTCATTCTATCTTTACCAGACGCCCTGTATATATCTGTATGGGTCATCTATTTGAGCGGGTTTTTGAAAATTTGAATTTTGAATATTTGAAAATCAAAATTTGAATTTTTTAAAAAAAGGACGCCTCGTATAGATCTATATGGGTCGTCTATAGGGGCGGCAACAATTCTTTTTTTTTAAATTTGAATTTTGAAAATATTTTATGTTAATTACTAATATACCCCTGAAGGTCCCAAGTATAGGCCTTTAACAGGGGCTTAAAGGTAATTTAAAAACATGGACGACGCGTATAGATCTATACGACCCATACAACTAAGGCGGCAACTTTTAGACTTTTTCTTTTTTAATTATTAAAAAAATGTTTATTAAATGACCATTTTGCCCCTGTAAAGCCCCCAGTATAGGCCTTAGTCAGGGGCAAAATGGTAAATAACCATTCCAGAAATATCTTTTTGGGTTAGTTAATTACCATTTTGCCCCTGAATAATGCCTATACTGTGGGCTATACAGTGGCAAAATAGACTTTTAATAAAAAGGGAAGACGACGCGTATAGGTCTATACGAGGCGTCTATGCCTCGTATAAGGCTGGGGGGCCTACACGAGGCTGGTTATCACCCCAAACAAAAAAACAAAAATATATACGGAGCACACACCTCTATACGCCTCGGATTCGTATTTCGACCATATTTTCGAAGATTTGAAGCATCACTGGTACGTATTTCATCCCGTAGTTTAGTATTTTTGCCTCGTTTTTGCCTTTAGACAGTAGGTTTTCCCTGAAATTTGGTTTTTGTTGGGTTTGGGGGTTTGAATCTAAGGTTGAAGATGAAGCAGGTAGAACAGGACGCCGAGTATAGCCCTATACGAGGGCTGAGGGCTATACGAGGCTCTGAATTTTTTTTTTTTGTTATTAATGTTATTATTATTGTTTTTATTATTATTAGAGTTAATTACATAGTTAGTCCCTGTGGTTTGCACAAAATAACATACTTAGGTACTAATAGTTTAAAATCACCTTCTAGGGTATTAACTTTTCATTTTGTAACATAGTTAGTATTATTATTATTATTAGTATTATTATTATTAATAGTATTATTATTATTATTATTATTATCATTAATGTTATTATTATTATCATTTATTATTGTTATTAATATTATTATTATTATTATTAATATTGTTTATTAATTATCATTATTATTAATATTATTAATATTATTAATATTATTTATTATTATTATTATTATTATTATTATTATTATTATTATTATAATTGTTGTTGCTTTTATTATTATTATTTTTATTGTTATTGTTATTATTATTTATTATTATTATTGTTAATATTATTATTATTATTATTTATTAATTATTATTATTATTTATTAATTATTATTATTATTATTAATATTAATATTATTATTATTTATTAATTATTATTATTATTAATATTATTATTATTATTATTATGTATTATTATTATTATTATTATTATTGTTATTATTATTATTATTTATTTATTTATTATTGTTTTTATACGTATACGGTATTTATTTGCAGATTGATTATGAAGGACGATCTGATTCAGGGCGATGACATTCAGGTAGAGCTTCATGGGGCACACCCGGGGGGTCAGCCGGTTCAGCCGGTTCAGCAAGGTCCACGACGGAGACGGCGGCTGCCTCTGGATACGCTGCAGGGTTTTCCGTATCTTGAGTTTCCCGACGGCACCGATGTCGCCCGTCATTGCCAGAAGCTTAGGAGGATGCACATTGGATCGCATGCAGCGATCGACTGGGATGCGATGGATGGGATTGCTGAGACGGCTAGAGTGCGTCGGTTTATACCTGTCGATTCGCCGTGGCATCGTCTTTTTGATTTGGCGCACACGCCGACCTACAGGGAGCTGCTGGTCGAGTTCCTTTCGTCATTCACATTTCACCCTCATGGGGTCCCAGTGCCGCTTCCGCACCCAGATGTTCCCCCTCCGCCTGAGGTTTCTTTCAGGCTCACTGGCGTTTTGCGTTTGATGACGCTAGCAGAGTTTGCGGTGCATTGTGGTTTATACATGCAGGGGGAGATCGAGACTGAGGTTTACACAGCGGGGCTAGTGGTGGTTGACAAACCCACTCTTGTAGGGTTTTGGCAGGTGATTGCGGGGGGAAATCATTGGGAGCACGACAAGTCCAAGGGGAGGGTGTCGTTTGTTAGTGACCCACTGTACAGGTACGTACGTTTATTACGGCAATTATTTTTGTTATGTGCATTGTTTATTAATCTCTGTTTCTGTATTTCGCTAACACTGTATGCAGGTATCTGCACCATTTGCTCGCTACTTCTATTTCAGTGCGCGGCTACAACCGTGAGTGGTGTACGACCACAGATCTTTTTTTCCTTTATTGTTTGTTGTATAGGAGGCCGTGCGCGCTAGCACACGGTCTAGCCCAGTACTACGCCTCCGCCCATCACCGGCAGGAGCGCGGATTTTTGTATGGCGGGGCGTACGTGACCGTCATTGCCCGTTCACTAGGCCTCGTACTGCACCAGGACCCACATCTACGGAAGCCGCCAGTCATGCCGACGCGGATGGGCATGCAGTCGTTGTGGGGGATGAAGGTAATCAAGAGGTTCCCCGTTGGCCCGCGGTTTAAAAACCGCAACGGGGGCATATGGACAGAGGAGCCCCTACCAGAGCCTTTCGAGCCCGTTTATCCTCCTGCAGATCCTGCTGATGTAGTGCCTGTGGAGGAGCCTCCGGAGTATGTAGACGGTGCAGCGGTGCCACAGCCACCACCACCTGCCGGGGCGCCTCAGTTTCCACGTCACGTTATTCCAGGCCATGCCCCAAGAGCTGCGCTACATCCGGATGTACGAGCCAAGCTTGACAGGCTCAACGATTTGGTAGGTTGGCTGGTACGGGCCGAGCAGGATAGACGAGAGAGAGAGGGATTACCCCCGATACCGCTTCCACCGGCTCGAGCACCACATCAGCAGCCGCAGCAGCAGCCGCAGCAGCCAGATTCGGATTCGGATTTGCATGCATAGACCTGTTGTTGTTTTTATTTTTATTATGCATGTACAAACTTATCTTATATATTTTTGTTATGGATGTACAAAGTTATCTTATATATGTCATATTTATGTTTGTTTTCAGTTATTCGGTTACCTAATGATTGTTGTCTTAAATTGAGATAATACGGAAACAAAATATGTTTTGAATATAATACGGAAACAATATATCCCCTGAATATAATACGGAAACAATATTTGAACGAGATAAAATTTTAATCGGAAGAAAAAAAAAAGTAAAATGTTAAAAACATTATAATATTTAATCGATATAATATATTTAAAGAGCCGATTTTTAAAATAGTTGATTTTTAAAAAACAAAAACTTTTTATAGTGTAAAAAACAAAAAAAAACAAAACTTTTTTTAAAACCAAAAAAATTTTCAACCAAAAAACACATCTTCAAAAACTATCCTAAAAACCATACCAAAACCCACCAAAACACCCCTCATTTCAGCCAAAAAAAAACCCAAGATTAGACGCCTCGTATAGGTCTGTACCCTTCATATAGGGTTCCTTAAACTTTGTGCCTGACACCCTCTGAGACCCCCTTGAATTCAGTGCTTAGACGCCTCGTATAGGCCTATACGAGGCGTCTAGCGCACAAAAAGTGTGAAAATAGGCGCAGAGGGTGTCCAAATATCTCCACCCTATAAGAGACCGTTTAATAAAATTGTAAACCTCCTTTGTATTCCGATCGGAACATTTAATCTTCTCGCAACCTGTTCTAGGGCTGCTTTGCTCAAAATCAAAGGTATAACACCTTTCTTTTGGTGTGATTTTTATGTTTAAACTTTTAGTCGTACACCTAAAATCCAAAGACCATGATTTGAAGACCTTTAGAACTGTTTTAAACTCCTCTCAGTTGTATGGTAACAAACCATGAGGATTGAATTGGAAAACTTGTTCAAAATATCCAAAAACACAAAGGTTTAACACTAAACTTAATCTATAATACCATCAGTTTTTTAACTGTATGTGTAATGCTTATTATATGACTGATCTATGGCATCTTGAATATTCAATCACCCTTAGATAATTGTTGAAGTTTATTTACTGCCCACTGCACAACCAGATTACATCCAACCATTATGACACGTGTTATGAATAAATAAAGACACTAAATTATTAAATATGACATTAATATAAGGTATTTGAAGTGTTGGTAAATCCAAACTTAGTTGAAAATTATGTTGACAATAATAAGACAAATGCTTATCGCGTAACGAACAAAATGCGAACGTCGGTGACCGCCCGGATAATGTTGAAAACCCTAAAAATATTCCGTTATGATTAAAATTCTATTTTTAATCATATTCGTGAAGAAAAATTAATTAAAATGCTTAAGATCCTTATTTTGCGAATTTAAGCGCGTACTGCGCAATACCGCGCGTAACTGCAAAATATAGAAAACGCAGTCAGTCTAGGCAAACAAAATATTGTTTAGCAATATTGTGGCGAGTTAATTTTTATAGAACGATAAACATAATTTTAAACGCCTTAAAACACGAAAATAAAATACCCGGTAGTCAGTTAAATACATGTTTTTGCATGAATATGTGTATGTATAGGTGCAAGAGAGAGAAAATGTGTGTGTGAGAATAAGGTGGCGACACCATATGTTGATTGTATAAGAAACCTAATGATTACTAAACTCTTACACTCAACATAAAACTAATTCCAAAGATCAAACTTTTCATTTCCTTCCCTTCTCTCATCAAACTCGGACCGAACACACACCCACACACCTTCCTTTTCAAATTTAATTTAAACACTTTCTTTGAAGATTAAAGCCATTTCAAGCTAGTTTCAAGATGTTTTGAAGATCCAAAGGTGTTACCAAGTGATTTCAAGAAGGAACAAGCAAAACCATCATCATAAATCTCATCAAAACTCATTTATTTTGAAAGGTATAAACTTATTTTTGGTTCATGGTTCTTATTTCTTGATGATGATGATGATGAAGTAAAGTTTCTCAAACACATGGATTCTTCATAACACTTGAACTTTAAATGACAAACGATCTTAAATAAAATGAAAGTTGGAACTTATGTGTATATATATATATGGCCGAATGTATGTATGTATGTTAGAGATGATGTTTGACATTTGAATGTTTTTGATTATGTGAAATTAAAAAGGGTGAATGCATGCATGATCAAAAAGGTGTCATATAAAAGTCTTGTGATTTGAAGTGATTCTGAGAAAAGTTGAATCGTGGAAGTATGTATATATGCATGTGTATGTCGTTTATACATACATATATATATGTGTGTGTGTGTGTGTGCGCGTGTGTGCATGAACATAAAATTGTTGGATAGTTCATAAATGTAAGAATGTTGCTTGCATTTATGTCAAGATGATTAGGTGATGATTTGATAATGATATCTTGGATTATTTGAATATGAATTAAATATATTATTTTTTATGCATTTAAAGTTCTAAGGATGATGATATGATAATCATGCATTAGATGTTTGTACATAAGCATGCATGATAGCTACATGATCATAAGATGTTGAAATTGTCATGCTATGATAAAAATACATAAAAATCATAATATAAGCTTGCAAAAATGATGTTATATGATGTGTTTTGATAAAAGTTATGTCACTGGGTTATTAGCTTTGCATGTTTTGCATATAGTTTAAAAAAGTAGTAAAATGGGTGAAATTGCATGATTTATGTCTCTTATATGAAACCTACACTAACATGAGTATAAGTACCATTTTATTCAGTAAATAACATGTCTTATTTTAAAATATGAAGTTATGATGATTTGGGATGATTACTGTAAAGTTCGGTACAAGACTATGCGTTAAAAACGGTAAAAATCGGCTTTTTAAGCAAATTTTGTAGAACTATTTTAAAACATATTGTAAACTGATATTTTTACAATAAATATAAGTATTTTAACCAATATTAAGTAACTTTGGTGTTTGGTTAGTCATATGTGACTTCCGACGCCCGAAAACATTACAATACGCATATTTCGACGTACGCGAAAATGGGTTATTCACGGGTGAACTTTATGTTTGACAAGGTGAATATATGATTATGAGTATGAATAATGTGATATGTTAATTGTAGACATGATTATAGAAATTAATACTATGCTTATGCACTTGTGCGATTAAAACGGTAAACTATATTAAAAGTCACATTATGTGTATAATTTATGTGTTGAGCATGAAAGTAATGCTTAGGTTAACTTGATGAATTATTTGGTGTTTAAGTACTTTGAGAATGATAAGTGCATGAATTGATGGAATACGTGAATTATAATATTTAACGTACATGTCCATATACATATACATATAAAAATATATTACGAAGCGCAAATCGTAGATATAGTGTATATAGGTGGACATAATAAGGGTCACCAATAAAATCGTTCAAATCCCGAAAATCTTAATATGTATATATATATATATATATATATATATATATATGCCAACATAATCAAAACAAAAACTTTTCGAGAAAATTCTCGAAGTTATATGAAAATTCCGAGTATTTGATAAACGAAATTGTTTGTAGAATAATTGGTTACTAAATCATTCCGCTTTTAATTAGGACATGTAGATTCAATTTGAGGGATTGCGATAAAATAAACGCACCCAAAGGTGAGTGTCACTAAACCCTTCTTTTACTGTTTTATACACTGTTTTAGGGGAAGAACACGTCTTAAAATGGCAATTATGCGTTTTGTACAAATTATGCCTTGAATTATCTAAAAGTATATTTTCGTGGAAAATATGATTTTTGAATGATATGGTATGTTTTATGGAAAAACATGGATTTGGAAATGTATATGATTTAAAATTGTTTTTGAGGAAAACGGGATTTGATTGATATAAATATGTTTCAGGGAGAAACGGGGAAGATTACGGTGTCTTGGGTAAAATGTTCGTAAGAAATTAATCTCATTTGGGTTAAATTACCGGGTCACCAAGATATAAGTAGCAAGTCTAGCTTACATTGCATTGCATTGCATTGCATTGGGGGACATTGGGATTTGTGCAACGCCAGATATTAAATTGTTATCCAGTAGGTTATATATATTAATGCAATTGGGGAGGGCATTAAGATGCATGATAGCCATTTTTAATGATTAATTATTGCACACGTGGAATTCTTGATAGATCTATAGGGTTGACACCCCGTCGTGATCGGTAGCTCAGGTCCACATAGCGGCGAATTCATTCTATAATCGTCTAGTATTTGTTAGAAACTCAATCATGGAATATAGCTCGTAACGTCTTACAAACTTACGAAACTGAACAAATGACAAAATTAAATTTCAAAACCATGGGTAGAAATTCTCCTCGGAGATTTGTTAAATAAACAATTCTGGATGAGTCACCCTCGGATTTTATAAAGGAAACAAAACTTACTTTCTTAATTTGTACATAGATGTTTATTCCCATTAAAGATTTAATGTAAGAAAGATTTTCCTTGAATAAAGTGTTACAAACTAAAATATGTGAACTCACCCTCCATTGTGTTGACACTTGATTTTTACATGTTCTTCAGGTACATAAGTTCGGCTTTGGGGATTTTGGCTTGTGTTGTCATGTGGTTGTGTGATGCGATTGTAATTAAATAATGTTTGGACACTTTAAACTACTTTTGGGACCGTGTATAATAAGATTCCTAAGGGTCAAACAACTATGATGTGGTTGTGATGTACGTGGAAACTTAAAACTTATGTTTAAAATAAACCAATTATCCAACATAAATATTGCATCGACCACTAAGACATTTATGGTTACCAACCTCCGTCACCGCCACGATTGTATTTCCGCTGCAATGTTTTTGGGGTGTGACATACTCTAGCTAAAGTCTTAGATTCGGGGACTCTACCGAAAGCTATTGTTAGTAATGGTAAAAAAAGAATCTGCTATTCGGGTGAAAGTTCCCATCTTTTGATGTCAAGGTAATACATACACACATAGGCTAAATGTCGAACGGGTCAGGACTGATCGTGCTATGAATCCACACTGGTTAATAATACATTGTGGAAATTAATAAATAAAAAGTAAAGTAAAACCTTGGCTAAAACTTTCCATAACCACCACCAACTCAACTTACTTACTGACCACCACAACCACCTACGCCTGTCACCGTCGCTGATATACCATCATCGTCGCCCTCTTTGCAACTGTCACAGATAATCTATACCGCTGTGACAAACACCAACCATTGTTACTCGGCAACCATCGCCACTGATGCTGTTCTGAATATTGTCGAGTAGATGAAAGCGTGAACCTAGGATCTGATACTAGACGATAGTACACCTGGGTGGTAACAGATAGAATGTGCAACAATGGCTAGACCTTATAAAATAACAGTGGTAATAACTCAATAAGATAGCCACCACCAACAAAACAACCTGATCAACAATGAGTAATAATCATCGACTCAACAACAAAATTAAACTCCAAAAAGCAAACTCTTAACAATCAAAATCCGTAAATGAATCGCAAGAAACTGTACCAACCGAAAAGATAAGATCTAGTTTTTCATTAGTACCAATCAAATTCTTCACATCTCTGGTACACCGATTTCTAGGAAAAAATCGGGTGTTACCCAAGTTAGTCCTTCTTTTCCCCAATACTTGTTGTAAGCAGATTTAATTTGAACACTGATTTTATTATCGGGTTTGAGATACAATCCCGTAATAAGCATGGCATGAGGAGCTCGCATTCTCTCTTCTAGCATCAGCTCACCTTTTCTTACATAATGATCTTAAGGATTTGTTATAAACGCCTGGACAACCTTTAAACTCAGCCATGTAGCACGCCCCAATTAGTGGATATTTGGGTCCATCGGCATGAAAGTTGTCCAATATAGCTTTTCGGATTTCGTTAGCGTTTAACCCTTTAATAGGGTATCTCTTTTGTTCGTTCAATTTTGCCAGAATTTTCGGGCGGACACGAAGGACTTGTTGGTTCAGGGCAAGAACACAGACTAAACACACATTTCATGTATAAGTCCCCTAGGAAAACATCACCAATTTCTATAAGTCCCCTGTAAAATGAAATATGTCAAATTAACCTTTTAATTCTTTGACCCGAAACCACATACCCGTTTACCCGAACTATATACCCGACATTTTTTTTATATTTTTATTTTTCCCTTAACACTTATCAATTAGTGACAAATACCCGACGGATAATGGGCCGGGTATGGAACATGATTTTACAAGTGGTATGGGTATGAAAAAACGTTGAACCCTACATGCACGTTGTGGTGTGTTGACTCGAAAAATTTATAACGAAACTTAAAACAAAAAACATACAAAAGATGAAAAGTATGGGGGGGACCAAAGTTGAAAATAAAAAAGTGTTGGGGTTAAAATGATAAGGATAAAAACCTTTGGGTTAAAAGTGAAAAATGCATTTTTTTAAATACTTACTCAAGCGGTTGATCTTCACCCTCAATCGGCTGATCTTCCTCCATAAGTAGCAAACCCTTACAAAACAAATGCTATTGGTTAGCGGTTAAAGACAATGAACTGCATTTAATAGCGAAACTATAACCTAGGGGTGTTCACGGTCCGGTTTAGTCGGTTTTTAGGTCAAACAGTGAGCCAAACCATTGGTTAGGGGTGTACACGGTTCGGTTCGGTTCAGTTACTGAAAATGGTTATCCGAAAAGCGAACCGAAATTATCGGTTATTAAAAACCAGAAAACCGATGCGCCGGTTTTTGTTTCGGTTCGGTCATTTCAGTTCAGATTTTTTCGGTTATTATTTCGGTTACGGTTCAGTTATTTTGGTTTTCTTCTCACGCCTATCGTTGGTAACGGTTTTTTATTATCAAAAACCGGAACCGAGCCGTTGGAAAATAAAACCAAACCAAACTGAATCGTTACAAGCGGTCTGGTTTTCCAGTTTGAGACTTTTTAGAACAGAACCCTTAAAATGCAGAAGGTTTTATTGAAGGCGTTATACTTATAAAATCTCAAAGGCAACGTATACATTTATATGGTCTTTAACTACTCCTTATGACTTGATACACCTAGAGGTGTACAAAAAAAAAACCGGTTTTAGAACCGTAACCGGAAAAAAAAACGAAACAGGTTTTTTTAACCGGTTTTAGGACCGAAACGAACCGGCGGTTTGTGACCGGTTACTATTCTTGATCTTTGCAACCGGTTAATGTTTTGAGTTTGAAAAACCGGTTATTAAAAAAAACGATTTTTGTTTTGGATAAAAAAACAGGTTCGATTAAAAACCGGACCGGTTTTAAAAAAAACGATTTGTACACCTCTAGATACACCTTTATATGCTCGGATAAAAACCCACATAACGTGTGAAGTTTACTTCAAATATTAGGATAAAAACTAAACACTACAGGAGATGATGTAAAAAGGATTACATAACCTATATAAAAACTAAAATTTCTTCTTTAGATGTAAAAAAATCACAAAACCTATATTAAAACTAAAAACCACAACTATCAAATTGAGTTTTTCACTAAAATTTCGTGTTTAGCATATGTTAAACAAAAAAACACACCAAAACACACTTTGGGGAGTTTTCATGTTTAAAAACAAAATACATACAAAAAAATAAAATAAAAAATGAGCATGAATACCTTATGAATGATGAATGCAAGAAAAGAAGCCCAAATCACCTTGAAATCAAGCTCCTGTATCCATTTTGTGGGGGTTTCACGTTTAAAAAAGATGAATCTTTTAATGTGATGCTATATAGAGGAGAGCGGTGCGAGGGTTAAGGTTATGTACGAAGACAGTATTTTCTTCACAAAATTAGCCTCATTTTGAATAAATTACTATTATTCACTTCCATAACACCATGATCGCCTTCCTTTTCGCAACCTAATTCTATCGTTCACATCCATAAAACTCGGTCAACTTTAGACTTTTTCTTCTAACCCATTCTATCTCTATCCCGTAACCAACTTTGTACATATTCGACCCGAAACATCAATATTATCCAACTGGACTTGTTGTTTTGTTATTTTGTGGAGTCCTTTAGGCGCCTTTAGATGGCGTCCAAGAGTTCTTAAGCTGCGACAACGTACATTTATCAGTGATTGTGGAGACAAAGCCAAACATTCATGATGTTTTTTTTGCATTTCGATTCAATAAAGCATCGTAACACACTGGGCTACTGCATATGCCAGTCGAAACAAATTTTTCCGTTGATCCCAAGCCTCTGGGAAAATATCACCAATTTTTATAAGTCCCCTGTAAATGAAATATGTCGAATTAATCTTTTAATTCTTTGACCTGAAACCACATACCCGTTTACCCGAACGATATACCCGACATTTTTATTTATATTTTTATTTTTCCCTTAACACTTATCAATTGGTGACAAATTCACGACGTATAATGGGCCGGGTATGGGACACGAGTTTACAAATGGTATGGGTATGAAAAAAACGTTGAACCCTACATGCACGTTGTGGCGTGTTGACTCGAAAAATTTATAACGAAACTTAAAACAAAAACCTTGCGAAAGATGAAAAGTATGGGGGGACCAAAGTTGAAAATAAAAAAGTGTTGGGTTAGAATGCAAAGGATAAAAACCTTTGGGTTAAAAGTGAAAAATGCAATTTTTTTAAATACTTACTCAAGTGGTTGATCTTCTCCCTCAATCGGCTGATCTTCCTCCATAAGTAGCAAACCCTTACAAAACAAATGCTATCGGTTAGTGGTTAAAGACAATGAACTGCATTTAATAGCGAAACTATAACCTAGGGGTGTTCACGGTCCGATTTAGTCAGTTTTTAAGTCAAACAATGAGCTAAATCGTTAGTTAGGGGTGTACACGGTTCGGTTCGGTTATTGAAAATGGTTATCCGAAAAGTGAACCGAAATTTTCGGTTATTAAAAATCAGAAAACCGAAGCGCCGGTTTTTGTTTCGGTTCGATTATTTCAGTACAGACTTTTCGGTTATTTTGGTTATTTCGGTTTTCTTCTCACGCCTATCGTTGGTAACGGTTTTTTATTATCAAAAACCGGAACCGAACCGTTGGGAAATAAAGCCGAAGCAAACCGAATTCTTACAAGCTGTTTGGCTTTCCAGTTTGAGACTTTTTACTTATTTAACAGAACCCTTAAAATGCAGAATGGTTTCATTGAAGGCCTTGCCTTTTGTTATACTTTTACAATCGCAAAGGCAATGTATACATTTATATGGTCTTTAACTACTCTTTATGACTGGATACACCTAGAGGTGTATAAAAAAACCGGTTTTAGAACCGTAACCGAAAAAACCGAAACCGGTTTTTTTAACCGGTTCTTTTAAACCGGTTTTAGGACCGAACCGAACCGGCGGTTTGTGACTGGTTACTATTTTTGATCTTTGCAATCGGTTTTAAAAAACAGGTTAAAAACCGATCCAAACCGATTAGACCGGTTACTGTTTTGGGATTGAAAAACCGGTTAATAACCGAAACCGGTTATAAAAAAACAGATTTTTGTTTTGGGTAAAAATCCGGTTCGATTAAAAACCGGAACGATTTAAAAAAAACGATTTGTACATAAATATATATATATATATGTATATATATAGGGAGGGGCTCATGCGAGAACTCCATTTATTGCGAGAACCGCGAGAACCAATGTGAACACAACCTAAAATAGCTAAAAAAAACCTAAAAAAACCTAACCCCCATCCCCCCCCCCCCCCCCAAGCTAAATGCTAAAAACTAAAACCCCCAAAAAACCTAAAAAAAAAACCTAACCCCCCCCCCCCCCCAAAAAAAAAAAAAACCCTAAACCCCCCTCCCCCACCCCCCAAAAACCTAAACCCCCCCCCCCCACCCCCAAGCTAAAAACTAAACCCCCAAAAAACCTAAAAAAATCTAAAAAAAATCTAAAAAAAAAAAATTTTTTAATATTTTTTATGCTCAAATCGCTACTTTTAGTGGCCAAAAAAAAATTTTTTTTTTTTTTTAAAAATTAATTTTTTTTTTGCTTCGAAAAGTAGCGATTTTTATATATAAAATATTTAAAAAAAAATTTTGTGTGATTTTTAGCTATTTTTAGGCATTTTTTGTTGTGTTCACATTGGTTCTCGCGGTTCTCGCAATAAGAGGTGGTTCTCGCATGATCTTCTCCCTATATATATATATATATATATATATATATTCCGAGATTAAAAAAACCCACATAATGTGTGAAGTTTACTTCAAATATTATGATAAAAACTAAACACTACAGCAGATGTAAAAAATGATTACAAAACCTATAAAAAAAACTAAAATTTCTTCTTCGGATGTAAAAAAAATTACAAAACCTATATAAAAACTAAAACCACAACTATCAAAGTGAGTTTTCACTAAAATTTCGTGTTTAGCAGAGGTTAAACAAAAAAACACACCAAAACATATTTTGGGGCGTTTTCACGTTTAAAAACTAAATACATACAAAAAAATAAAATAAAAATGAGCATGAATACCTAATGAATGATGAATGTAAGAAAAGAAGCTCAAATCACCTTGAAATCAAGCTCCTGTATCCATTTTGTGGGGTTTTCACGTTTAAAAAAGATTAATCTTTTACTGTGATGCTGTATAGAGGAGAGTGGTGCAAGGGTTAAGGTTATGTACCAAGACAATATTTTCTTCACAAAATCAGCCTCATTTTGAATAATTACAATTATTCACTTCCATAACACCACGATCGTCTTCCTATTCGCAACCTAATTCTATCGTTCACATCCATAAAACTCGGTCAACTTTAGACTTTTTCTTCTAACCCATTATATCTCTATCTCGTAACCAACTTTGTACATACTCGGCCCAAAACATCAAGATTATCCAACAGGACTTGTTGTTTTGTTATTTTGTAGAGTCCTTTAGGCGCCTTTAGATGGCGTCCAAGAGTTCTTAAGCTGCGACAACGTACATTTATCAGTGATTGCGGAGACAAAGCCAAACATTCATGATGTTTTTTTCGCATTTCGATTCTATTAAGCATCGTAACACACTGGGCTACTGCATATACCAGGCAAAACGGATTTTTCCCTTGATCCCAAGCCTCTGGGAAAATATCACCAATTTCTATAAGTCCCCTGTAAAATGAAATATGTCAAATTAACCTTTTAATTCTTTGACCTGAAACCACATCAATGATACCTAATGAATGATGAATGCAAGAAAAGAAGCCCAAATCACCTTGAAATCAATCTCCTGTATCCATTTTGGGGGGTTTCACGTTTGAAAAAGATGAATCTTTTACTGTGATGCTATACAGAGGAGAGTGGTGTCAGGTTTAAGGTTATGTACGGAGACAGTATTTTCTTCACAAAATTAGCCTCATCCCAAAAACCGCAGTGGAAGACAAGCATGGTGGTCACAGAGGTTGGCAACCAACAATTGTAGGGCAAACATAGATAATTATAAAAATAGACAAAATAGTTTAAAGTTATTACAAATAATCCCAAATTGTGTAGTTTAAAGTGCTTATGTTCAGAAAGTTCCATCTCGTGTACCATGACACAGACTTTATTATTGTCCGTTTTTAAGAGTTGCCCTAAACCCACATCAAACTCCAAAGCCACTTATGTACCTGAAAAACACGTTTTAATATGTCAACACAAAGTTGGTGAATTCACGGATTTTACTTATTTATAAATATAAAATATTTATACTTGTTTCCATTTTGAAAAACATGATAACGTTAGACCGACATGTAACATCGTAAACTAGCTAGGAATGTGAAATAGTGTTCACAACCAAGAGCCCATAATCAAAACGAAACCTTTATCGTTTCCCTTATTCTTGTTTTCAACATATATTCCTTGCCTTTTAGGATCGGGGCGACCGATCGATAAGCTTGGGGTTTGTCAAAACCAAATAGATCTACCAATATAACCTGTGCCCTCCCTCCAAGAGGTTAATGATTACAGTGGTGGGAAAATGTCCATGGATAAACCCTCGTTAGGGTAACTTGAGGCCCTTACTCAAGGCCAACATAGGTTACATTTCCTTTGTCGTCTATTAATCATATTAATTCAAAATACTTTACATTTCCTTTGTCGTCTATTAATCATATTAATCATTAACCTCTTTGGGTGCGTTATAAGTTTGCTACCAAAAGCCAACTTAAATAGGTATTCACCTATTAGTGCCCTATATAAAAGGTACATTTTCAAATTAATTCCAATTCTATTAACGAAGTTGTTCACTCAACCCTTTATACTTATAAAATATTTTTGAGTATTTGACCTGTTACTTGGACGACCCGTTGGTAACTACGACCCTTATGGTTATGTTTTCCTAGTCTCTTAGTATTCAATCATCACAACGTGAAATATCCTTTCTCCTAGAGTTTTCGCTCAACGACGCACGCCAATACATACTTATTTACACCAAGTTTTATTGTTACGATTTCACATCTGAAACCATACTTAAGCATTCTCATGTTATATATCACACAACATTTCTTTTTATCACATAAGTCATATAATTCATCCAACGATTCATGCATTCATATTTATGTACACACATATTATATAAAATGTTTTAAGACTTGCTTTCTTTACTTAAAGCGTTGCAACATTGATAAAATCCTTACTTATCGTAGCTAAGTGTAACTTGAAAAAGTCTATGCTTTTTATGTAAAATATCAAGTCTTGGGTCTTTAATATATCCAAATAATCATTTTTTATACTAATAACATCACTTAATCATATTTCAAAGAAATCACATAGTTTCTCCACACTAAACACAACATGCATCATGCGTTTTTATTGGTTACTTTTCTTGCATCAATCACTCCATATTCATCATGCAATACCAAAATACATCTTAGGTCATCATAAAACTCATGTTATAACATATCTTATTATTCAACACAAGTTCATGTCATCTAGTTCACAAATGCATAGTTATGTCCATTTTCAAGCATATAGTTAGCGTTTTTGATTCATATCTTCACATAGAACATACCAGACGTGGAAATTTCATAACATATACTTTAAGATATATTCTAATATCATATTATATGCCTAAATTCTCTGTTTTAATTCAGATTCATGTCATACTTCGATCATACTCAAAATTGTCATTTTTACACCTTTTTAAGCCTATAATGATCACATACGTAATCCAACTCATTTTGATCATATCCCACACATATCATCTGACTTTTATAGATAAAATAACATGTTTTTATCACTATACTTTCAGTTCCACATAAATCATTCATTTACCATAGTTATCATCACTTTTTACCTCATTTTAAGCATGATTTACAAAACTACAAGCTTCCAACTCGTGAATATTTTCAAGTTTAGTTAAGACCTGATTATTATGATCAAATTACTAACATAATATCACCATATTTTCAGACCATCAATAATCCTTACATGCATTACAATCTAACATTTATCTTACATTTTTTCGCATTTATCAAGCACCTTATACGTTCCTAACTTAGGGTTTTTCACCCACAATCATCATCTACCATTTATATAAAAAAAACTATAAATAAAACCATAAACTCATATTAGACATAACCCCAAATTAGATCATGTTGCATGTCACTTTTATCACCTTTCAAGTACCATTTTTAACAACATAAACACCCACAAACATCCCTTAAACCTATGGCCACACACACTTTTGGCACCAAAATCTCTTGTTTAATCTAAGTATTTCTGATTTCATTTGTCTTTAAAGAAAACCTCATTAGTTTTGTGAACAACTTTTTTAAAAACAAGATTTAGAAGCAAAAACAAGACGAATCTTAACTAAGGATCTTACCGGAATTTCGCCGGAAAATAGATTGACCCAAAAACTTGTGTGGAGTCCCCTAAAGGCAAGATCTTGACATGCATGAAGAGAAAACTTGAAAACAAACTTGCCGGAATTCTCTCTGGATTTCTATAAGGCTCAAATCGTTCCGAATTAGATAAAACGGACCTCACCATGGTGTAAGGAACGTCGAAATTAGTAGGAAAAATGTACCTTTGGCCGGAAAACGGTCGCCGGAAAGTTCGCCGTCGGACCTCCGCCGGAGGTTGGTCGGATCATCATCTAGAGAGAGAGTAGAGAGAATTTTGAGAGAGAAGTGAGTGTAGAAAGAGAAAGTGAAGTGGAAGAATGAAGAGAAATGAGGAGGAGGAGGCTATTTATAATTGGTTTATGGGCTAATGGGCTTGGGTTTGGGCTGTAGTGGGCCTCAAGTCCATCAGTCAAAGTCCATCCTTCTTCAATCCACTATCATGCGCACACAGCTCCGTTTCAGCCCGTTCTTGTGTCAAATTTTTCGTTTTCTCATGTAGGTTTCAATGAAAATTATTTTAAAAAACAAAATAATTATTTTATATTCAAAATATTAATATTTTGCTAATATGGCATTAAATGTCGCACGCACTCGCGTTGCGCGTTTAAATTGCATAAGTTGATCTCCTTACCGATTTCTTGTCGTTTCAATTACCCCAAAGTTACTGTAACTAATAAAAATACTTTTCTCGTAACAAATAAGTATTATAAACATATTTGTTATGATTAACTCGCGAATTCTTGCTATACTACATGTAGTGTTGATTACATAAACCTCTACAACACTCTGTATCGCTTGCGCTTGCTTAAATTTCACTTGCTTAAACTAATAATAATATTGGAATATTATTCACCCAATAATTCCATCAAAATAATACTAGTTAGAATAATTCCTGATGTTTTAGTGGTGTCTGAGATTGCTTAAGATCGTTAAAAGTCTACAACACAAGCAACTTCCGGACAATTTAGATAAAAACCACTAATTAAGGCATATGCGCCTTTCTTCTAAATTCCCCCAATGACTTATAATTCCACCTTAAAATAACATGTCAGGCGCATTCATGGGCTTCTAAACACTAACCAGGTCGTCACAACATTCGTTACGGGTATTTCATCACTTTAAGACACGGAAATTCTTTAATTTCATCTTTTGCAAATTCCATTGCATCTTAGGGCTTTATTAACTTTAATTTGACTTTAATCACACATAAAGTAAGTATTATTGCACCAATTCATTATAACACGTTTATAATTACAGTACGGATAGGGATTGGAAAACACAGGGTGTCAAAATTAACCCTTTACACTTTACCATTATTTATATATTTACGAGTAAACAAGAAGTTCAGTTTTATTCCTTCATATTTAATTGAAATTAATAATTATTAACATTTATTTTTGGATTCGTACTTGGTCATTAATGAGGGTGATTTGTTTGTTTGAATCATTATTTTTTTAAATAATTATTATGTTAAAAATTTATCATCATATGTAAATTTAACATGCTTATATATATGTTCTATATTGGAGGCCTTAAAATGCAAAAAGGTTTCATTGAAGGCCTTGCCTTTTTGTTATACTTTTACAATCGCAAAGGCAACGTATACATTTATATGGTCTTTAACTACTCTCTATGACTGGATACACCTTTTTATGCTCAAAATTCAAAATATACATATATATGCCAGGATAAAAACCCACATAATGTGTGAAAGTTACTTTAAATATTAGGATAAAAACTAAACACGACAACAGATGTAAAAAAAGGTTACAAAACCTATATAAAAACTAAAAATTTCTTCTTTATATGTAAAAATAAATTACAAAACCTAGGTCTACTTCCACATCACCCTGCCAAACCATATCTCTTTCTCTCATCTTTACTACAAATAAACACTTTCTTTCCTTCCCTCTCATAAAACCATTCGGATTTTACTCTTGTATAAGGGCATTTCACCCAAGTACACTCCACTCTTTTAGGGGTGGCAAAAATGGTGGGTTGGGCAGGTTTGAGTGATGGGTTAGGATGGATTTAGATTAGAATGAGTTTATTAAGAAAAGATTAGGATGAGTTTGAGTTAAGATGGGTTTATTAAGAAAAAAGTTAGGAGGTTTGGGTCAGTATTGGTTTCGCTCATGATAGGCGAAAAATTAAGAATATATATATAATAAAATAAAATCAAGGACTTTTTAAACAATTTTAAAAATAAAAAAAAATTAAAACTTTTAAAAAAAATCAAAGAAATTTTAAAATTTTTTAAAAATAAAATTTTTAAAAAATAAAAATTTAAAAATGAAGTATATGACTCTATGTGGTGCTCTTTTAGGGTTACTTAGATATGTTTGGTTAAAATTTAAAACCCATCATGGCTGTTGACTAATTTTAAATGGAAATTTTAAAACTCATTTTGACCCATGATTCTGACTCATCCTTACTTATTTCCTATGCCCATTATGACTTGTTTCATTTATAAAATTACCCAAAATAACCCAAATAGGTTTTTGTTACCAGACTTAACTTGTATACATAGGCCGAGGGAAGACGGTGGAGGATAACAATGAAGATATTCTTACACTATACTTTATTTATTCATGATGTGACATTTTCCAATTTTCTAGTTACTATCACACCATACTATACACAGGGCCACATCTTCTAGTGGGCGGGAGGGGGCGGCCGACCCCACGAACTTTTCGCTCAATAGTGGAGAGTATGTAGTTTTCATATAGAAATTTTTGGGTATATACATTTTCGACCCCGATCGGAAATCTCAAGCTTTGCCACTGACTATACATATGGTGGAAATCGATTTATATCCTCTTGGAATTGACATACCCAAAAACTTTAGTGCTTTTCAATAAGAATATATAAATTTCAAGAACTTATATGGATATATAAAGTTATTTTGAGTTCTTTTACCATATTTTAATTCTCTCTAAAAAGGGTTGGTGTCAACATCAAGACTCAAGAGTTACGCACGTGAAAGAAAAACGAAATAGAAAGGAATTAATGAAGGATGGTGATAGTTGTTTTCTGTTTTACATATAAGATAACGTGTTACACGAGTTTTTTTCTTCACAATAGTTATCATTTTTTTTCTTGAAAATGCGAAGAAACTTAGGTGCTGTTTGTTTTTTGCTTCTGGCCACTTATATCTGCGTCGCGCAGACCTTTGGGTCCTGCAGCTTGTTTGTTTTCCGGAAGCACTTCTCACCTTTTACCTCTTCCCCACCTCTTCCCCACACAGACATAACCCCACATCTTCTCACCTCCTCTCTTTCAAAACACAGACACCACCTCCACCACCACATCTCCGCCACCACCTCCACCCCCACATCTCCGCCACCAAGCCACTGCTGACGTCACCTCGAACGACCATCACCGTCACCAGAACCATGTCGTCGCCGGCGTCCTCTGTTTCTCTCTCTTCCTCTGTCGTCTCTCTCTTTCTCTCTTCAATGTCTGCCGCCGTGTGCCGCCGCCATGGCGGTTGCTGGCCATTATTTAGCGAGGGATTAGGTGGGTGTGGGTGTGATAGGTGTTTGATGAAGTTCTGAGTGTGTGTTACAGGGACAAGGGGTTAGTTGTAGGGGGTATACGACGATGGGGTGGGTGTGCGGCCGGAGTATAGTGGCCGGAGTTTGAAGGCGGTGGTGGTGGGTTCTTCAGTGGGGGCTAGGGTTTGCAGAGAGAGAGGAGTGTGTTGTGTGTGTTGTGAAGGGTTTTTGTAGAAGTAAAAAAACAAACCCTCTTCTCCTTGCAGACTGCAGACATTTGGTCCACCTCTTCTCCTGCAGATGCCTGCAGATGTGGTCCGCGGACTGCAGACCTTTTGGGTCTGAAAAAACAAACACCACCTTAATCTAAAGCTCCGGCTAGTGCCGCCCGTTACCACCACCACCACCACCACCGTCTAGAAGAACCCTTGTCTCTAGAAATAGACTCATAGCTTCTATCAAACTTATCAAAAATTCATGTTTTCTTAGTACAAGCTAGTTTTGAATCGAATGATTTACCGACAAAGTTGATGCGTTAGTTTTGACTCGTAATCAAAATCGATACAAGAACCAAAAGTGATGCTAAAGATCTTTTAGTTAACACTTTTGAATTCGATCTTATATTTTAAACTAAACTAGGAATTTCCCACCACGCGTTGCGGCGGGGAATTCGCGTACAAACCAAATGGTAAAGACCAGTATAAAGCTACAAAATATAAATGTGTAAAACAACCAAACACTAAATAAAATGTAACAAATAGAATGTAGATAAAATATCTCGCACATTGCAACGTTACGTCACTTTGCGTATTAAACTCGAGGAAAACCATATAAGTGTAGATAAAAAAACATTTGTGTCGAAATGTAGATAAAAAAACATGTGACGGTATATTCGCAAATAATGAAAAGTTCCGTCCTAAATTAAACTCGAGTAAAATCGTGACATATCCAAATTTATTACAATTAATAAATAAAATCGTGCTATACAAGGTATTTTAAAGATATAACTATATTGTTTATTATATAAAATTAAATTTATGTAACCGTGTAAAACACGGGGTTCTAAGCCAGTATATATTATAATATAATATAATTACACGAATTGTGGTATGTTCAGATTTTAAACCTCGTTCTTAAGTATCATAAAATGCACCATCTGGTCTGAAAGGCTTGACACTATACTACGAGTTTAGTCATTAACACAGACGGAAATTATCAATGGGACAAAAAAGGTAATAACAATATTGGCCTAAACGATTATATTATCAATCTTTAACATTACATGTATCATCCTCCTCCTCAATCTAACACCTAAAGGACTCTGAGTTGATATAAAGAGGTTCAGTCCATGATCGGCTTGAGATCTGTTGTATCGAAACCCTTGATGCATGTATTTTACAGAAATCGGTTCGAGTCCACTTGCATTCGAGCTCTACAAGTTATCTTCTAATTCATCTGGTACATGTAATTTCTCAATGGCAGCCTGTGAGAAACAAAAAATATAATAAAACCTCCTAAATCACTTTATCTAATGTACAGTTAAATGTTTGAGAGGAGAATTTGACCTTGATAGTAGCAACATCGGTTGCAGAAGGCTTCAAATCCAAAGCTAGACCAAAATGAAGCATGGCCATGTCATACATAAGGCGTTTTTTATATATCTTTCCCATCAATGCATAAACGCTGCTTTCATGAGGAGCGTATTCTTTAAGTTCTTGTAGAACAACCAAAGCACCATCATAATCCTCCATACTCGCAAGAATATTTGCTTTTTGATACATTGGTAGCGGATTCTTCTTATCTGCTATTATTGCCTTCTCCATCATTGCTAATGCTTCTTCATTTCTCTGATAAATTTGTTCCAATATTTTAATATTATTTCTTTCATGTCAAAGAATGAGAAAACTTTTCTTCGTGAGAAAACTAAAACTCCCAAAAAAACATAGAAAAACACAAATTTTTTATTTTTTTTTTTGAACATTTTTGGCTGCAAATATAGCATTTTTATAATTACAAAAAAACCATGTGCAACACTACAAAAAACCTAACCCCCCCCCCCCCCCCCCCCCCAAAAAAAAAAAAAAAAAAATCCTAACAGATAAACTTAACTGAACCCAAAACCTAAACCAAGACTAAATTGCGTGTGGTGTAATACCAAATTTTTTTTATCTTAAAAATGCTAGATTTAAAGCCCAAAAAAATAGAATTGGTCTGTTTTTTAAGTTTTTTGTTTTCTCACGAAGAAGTAGTTTTCCCGTGATCCTCTCCCTATACATATATATAATAATCAAACCTTTAATGCATGCAATGATGTCCCCAGGTAAGACATTATAACAGAAGAACAAGGGTTTATATTTAAGGCCCTTCGAAAATGATGCTCTGAAAATTCGTATTTCTCCTGCCGAAGATATATCATTGCAAGACCATACCAAGCATTATAATGTCTTGCATCGATCTTAAGGGCATTTTGGTAACTTTTGATTCCATTTTCAAAATCCTCCAATGCCACATATCTGTAATAAAACATAAAATCCATACGCAGATTACCAAATGAGAAATTTTATACTCAAGTATAAAGAATTGTGATGAAGTCATACTCGTGACCACAAAGCGTGTGAGCATAGGTGAATCTTGAATTTAGTTGTACTGCCCGTTGGAAGTTTTTTAGCGCAGTTTCATGGTCTTTCTGCATGCTATAGCAATTTCCCATTGCACACCTGTCACATTTGTGTTTAAAAAAATAAATAAATTGCAGCAAAAAATACATATACAGAGCAGCCTTCGGTCCTTCCTATTTTTTGAGATTTAAAAACTTAAAAGTACTTAGTACTTACCATGACTGCGGGGCTAAGCGGTCTGTTGATATTAGCTCCTGTGCCAAATAACTCAGCCTCATATCCTCCTTTAGGTGCTACAACATATAAGACAAAAGATAATAAAAAACTAACTCAACATGAACAGTAGTCTCAATCGTTGATTGAATAAGAAATGCAAAATTAACTTATAAAACGTACATATAAAACAGTAGAATAGACATCCATTCCTTCTAAGGTATAAGGAGAAGCCAAACGAGCATTGCTAAAGGCACGCTCGGCTTCTATATAATCAACCAGTTCAAAATGAGCTTTTCCAACCTGCACTCAAAATTACCATATTGCCAGTTCAAGAAAATGAAAACCAGATCTTTGCTAAACAAGAATTTGAAAACAAATGTATACCTGAGAGAGCACCCAGGCTGTGTTATAATGCTTAAGAGGAAGTTGCTGAAATACATCAAGAGCATCCTGTTTTTTAAAAAAGGCGATAATCAGCAAAGTGAATAACCAGAAAACTAACAAAAGTTCAATAATAGTATAATACTTCAACAGTCAGTTTTTTACAACACCTGACACCGGTACAGGCAAGAAAGTCTGTAACCTTCACCAATGATTTTCAAAAGGGACAATACTTCTAAAGCGCCAGTACCAACTTTTGACACACTCGTGGAACTCCGGCCCATTGAACCATCATGCTCACAAGATCTAGTAGTATCAAGCGACGGGGATGAACCAGAGGTGGTTGCTATAGTATTTAAGCGTGAGTCATCAATCTCGGACCGAGCCCCTGAGAAACCAAGATTGCGATTTAGCTATGTGAATAAATGAATATGGTACATAAAAAAAGGAAAAAAAGGTTTGGACCTTCATTGGAAGTTTCGGTAGCCCAAGATTGTCCTTTTCTAACTGTAACAGAACGAAATGCTGCAGAGCCCAACTTAGAAGAAGTAGGATATTTAGAAGAGTGAGATGTTCCGTTTCCGGCAGCTACAGCGACCCCACTTGTACTTGCTGTGGGTCCACCTTCTCCAGCAAGTCGTGTGCTTCTTCTAGGGCCAGAATCCGAGAATAACCTTCCGGATATCTGGACAAAAACACAAAACATGTTAACGGGATAGCATAAAAAAATATCTTAAAGCTAAAAATAGAGTACATAATTTCACAACCTTTCTTAGCTTGCCCTCATCAACAAACTTTCTTCTAGGAGCTTGAATGCTAGATTTGACAGTTGATCTTGGGGATACATCAGCACCGACAGAACTTGAGGTTGGACCACTTGGGAGCACGTTTCGACATATTGGTGGTGGGGCCACACCTGACAACTACAAAAACAAAAAAAAACTTTGAACGATGATATAGTAGCCTCTGTTGGGAAAAAAAACGGAAAAGAAAAATGCAAAATAAATTAGTAAGAAAAAGGTGAATTCAGTAGGTATACCTGGGTGGCCATAGGGGAAGGAGTATTATAATATGATATACTAGTATGAACGCCATTATTGGATTGGCTAGCAGCAGCAGCAACAGTATTGCCGGAAAAAACTGCTCCATTATGATTTAAGGAATTATTATCCTTAATGTTACTGCCATTCGAATGTCTTAATTGCCTTGCACTAACGTTTTCGGCCACTTGTTGTCTACCAGAAACTACATTATGATCATCACTGGATGCTTGTTGCAGCTGTGGGCCCACGTCATGACTCGTGTACTGTTTTTGTATGCATTCAGAAGCGGATTCCCCAAACACTGTTGTTGCTTCCCCAGCAGCTCCTGAAACATAAACACAAAAGATTAAATTTTATACCGTAACAAAAGCACTTTAAAGCCATTTGATTTAGAAAAATGTGGAATACCTAATTTGCACAACTCCTCATATGCAACCCATAACAGAGGATCTATTGATAAAGCTTGGTTAAATTGATGAACAGCACTTTTCAATCTATCTGTGTATCTGAAAGACATTATGGGACCAATAGTTTGGAAATCTTAATAAGCAATACACATAAAACATGACAAAAGAAAAACTGCTAGACATCCTTAAATAACTATGCTTTTGTAAGGGGAAAACCGAAAATAAAAGGACAATTTATAGAAATTTGTTGTCACGTGCCTGTATATAAGCCCAAGAAGATAATGACCAGCTGCACCATTTGGGACCTGGAAAGAATAAGAATATACGATAAGCAAGGCCAAGTGCTACTTTTATCTACGACTACTTGTGTTTTCATTTAACATAATCATCTTTATAAATCTTAGTGAAAAACTGCAAATCACTCATGATTTAAAAAGGCTTTCCGAGGCCCGCCTCGAGGCTTACGCCTCGGCTGAGACTATGAAAAAACGCCTTAAAGGCTTTGCCTCATAGGGGTCAACTGAAACCTAGGCCTCAGTCATCCGAGGCTTTCCGAGGCTGTCAGAGGCGCTGAGGCGGTGAGGCTTAAGCCTCACCAGACCTTGTGAAAATGGAAAATTTTAGGTTTCTTGGACTTTATTTTAGACCCATTTAGTGTTTGTTAGGCTTAATTGGTGGGCCAACCCAATAGTTCACTTAAAAAACATCTATTAGGTTTAAAAAAAAAACTAATCGAAAAGAAGATATTGGCTGGGCACGAATAGGATGAACAAGTTGGTGTACGTTATGTACAATAGGAGACTGAAGCAAAAGTTTATAAAGAAGACGAATCAAAAAGATGATGAAGTCCCGATAGTTGCCGATGATGTTTTGTCGGATGATGAGTGGATAGCCAACCCGAGTGGGGATGAAGATGGCATTGGTGGAGTTGGCGGGTCAAAATGTCAAATGAGGAAAAAGGTGAGAGTTCATCATCTAGGAGGAAAAGGAAAAGAGTTATTAATTTGGTTGATGACGATGATGATCTAAATACGCCAGATGAAAACTTTGAGGATGATGATGCGGAGGAAAACGAGTTCTATGATATTGAGATGTCATAACATTACTAATTTAAGTTGTTCGAACTATTTTATGATGTTTGTTTTATGTTAAACCTTGTTTGTTTTCCTATTTTCTATTTATGATGTTTGTTTTATGGTAATTTGTGATTTTATGAGATACATATATTTTTTTAATTTTTTTTAATAATGTTTTGAGGCTTACGCCTCGACCTGCCTCGAGGCTTACGCCTCGTGAGGCTAAGGGAAAATGCCTCGATACCCGTTTCCGCCTTTTTAAACCTTGAAATCACTGCATTACCTCTGCACTAGGCTCATTAGAAGGGCACAATGCCATTTCGGCTTCATTGAGAAGATCCATCTGATAGCATGATATTGCGAACAAGTATCTGGACTGAGGCATTTGTGTTCCTTCATATTAAAATTGAGACAAACATGTTAAACCACAATAAGTTAATAGAGATTGCAGAGTATCTAAATTCAAGTAAAGTAACATAATTTGGGACCCGTAAGTTGTAGAATGGTATATGAAACTATCAAATAGCTCTGTTCAATTATCAATGCATTAAAATGAAAAGGTCACAAACACAAAGGGGCTAAATCAAATTGATGCAGGCCTGTAGTTAGCATTTTAATTTGTCATAGGCCTATCCGGACTGAGGCATTTGCCCTTCATCAAATTAATGAAACCTTCAAACAATTCATCGACACTTATCCCGCCTGAGGCATTTGTCCTTCATCCAATGCATGATAATAACTTAACTTTTAAGTTCGATTTATAATGATATGGCAATAACAAGATATTAATATAAACATGTAAAAGAAACCAGGTTGAACATACCTTTCAAAATATGGTAGGCTGAGTAAGCTTGATTACTTTGTAAGTAACATGCAGCTAACAAATGCAAGTTTGTCTGCATTTAACAAAATCACCAAGAAACTGAGATACTATGATTGGTGCATTGACTATTCAGATACAAGTAATTATTCAAAAACTACTTGTTTTCACTTTAGCAAAAAATATAAATTTCCACGAAACAAAATTATTAAAAAAAACACTGCATGCTAATCATTCCTAGCAGTTATTCTCCATTGACCATCCTAAAACGATATAAAAAACAATGCCTACTTAGGGGGGTAGGGGCGCCCATCACTCACCACACACTCATCAGTCACAACATCCAATCAATTTCCGCCATGTCATCGAGCATTATTCCATCACTAGTGATGGATTTTAGTGGAAATGCCCATCACTCACCACATACTCATCTCCATCATCAAAATCATTCACAAAACAACTTGAATATACAACGCGTGATGATGACCACACGTGATGATTAGTGGTGGCAGCGGTGTTTCCTTTTGTTCCACACGTGATCTTGAGCCCATAACGGGGCGCCCCGTCCCCCCTTACAAAAGTTTTAGGGCGACATAAGCACACAAAAATCAACAATAACTTTCAAACATGGACATTGATGAGTTTACAGAAAAAAAACAAACCTCAGAGGGGAACTCAGAACAGAGCCGCTCGCACATGAAAATAGCATTGCGGTATAGTAGATGTCGCAAACTGTTCTGTACACACTCAATCAACACACCCTCCATAGTACACTTGCAAAGGCAGATGCGAAACTCGCTACTGAATTTCTGTAAGAATCATATATATATACACATCATTCACAAAACCACTTAACATTAGAAGACTCAAAACTGTTCACATGTAATAAACAAACACAATCTCATATCTATCATATATATCAAAGAAACTATCACTTAAATACAACTCTCTTCTAGTCAGATTATCAAATTAAAACAACCAAGTGCTGATAAATTATTAACCCTAAATCATCTAAACATAGTGTTGATTCATCTTCCTAACCCCCAAATCACCAACATCAGGCACGCTACACTCACGTGATCAACCGAAAACCTCTAGATACAATTCAAACATGTAATTAGGAACAAAAAGCACAACGGAATACCTGTAGCGACCTCTGAAATACGGATTTGGTGATGAAGTTGAGATTAAACAGGTTGTTTATATCAGACGAATCGAATGCATTCAAAGTATGAAGTAACGAAGGGGCTGAAGAAGAAATTGTTTTTCAGAGTGGGTGTGAAAGCGAGGAGGAGGATTCAAATTTGCGATTGAATCAACGAGAGAGAGAGAGAGAGAGAGAGAGAGAGAGAGAGAGAGAGGGGGGTTTTGGGGGATTTTTGAATTACGAGTAGATATTTGACCTAACGGTAATTAGTTGAAGATACAAGGGTTTCTAGCAGCACATATGGAAAAGAAAGGGTGTTTATGTATTTATATATATGTAAGAGGATTCTTCAGAAAAAATTGGTAACTTAAATATTTAGTATTATATTTAAGATAGTTAATATAATTTTAAATTTAAAATTAAATTTATACTTAAATTATCTTCAAACAAATTTTCGTTAATTTTTAGATTAAATATCTAATATCTAATCTAACTTATAATAAAAGACTCCAATAATGTCACATGTCATTCTCTTCTTCAACCTCATAAATTTTATTTATAACTAGGTTATAACCCCGTGTATTACACGTGTTGAATAAATGAATTTTAAATACCAAATAATAAAACATTATCTTTTTAAAAGCCTCCTTTATTGCACGGGTTGAAGAAATGTAATATTATATACCAAATAATAAAAAAATATATCTTTAAAACCATTGTATTACACGGGTTGAATAAATGTAACATTGTTTACCAAATAATAAAAAAGTTATATTTTTAAAAACCCCCGTGTATTACATGGGTTGAATAAATATGATTTCATATACCAAATAATTAAAAAAATATATTTAAAAAAACTAACGGATTTTTTTTATATTTAAAGTAGGATAAGATTGAATATTAATCTGAACTAACGGATTTTTTTTATATTTAAAGTATGATAAGATTGAATATTAATCTTTATTTATTTAGTTAATATAAGATTGAAAAATCATATAATTGAATAGGTGGGAGGTTGTATTATGATAAATCGGTTAACCGTACTGAATGATAAAGGTAATAGTGATTATTGAACAAATTAATTAATCGAATTTAACAGAAACAATTGTGATGTTAGGCGGATTTTTGTTTAATTATTTGAAAGTTAATATCAACTTTGGAATTCGTATGAATTCTTATTAGATTTGATTAAATATTATTGATAATAAAAAAATTGTATTGGATTAGATTTTAGATTTGATTAAATTAATATTATTAATAATAAGAATTTTAATAAAAATTGGTGAAATCTGTTAAAATTATCCATGGAGCTAAAATGGTTATTAAATTATATATACGTAAAGCATCTAGTTTGTATTAATTTAGATTAAATATTATTATTTTTAGTATTATTAATAATTTTAATCAATTAAATGAGAGAATGACAAGTGTCTCAAAACAGGTTTCTTTTATTATATAGTATAGATTATTTAAAAATTAAATTTCTTTTGATATTAATATTAACTAGGATTGAGACCCGCCGCAATGCGGCGGGGATTCTTTAGTTATAACTAAGTTGATCTACGACCCGCACGTTATGTTAAACCTGTCAAACAGGGAAGAAATAGACGATGTAAAAACGTTCACCCACAGACGCATGTTGCGTCGTGTTAACTCGCAAAATTTAGAACGAAACGTAAAAAAGGTTAAACCAAAGACACAGTCGATCTAGGACCCGCCACGTTATGTTAAACCTGTCAAACGGGAAAAAATAGACGATGTAAAAACGTTCACCCACACACGCACGTTGCGTCGTGTTAAGTCGTAAAATTTAGGGCATGTTTGGGTAAGCTTTTTAAAACAACTTATTGACTTATTGGCTTCTTGGAAAAGTCAGGATTTTGTGACTTATTGACTTATTGGCTTTTCCCCCTCACATACACCCTCTTTGCCAAACATCATTTTAGAGCTTATGACTTTTCAAAAAGCCAATAAGTCAATAAGTTGTTTCAAAAAGCTTACCCAAACATGCCCTTAGAACGAAACATAAAAACGTTAAATCAAAGATGCACGTTGTGTTGTGTTAAGTCACAAAATTTAGAACCAAGCATAAAACGAAAAATTTGCGGAAAATGAAAACTATAAAGGACCAAAGTTGAAAGTAAAAAAAAATTGTGAGAATACATTGCAAAAAATAAAAAGTTTTGGGTTAAAAGTAAAAAAACAAATAGTTTTGGGTTAAAAGTAATTTATGAAATACTTTAGGGTGAAAAGTAAAAGAAAATCAATTTTTTTTGGAAAACCCGCAAAGCCTAGGTTACGACAACTATATGCATAACCATTTTTTCTTTGGAAAACCCTCAAAGCACACCCCGTGTTGCGGCGGGACGTAAAAAAGTGTTAAATAGTACTAATGTCACACAACCGTTATCGACCACCAACACTGACTTGACCTAGGATCTGCGTGTTGCAACGAACCTGTCAAACATGAAAAAATATAGGTAAAAAAGTTGAACCACATATGCACGTTGCGCCGTGTTAACTTGCAAATTTTGAAACAAAACATAAAAAAGTTGAACCACATTCGTACGTTGCGTCGTATTAACTCGAAAAATTTAGAACTATACATAAATCGAAAATTTGCCAAAGATGAAAAGTGTAAGTGACAAAAGTTGTGGAGTTAAATTGCAAATAATGAAAAGTTTTGGGTTAAAGTTAAAAAAACAAATTATGTAAGGTTAAAATTGAAAAAGGTAAAAACCTTTAGGTTAAAAGTAAAAAATAAAGTTTTTTTTTTTTTAAAAACTCTCAAAGCATAAGTTACAAGTTGTTATGCACAAAAAGTTTGCTTATTTATATATGGAATAATAACTAATATATAGATATCATTTAACTTTAGTCTTATCTTAATCTAAGATTAATAAATAATTTCAATTTTGCAATTTAGATTCTTTATTTTTTTACTTTTAACCTAAAGTTTTTCATCTTTTGCAATTTAATCCCAACTTTTTTTTATTTTCAATTTTGGTCCACAATATTTATCATCTTTCCCAAGTTTTTCGTTTCGTTCTAAATTTTGTGAGTTAATGCACCGCAACGTGCGTGTGGGGTTCAACATTTTTTCGTATATTTTTCCTGTTTGAGTGGCCTGTCGCAGCACATCTATTTTTCTCCGTTTAACAAGTTCGACCAACGCGCGGGTCCTAGATTGAGTTAGTTATTTTTTTATGTTTTACGTTTCAGTTTAATTTCTCTGCAACGAGCGTTCGTGATTCAAAGATTTTACGTCTGCTTTTCGCTCGGCGTTGTTTTTTTTTTCATTTTTATTTAATTTGTTTTTACGAGCTTTTCCGGTGTTGGTGGTCGCTGAGAGTAGTATAGCATTGGTATTACTTGACACAGTTTTACAACAACCGCTGCAACGTAGGGGCTTTATACTAGTTTTCCTATATAATTCTCTTTTAATAATAAGCTTATTATTAAATTTGGAGTGAATTACAAGTTTTGTCTTTTATCTTTATATCGAATTTCAGGTCATGTCATTTGCATTTAAAATTGACGAGTTTTATACTTAATGGTTTAACATCTTGCAAGTTACGTCCTTTAGTTCTAACTCTGTTATTTTATACGTTAAGTTAAGGGTAATTTAGTCTTTTTACCTAATTATTTAAAAAACCCTTTTAATAATGTAGGTCCCGTGAGCCGTGCGGATCGTAACAGAATCGTCGATCTAACCTAGAGTGCGGAATCCCCTAGATCAGATTTCACAGAAAACGAGTAGAAACTGAATCAAGAACACGATACACTTTCAATCCGGTCTTCTATTGATTATCCAACACGAAGTTTACAATCAATTAAAGACCCACAAGAAATCTCCTAGCCACTCTCTATAGATTTCTCCAACTCTCTCTCAAACTCCTCTAAGTGTGTCCCAAGTGTCTTTTAGTGTGTCAAGTGTCTAACCTAAACCCTTATGCCAAGCCTTGTTTATATAGGACAAGGTTTGCACATGGGCTTTGGTCTGGGCCAAGCCATTCTCCAAGCCCATAACACTAAATAACTCCCTAACCAATATGTTAAGCCCAATACAAAATATCCAAAGACTAAATAATCAAACTATTAAGCTGTTGTCACAAAACATGCACCAACAAACTCCCCCTTGACAATAGCTTCATAGTGTAACTTTGTCTTCAAACATCTTGCAGTCTTTTGGTCTTTGGATAGCGTCAGCTACACAGTTTCTGACATCAACAAACTCCCTTTTAGCTGATGCTTCCAATCTCCAAAACTTTAATTCGTTGTAGATCAGCGAACTAGCAATCTTTGGTTAAGCAAGTATCTCCAACTCTTCCATATCTCTCTCTTTCTGCAATGTAGTAGAAGGATCCTACCATGCATCTTCACACGTTCTTCACTTCACTCTCAATCTGCACTTTACTTGTATTCTGCACTTCATTTTGATAACCGCATCAATCTGTTTAGCAACACAAGAAAGTATCTCGAAAAACCATTAGCCTTTTTCACATTTAAAGATAAACCAATATTTTATCTTAGTTTGCAAAAACAACTACCTGTCAGTTCAAAATGGGAGATCTTTTAAAAGGAAATATTTTTGGTATTTTTGTTTTTTCAACACAAACTAACAAACTAAACTAAACTCAAAAAATATTTACAATACTTCTTTTTGTGAGTATCATGTGCAAGAAGATCATATCAGCAAAATCAAACTGTTTTCACACTATTAGATAATTCTCTATTTAATTTTCGTGAAAAGCAGTTCAAGACGATTACCAGTATGTTTGTCCACCTAAACAAAATGCATGAACATTTCAAGTACCATTACCGTATGATACGTTAAGGTAATATTAATTCTGTTATATTAGTGTGTCCCACTTCAGGATATACCCCCGCAATCAAGGTATGCACAAAGATTCATCGTAGTAGGTGAGTATACTGAATTCATCCGTTTTGTTTTTCAACGTTTAGATAATTGGTGAACAGGTCAGTACTTCCGTACAGCAGAGAGACCAAAATATTTAACGAGGGCTAAGACAAATACCATTTTTGGTACGATTTATGCATTTTGCAGTTTTGAATTACTCTCTATGAGAGCTTCTTCATTTTCAGGGTTTTGGCATTTTTAGCTCTTTTAAGATATCCTGGGTGTGTCTAGGTCAGCATGTATCTGGATGCAGCAGAAGGACACCCCTGATATCCCCAGATGAAATAACAGTATAAAGACCCAAAACTTCATATTTTGGCAATCTATCAACGCAAGATTTAAGGTCATTAAACCATACACCACTGATGTGTTCCCCACTCATACTCAGTGCATTTATGTTTATATCACATTGGTAAGTTGATTATTTCATGCTTTTGCCTACTGGTACATCGTATGATGAAACTGCTATCATACTTAAGCAATTTAATTCAGTTTGAGTGTGACAGTCTAACTTGCTGATGTACTATCCTTTATTCTTTTTCACACAGTGAAAACTCATTTTTGATTTTCAATGTTTTTGGATTTTTTAAAATTTTATAACTTACTCCCCCTAAACACACACACTATCTAAACTCTTTTTGGCTTAGAGGAATTTCTCCCCCTAAATTTTTGTTTTCATGGAGTAAGGTTTAAAAACATAAATTTAAAAACACAAACAAACTCCCACCTTAACCTGACTACAGTTTTTCACGTTTTAAGTTTAAAAAACAATCAAAATGATCACAGAAGTAAATAGTTCGTTACCCATGTTAACCTACTATTCACCTCAGATGCTTTACAGGAATAACCACTGTCGAACACATCAACAATCCTTCTTGGTCATCCTACATTCACTCAACAACTCAGTTAGACTTTAGAACCCAAGCCCTGATAGTCTTGGGTTTTCCAAATTCATCCATTACAGGAACATCCATCCAATATCCATCACACTTCAGTGGATTTTCTTGATACCTGCTTCTCCCATTATTATACCATGAATTTTGGAAAAATTTTGGATGTTGTTGAACATTTGAGTTACTAAAACCCCTATGTCCATTTCTTCTTTGAAAATTTCGATTTCCAGATGTCTGGTATCGATTTTGATATCCAAAATTTCTATGTTGACTTTGAAACTGATTTGATTTACCATTATAATGACTAAATTGTGGAGAAATACTTCTTGGTCTATCAAATCTCTTTGAAGTTGAAGGTTTAGATTGAGATTCAGGTTTATTTGTCTGACAACTAGTTTTTACACTATTGTTTGACCCAACTTGATTCCCATCCTTAACATCATCAACCTTTAGTTTACATTTCTTCAAAGGACAACAGCTCGCCACATGCCCTTTGTTGTGACATCTAAAACATGATCTTTTCTTATAAGTTTTCCTTTTGTTTGATCCCTTTTTAAATGTTTTGGCCTTTTTGTCTTCAGTATCCTCATCCACTTTATGAGGTGTACTGTTAGACCCAACAGATTCTTTCAAAGAAACTGGACTATTTGGTAAGTCCACAGCTATCGGATCCACTACTACTTGTGCAGTGGTTACAAAATTTGTTAGCTCATCTTCAGTTGGTAAAAATGAGTAGTCTTGATTTCCAGAAGATGAAGCTTTAGTAAACCCCACCCCTGTTTTATCATTACTCCTTTTTAAACCTTTTTGAATTTGAGTCCTGACTAACGAAGAATTTCCAAAATTGTTTAACTTCCCCTGAAGTTCAACAATTTTGGCTTGTGCATCAGCCAATTCTGTGCACTTTTCTGAAAGCTCGTTAGTCTTTTCTTTCACAGTTTCACGAGCCAAATCAATGACCTGTAATAGTTCATTGACTTTGCTTGTTAAACTGCTAATTTCTTGTTCATTTGATTTGAGTTTTTCTAAAGAATTTGACTCTCTTTTAATCAAAAGAACATTTAACTCTTTTCGGTTTTCCAAATCGGCTAACAGAATTTTGTTTTGCTCTGATAGTCTGTCAACTTTAACCTGTAGTTCAGTGCAATTAAGACATGTATGACTTACAGATTCTGATGATACCTTTACCTCTGATGTAAGTTCATTCACATCGTTCAAGCCCTTTGAAACTTCTGCATGTTTCATCTCATCATTCTCCTCATCTGCTTTCGTATTTTCTTCTATCTCACCTGCTACTTCTCCAATCTTCACAGCTGCAAGCTCAGCCACCAATGCTTGATCACATGTATTCGATTTTGAAGACATCTGATAACGTTTTTCCAAAGCTTCCCACAGCTCTCTAGAAGTCCCATACGTCTTGAAAGTATGTTTAACATTCTCAGGCAAGGACATCTTTATTGCTGCTAAAGCTTTCTTCTCAGCATCAACCAACTGTTTCTCAGATTCATCCATCTTCTCATAAGAAATTACTTTTACCCTTCCTTCAACACGACGTGTTGGAGCAACATATCCATCAATCATACAGCTCCACATTCTCGTATCCTTACTCTGAACATATGCCTCAACCTTCTTTTTTCAGTCACCATATTCTTTGACATTTATAAGCTTTGGCCAGTTTTTAACAACCTCACTGCCACTTTCCATCTTAGCCATTACACAGCGTAAATGTTTAAATGGATTTTGGTAACCTGAATCAAAATCCAATTCTAACTTCTCTACTGGTCCTTGTCGAGCTTTTTAACCGTAAGCGAACTGATAAAACCGTACAAAATTTTTTCTGAAAACTGTTTTTATCAAATTATACCGTTAGATCCGTCTCGAAATTACGATTCCAATGATATATAATGTCAAAAACCAATTTCAGGATTTTCCAGAGTCTGTTTTTTTTTTTTTTTTTTTTTTTTTTGCCTTAAAAATCCAAGGATTCCAACGGTGCAAACGGATTCCTGAGTTGACTTACGGATAATTTTCTAAACGCGAAACAGTGAAGCTTTTCTTACGTAAGCCAAGAAAAATTCCACCCCTTCCGAAATGATTCGAAATTGTCCGAAATGGTTATCCGAAATGACCTAAGCTGATTCGAAATGAGACAATCTGATCCGAAATCAAGTTCTTCTGATCCGAAATGCTTGTTTTTGATCCGAAATTGATCCGAAATGATTGATTTCTAATCCGAAATGCAATCCTTTTGATCCGAAATGCTTAAATGTTGTCCGAAATACAACTGTTTGATCCGAAATGATCCGAAATCCAAGGTTTCTGGTCCGAAATGATGCTGTTTTAACCGAAATTGATGCTGATTATCCGAAATTGACTGATTTTTGGTCCGAAATCCAAGCCTTTTGATCAGTAATGATCCGAAATGCTTGATTTTTATCCGAAATTAGCAGCAGAACACGAACACAGCCTCCAAAAAAGTCCAAAAATGCCGATTTTTCTGCAGAAACGATTCTGAACCGAGCAAATCAAGAGCCTAATGCTCTGATACCAATTGTAGGTCCCGTGAGCCGTGCGGATCGTAACAGAATCGTCGATCTAACCTAGAGTGCGGAATCCCCTAGATCAGATTTCACAGAAAACGAGTAGAAACTGAATCAAGAACACGATACACTTTCAATCCGGTCTTCTATTGATTATCCAACACGAAGTTTACAATCAATTCAAGACCCATAAGAAATCTCCTAGCCACTCTCTATAGATTTCTCCAACTCTCTCTCTCAAACTCCTCTAAGTGTGTCCCAAGTGTCTTTTAGTGTGTCAAGTGTCTAACCTAAACCCTTATGCCAAGCCTTGTTTATATAGGACAAGGTTTGCACATGGGCTTTGGTCTGGGCCAAGCCATTTTCCAAGCCTATAACACTAAATAACTCCCTAACCAATATGTTAAGCCCAATACAAAATATCCAAAGACTAAATAATCAAACTATTAAGCTGTTGCCACAAAACATGCACCAACAAATAATTAACATAAAAATATATAAATATATCACACACACTTTCCCTCTAGGGCAAACCTCACCCCACCTGCCCACACCAGCACCACCACTATACTGTCACCTGCCACCACCCATAACAGCACCATCACCACACCGCCACCACCCTAGCACAACCCCTGCCTCACTCCACAACCACCACCACCGCCACCTCTACCTCACCCTGCAACCACCACCATTTATCATTGATATGTAGCTTATAATTTCGGGTTTTAAAAGCCCTCTCAACTAGGATGAGCTCGGTACTCGTTCGGTACCGAAAGTACCGGTATCGAAAAACGGAAAAAGTGGGTACTGGTACCGGTATCAAATACACTGGTTCGGTACCGGTACTCGGTACCAAATGCTCATCCCTACTCTGTCAACCTCCTATCAAGTCTTTCTTTGGATTTTATAGCTGCACTACCTAACTTCTCATTTTCATTTGATTGATTCACTATTTCTCTTTTGAACAACAAAAAGTTAAAATTGCTCATACATCCACACTAATTTGACCCCAAATTCAGAAACCTTATGATTCTTACTAAGAATGAAGTGGGTGTGGGATGAGTATCATGAGAAAGTCTAATTCTGGCAGATCCCAAATCAGAACTGACGACGGATCGCACTACCCATTACTCCCACGTAACCTCCGCTGCCTAGCACTCTTAACTCCGGGTAGCATGCCAGCCATTCGATCAAATGCCCAAAAAAATATTGTCATTAAAAGAATCTATTCACGCTTGATGCAATCTTGATCTGATCTGAGATCACTATAAGAGCACTCACAATAAGCCATATTTAGAGGGTGTTTTGGGGGTGCCACATAGCACTTGCCCGAAATTTTCTCTCTCTTGCCCTCTCACAAACAAACATCCACCAAAAACTTATATTCCCTATCCTCTCTCCTAATCACAGTAACGTAACTTTTTTCAATCCATTTTTTTCTCAATTTTTTCTCACATATATCATAACTCTCTCTCCTCCACTTCACACCCTCTATCCTCCACATCACTTTCTCTCTTTTTAAAAAACACCCATAATGACCTTTGTCCATGCTCTAAAAGATCAAAAGTAAGTAGTAAACTGAATTTAATAGGAAGGTGACAAAGGTTTGATTATTGGATATGAAACTAGGGTTCCAAGTGAAACGATTATCGGAAGGTGATACATGTTTGATTACTTTAAGGTTGTTGTGAAATTAGGGTTCCAAGTGAAGCGATTTAGTTCAAATTAGGGGAAGAGAGAGAAATGTTTGATTAGTGGATGAAAGCATAGACTCATTTAGCGGATTAATAGAGGATTTTAAGCGATTTTTGTGAGGTTTTGTTAAAGATGTTTGGGTTTTTTTTTTCTGGGTATGGTGTTCTTGAAACAAGTTTGATGTTTAAAGGTTTATATATGTGTGAATTAACAGAGGATAAAGAAATAAATGAATTATATATATCTATTATATATAATAAATGAAAGTTATTTGGGCCACGTGTCAACACCAGAGAGCCCTTAAATGCCCTTTTTCCCGCCCAACAGTGCCACTGCTCTTTTCCTTATATAATCTCTCTTCTCATTTCTAATCTTTGTTTACAAACCTTGGGTTCTTTCTCTCTCTATATTCAGGCGATTCAAATTCAAATTTCACAAACCCTGCAAATTATTGAGATAATTCTTTCCATCCAAACCTTAATCTTCTTCAGACGCCACCATAAAATCTTCTTTTATTCATCGATTACTTCATCAAAAGGTTTGTTCTTTTTTTTAGTTGAAATACTTTCATGATTTCCTCTTATTTACACTAATCCTAATTTCTACTCGTAATCTAATCATATGGTTCCAGGGTTGTTGTCATCAGAGTTGAAATCCGCTTAGCTGCGGATAAGAGAACTGCCATAAGCTGGTATGTTTGAATATGTTTTGAAATTAGCGTTTTTTTTCTAGATGGTGATGATATGAGTATAACATCTGTTGATTATTGATGTTTGAGTATGTTCAGCCATTATTCTTTCTGAAATTAGAGTTTCATTGGTATTATCTGTTTGTAACAGCAGTAGTTCAGCATCTACAGTGGATTCAGCATCAGGTGTTTGCTATTATTGTTTGATGTTGTTTGCTATTATTGACTGATGTTGTTTGCTATTGTTGTTTGATGTTGTTTGCTATTGTTGTTTGCAGTTGAAGATATCTTAATTAAGGTAATAATTGTATTACATCCTGTTGAAAATTAGAATTGATAAATTTAGGGAAAGTGAGGTTGAAAGTTAATAACCCAACAGTGGAGCATTTCATTCTACAGGTTCCATAAATTAAGGGTATTCTCATATAATGATGATGATTGTTCCACGGTTGTTTCCAGTATTATTGTTCCAACATCGTTTAAAGTATGTGTTTTTTGCTACTCTGATTTTCAATTTTGAGTTTTTTTATTTTGAAGTGATATACTCTAATTCTCGGTTTATATTTCAGTCTAATCACAGTTGTTTGAAATTCATACAATCTGCTGCGGGTTATTATAGGTTTGTATTCAAAGAAGCATAAAGTTTAATTAAACACAAAGAAAGATTATTAAATTTATAGTTTACTTGCTTATGTCTAAATGATGATGATTATTATAATTTACTTGTGCAGAAGATGATGATGGAGAACCCACAGTAGTTCCTACTAAACGCAAGAAAGGATCTGCTATTGTTGTAAGATAAGATTTTATGTTACTAGAGAGTCTAGAGTAATGGTGTTTCCTACCTTTTTTGTATTAAAAGAAGCATAAAGTTTGTTTTAAAGGAGCTCTTTATGAACAAAGACTGATGAGGCCTATCCGCTGTTGAAGACAAGGTCCTGTTAAAGACAACCACTTTATGTACCTAGAGTTTGATTAATCAAAGGAAAACGACTGTTTAGTATCAGCAGTGGTTCAGCATCTACAACGGATTCAAATTTAGTATTTAATTATCAGTGGTTCTTGTGTAACTTTAGTATTTCATTATGAGTTTGTTTCATGTTGTAAGAATCAGTGAATTCTCAGATAATAGATTGCTTTGCCGGATTAGATTATGTGTTAAATTATAGTTCTTTAAGTGATTGTTTCGTTTTCTTGAATTCTATGTAATTTTGTAAAGAAGTACAATAACAAACAGTGGCTTTAATATCTGTTTGCAATTTGGTCAATAGTTAATGGAAACCCCTGTTAGGTTGAACAGTAGATGTTATTAACTTAAACATCTGTTCAGGAAAACGACTGTTTGCACTTTATGTACCTAGAGTTTGATTAATCAAAGGAAAACGACTGTTTAGTATCAGCAGTGGTTCAGCATCTACAACGGATTCAAATTTAGTATTTAATTATCAGTGGTTCTTGTGTAACTTTAGTATTTCATTATGAGTTTGTTTCATGTTGTAAGAATCAGTGAATTCTCAGATAATAGATTGCTTTGCCGGATTAGATTATGTGTTAAATTATAGTTCTTTAAGTGATTGTTTCGTTTTCTTGAATTCTATGTAGTTTTGTAAAGAAGTACAATAACAAACAGTGGCTTTAACATCTGTTTGCAATTTGGTCAATAGTTAATGGAAACCCGTGTTAGGTTGAACTGTAGATGCTATTAACTTAAACAACCGTTCAGGAAAACCACTGTTTGCACTTTATGTACCTAGAGTTTGATTAATCAAAGGAAAACGACTGTTTAGTATCAGCAGTGGTTCAGCATCTACAACGGATTCAAATTTAGTATTAAATTATCAGTGGTTCTTATGTAACTTTAGTATTTCATTATGAGTTTGTTTCATGTTGTAAGAATCAGTGAATTCTCAGATAATAGATTGCTTTGCCGGATTAGATTATGTGTTAAATTATAGTTCTTTAAGTGATTGTTTCGTTTTCTTGAATTCTATGTAGTTTTGTAAAGAAGTACAATAACAAACAGTGGCTTTAACATCTGTTTGCAATTTGGTCAATAGTTAATGGAAACCCCTGTTAGGTTGAACAGTAGATGTTATTAACTTAAACATCTGTTCAGGAAAACCACTGTTTGCACTTTATGTACCTAGAGTTTGATTAATCAAAGGAAAACGACTGTTTAGTATCAGCAGTGGTTCAGCATCTACAACGGATTCAAATTTAGTATTAAATTATCAGTGGTTCTTATGTAACTTTAGTATTTCATTATGAGTTTGTTTCATGTTGTAAGAATCAGTGAATTCTCAGATAATAGATTGCTTTGCCGGATTAGATTATGTGTTAAATTATAGTTCTTTAAGTGATTGTTTCGTTTTCTTGAATTCTATGTAATTTTGTAAAGAAGTACAATAACAAACAGTGGTTTTAACATCATGACAATGACAGTTGCTTTCAAATCATCATCAGTAATTACTGATAATATCAGTAATTACATGCAAAATGTGAATTTCAAACTCACGGTTTAAAAATTAGAAAAGTCATCATGACAATGACAGTTGCTTTCAAATCATCATCAGTAATTACTGATAATATCAGTAATTACAGAAAAGTCATAATGACAATTGACGTTCTTTATCTACTGATAGGAAAAAATAGCCACTGGTCACTTTTTTATTCTTGACATCCATTGATATTTACCATCGATGGTGTTAATTAGTGATATATTGAAATTATCAAATAAAAACTAGAATTAAAATGAAATTACCATTTTACCTAATCGTTACATTGCAATGAGATAAGAGTTCCTCCAATATTGTTTTCCTGATGAAATTTAATGTTAAATTAAAAAAAAATACTTGATGGGTATTTGTTGCAAATCAAATCACTAATTAATGGTAATTTCTTCAGCTTTGGACTTTTAAAATATGCAAAATATGAATTTCAAATTAAATTTATGCAAGATGGTAATTTAGAATTGACGTTCTCTCTTTTTTTTCCCTACTGGGCATATGATTAGTAATATTTATTTACTTTAATAAGGAGGGATATAAAGATATACTCTGCTTACCTTTCAGTTCCCAATAAACATCATCACAATTGCGGTCAAATCACATCAGTAATTACTAATAATATCAGTAATTTTGAAATTCAAAATTCAAACAATATATATTTTTATCCTTAATGTTAAATTAAAAAATAAAAAAAATACTTTTTGACTATTTGTTGCAAATCTAATCAATAATAATTAATTGTAATTTCTTGAGCTTTGGACTTTTAAAATATGCAAAACTAGAATTTCAAACTGACGGTTATTATCTCTCAGTAATTTTGAAATAAAAAATATGTAAAAGGTAATTTAAAATTGACGTTCTCTTTTTTTTTTTTCCTACTTTGCATATTTCAGTTCCCAAAAAACATCATAACAATTGCTTTCAAATCAAATCAGTAATTACTAATTAATATTAGTAATTTTGAAATTCAAATTTCAAACCATATATATTTTTATTATATTCTATAAATAAGATACAATTATCTGGTTTCACTCTCAAATTTTTATTATATCACTCGCTCATATATATGACCGTATCTTTCTCTCTCAAATGCATCTTTCTTGTGATTTAGCAGCTAATTTCCCATTACACTTCTTTGTTCGAATGTTTGTTGATAATGTTTACATGTTATCGTTCCTGTATCATTGTTCCAACATCGTTGTTTCAATGTAAATTCGCATCCCACATCAACCTTTCAACATCGATGCTGCAATATAATTGTTGCAACATCGTGAAAAGTTGCATGTGTTACCTTTTTTGATGGCAGAGATGCAACTTTAAAGTTACATGTGCCATTTCTTTTTATTTTGATTTCCGTTAAATCCAAAGTCACGTTTTCTTGCTCCAGAAAGATTTTCTTCATTTAAAGAAAGTATACATTCGTCCAAAGACACGTTTGAGTTTTAGATTAGTTTCTTATTCTTATTTGTGTTGTCAGTAATATGGAGTGTGGTGATAGAGACGTGCAGTTTATGGCGATGCTGAAGGACATACATCAAGAGGTTCAGCAATAGATGTAGTGGAAACTAAAGTTTATTAGTTCTTGCTGTTATTCTTAGATTTGAACTTGAATATTGTTCAGTATGTCATGTAATTGTTGGACTTTTAGTTTTAAGGTCCTCTGAATAAATGATTAAATATAATTTTATGAATCTTTGTTGTGTTTTATTTTTACTTATTATTTTTTGTTTCAGTAATATTTAGATTATGTTGATGTTGAATTGTGTCTTAAGATCTGTTTGGTAAGTCAACAGAGGATTAATAGTGTCAAGGATTTGTTTAATGGTCCAACTTTGAAAGGGTGGTGTGGTTATAACAGCTGATCATGCTAAGGACTGTTATAATTAATTCCTGCTCCATATAAAGACTGATGGGCTTATTGTCTCATGAGGGCTATGCACTGTTGAAGGCAAAGTCCTGTTAAAGACTAGCACTTATGGTGTAGTTATAACAGCTTCTACAGCGGATTCAACTTTAGTATTTATGTATCAGTTTTTCTTATGTAACAGTGTTTAGGACAAACATTGGTTCTCTATACTTTATCTCTCGAGACAAACCTATACAAACTCAAAGATTAACCATTGCCCAACAACAAAAGTGGTTCATCATCAACAGTAGATATTCTATCTTTGTTTTTGTTAACAGTATTTATATGTCCAAACTATTAATATTATATCTCTGTTTATGTTAACAGTATTTATTTAATTTCAAACATCTGTTTATGTTCAAACAGATGTTTCAGGTCGAATATTTATTTAATTTCAATCATTGTTGACATGCACTGAAATTTACAATCATTGGTTTTTTTAAAAATCATCCACTGCTCACATTTTTATTCTTGATGTGGTTAATTAATTATAGAATGATATTATTAACTGAATACTAGAATTACAATGATAGGTTAACTATATTATCTAATCGTTACATTCCAAAGAGATAAGAGTTCCTCGAATATTGTTTTGGTGATAAAAATTAAAGTTAAAATAAAAAATAAAATAAACTGTTGTATAAAATCAGTGTTTTAACACACTGATGGCTATCCACTGCTAGCAAAAACTTACTCACTGTTCTCATTTGTGACTGTTGCAAACCACTGTTATTGTTCCATCAGTGGTTTTCTACCAACTGTCCTCCATTATCATCAGAGGTTGGCACGTGGACAGTACATAGCGGTAAGATCTATTAGTAACCGATGCCACGTCAGTATTCACTATTTCACCAAAAAAAAACCCTGATCAAAACCCCTAAACAGTGTTTTTACTGTCGAATCGAATTCTAAATTCTTTTCTAAAAGCAGTTATCATCCATTTCTCTCAAAATCACTCATCCTCTTCATCGTCTTCTTCCTCTCGCAATCATAATCAAATCACGATGTCTCTCCCACGCAAATCCACACATAACTACTTAGGTCTACTTGAAAAACCCAGTCACACCAAAACCTTCAATTCCATCATTGATGTTCTGTCTTCTTCAAAGTACAGAACTTTGTTGACTTGTGATGCTCCGATCTACATGGATACCCAGCAAGAATTCTGGAAAAATGCTAAGTTGGAAACTAAGGATAAAAAGCCCTTAGCCATCAATTCTTCTATAAAGGACGTTCCAGTCACAATAACACCTCAAACGATTTCGAAAGTTTTTGAACTCGATGATCTTAAAGGTAAAACATCTTTCCCTAAAGAAGAGTATCAAACATTTTTCATTCAAATGGGTTATGAAGAGGAAATCAAAAAAGACACTTTAGAAAAAGGCAGTTTTCCTCCTGCCACAAGGTTTTTGTTTCATACCCTACTGATGTGTGTCTCAAACAAGACCACTGCTTTCAATGAAATCCCATTGAAGATTCAATATCTAGGTTATGCTATATTACATGGTGAAAATTTTAACTATTCCCAGGTAATCTTCAATTATCTTGTTAGAAATGTTAATAAAAAGGCGTTTTTGCTCTTTCCAAGGTTTTTAAGTTACTATTTTAAAAAGAAATTTTCAGAAGACAATGCCCATGTGCTTATCCAGGGTAATCCTTTTTCAATTAAGAGCCTCACTACTGAAACCTTTACAAGGATGTCAAAACTTTCCAAAACACAAGCAGAGGTTCTTGAGCAGACTTCAGCAGCTACCACTGCTCCTCAGGCACCTGCTGTTGAGCCCACTGCTCAAGGTGATGATAGCAATAAAACAACTGCTGTTAAACCCCCAACTAAAACCACCAAAAGACCAAAACAGAAAAAATCACAAAAGCCCCCCAAACCCAAAACAAAGGTAACTCTGGAAGATGTAATCCCAGAGCAACTACCAGTGACAGCACAAAAGTCACCAATAACCACTGCTGCTACTATGTCACAGCAGTTGGAAGAAAGATCTCAACCTGAGCCTCAAACTCCTCCTGCTTCTTCTAAAAAAGAGCAGGTTGTAATAATAGGGACACCAAATTATGATGCTCTGGAATCACTTGATTCCATCATCCACATCCCACTGCCCGGGGCAAATTCGCTTTCTACATCTATCCTCACTTCTCAAATCCCCCCAGAAACAAAACTTTTGTTGGATGCAGTTGATTTAGCCCGGACACAAACCAGTTCTTCTCAAACACCTGTTAATGAGGATATACCTCAACAAGTGATTGGGTCTGGTGTCTCAATCATTGCTAACCCACCAACAACTGAGGAGGTTACACTGCAGGAAATACAAGTACTTCCTGTCAGTAGTTCAATTGGAGCAGCAACTACAGGTGTTGGATCCACTGATCTACACCTGGCCAGTTGTTTCATCAATAAGACTCCTCTGAAGGCAATTTCCTCTCCAGCAACTGTGATATCCGCTGCTGTCTTTGTTCCAACCCCTGGTTCTATTAAAAGGATCCCAATTGCTGAGGAAAGAAGTCCCCAGTACCAACAAAAAGGGGCATCTGTGGATGACTTTTGGGAAACTTTCCCTAAGTCAACTGCTGATACAACCACTGCCAGTGGGAAATCAGATGATCCCATTAATTTGGGTGATGGTTTAATGTACAACGAATTGAGGGAGAGGGTTAAGAAATTGGAAACTTCTGTTGCAGATATTAAGTCAATGCTCCAACAGTTGTTACAAGCCCAAAAGGCAACACCCACTGCAGCACCAGATACAACATCTGCTCCATCATCTGCTCCTACTCCCATTGAGCTTTGGAGTTTATTTCAACCTGTGCTTCACCAACAAAGGGCATATTCTGATCATCAACATGAAATACAGATTCAAAAGATCAGAAATATGATGGAAGCTAGGTTTATGGATACACAAGCAGACATAAAGGCATTGAAGGCCCACTCGCTGAAAACCACTGGTTCTGCTCCTCCTACTATCATCTTTGTGGACAACCCACCACCAGCTGATGCCAAAAAGTGGGAGAAAATGAAGCAGCTAAAGAAAAAGGGATATGAAGATGGTTTGTACATTGCACCAGACAAATCCACTATGCTTGCAGAGATACCTAAGCTAGATGGTACTAAAAAGGTTGATGTAACCACAAATGCCATTTCTGATGCAAAAGGAACGGTAAAAAGGGATATGGAGGCAAAGGATAAAGCAAGGTGGGAACAGGAGAAAAGAGTTTGTATGGAGAAGGATGAGCAGGGTGTTTCTGAGGCCAAGAATGAAGAAAATCCTGAGCCTAAAAGAAAACAGCCCACTAGAAAAGTGAAGGAACCAAAATCCACACCTCCCAAAAGCTTCACACATCAAACCTCAAAACGAGCAGATGTTAAAACATCTGTTGTATCGACAGCTGTAGATACTTCAGTTGTTTCAACATATGTTACACCAACAATTTGCACCACTTCAACACAAATTCAATCCACTGCCTTACCACAAATCCCATTACCATCAAAAACATCCTCATTACTACCAACACCACCTGCCAAAAAGGAAAATACTTCAGGTGACACATCATCTGTTGTAATGGTAACAGTGGTTGAAACACCAGTTGTTTCAACAACTGTTAGTCAACCATCTACCACTCAAATCACTACCACTCAACGCACCAAAACACCACCAACCTCTCCAAAACATAAAAGGAGAAGGATAATTCTGAATGTTGATCCTTCAACACCGCAAACATCCACCCAACCATTGTCCCTTGTTACCATTCCCAATGTTGTCCCATTCTCTTCAGCACAAGTTTCAAATTCAAACACTGCCATTCTTCCTGCAGGAGTCCTGTATCCATTAGAACTGGAAGCAGTTAGAGAGGAGATCATATCCTTCTACTCTGAAGATGACCCTGCTAAAAGGAACTTGCCATCTGTTCAAGGATATCCAATGCCTAATAACATTAATGAATACTTGAAGTTAAAGGCAGAACAAGCAGAGGATATCTCCAAAGGAAATACACAAGCAAAATCTGACAGAGAGATTCAAACATTTTACCAACATTTGCTAACCCAAGTGAAAATTTTGGAGCAGTTTTCAAAAGATCTCTGTCAAAATTTATCAGAAAGAGCTGATGAAACTTTGAGGAAAGATTATATTGACTATATCATGACTTACAAAACATACAAGGGAGAAAAGTACAAGTACAAAGAATGGACCATCAGTGAGCTAGAAAGTGAAACAGCCAGAATTCAAGATATGATCAAAAAGAAGGTGAAGCAGACTCCTCCTATCTGGGCAAAGTTTAAGAAAAATGTACCAGATAGGTCTCTGCAGCTGAAGAGAATGAAAGAAGAGTTAATAACAGCTAATTTTGGGTCAAAGAACCAAGTGTCAAGGTGGAAAGAGGATAAAGTGTTTTTCTCTTACAAAAAGCTGGAAGAATTAAGAAAGAAAGATCCTAATGTTCACCAAAAGCCTGTTTACCCTGAAGCAGTGGTTCCAGCTATGCCAAAAAAGCTACAAATCAGGAGATCCTAATACAGATTCGTTGGACTTTGAATTACAATTCAAAGGGCAAGTCAGGGAATTTTTGATGAGGCAATAAAGATTCACAATGGAAATGTGATATTTGGGTTTGTGTTTTACAGTTTATAGCAGAGTTAAGATTACTAGGTGTGGTAATGTTTGCGGTTATATAAGAAATTTTATGTATTTGTGAATTTGGTAAGTAACTGAATTGACTTTGAAAGTCAAAGGTGAAAGAAACATGGTTGACTTCACTATTGGCATTGTTTGTTAATCCTGTTTTGTAGTAAAAATACTCTTTGAGCTTTTTTTGAGCTGTTTAATTTGTTATCCTTTTAGTGAATTTTCTTTTTCAGTTGACCCATCTAATATAAAACACATGATTAAATCATATGGTCAAATTGTTAAGGGTCTTGATGATTTAAGTTGCTAATTGTGTGCTGTCTATTAGCTAATTATTTGTAATTTATGTTAACAGTGTTTATATTTTAACAGATGTTGACCAAAAGTCGAACAGATGTTGGCGAATAGTGAAACAGATGTTGACCTCAAGCAGATGTTTGGTTTGTGGCCAAATATCTCTTTATGAGCAAACATCTGTTTAACTTCAAACATTTGTTTAAGGCCAAACATATCTTTATTGGCAAATTCTGTTTATGGCCAAACATCTGTTTAAATCCAAACATCTGTTTAAGTCCAAACAACTGATATAGAACGCCAAACATTTGTTTAAGCTCCAACATCTGTTTAGGTCTAAACAGATGTTTAAATATCTGTTCAAAACACTGTTCAATCTAACATGGGTTTCCATGCATCTGTTGACTTAAAGTCAAACAGATTTTCAAACCACTGATTGACTTATCCAAATTTCTGTTGAATACTAAATGAGATGTTGACCAAAACTCAAACAGCGGTTGACCAAAAGTCAAACAGATGTTGACGAAAAAATGGGATTATCCGACCCGGTTACATGGGATATTTAACATTTTAAAGATCCTCAGAAAATCTCGGTTCATTTCTCTCTCCACGTTTCTTTCTACACTTTCTCCAACAAAATCTGTCATCTTCTTCAATTTCTTCCGATCTTCATCAATATCATCTTGTATAATAATAAAGGTATTGTTAAAAAATCTGATTTTTTTTTGTATTTTTTATGTTTATTCTTTTAGTTATGAATTCTTTGGACGATTATGGTTCTTGCTATTTAAATGAAGAAGTTGTAGTCGACGATAGTGTATTCATGTATGTCCCTGTTTTTTTTTCAATCCATTGTTGGTTATGATTGCGTTTATTGTTGCGGCTTATACTTGAACAATTTTTGATAGTCCTAATTTTTTTGAATATCCGATTAATATGTAGTTATTATGCATGTTATGATAGACATATATGTTTTTTAAAAAAGTGATCTGCATTTCCTGTATCTACCATTTGTGTTATCTATTGTTGATTTTATTGGATTTCACTTTGCTCATGTATTTATCTTATTCTGATTTATGATATACCATCTGATGTATTCTCATGTGTATTTAAAAAAGTTGAATTTATTTTGATTAGTACTTGGTATACTGTTTTTAAGTTTTTCTTTTGAATAGACACAAGTCACTATCCTGTTTTTCTATACAATTTATACAGCTGTTGATCGTTCTTGTATATTTGTGATACTTAATCGGAAAAGTAGGTTTTAAGTTTTAATTATATGATTTGATGTAAAAATATATATATATATATTTCGATATGATAAGAAATTACATGTATTCTCACCTTTTTGATGTTGTCCATTGTTATTTTGATATATATTAGTTTTATCATCTTTTATTTAGATGTATTGCATACCTTAATGCATTGTATTCATTTGTTTCTTAATGTTATTGATTTTGATTATATATGATTGATACTGTTACAGTTTTATGTGAGAATGATTTATGGATTTCCGTGTTACCTTCAAAGCAGTAAAAGGAAATGTTTGGTTAGTAGTTTTATCCGATCTTAGTTTAACACTTAATTTTAATTTTTTGGTATGATAATTAGCAATAAAAGTGTTTCTTTTATTTATGCTTAGATTTTGCCAAAGCAGTATCAAAATTGGATTCAACAGTTTAATTATCCAATTGGAAATACAAATATCCGAACCACAGCTGGAAATGTTTTTAAAGTCAAGATCTATCCCCTAAGCAATGGCAGATATTATTTTTATAATGGTTGGTGTCAATTGGTAGACAGTTTAAAAATACCTTCAGATTCATGGTTGATATTTCATTATGAAGAAGCTTTACAAAGTTTCAGAATATTGTATTTTTATCAAGACATTGCTCTTTCTCCTTGTGAAGAGTTTTACTACAAACCATCTGGTAACGAAGATTTTGTGGTATGTAACTTCGAATATTATTCATCATGTAATTTTATTGGAGATACAATTGTTTATTTGTTGTGTTTTATTTTTTTACTTATTTTTCTGATATATTTTTACTAATGTACTATATAATGTGTTTTATTCTGATTGTAGAGTATTAATCGTTCTTTTGTTCATCACAAGATGTTAAACACTATTCCTTCATATCCGGTCGTTATTAAAGGATCTGAAAACAAGAACTGGTCTGTAGGGGTGGAAGATATCAACAATGAACTTTACATAATTACCGGATGGAAGGAGATAAAGAATGACTTGTCATTAACTGCTGATCATCTCATTGTCTTTGAGATGATAGATCTTCAGACTTTTCATATCACGGTTTTCAATTGTGCTACCTGTGATTTAGTGCTTCCACCTGAGGTTTGTGCTGTTGTTAAACAAAAGGTGATAGAAGAGATTGTGTTGAGTTCAGATAGTGAAGCTGTACAGGACGTCGTTGATGTCAATAATAGTGGTATGGTTGTTGGGAATGAAGATGATCAGATCGTACCTCTTTCTTTCCGTGTGGACGGTCATTTTGTAAGTTTGTGATGATGAGTTTACTAATATATAATACTTTAGTCAGATTTTAAAGATGTGTTAATTCTTTGTTTATTGAATTGTTCGTTGTTTGTTATAGCACCTTTTTTAAAAAACAGGCTGAAGATCTTGGACTGAATCGTAAGATGGGTTTGAAGATTGTGGACGTGGCATGTGATGTTTGGAATATTCAAGCTGCTATAGGTTCATCTCGAGGTCAACCAAGATATTATCTGCAAGGAATGAGAAAGTTTGTGAGAGATAAAGGCATGGTTTCAGGTCAAGCATTTACACTTAACTTTGTGAAAGGTAAAAAGTTTTTTATGTTCGGATGAATGTTTGTGGTTTGAAGAAGGCAAATGCAGAAGCATACATTGAACTAAATTTTTGGGGTGGTAGTTGTTTGCTTTTCGAAATTGATACTAGACTTGTTTGTTTAGTTTTGAAGTTGTGATTCTAAAACTATATATGTACATGTAAATTATTAGCTCCATGTCTAACGGAAACAATGTGGAGTTGTGAACTAAAAACAATATACTCCGTTTTACTTTTGGTCAACATCTGATTGACTTTTGGTCGTATTAATAACAGTATAAGATGGTTGATGTAATGCGGTCGTATTAATAACCAATGGTAATTAATTAATCTAAATAACTTTCCCGAGCCCGGGAAGCAATCCCGGGTAAAAACCTAGTATATATATATATATATATATATAAACAGGTTCTGGACAAAACTTCCTAAAGTATGAATACAATGAGAATGATTTTCGGCCACAAGATCTTTTTGATTTGTGGATGTGATTGATGTGGTGGCGTTTTTGTAAATACTGTGAACCTTAGAACTACCAGGAGGGGTAAATTGAGAAGATTAAAACAAGGGTGCACATGCTAATCACATGCCATTTCCCCCACCATATTTAATCGTCCATAACTTTTCTTATACGTTATTTTTTTAGTTACACCATAAAATCCAGCGTTTTATATCTTTACAACGAGTATATTATTGATATATTTTTCTGAAAAAACGAACTGGGTTTTTATGACATTTTCAACTTTGTGTTTTATAGCGTTTTCAACTGAGTTTTTTATGGTGGTTTTATGAGCCGGGTGTTTTTATGACGTTTTTTTTCTGAACTGGGTGTTTTTATGGAGTTTTCCACTGGGTTTCCACAGTATTTTTCTGAACTGTGTGTTTTATGACGTTTTCAACTGGGTATTTCATGATGTTTTTTTAACTGTGTGTTTTTATTGCCTTTTTTTCTGAACTGTGTGTTTTTATGGCGTTTTTATTTGGACACCAAGTTAATGACATTTTTTTAATTTTAAAAGTATGGCAATAGTATACTCGTTTGAAAGATAATAAAACACTCGATTTTATGGTAAATTAAAAAAATAAACACATATAAAAAAAGTTATGGAGTTTAAAAAAGATGATGGAATATGCATCTGACTTGCATGTGCATGGTATTTGGCATGTGCATGAGCTTTTTGATAATATTATCCTTACTGTAAGTTAGCACCAAAGCCACATGTCAACACCAAAATTGTTCTCACCGTTTCACACTTTTAGAAGTTTTCTCCAAATCATGTCCCTATATATATGATGTTCTTGTATATCTGTGCATAGGGTTGTAATCGAACCGAACAAACACGAACAAGGCCATGTTCGTGTTCGTTCGTTAAGGTAATTAACATGTTCGAGAACTGTTCACGAACGAATACCGAACATAAGTTTATGTTCATGTTCGTTCGTTAACGAATTCAGATGTTCACAAACAGTTCTGGAACACTGGTCTCGAACACAAACAAATGCAAACGAATAAAAACGAACGTAAATAAAAATTAAACTTGAAAATAAAAAATAAAAACATTATTAACCTTAAACTTTCGACATAACCATCAAATGATAAATCAAAACACAAGAAATCTAGCACAATCACCAAAGGATGAATCAAGTTTAACTAACTTAGACATAATTATCCAAAATTACTTAGGCGTAATTATTCAAAGTTTAAATAGCTTAGGGGGTGTTTGTTTAGCTCTTAATGGGACTCTTAATGGTTCAGACATATTAGTGGTTCAGCAGTTAATGATTCAAACTGTTTGTTTCGCGAGCAGATGCCTAAATGGTTCAGACATTTGCCTCTGAATGGTTAAGCATTATACAGAGTCTGAATGGTTAAGACCTCTATTCTGAATTGGTCAGACATTTTCCTTAGAACGGTTAAGCATTATCATGGCTCTCAATGGTTCAGACCTCTTACTGGTTTAGCACTTAATGATTCTGACCTCTTACTGGTTCGGCACTTAACCATTCAGAAGTTGCCAAAAAATCCCTTAGATATAAGTTTCCCAAAAAATGTCTTGAACGTCCAAATTTTAGCTAACTTAGAAAAAAACAGGTTTCAAGTTTTCTGTATGTTTTGATAAAATGTTTATTATATATTACGTTTTTAATATAATTAAATGAACATGAACAAAGGTAAACGAATGAACATGAATAAACGTAACCAAACATATTAACTAACGTTCACGAACGCATTCAAACGGACGAGACATTTGTTCGTTTTCGTTCGCTAATCTAACCGAACAAAATTTTTTGTTAATATTCATTCGTTAAGCTAATCGAACGAACATAAACGAACTTCTCACCGAATAATTCACGAACTGTTTGCTGAACGTTCGTTTGATTATAGCCCTATCTGTGCATTAATAGAGGGTTTGTATTAATGTGCATCAACAAACAGTGGCGAAGCTTGGATTTTTCGGCCGGGGGGGGGGGGGGTGAAAACATATATACCCAAAAATTTCTATAGAATACCCAAAAATTTCTATAGAACCGGGGGGGTGAAAACCTATATACCCACAAATTTCTATACGAAAACTACATATATAACACTACTGAGAGAAAAATCCCGGGGGGCGGGCGTCCCCCCCGCCCCTTGTAAGCTTCGCCCCTGTCAACAAAGGATCCGAGAGGGGTTATATACTTGTGGGTATTTTAATAATGTTGAAGTAAATAAAGTTGATAAAGAAATAAAGATGTTTCATTTTTTCTAAGTTTAAGTATAATAACACAACGGTATATTAGTCATTTCACTGGTTAACTAACACAGTCAACCAATCAATTATGTTAGCATGGACCTTATTGATTTATATCGACAACCATAGGAACTTGATTGTTCAATTTTGCTAAATAGAGACAAATAATACCATTCGTTGTTAACCACATGGACTCAATTTATTGTCATAAATTATCGATTTGGTATGGTGTATTAACCACGTATCCACATTAGTGGTGCACAAAAAACCCGAACCTGGACCCGGAACCGGGTATTATAAAAACCGGGTTTTCTATACCCGACCCTACCCATAGGATAGGGACCGGGTATTCATATTTGATCTAAAACCCGAACCCGGAACTGGGTTTTTTTATACCTGGTTTATACCCGAAACCCGGTTTTATAAATACCCGGAACCGGTTTTTATAAATACCCGGAACCGGGTTTTATAAATACCCGGAACTGGGTTTTTTTATACCCGGTTATATAGCTATGTTTTTTTATCTATGTTATTTTATCTGTGTTTTCAAGCATTAAGACTTCTAGTTCTTATGATTTAACAAAATTATGTATGCACTTTGATGTAATCTTGTTTAATTATTAGGTTTCTAATGATATTTGAATTTTTTGGTCATTATTCCCCTCTATTTGCTGGAAAGATCGATTGGTGTTTGTCTAATACAAAAAAAAATGAAAAGTTGATAGAACTTGGTTAAAACATAACATAGCAAATAAAATATATTGTTGTTTATGTAATCCAAAAGGATTCAAATCAGGACTATTCATTCGATCTAGCACTATCGAATTTAAATTTAGAAATGTGATTAAAATTTCAGTAGGCACCATCCACTAAAACATATAAAGAAGCATTAATATCCGGTCGGGTTTTTTAATACCCGGTGCGGGTTTTTTCCCAACCCGATGCATACCCGAACCCTACCCGATGAATACTCGAACCCGGAAATAGGGTATTATAATACCCGGGTTTTATAAAACCCGACCCGAACCCTACCCGAACCCAGGTATATAGGGTATACATTTTTGGTAGAAAACCCGGACCGAACCGGTTTTTAAAAAACCCGATTTTGTAAAACCCGATCCTACCCGAACCCGGTTCCATACCCGGAACCGGTTTTTAAAAAAACCCGATTTGTGCACCACTAATCCACATCAAATAGAAAATGCACAATGGGCCATAACTTCCTGGAATATTTAGCCTACAGTCACGGCCCAGAAAGAGCAGCCCATAGCCCTATATCGGTCCAACATTCATGAAGGAAGGCCCGAGCCATTCAGCTACCTTAGGTCCTTAGCGACTAGCATGCGTGGTTAGCATCCATTTTTTGTCTTATTTGTTTTGTATAAAGTCGTTTAAAAACACTTTTTAAATTCTATTTGTTTTTAGTTAATATTTATAATTTTTTTAAACGGCTAATCTTTTTTAATCCTTGTCATTTGTGAGACTTAAAACCAAACTCAGGTGTTTAAAGACTTTGCTTTGCCAATGGGCCACCACCCCATTAGTAGTTAGTATTAATAATTAATAATCGTTTTACTATACTACGCTTTCAAAATTTTAAAGGAAGGAGTGTGGCTCATCTCAAAATCTTCTATCAAGCAAAAAACTTAAGTTTGAACTCAGTATGTTTATATACCATGCTAGCCCTCGGCTTAACTAGCCGCTTGAGAAAGAAAAAAAAAAGTTCATGGTTGTCGGAAATCGTGGCTCAAAAGTCGATTGTGGCTACTGATAATTGCGCCGGGGTGGGGGTGGGGGTGGGGGGTATACAGAGATTGATTGATCCAGAGAGACCTTATGGTTACGATAAGTGAATAACTACACCACAACTTCCAGTATGCATGATCCAAACTCTCAACTTTTTAATTGTGAAATACACTAGTTAATCATCGAATGTTCTTCTTGAGGACATTATTGTTGTAGTCTAATAAATAACTATGTAACTATAACGTATTTAAAGGTGCATTTATAATTTAGTTAACTTTTTAAACAGGATAAGTTTATTCTATATTGGCCACTAAATTTCACAAAAAAAAAAAAAATAATAATAATAATAACTCAGTTGAAATCAATTATTATGTTAATCTGTATAAACTTTTATGTAATTATTTTAGTGCCTATATCACATTGGTATAAAATTAATTTGATGCATGCACTGAAAATGTTCTTAAGTAACCAGCGAACCGACGAGATCAAAACTTATAAAATGAAAAACCAGACAACCAAAATTAATTTGGTATCGTTTTTATGTCACTTTAAAACTGAATTTACTCAAACAATGTGTAATAAACTATAACAATTCGAACCAGCAGTGTTTCAATTAAGCATGAAAAAACCAAAAACTAAAACAAATCATAAAAAGACTAGTTTTAAAAAGAATATAGACCCATTAACAAAATCAAATATATTAAAACTCAAAATAAAACAATTTTTTAAAAAATAACTTACATATCATCAAAATTTTGACGTAAGGTCGTTTTCTGCCCGGAGGTCCTTGTCTTGAGGGCCGTTTGTGGCGTTTTTGCTGAATGAAATTTATCTTCAAAAAAAACATATCAAAATTACTTGATACATACATACCAAATATGTTATAATTAATGGTTTTATTCTATATATAGCTTAAACTACACATGGTGTCACACCAATAATTTTGTAGTGTAAATATTCACACATTCCATTGTTATTATTCTGTTATAGTACTTTGTAGTTTGTACCATTAGCTGCAACTGTTGTACCTTCTGCATGGCATGCCCTTTGTGTCTCCCATAACCTTATCATTAATCAATCCATTTAATATCATGCAATTCTCGCCTCCCTCCCTCACTAAATTAAAAATATTTTTTACTTAAACTTTCATAATGAAATCCAAATATTCTATTAATTATCACCAAAATATACATTAATAATTAACGTCTGTTAAACTTGTAATCGAAATCTACGTTAATAACACGATTAAAAACAAAGAAATTACACCTTTAATGCCAACATACTATCATTAGCTAAATATTCTATGCTATTGATGATAATAACATTACTAATAATAATAGGTCAACTAGAGCCAAAGAGCACCCGCATCCTTGAGAAGAGGGACGAGGGTGCCCTTAATATGACACGCGATAAGCGTCTCAATCCCACCGAGAAACTTCCCGCCAATAAAGATGGCGGGGATAGGCTGCTGCTGCTCTTTCCCCGCTGCGAGGCGGTAAAGTAAAGCATGAATCTCCATTCCTGCCGCCTCTCGGTCCAATTCGACCACCGTGGGGCCCACACCCAAGCCGACAAGAAGCTGCTTGGCCACGTGGCCCATACAACAACCACTAATGGAGAACACCACCACCGCGTTACCGTTCGCCAGGTGGTGCACCCGCTCGTAAACCGTCTCCATCTTCGTCGCCATCGTTGCTGCGGTTGAGACTCCGGTGGTTCGATCCATGACCACACTTGAGGATTGTTCGTTAGTCACCTTCATAACTTACAAGAAACTGTAAGCAAAGTATATGGTAAGAAAGAGTGAGTTGTGGGTTACAACATAAGGTGTTAGATGTAGGGTTTATCATACACATAGCAGTTCATGTAATGGTACAAAAACAATAAATATCAGAGATCACTTAAATCAGCTTTGATCGAACGGTACAGAAGAACGGAGTGTGTTTTCGTTAGGGTACCTGTATCATCAAAATTGAACCCTAGATAATCAGAAACTAAGTGGAATCCATAAACTATTCATCTGAATTCAATCAATAACCTAACAAATATGATATTGATCATCAAGAACTAACAATAATCCACAAACTATTTATGTAAAATCACATATAAACTCAAATCATAATCGTATTAAATCACACTGATTTAGCCAAACTACTCTGATCACTTGTTAGTTCTAACTACTTATCATCAGAAACTAATAGGAAAAAGAATCGATAAGCTATGTGTATGTTAATCTATAACCTAAGAAATACCATATCAATCCTCAGAAATTAACAATAATCCACGAACTACTTTTGTAAGATCTGAAAAATCATATTTCACAGATTGTTTGTGTTTAGAACTTTGATTACCAGTGGTTCTTCGCAGATCTGAAAAGGATTGAAGCGGTGGTGGTGGGGATTTGTAGAGAGAGGGGGGAGTGAGTGAGTGTTGGCCGGAGTGATGGTTGAGAGGCGTTTAGGTGGTGGCTGGCGGCAGGAATGGTGGTGGCTGGCGACAGGAATGGTGGTGGTGGTGTGGAGATGAAGTTACAGGTGTTTAGAGAGAGATATGAGAGTGTGAGTGTTTGGTTTATAAATATATTTTCTTGTTTTTTTCTTTCTTTTTTTAAATGTTTTTTCTAAGTAAAAAAGGTATAATTACAAAATTACCCTCATGTGGTAGACTTAACTTAAAACTTTTAATCAGGTTAGTGTTAAAGGACATAGGGTGTAATATGTTTTACAAATAAAGGATTGTGACTGTAATTATTGAAGTTAAAGTGCATCCATCGCAATCTAATACCAACATAAAGGACGAAAAGTATAATTTACCCTATAATTAAATGAACATGAACGAAGGTAAACGAATGAACATAAACGAACGTAACCAAACATATTAACGAACGTTCACGAACGCACTCGAACGAACGAGACATTTGTTCATGTTTGTTCGCTAAGCTAACCGAACAAAATTTTTTGTTCGTGTTTATTCATTAAGCTAATCGAACGAACATGAACGAACTTCCCGCTAAACGATTCACGAACTGTTTGCTGAACATTCGATTTGTTTATAGCCCTATCTGTGCATTAACAGAGGGTTTGTATTAATGTGCATCAACAAAGGATCCGAGAGGAGTTATATACTTGTGGGTATTTTAATAATTATGTTGAAGTAAATAAAGTTGATAAAGAAATAAAGATGTTTCATGTTTGTAAGTTTAACCATAATAATACAACCGTATATTAGTCATTTCACCGGTTAACTAACAGTCAACCAACTAATTATGTTAGCATGGACCTTATTGATTTAAATCGACAACCATGGAGACTTGATTGTTCAATTTTGCTAAATAGAGACAAATAATATCATTCGTTGAATCGTTGTTAATCGAAGGACTCAAATTGTAGTTTATCCAATTAGTTGTCGTAAATTATCGATTTGGTATGGTGTATTAACCACGTATCCACATCGTATAAAACAAATTAATAGAAAATGCACCATGGGCCATAACTATTTAATTTGAACATCCTGGAATATTTAGCCTATAGATACGGCTCAAAAAGAGCAGCCCATAGCCCTATACCGGTCCAACATTCATGAACGAAGGCCCGAGCCATTCAGCTACCTTAGGTTAGGGCTGTTCACAAGCCGAACCGAACCGATTTGACCTTTGCTCGTGCTCGGTTCGTTTACAAACCGATCCGAGCCGAACCGAGCGCTTTTTCAACCGAGCCAAAGTCGAGCGAACGTCTTTCGATCCGAGCATTTTTCGAACGAACGTCGAGCGAGTATCGAGCGTCGCAGAACAAACAAGGAAAGTAACGATGGGAGTGCTAGTTATTAGAATAAAGTGCAATTTTCGTCCCTGATGTTTCATCCAATAGAACACAAGTAAAATTTTAACAAATAACAAGGAATACAAAAACACTCAACTAGTTCTATCGAGATTAGCTAAGCGGGAAGATAAATTGTCGACCGATTGAAACATACCCTTGTTTTATCGGAAGTTTGAAATTGAATGAACCGCTGAAGCAAAACCCTGGCAAGTTGCCGTCTTGGCGAGTGGCGATGGAGAAATCGAATAACGATGGCCAATGGGGGGTTTTGATTAGGGTCTTGTACTTCTGAATCGAATGGTGGGTTGAGACTTAAGTATTGATCGACCCTTCACATTTTCGTATTTGAAATTTTGAATCAACTACTCAAATGTACATTTAAGTATTGGACAATGGACTATTGGTATTGAATTTCAATTATAATTACTTAAATGAACTCTATTTGTATATTAGACCAAACATTGTTGATGTTGGTCTCTAGTCATTTCACTAAAAATGATACACACAAATATATATATATATATATATATATATATATATATATATATATATATAAAATAAATCGAGCCAACCGAGCCGAACCGAACTGAGCGGACCTTTGCTCGTGCTCGGTTTGTTTACAAACCGAACCGATCCGAACCGAGCATTTTTTCAATCGAGCTGAATCGAACGAGCAAATTCCGAGCATTTTTCGAGCGAACATCGAACGAGCGTCGAGCGCCGAGCATTTTGAACAGCCCTACCTTAGGTCCTTAGCGACTAGCATGCGTGGTTAGCATCCATTTTTCTTTTTTTTTTCTTTGTCTTATTTGTTTTGTATAAAGTCTTTTAAAAACACTTTTTAAATTCTATTTGTTTTTAGTTAATATTAATAATTTTTTTAAACGGCTAATTTTTTAATCATTGTCATTTGTGGGACTTGAAATCAAACTCAGGTGTTTAAAGACTTTGCTTTGCAAATGGACCACCACTTCATTAGTAGTTAATAATTCATAATCGTTTTACTATACTACCTTTGAAAATGTTAAAGGAAGGAGTGTGGCTCGTCTCAAAATCTTCTATAAAGCAAAAGCCTTAAGTTTGAACTCAGTTTGTTTATATATTGTGCTAGCCCTTGGCTTAACTAGCCGCTTGAGAAAGAAAAAAAAGTTCATGGTTGTCGGAAATCGTGGCTCAAAAGTTGATTGTGGCTACCGATAATCGCGCCCGGGGGGGGGGGGGGGGGGGGGGATACAGAGATAGATTGATTGATCCAGAGAGACCTGATGGTTACGTTAAGTGAAGAACTACACCATAACTTCCACAATGCATGATTCAAACTCCCAACTGTTTAATTGTGAAATACACCAGTTAATCATCGAATGTTCTTCTTGAGGACATTATTGTTGTAGTCTAATAAATAACTATGTAACTATAACGTATTTAAAGGTGCATTTATAATTTAGTTTAACTTTTGGGTTATTGGATTTTAATAATCCTAAGTTTCACCAGTTGGCCGATAATAATCTCAACTTTAAAAATTTCCTCCAATAATCCTAACTTGTAAAAGTTTGGCCGTCATTAATCCTTTTCAAACATATAAGAATTTGGTATTCTCAATAGATTCAATTACACCTAGAGACTCCTTAATTGATTTAAGTGCACCTATGTTAGAAAAAGATCAATGGCGGCCAAACTTTTACAAGTTTGGATTATTGTTAGGAATTTTTAAAGTTGGGATTATTATCGGCCAACTGATGAAACATAGGATTATTAAAATCCAATAACCCTTAACTTTTTAAGCACGATAAGTTTATACTATATTGGCCACTAATTTCGCAAAAAAAAAAAAAAAAAAAAAAAAAAAACCAAATAAATAACTCAATTGAAATCAATTATTATGTTAATCTGTATAAACTTTTATGTAATTATTATATATCAGATTGGTATAAAATTAATTTGATGCATGCACTGAAAATGTTCTTAAGTAAACAGCGAACCGACGATATCAACACTTATAAAATGAAAAACCAGACAACCAAAATCAATTTGGTATCATTTCTATGTCACTTTAAAACTGAATTTACTCAAACAATGTGTAATAAACTATAAATTACATGTTTCATATAACATCAATTCGAACCATCACTGTTTCAATTAAGCATGAAAAAAACCAAAAACTAAAACAAATCATAAAAAGACTAGTTTTAAAAAGAATATAGAACCATTAACAAAAAATCAAATATATTAAAATTCAAACATATATCACCAAAATTACTTGATACATACCAAATATGCTATAATGGTTTTATTCTATATATAGTTTAAACTACACATGGTGTCACACCAATAATTTTGTAGTGTAAATATTCACACATTCCAGTGTTATTATTCTGTTATAGTACTTTGTAGTTTGTACCATGAGCTGCAACTGTTGTACCTTCTGCATGGCATGCCCTTTGTGTCTCCCATAACCTTATCATTAATCAATCCATTTAATATCATGCAATTCTCACCTCCCTCACTAAATTAAAAATATATTTTTTACTTAAACTTTCATAAGGAAATCGAAATATTCTATTAATTATCACCAAAATATACATTAATAATTAACGTCTATTAAACTTGTAATCGAAATCTACGTTAATAACACGATTAAAAACAAAGAAATTACACCTTTAATGCCAACATACTATCATTAGCTAAATATTCTATGTTATTGATGATAATAACATTACTAATAATAATAATAATAATAATAGGTCAACTAGAGCCAAAGAGCACCCGCGTCCTTAAGAAGAGGGACGAGGGTGCCGTTGATATGACACGCGATAAGCGTCTCAATCCCACCAAGAAACTTGCCGCCAATAAAGATGGCGGGGATAGGCTGTTGCTGCTCTTTCCCCGCTGCTAAGCCGTAAAGTAAAGCATGAATCTCCATTCCCGCAGCCTCTCGGTCCAATTCGACCACCGTGGGGCCCACACCCAAGCCGACAAGAAGCTGCTTGGCCACGTGGCCCATACAACAACCACTAATGGAGAACACCACCACCGCGTTACCGTTCGCCAGGTGGTGCACCCGCTCGTAAACCGTCTCCATCTTTGTCGCCATCGTCGCGGTTGCGGTTGCGACTCCGGTGGTTCGATCCATGACCACACTTGAGGATTGCTCGTTAGTCACCACCTTCATAACTTGTGTTAATTACAAGAAACTGTAAAGAAAGTATTTATATAGTAAGAAAGAGTGAGTTGTAGGTTACAACATAAAGTGTTTGATGTATTTATAGGGTTTTTTTATAGAAGTGAGATAAAGGAGATTGTGACCGTTGGAAGATGATATTTATTTACAGCTTTAAAAGCATGCTTATTACAGAATAACCTGTACACATCATCACCCTAACTAACTAATTTTGTAATGTGTCATTGATTTACTATCATGAGAGACTTGAGAGGTTTTGGACGTACAACTTCTCATGCAGATTGTACAACTACACATTATCATGCAGACAGTACATCTAACAGTTTGGTCAAGAAAAGTACTTGTGTTGTGTCACCACAATAAACTTGTGGGGATAATAGGAGTCTCCTAATTTGTATTTGTGACAATTTTACATGATCAGAAGTAGAAGTTTGGTAGTATATAAGATGTAATAAACAAATCCCATTAAATTTAATTTTACATTACTTTGTCCCTAGATAGTTGTCTACTCTTAATAATAGATGGTTATTATTTACTTGTGTTCCTAGTTTACCCTAAATTATACATTTCTTATAAATACTTTAGGTCAATTATTTCTTAATCGCGATGATTAAATTGACATTCTATTAAATAGAAGTGTAATTTATGATATCTTAACTAATATTTCCTAAACAATAAAACTAGGTCCCGTGAAATTACAAAAAAACATATTAGGTATTTAATCAGTGATAAAATAAATAAATAATACGATAAGACATTTATGGTAAAAAAATACTTTTTATAGAATAAGAAGAATTAATGACGGACTCATATATTCTCATCGTTTATTGTTTTGAGCGGGATATAAAATAGTGAAGACGAAGTTGATGATGTTGGTAACCCGTAGTGTGGGCGGTAATTCTCATCACAGGTTTAACAGGTATCTGATAACGCGAACAACAAAAATTTTAAACATGAATACGACTCGTTTAACTACTTTATATCCAATGTCTATAAGACATATCTATATTTTATGCACCTAGAAGGAGAAATAATGGATCCTAACTTTCAAATTTTGATTATTTTTAAAACCGTAAAAAATCACATGGTGTACTTTTCTGTTATCGTGTCTTAGCAGTTTACCTACAGGTTACCTATTGCCAGCCCTAGTGATGAGTGGTAAGTGGTAACAATGAAGTTTGTCGTTAACCGCAGAATATATGAATATTCGTACAAATATACATATCATTTTGGTTATGTTACGAGTTTATTTTTTGGGTTTTCTAGTACGTTTGCTATATCATGTGCTGGTATCGTAACAAATGGAACAAATACTGATCGAATTTCGCTTCCATTCCTGCGGCAATACACCAGCTAAATCATCTAGTATTTAAAATAAAAAATTGTTTGGTGTTTCATTATAACTAGAAATTCCACATCACATGTGTCACAAACCCCGTGCGCTATGTATAGTGGCAAAACTTGGAAATTTATTCACTGGGTCGTTTTCTATTGCTATTGCTATATATATTTTTCGGTCCGATCGTGTCGGATTGGATCGTGTCATCTTAGAAAAGATAATCAAGCTAAATTTTATATTATCACCAAAAGTACATCAAATGTCATTAGAAACAATACTTTTAATTTTTTTTAAACCCTAGTTTCTTTTCCGAATCAAATAAATCAAAACAAACCATCAAAGTATACCCAAGTCCTAACTAGTAACCAAGTTCGTCGATCGGAATTCTAGTTGTCTAATAATCTGTAGTCTCAAAGGGCTAAAGTCTAATTATTTGGATATTGGGGCTAGAGTTGTCTAGTTGAGTCCTTCAATTTTAAAAAATAAAATATGGGCTTAACCCTTGACTCAACATGTGCTATATAAAATTGGGCTTAGTTATATAAATTATATTAATGTTTAGTTAAAAATTATTATTTATATTAAAAAAGTATAATTCATAAATTGTATTAATTCATGGGTGCAAAAAGAATCAAAGTTGAGTCAATTTCTAGCTTGCCTATTTACTACTTTTCAATTTTATTTCTTTTGTCTATTTAACGATAAAACATAAGCGATATAGCATTTAAAAGAAAGAAAAGTTGGTAAATTGTCACCTAGCTTGTAGAAATATGAAGGTGCTGTTTGTTTTTTCAGATGTAAAATGTCTGTAGTCTGCGAACCACATCTGCAGGCATCTGCAAGAGAAGATGTGGCCCAAATGTCTGCAGTCTGTAAGGATAAGAGGGTTTGTTTTTTTTTCTTCAAAAACAACTTCACCCACAAAACACACTCTCTGCTCTCTCTCTCTAGAAACTGCTCTCTCTCTCTAGAAACACTCTCTCTCTCTACAACCACCACCACCACCGCACCACCTCTGCCACCACCACCGCACCCCCTCGGTTCCCCTTTCCCTCCCTCTGATTACATGCCAGCGGCTGGAATAACCGGCGGAGATCTTGTTCTCCGGATTCAGTTCACCGATGACACCACAGGCACCTTCTTCCTCTTGTATAGCTCGCACCCACCGGTACAACCCTAAACAAACCGGTGATTACCGGCCGTTCAAGACGATGAAACCAGAGCCGCCGCTGACGGCGGCGCACGGCGACGGAGACGAAGAAACAGGAAAGAAGAGAGATGAGAGAGAGACTGGAGATCGAAAATCGGCTCGACGGCAGGGGTGATAGCGGTGGTGAGTTGGTCCGACGGGCTTCACGGGTAAAAAATCACCTCATTTCTTTCATTTTATTTCTTTTTCCGAAGATTTGATGAAAGATGATGCTGATGCTGTTCAGTTTGTTCAAGATCGGGTGGAGGTGGTGCGGTGGTGGTGGCGGAGGTGGTGGTGGCAGGAAGAAGAAGAAGGGTGGGTGGTGTGTGAAGATCTTGAAGCTATAATTCATAGCTTTTTTTTAAGCAAACAAAAGCTATTTTAAGATTTTTTTTTTTTAACAAACAAAAACAAATAGCACCAAAATGAAATTAACTACACGGCAAAAGATCAAATACAAATAATCTTAGCATACTAAACATACACATTGAAGGAAAACCCAAAAAGACAAGGTGGCATTTTTGTAATTACCACCAACTATCAAAGTTACAACAAAAAATACCTAAAAAAACACAATTTTTTTTAACATTTTTTATTAAAAAATCGCTACATTTCGTTAGCAAAAAAAAAAAAATATATATATATATATATATAGGGAGAAGATCATGCGAAAACCACCTCTTATTGCGAGAACCGCGAGAACCAATGTGAACACACCAAAAATGCCTAAAAATAGCTAAAAATCACACAAAAATTTTTTTTTTGATTTTTTTAATATTTTTTAGGTTAAAATCGCTACTTTTCGAACAAAAAAAAAAAAAAAAAAAAAAAAAAATTTTAATTTTTTTTTTTTTTTTTGCTTCGAAAAGTAGCGATTTTAACCTAAAAAATATTAAAAAAATCAAAAAAAAATTTTTGGATTTTATTTGGATTTTTTTAGATTTTTTTAGGTTTTTTGAGGGTTTAGTTTTTAGCATTTTAGCTTGGGGGGTGGGGGGGGTTTAGGTTTTTGGGGGGTGGAGGAGGGGGGTTTAGGTTTTTTTTTTGGGGGGGGGGGGGGGTGGGGTTAGGTTTTTTTTAGGTTTTTTTAGGTTTTTTTTAGGTTTTTTTAGCTTGGGGGGGGGGGGGGGTGGGGGGTTTAGGTTTTTGGGTGAGGGGGGGTGGGGGTTAGGTTTTTTAGGTTTTTTTTAGGTTTTTTTTAGCTATTTTAGGTTGTGTTCACATTGGTTCTCATGGTTCTCACAATAAGGGTGGTTCTCGCATGAGCCCCTCCCTATATATATATATATATTTTTGCTACTAAAAGTAGCGATTTTTTAATAAAAAATGTTAAAAAAATAAAATAAAATAATTTGTGTGTTTTTTTTTTTTAGGTTTTTTGGGGGTTTAGTTTTTAGCATTTTAGCTTGGGGGGGGGGGGGGGGGGGTTAGGTTTTTTTTAGGTTTTTGGGGGGGGGGGGGGGGTAGGTTTTTTTTTAGGTTTTTGGGGGGTGGGGGGAGTGGTTAGGTTTTTTTAGGTATATTTGTAGAGTAACTTTGATAGTTATTGATAATTACAAAAATGTCACCTTGTCTTTTTTAGTTTTCCTTCAATTTGTATGTTTAGTATGTTAAGATTATTTGTACAAGAACTTTACCCTTAACTACACTACAAAATATAGGGTTTTCATCCACGAAATAACTTATGTAGTCTCCCAATGAAAGGGTACGTAGCGTTAGCAATTCATTGGTGAAACTTGGTCGAAAAACATAGTGTGAAGAAAGAATTTATCGAAAGGTTACTAACACATTTTACCTAGTGATTTCCAACATGTTTTATTGGCAATTAACATAATAACATGATCCGTATCACCGACGGATTATCGATGAATAATTCGCCCATGGATCAACGATGAGTTTGCCAACATATCAACAACGGTTACTTCCGTCATTGATGTCTATTTCTTTAAGAAAGATGAATAAAAATTGAATTCAATGTAACCTATACAAGCATTACGATTGAATTAAAACGTAAATTAAATCAAATTTATATTGTACAATCATAATATATCATAAGTGACTCGACTCATACATAGAAAACATAACGGGTATAAAGGAAAACATATACATATAATCAAAAGGGATTAATTATATTTTTTAAGGGAAAAAATAAAAAAACAATTTGACTACACTCGGTTCAGGACAAAATTTATGAAGCGAACATAAATAAGCACAAAAACTTGACGTATTATATTTGACATGACTCGACGTCAAATTGTAAACAACTTGAATTTATACTAACATGTACGTATAAATGGTTTTCTAAACGAAAACGTATTATATTTGACCTAACGTGTTTCCAAACAAGTATACGTCAAAACGTAGACCAACTCTAATTTATACCGACGCGTACAAACAAATATGAATGTAGAAAATAGTTTTTTAAAGTAAATGAATGATAAGGGTAAACTCGAAACTTTAGAAATTCGAGGGGTTCAAGATGACATTCTACAAAGTTTTTAAAGACAACGACAAATTAGCTTTTTAAAAAAATAGCGAATGATGTTAGTTTTTGACACATTATATTATTTATTTGTCACGCTCATACTCATCATTAAACATGTTACCGAAAACCCGTTTAAAACCCAACAACTCGCTTATAAATCGTAAACTTGTATTACTCATTTACAAATGCGTGTGTAGCGTTATATATTTTTATTACTATTTTAAGCCCCTTTTTAACACATTAGTCAAGTTTTAAATTTATAAAACACGATATTCTACTAACACTAAACACACATATGGGCAAGTGCACCCATCGTGAGCGTAGTATAGCGTTGGTAAGATACCGAGGTCGTCCAATGACACAAGAGCTTTTAGTACCGGTTTATCCTCAACGTCTAATCAAATAAAAATTTTTAGAAAACGGTTTTAAACATGAAAATAAAAACTAAAAAATGCTAAAAAAATAAAAATAAAACAAATAGACAAGATGAATCACTTGGATCCGACTCGCCTTTAATGTAACCTTTGATGATTTCCGCACTTTTACACTTTTTAAGAGATTATCTTAGTTAAAGTAGTAGGCCCCTCTTTTGAAAGTGACGTTACCCTCAACCCAGTGGTTTGAGTCAGCAAGGATACAATCCCAAAGGGTCGGAATATTGGAAGATAATTAACTAAGTTATTAATGCGTAATGTGGTAGGCCCCTCTTTTGAAAGTGACGTTACCCTCGGCTAAGTGGTTTGAGTCTGCAGGGATACAATCCCAAGTAGCCGGGTTAATGTATTAATAGTAGTTTACATATGAGGGGATCAAGCCATTCGCACCCCCGCCATCCAATACCAGTGGGTATTGAAGGAGGTCCTAGTAAGCTTGACCCACGTCCTTGTAGGATCTATACACTGAACAAGGCAAGAACCTTACCAAACCATTCCCTTAACCCCCGACCAGGTAGCCAACATATCTCTATATAGACCGTAGAGATATGAATGGTGAAAATCTTTTATTTTATATAGACAGTAAAATAACGCCAAGAAACCACGGACAAATGATAAGGAAGTTTCACCTTCAACATAAGAAACTAGTTATTAAAGTCATTAATACAAAACCAAATAAAAAGTGCGAAAAGATTAAAAATCAAAAGTATTACATTAAATGCTTGTCTTCACCAAGTGATGTAAGAGACTTAGGCAAACATGGCCTTTGATTGTTAAGAACTCTTACTATCAATCTTGGATCCCGAGACTACTACACACACTCTAGGTGGATGATGGATGATGGTGGTGGATGTGGGTGTTGTGATGGTGGTGGAGTGTGGGTGAAGTGGGAAAGATGTGGTTTGCCAAGGGATGCCTTTGAAGTGAACCAAGCACCCCTATTTATAGCCGGCACAGAAGCCCGGACACGGCCCCGTGTCCATTGGGCATAGCCCTGTGTCCATCTTCTTTCTCTTTCTTCATTAATTGCAATTGTCTGTATTAGGCTCCACACGCCCCCGTGTCCGCTGGGCACGACTCCGTGTGCAGAAGCATATCTGTACTATCAAGATTTGCAAGATTTTGCGAATCTTAGCGTTGACCACGGCCCGTGTTGAGCTAGGCACGCCCCCGTGCTGGGAATAGAAGCTTCTATAGCTTTGTCTTTTCTGCAGGCTTCTGGCCACGCCCCCGTGTCCGCTGGGCACGGGGGCTTGGTCAGCCTTCTGTTTCTTTGTTTTTTTCTTGGGAAGATGCTGTCGAGGGGTCGGGCATGCCACATTTATTCCTTTTCTTGTATTTATGCTAGATTTTGCTGCATATTTGTTCCTTTTGTTCAGTTAAGCTCATTTGATCCTGAAAATACAAAAGGAAGACAAAAGCACACTTTTTCTAACATTAGTACTAAAAAAAGGTTAGTTTTATGCCTCATTTGATGTAATTTATATGTTGCATTTTACACACATCAAGTACCCCCACACTTGAATCTTTGCTTGTCCTCAAGCAAAACTCTTTATTATGTGGCTTACACACCCAAATGGAATGGGTAGAAGAGAAGTTTTGGGCTTGTCTTGAGTGTCAGAAATCCAAGATCTTTATTGGGTTTTATTTTTATGCTATTTACAATCCTATTCGTTATGATTTATTTAGAATGTTTCATAAGAGAAATCACTTATTTGGGCATAACATGCCTCTTTAAAATTCCATTTATATACAAGTTCACATACCTCACGGGAGATCACTCAACACTCGGCCGAACATGTCTGATACGCGTCGAGGCTACATCGGTGAGCTGGCAAAGCTAGGCCCTACGGACCCAATGTCGCGGGCCGCGTAGGCCCTTCCTTCCTCTTACGCGAGCCACATAAAACCCAAAATCAGGCCCTATAAATTAGGAGCTCGGGCCTTCAGTTTCCGACGCTCACACACACTTTCTCTCTTGAATTTTCTGATAGTATAAGCTATTTCCGGGTATTATACCCCCCTAATTAACGAAGTTCTGCTCCGTTGTAAGTATTATAACCCCGGTTACGTATTAGATACGCTGCCCGATTGATCCAGGGTTCCGTAACAGCTGTCGAGGTTCTGCCCGATGTAGTCGTTGGAATGCCGTCTCGGGGAGGGTACTACTAATGTAAATATTGGGTTATTATACTAACACATGTATATTTGTGTAATTAATAGATAACTACCAGGAAACCCTTAAAAGAAGTCTAAGACAGCAATGTGAGTAATCTCCTTTTTGTAAATTGTTTTTACAAAATCTTAAATGTTTTACAATGCGATTAAGCAGTGATTGAGTCTTTGTAGTTCTTCAATTACTGCCGGTATGTTGGGGTTTTGTATACAAAATGTGGAACATGTTACCATTGGACAAAGAGTTAGCCAATGTGTAATATGACCCACCAGTCAGGATTGACAGTACTGAATGAGTAATTGTGTAGAAATAAACAATGTGACAGCTCTCAATACTGTTAAAAGATAAAACTCTTCTTGATTAAATTGGGATTCACTCACCAGTATTTCCCACTGACAAAATGTTTTTAAACGCGTTTCAAGTAACAAAATGTAAGAGCCAACTAGAAGCCAGCTGGACAACACTGAAGGCTTGGAAAAAAAGTGGCTATAAAAGTTACCTAAATAAAAGAAAATGTTTTATTCAATAAAATAGGGATTTTCCCTATGAAAATGTTTGTAATGAAAAACTTGGGTTTTATCCCAATATGTTTAATATTATAAAAGTGTGGTATTTACTCTGATAAATATTTTCTAACTACGATCCTGATGTAATTTCCGCTGCTAAAATGTTAAACACCGATACCACCAAAACTGGTCGCGGCCGCCCGTTCCGAGGACAGATAGGGGGCGGGGGTTGCGACAGAAGGTGGTATCAGAGCTAAGCCACTGATTCAGCCACAGAAGTGTTCTGCTGACACCAATATATTATTCAAATTGTTAGGAAATTAATTTTGAAATTACGTGCATATCTGTATTTTATTGTTGTGTGTTATTTGACTAGTTGTTAGTTTATAGTATGAGTGATCAAGGACCCTTAGACGTTTATCGTCAGTTGTCCGATTCACCTAGGAGTGAAGGTACCTCTTCCCAGCCTGCCCTCTCTGGGTATTCAGCTGACTAGGAAGAAGGGATGTTTATATTTAAGGCTCAGTCTGAAGAACCATTCCCTCAGAAAAAGAGAGGATGGTTGAGTAAGGGAGCACACGAGCGTAGGAAGATAATGCGAAAGTTGCAACAGCAGAGAGTCCTAGCAGCAGCTAAGCGAGATACAGATGCCCATACACAGGATATGCTTAATAGGAATCCTAGCAACCACAACTACCGACCCAAACCTGGAACAACTAGTAGCCCCACAACCCTTACCTTTGTTCCCCACTCAGCCGATGGAGATAGAAAACAACCCCGAAAACCAAGTCCAAATGCATGATTTTAACCATGAGGAAATACCTAGAATACCAGCCCCTAATCCCTTAGACCCAGACTACGATCCGTGGTCTGATGATCGCATGGATTATGTGCCACGCTACCACCTAAATGACGAACCCATGCCGAACTTAGCAGCCTATCCAGGTCTGGACCCTCTAGATCCTTACTACGATAACGATGAATACATTAGGGAGATCTTAGAGAATCCATACCCTCAGGAGGAATCCATGCCCCAGTACCCAGACCCAGTACCAGCACCTGCACCCCCAATGAGTGCAGAAAATGTGCAAGAGCTCTGAACTTTCGGAGAAGAGATTTTAGAGAGTAGCGAGAGAATGAGGCAGGTCGGAGAGCGACTCGTCTGGAAGTACAACGAGCGCCATATGGATTTCTGGATGAATCCATATCCGTGAAAGTAATGGTAGAGATAATAATAATATAATAATATATAATATGTGTGTATGAAAAATAATAATAATAATATATGTTGTAGTATAGACCACTTCGTGGTTAGCGATGCATAGTAGTATTGTAATTTTAAATTCCAGTATCAGTTTGTAGTAGATGTATAATAGATAAGAAAGAGTAAGTCGCAATGCTCGACGCTTTTGACCAATATGTGTGTTGTGTGATTGTTGCCTAACCAATTAATTATTTTGTGATATTAATAATTGGTAAATGTTTAAAATTCAGATGGACAACGAAGTGAACCAGGAAAACCAGACTAATGATAACTAGAGTAACAATAACCCGGATAATGAAAACCCGAAAAACAACAATAATGGAAACCAAGTGGATAACAGTGCCATGCAACATATAGTGGCACAAGGGATAATAGATGCGATGCCATATATTATCAAAACAGTTAAGGAAGCGGAAAATAAAAGTAAACATGATAGTAAACAACCTGAACATAGCGTAAATAATGGACCCATACTTCAAGTGCCCATTCCCAAAAGAAGAAGAACCATGTCTTATGGTTGTTCTTATAAAGAATTCTGGTCTTGTAAACCAATGGAATTCTCGGGAAATGAAAGGGCCGTCGCATCTCTACGCTGGATAGAAAAGACTGAGGCAGTCTTAAGAATAAGTAAATGCGCGGAAGAGGATAAGATAATGTTTGCTTCCAATCTATTTAAGAACTCAGCACTAGAATGGTGGAACACTATCCTCCAGTCTAGAGGAAGTGATAGAACTTACAATATGGAATGGGAGGAATTTAAAAACATGGTAGAAAGAAAATTCTGGCCTCCCAATGAAAAGGAACAGATAGCCAATAAGTTCCTAAATCTTAGGATGATTGGAGTAGATAGTAAGGGTTATACTACATTATTCTTTGAATATGCTATAATAGTACCAACCCTTGCATCACCAGAACCAATATTAATCTCCCGTTACATTTGGGGATTAATTGGGGAGATTAGGCATGTAGTCAAGGCAGCTAGACCCCAAACCATAGAAGAAGCAGTAGAACTAGCGAACACCTTGACATATGAATTAGTCCGTACATGAGAATAGGATCAAAGGAGGAACCTAACCCAGAAGCTTACTCAAGAATTCCGTTCTGGAAATTCTAACCGTGGGAAAAATATAGGTTCTACCTCTGCACCCTACTGTAAGTATTGCAAAAGGAATCATTCCGGAAAATGCTCCATATATTGTAACTTTTGCAAAATATCTGGACACAAGGAGGAAGACTGCAGGAAAAAGCCTAACAATAGGATATGCTACAACTGCGGAGAACAAGGTCATATCAAGCCAAACTGTCCAAAACTAGCTCCAGCCACGAACACCAAGAATACTAAAAATGCTAGAGCATTTGTTCTGACTGTAGAAGAAGCAAAGATGATCCCGGATGTGATCGCCGGTATGTTTTTAGTTAATGATGTTTTTGCTAAAGTATTATTTGACTCTGGTGCGAACCAAAGTTTTATTAATACTTCATTTTGCAAACTTCTCAATCAACCATTAACTAAACTCCCACAAGAATGTCTAGTAGAGACATCAAATGGGGAAACCATTAAAATTTCTGAAATCTTGCAGGGAGCAAGAATAGAAATTCTAAATCAGAAATTTATTGCAAACATATACCCAATGAATCTGGCAGGATTTGATGTTGTATTAGGAATGGATTGGTTAATAACCAATAAAGCCAGTATTTTATGTGATCAAAAGTCAATTCAAGTAAATTCGCCAAAGGGTGAAAAGATCACAATTAAAGGAAATAAAACCTTTAGATCCACAAAATTCATCTCTGTGATGAAAACATCAAGTTATATAAGAAAAAGGTTATTAGTGTATTTGATTTCCATAATCACTAACACTAAAGGAAAAGAGTTAAAGGATATTCCAGTAGTATCCTAGTTTTTTGATGTATTTCCAGAAGAGCTACCAGGGCAACCTCCAGATAGAGAAGTTGACTTCAGAATCCATTTGATACCGGGAACAGCACCAATTGCCAACGCACCTTACCGTTTGGCACCCGCAGAAATGCAGGAACCAAAGAAACAGTTTGACGAATTGTTGGAGAAGGGATTCATACAGCCAAGCTCATCGCCATGGGGAGCACCGATTTTATTCGTTAAAAAGAAGGACAGATCAATGCGTATGTGCATTGATTACCATGAATTGAACAAGGTCACGATTAAGAATCTGTATCCATTACCAAGAATCGATGATCTGTTCGACCAGTTGCAAGGAGCACGATTTTTCTCTAAAATCGATTTAAGGTCAGCATATCATCAATTAAAGGTACAGGAAGAGGACATTCCTAAGACCGCTTTCAGAACAAGGTATGGCCATTATGAATTTACTGTCATGCCATTTGGTCTAACCAATGCCCCAGCTGCATTTATGGACACGATGAACCGAATATGTAAGCCATATTTGGATAAATTCATAATTGTCTTTATAGATGATATTCTTATTTATTCCAAAAGCAAAGAGGAACATGCAGCACGCACTTCTAAGTTTATTAAGAAAAGAAAAGCTTTATGCTAAGTTTTCGAAGTGAGTTTTGGTTAGAACAGGTACAATTTCTCGGACATTTAGTCAATCTTGAAGGAATTCATGTAGATCCCACAAAGATCGAGGCAATTACCAAATGGAAAAACCCTGAGTCACCAACCGAGGTTAGAAGTTTCTTAGGATTGGCCGGTTATTATAGAAGGTTTATTCGAGATTTTTCTAGAATAGCAATTCCCTTAACTAAGCTAACCTGTAAATCTGTTAAATTTGAATGGGGACCAAAACAAGAAGAAGCCTTTAGAATTCTTAAGCAAAGATTAACCAATGCACCTATACTAGCGTTACCAGAAGGAACTGAAGATTTTGTAATCTATTGTGACACTTCTAAATTAGGTTATGGATGTGTGTTAATGCAACGTCAAAAGGTTATAGCTTACGCCTCTAGACAACTTAAGAATCATGAAGAGAATTATTCAACCCATGATCTAGAGTTAGGAGCTATAATTTTTGCCCTTAAAATTTAGAGGCATTACCTATACGGTAGTAAGTTTACCATATTCACCGACCATAAGAGTTTAAGGTATGTTTTTGGGCAAAAGGAATTGAATATGAGACAAAGACGCTGGATGGAGATACTTAGTGATTATGATTGTAATATCCAGTATCATGCAGGAAAGGCAAATGTAGTAGCTGATGCTTTAACTCGAAAGTATCATGAAAAGCCAAAAAGAGTACATTCCCTTAAGTTAAATCTGCAAATATATTTAAATGAACAGATTAGAAAAGCACAAGAATCAATAATCAAGGATGATACTGAAAAGTTGAAAGGAATGATTAAGGAATTAGAACAAGGAACAGATGGAATTTGGAGACTCCATAAGAAAAGAATGTTGATACCTAAATTAGGAAACCTACGTTACCGTATATTAGAAGAAGCCCATAAGTCTAAATATACGATGCATCCTGGAAGTGATAAGATGTATCAGGACTTAAGAAAGAATTTCTGGTGGATAGGAATGAAAAAGGATATAGCAGCATATGTTGCAAAATGTTTAACCTGTTCACAAGTCAAAGCTGAACATCAGAAACCCTCAGGATTGTTACAACAGTTAGAAATGCCTGTATGGAAATGGGAATTGATAACAATGGATTTTGTTACTAAATTACCCAAAAAAAAGAAAAGGTAGTGATACAATCTGGGTGATTGTAGACAGGCTAACCAAGTCAGCTCATTTCCTACCAATGAAAGAAACTTTCGGTATGGAACAATTAGCTAAATTATATGTAAATGAAATAGTTTCATTACATGGAATTCCTCTATCAATTGTTTCTGACAGAGATAGTCGTTTTACATCTCATTTTTGGACAAGTTTCCAAAAAGACATGGGAACCAAGTTGAATCTAAGCACCGCTTATCATCCTCAAATGGACGGACAAAGCGAAAGGACAATTCAGACACTTGAGGACATGCTTAGAGCTTGTGTAATTGATTTTGGAGGTAATTGGGACGATCATTTACCATTGATAGAATTTTCTTATAATAACAGTTATCACACAAGTATCAATGCTGCACCATTCGAAGCGCTTTATGGATGAAAGTGCCAAACGCCAGTCTGTTGGGCAGAAATTGGAGAAAAGCAACTATCTGGACCTGAGATAGTGCAATAAACAACAGACATGATCATTCAAGTCAAGGAACGACTGAAAGCAGCACGTGATCGACAAAAGAGTTATGCTGATAACCGACGAAAGCCATTGGAATTTCAAGTAAGAGATAAAGTATTATTGAAAGTCTCTCCTTGGAAAGGAGTGGTAAGATTCATCAAAAGGGGAAAGCTAAGTCCCAGGTATGTTGGACCTTTTAAGATTATTAAAAGAATAGGACCTGTAGCCTATCAGCTACAACTGCCAGAGGAAATGGCAGGAATACATGATGTATTTCATGTATGCAATCTCAAGAAATGCCTAGCTAATGAATCACTTGTAGTACCTCTTAAGGATATAGAGGTAATTGAACAGTTAAAGCTTGTAGAAAAGCCTCTACAAATTGAAGACAGGAAAGTTAAGAACCTCAACCATAAGAGATTAGTTCTGGTCAAAGTGAAATGGGACTCCAAAAGAGGACCAGAATACACATGGGAGCTTGAATCAGAAATGCAAAGAAAATATCCGCACCTATTCCAGTAGATCTCGAGGACGAGCTCTAAAACAAGGTGGGGAGGATATAACAACCCTCCTGAATATTTTTGACACCGTAATATATTTTAAAATATCCCAATATGTCTAAAAATGTACCCCGTATGTGAAAACCGAGCCCAATATACAATATATAATTAATAATAAAATAAAAACAAAATTTCAGAGTCTCTCGCGGGGCGCGTAGCCCATGGCTACGTCTTACGCGGGGCGCGACGACCTGGCCACCAGGCTTAACCCGGTGCTGCCACGTGTCTGATACGCGTCGAGGCTACATCAGTGAGCTGACAAAGCTAGGCCCTACAGACCCTATGTTGCGGGCCGCGTAGGCCCTTCCTTCCTCTTACGCGGATCGCGTAAAACCCAAAATCAGGCCCTATAAATTAAGAGCTCGGGCCATCAGTTTCCGACGCTCACACATACTTTCTCTCTCGATTTTTCTGATAGTATAAGCTATTTCCGGGTATTATACCCCCCTAATTAACGAAGTTCTGCCCCTTGTAAGTATTATAACCCCTGTTACGTATTAGATACGCTGCCCGATTGATCCAGGGTTCCGTAACGGCTGTCGAGGTTCTGCCCGACGTAGTCGTTGGAATGCCGTCTCGGGGAGGGTATTACTAATGTAAATATTGGGTTATTATACTAACACATGTACATTTGTGTAAATAATAGATAACTACCATGAAACCCTTAAAAGAAGTCTAAGACAACAATGTGAGTAATCTCCTTTTTGTAAATTGTTTTTACAAAATCTTAAATGTTTTACAATGCGATTAAGTAGTGATTGGGTCTTTGTAGTTCTTCAATTACTGCCGGTATGTTGGGGTTTTGTATACAAAATGTGGAACACGTTACCATTGGACAAAGAGTTAGCCAATGTGTAATATGACCCACCAGTCAGGATTGACAGTACTGAATGAGTAATTGTGTAGAAATAAACAATGTGATAGCTCTCAATACTGTTAAAAGATAAATTCTTGACTAAACTGGGATTCACTCACCAGTATTTCCCACTGACAAAATGTTTTTAAACGTGTTTCAAGTAACTAAATGTAAGAGCCAACTGGACAGCACTAAAGACTTGGAAAAAAAGTGGCTATAAAAGTTACCTAAATAAAAGAAGATATTTTATTCAATAAAAGAGGGATTTTCCCTATGAAAATGTTTGTATTGAAAAACTTGGGTTTTATCCCAATATGTTTAATATTATAAAAGCGTGGTATTTACTCTAATAAATATTTCCTAACTACGATCCTGATGTAATTTCCGCTGCCAAAATGTTAAACACCGATACCACCAAAACTGGTCTCGCGGCCGCCCGTTCCCGGGACAGATAGGGGGCGGGGGTTGCTGTAACACCCGTTCTTATTATTCAAGGTTTAACGTATATTTTACGAAGAACAATCATGTAATTAAGATTACATAAAAATTGGAAATACGGGTTTATTAAAAATTTTACAAATCATAAGTTATTCTACATAACGTGATCAAATTCGTTGTTTAAAATTTACAACGTGGCAAAGTGCGGAAGCGTGTATCTTTATCGTGTTCGGTTCTTCGCTGAGCTTGATCGTCTTCCGGCATCCAAAAGTACCTACATTTCATAAACATGAAATGCTTTAGTCATACGGGGTTTAAAACGTGTCTAAACGAATCCGGGAATTTAAACTAAATAAGATATATTTTGTTACTGGGTCCACCGTAACTTACGGTGGGACCGTAAGTTACGGTAGCCCCTGAAAGTCTATCATTCCACCGTAACTCAGTGTGTAACCATCGTAATCATATCAGCTCCACCGTAATTTACGGTGGCACCGTAAGTTACGGTGGTCCCTGCATTCCAACTTTCTATTTTGCCGTTTAACGACACGAAAACTTTCGTATCTTTCAAACCGCTTGTCCGTTTGACCTACCGTTTCTTCCTACATGATCGTAATTTGATTCTCCACCTTATGGAGTTAAAATCCAACCTCCGGTTTTACAAAATTTTAGACTTTTAAGTCTTCGGCTATTTCCCTTTTTACCAACTTTTGACCCGTTCTATTTTTATCAAACAAACGAGTTTGTTTGACCTTTATTTCCCATAAACCTATCAAGTTCAAAAATGTTTAACATAATAGGTTTCAAATTACAGGTTTATATACCTTCTTAAACCCATTTTCACCCATATGCTCATTTTGACCCGTTAAGGGTATTTATGCATATTTTAAGCACCAATCTCTTTCATTCGTTTCTAAATACATATGCCCACATTTCTTATCAAATGACCTCCCACCACAACTATATTTGTGGTGGATTCAATGTGGTGATTTATATATTCCAAATTACACACTTCAAATCATTATTTTACGGCAAAGACTCTTTATAGAGACTTTTGACTAATATTCTACGTCTTTTGCTTTTCATACTTATTCAAAGTATTTATTTCATCCTATCGCTTATTTCCAAACAACCTTTATGGTTCATTTGCTCAATTTCACTTACAAGGGCGTTTTAGTCAATTTTAGTCCTTCATTTACGACGAAGGACTATTAGTACATATTTGATCCCAATTTACGACCTTTTAACTATATTCTTGTTTAAAAATCAATATGTTTCTAAAACACCTTAATCATAACTAAATTTATTCGGTTTACCTAAAAGATAACCAAATATCTATATTTTAACCTTGTCTAACTCTTGTAGAACTCCAAATTCTACATGATGAGTTGTATCATTATACATACCTGGCTCGGGTTCATATATTGACCCGTTTCAATACCTTTCCTTAGTGGCCGTTATGTGATAGCGATGTAAGCATCCATGTGCTATTTATTTCCTAAAATCATACAACTTGACAACCCATTAGTCAATATTGACAAAGGGTGATAATTTCACCCTTTTGACTCGTTTGGTCTAAATGACCAATTACCATCGCCAATTTGTCAAATATTGTCAATTTACCATTTTGCCCTTATCGGTTATTATGATTTACCTTATTTGATAACCATTAAAAGTACATGTTTCATTCGTCATAAAATGATCGAATAACCAATTTTAACTCATTTCTAACCATCACTATGGTTTCTTATCATATTTGATTATTTTGTTCCATACGACTACACGCCGGAACACCATATCTCAATTAGATATTTGTCCTTTACGTACTCTAAAAAAATATATATAACTAGTGTAAGATATACTTACTTTGCATCCGAATTATGCTTTTTCCTTCGTTCTTGATTCGTTTGACCCGCTTCCTTCCCCAAGCTTTACCTAGCTTGTTAAGCGCCAACTATCATTCATTATTCACAAGGTTGTTAGATTAGCCATCCCAAATCATGACTTTCACACCTTATGATTCTTTGACTATTTTTCTCTTTAAACTTAATCATAAATCACGAGTTTAATTCTTGTGTCATGACTTACTTCTAATCAATTATGAACTCTTACAAAATCCCTATTTTGCTCAAGTAGTTCATTCATACGAGTTAGTATGGCGTTTATAAACACCAATGTAACATTAACTTCTTCAAATCAACTAAACCCATTTCATAGCAATTATGATTTATGTACCCAAACACCTAATTTGTTCAAGTACTTTGTTTCTACTATCAACTATGATGATTTCTAGCATAAACATATCATCATCTTCACTACAAAATCAAAACCCACTTAGCACATAGTAGGTTAATTATCAAATCCCTAGTTTTGACAACAATTCATCAAGTTTTCTACTAGGGTTTGTTTCTAAACTAAGATATAATCACAACAACACTCATAGACTCAACATTCATTCCAGAATTTCGATTTTGATTGTTCATCATAATCTCAAAGTATCACCCAATCGTAAAATTCGACATACCTTGTAATCCCCATGACTAGGTGATCATGAATTCGTGTTCATGCATCTGATTTGAGCTAGTTTTGCCCTTCAATTTGGTGATTATAGGTGGATTAGGGTTTTTGGCTCCATGGGAGCCCCCTGAGTTCGATCCTGAACACACAGTGTGTGTGTGTTTGTGTTTTGTTTAATTAAATAACTTTTCTAGTTATCCCACTTTAACCCCTCGTGTTTGGTTCGTTATTAAGTAGGCCACAACCTACTTATTTTTAACCATATTCCCATTTATTAACCGGGTCAAACATTCCTAGTTAGCTTAGCGGGTTCGGGAATATTTATGACTAAGTTTATTTTAGGTCCCGTCAACTCGGGCCTTTTAAACACTTTATTTATCCATAAGCCTTTGTATAACTTTTATTTAATATTAGGATAATTTATTTAAAAACCTAATATTTACCGGGTTAATTTTTTTACCACTAACGGTATTTTACCCGTCGTCACTATTAACGTGGCTTGATTACCAAACCCGTTTTTGGGGTGTTACAAGTCTACCCCCCTTAAAGAGGTTTCGTCCTCGAAACCTTTCTTACATAGCTCATCGAGTTTTAAACTCAATGCATCTGACCTGAGTAACCTTTTAAGCATTACTCCTACTTTAACTGATTGTTAGTATTACCAGAAAAATATGGTAACTTCTTTCTGGTTACTAATTGTGTACGTATCTCATACATCATAGTACAACTCGAAACAGCGTAATCTCGTTATTTCCACTAGTCTAGTTAAATTAGCGATTCCCATCGCTTTCATATATTCTCGAATTCTTTATGAATCCTTTACTTTGGCCCGTTTAAAGGTCTTTAATGAAATCTGTCACTTTTCGCAACGATTTCTTTTGTTTTCAATTTTATTTATTCGGTTCATTTATACCGAATCCACCGCTTACAAATAAACCAAATTTATTTAAATGACCTTAACCAGTCTCACTAATTAGACTTATTAGTCCAGTTACTTTTTTTTACTGTTTGCTTAGTTATAATGTGATTCTACTTCACATTGCATTTCTTGACCGTGATTGTGTCACATCAGGTTTAATTTATATCAAAATTTCATTTTCGAAAACATCACTTTTCGAATATAACGTCTTGCACCTATCAGTGTCAAGTTTTGAACCTTTCATGCCAAATATTCAATTTCCTATCAGGATTCACATTTGTAAAAACGTTATTTCTTACTAAAACCAAAGTTTTAGTTTAGGATATTCTCTTTAACTGTTGTCAATTATTCGTATCAAGGCATTGACAGTCTGTAATTTATGCCTTTACAGTCTTAGTTTTATGTGGGAATTCTCTATTGGTTCCCTCGCTCATCTAAGTAGCCCGTAGATTCTTTCACTTAGCCTCGTAGGCTATTTCTTTAGGCTTTCACCTCTTTAGGGCGTTGCCTTTATGATTCTTTTCCTTTTTATTCATGACCCATGGGTCAGTTTAGTCTCGTAGACCATTACACTGATCGTATTCCCGTAGGTTACGATGATCCCGCAGATTCATCTTTTTATTTATCTACATTCAATTGTATATATGCATATATAGCTTCAAAGCATGTCTTGTTATGTTTAGAATCGTAAAATTTTCGCTTTTGAACTTTAGTTGACCTTGACTGTAGTCTAAGGCTTCATTTGTTTATTTTCGGGCGAAATTTTCTGACTTTATGACTTCTCACGTCATTTATGCATCGGTTTATCTTATACTCACCATTATCCAGTTTACATACATTCGTATTTGATTATGTCCCATTACCGGGCTCCTTATTCTTTTGCTTTTAGCGCTATTATTATCCCGCTTGTGTTTACTCATGCCGTCCGGCATGACATTTTTTTCGACCCGTTCAACTTTAAAATAATTGAACGTAATTTATTCACAATCTCTATTTACATTATCTTGTCGTCTTTTAGTTATGACTCAAAACCCGAGTCTTTTAACTTTCCATCCGAGCTCCCGTTTCTCGGTTTACGCATGTGTTTAATTCTTACCCATCAACCGGGTGTTTTACCGAAGTCGTTATTATTGCAACCCTCCCGGTATGCATTAAGACCTCGCTTCATTTTTATATTCCAACTTTGTCCTTAAGTTTGACGTTTTACAAAAACGACCCGTTAAGGGACATATTTGCATTTTCCGGGTTCGAGTGTAAGTACACCCCCTCCCAATACTTGTCTAAATCATTTTACATGTTTGCGTTTTCCGGGTTCGAGTGTAAGTACACTCCCTCCCAATACTTGTCTAAATCATTTTACATGCTTGCGTTTTCTGGGTTCGAGTGTAAGTACACTCCCTCCCAATACTTGTCTAAATCATTTTACATGCTTGCGTTTTCTGGGTTCGAGTGTAAGTACACTCCCTCCCAATTCTTGTCTAAATCATTTTACATGTTTCTTTGTCCCTTCACTCGGGCTCATTATCCTAATGTAATACGCTTCCGTCACTCGGTTGTGCGTTTACATTATTCTCAAATATTTTGCTTATCTGATTCATTTGGGTACTTTTTAATTAGTCCCATTCACCCCGCCCTTACTACATCGGATGTAAACGTGTCCGCCATAAGAAGTTCATGGTACCATATGCCACTACTTACTTGGCCAGAGTAAGCGATTAACACATGACATACATGACCTTTTTATAGTTTTCACATCACGCCCTATGTAAGTAACGCCTCTATTTGTTTCTCTTGGAAACAATATCCCGAATACATTTTCTATTCGGGTTTTTCCAAGTTTTTAATCTACATATGCAACTTTCAATTTCTACGTATTTGTTGCATATTACTATTTGTGCGATTATTTAAAATACGCACCTGTAAGTACTTGCCCTAACGGGCTTTTTATGTCGTTAACCTTGTTCGCGATCGTCACGCGATTTAGGTCCTTGATGAGTATGCTCCTCTTGTCATACTTCGGACCGCTCCTATATCATCTCCTTAATTTGTTCAACTCTTGTCATCTTTGAATGCAAGTTTCCTTCAATCAAGACATTCACAAAAGTTAGTAATGTCAACTTGTATTAAATGTCCGTATCATAATACAAGGCTTTTCTACTATAGATGTCAACGCACGAAATTTGTTATCTATATCTATCTTTTAATTGGGGTAACGTGTATTACACGATAACCCTATGTGTTGTTTACAACACTTTAGCATGCTAAACTATTAACATACATGTACTTACCGGAATTCCGATCAAGCCTCGAACCGAACACTAATCTTTATCAAGAGCGTAAGGTTTAAGTCCAAGCATAGTTTTCCCACCATACTTGAATCTCTTAAACCAGGGCTCTGATACCAACTTATAACACCCGTTCTTTTTATTCAAGGTTTAACGTATATTTTACGAAGAACAATCATGTAATTAAGATTACATAAACATTGGAAATACGGGTTTATTAAAAATTTTACAAATCATAAGTTATTCTACATAACGTGATCAAATTCGTTGTTTAAAATTTACAACGTGGCAAAGTGCGGAAGCGTGTATCTTTATCGTGTTCGGTTCTTCGCTGAGCTTGATCGTCTTCCGGCATCCAAAAGTACCTACATTTCATAAACATGAAATGCTTTAGTCATACGGGGTTTAAAACGTGTCTAAACGAATCCGGGAATTTAAACTAAATAAGATATATTTTGTTACTGGGTCCACCGTAACTTACGGTGGGACCGTAAGTTACGGTAGCCCCTGAAAGTCTATCCTTCCACCGTAACTCAGTATGTAACCATCGTAATCATATAAGCTCCACCGTAATTTACGGTGGCACCGTAAGTTACGGTGGTCCCTGCATTCCAACTTTCTATTTTGCCGTTTAACGACACGAAAACTTTCGTATCTTTCAAACCGCTTGTCCGTTTGACCTACCGTTTCTTCCTACATGATCGTAATTTGATTCTCCACCTTATGGAGTTAAAATCCAACCTCCGGTTTTACAAAATTTTAGACTTTTAAGTCTTCGGCTATTTCCCTTTTTACCAACTTTTGACCCGTTCTATTTTTATCAAACAAACGAGTTTGTTTGACCTTTATTTCCCATAAACCTATCAAGTTCAAAAATGTTTAACATAATAGGTTTCAAATTACAGGTTTATATACCTTCTTAAACCCATTTTCACCTATATGCTCATTTTGACCCGTTAAGGGTATTTATGCATATTTTAAGCACCAATCTCTTTCATTCGTTTCTAAATACATATGCCCACATTTCTTATCAAATGACCTCCCACCACAACTATATTTGTGGTGGATTCAATGTGGTGATTTATATATTCCAAATTACACACTTCAAATCATTATTTTACGGCAAAGACTCTTTATAGAGACTTTTGACTAATATTCTACGTCTTTTGCTTTTCATACTTATTCAAAGTATTTATTTCATCCTATCGCTTATTTCCAAACAACCTTTATGGTTCATTTGCTCAATTTCACTTACAAGGGCGTTTTAGTCAATTTTAGTCCTTCATTTACGACGAAGGACTATTAGTACATATTTGATCCCAATTTACGACCTTTTAACTATATTCTTGTTTAAAAATCAATATGTTTCTAAAACACCTTAATCATAACTAAATTTATTCGGTTTACCTAAAAGATAACCAAATATCTATATTTTAACCTTGTCTAACTCTTGTAGAACTCCAAATTCTACATGATGAGTTGTATCATTATACATACCTGGCTCGGGTTCATATATTGACCCGTTTCAATACCTTTCCTTAGTGGCCGTTATGTGATAGCGATGTAAGCATCCATGTGCTATTTATTTCCTAAAATCATACAACTTGACAACCCATTAGTCAATATTGACAAAGGGTGATAATTTCACCCTTTTGACTCGTTTGGTCTAAATGACCAATTACCATCGCCAATTTGTCAAATATTGTCAATTTACCATTTTGCCCTTATCGGTTATTATGATTTACCTTATTTGATAACCATTAAAAGTACATGTTTCATTCGTCATAAAATGATCGAATAACCAATTTTAACTCATTTCTAACCATCACTATGGTTTCTTATCATATTTGATTATTTTGTTCCATACGACTACACGCCGGAACACCATATCTCAATTAGATATTTGTCCTTTACGTACTCTAAAAAAATATATATAACTAGTGTAAGATATACTTACTTTGCATCCGAATTATGCTTTTTCCTTCGTTCTTGATTCGTTTGACCCGCTTCCTTCCCCAAGCTTTACCTAGCTTGTTAAGCGCCAACTATCATTCATTATTCACAAGGTTGTTAGATTAGCCATCCCAAATCATGACTTTCACACCTTATGATTCTTTGACTATTTTTCTCTTTAAACTTAATCATAAATCACGAGTTTAATTCTTGTGTCATGACTCACTTCTAATCAATTATGAACTCTTACAAAATCCCTATTTTGCTCAAGTAGTTCATTCATACGAGTTAGTATGGCGTTTATAAACACCAATGTAACATTAACTTCTTCAAATCAACTAAACCCATTTCATAGCAATTATGATTTATGTACCCAAACACCTAATTTGTTCAAGTACTTTGTTTCTACTATCAACTATGATGATTTCTAGCATAAACATATCATCATCTTCACTACAAAATCAAAACCCACTTAGCACATAGTAGGTTAATTATCAAATCCCTAGTTTTGACAACAATTCATCAAGTTTTCTACTAGGGTTTGTTTCTAAACTAAGATATAATCACAACAACACTCATAGACTCAACATTCATTCCAGAATTTCGATTTTGATTGTTCATCATAATCTCAAAGTATCACCCAATCGTAAAATTCGACATACCTTGTAATCCCCATGACTAGGTGATCATGAATTCGTGTTCATGCATCTGATTTGAGCTAGTTTTGCCCTTCAATTTGGTGATTATAGGTGGATTAGGGTTTTTGGCTCCATGGGAGCCCCCTGAGTTCGATCCTGAACACACAGTGTGTGTGTGTTTGTGTTTTGTTTAATTAAATAACTTTTCTAGTTATCTCACTTTAACCCCTCGTGTTTGGTTCGTTATTAAGTAGGCCACAACCTACTTATTTTTAACCATATTCCCATTTATTAACCGGGTCAAACATTCCTAGTTAGCTTAGCGGGTTCGGGAATATTTATGACTAAGTTTATTTTAGGTCCCGTCAACTCGGGCCTTTTAAACACTTTATTTATCCATAAGCCTTTGTATAACTTTTATTTAATATTAGGATAATTTATTTAAAAACCTAATATTTACCGGGTTAATTTTTTTACCACTAACGGTATTTTACCCGTCGTCACTATAAAAGTGGCTTGATTACCAAACCCGTTTTTGGGGTGTTACAGTTCCGACATGATCAAATGGTATAACTTTAGAGGGTTATTCCATACATTAATATGATCATAATACAACTTTAAGTCAGTAGTTAACTTAGCTTAAACGGGTCAGAATCGAAAGTCAAAGCAGAAGTTAAAGTGTTTGACTTTCGGTTGCAAACCAAGCTATAAGCCGGAAATGATGGGTTGGACATGATCTAACATGTCCTAATATGTTATACCAACTGATATAATGTTAAAAATTAGTGTTTAGATGCTTAGAAGTTCATTTATCATAAATTCTAAAAATCTGTGTTTTGACTTTTATTTTAATATAACTTTGACCCTTCATTTGACCAACTTAATGTGATCTACAGGAGGTGCCCTCATAGGGGATTATTACCTACCTTATTATGATCACGTAGCCATGTTCAATTCGGACATTGGCTTGACCAAAATGGTCATAACCAAAAGTCAAAGCAAAAGTCAATTTGCTTGGCTTTCAGCTAATAACTTAGCCTACAATGAAAAAGAACTAGGGAAGAACACTTACAAGTGTTCTAGGAAGATTATAAATTCAGTAGGAGGCCTCTATAAGCAGAAGCAATCTCCAATAGAAGAGAGAATGATTTAAGAAAGGTGCAAGTTTGAAACAAGAACTTGATCACCTATTTATAGTCGGATTCAAGCTCCCATTTGATGCCAAGTGCCCCATGAGGTGTTATGGAATGGATTGGTGTCACCCTGGTGTCCTAAATCAAAGCAAAATGGCAAAAATCACGAGCATGGTGTCATAAAACAGCAGGCAGCCATGGCAGTCTGCACAAACTGCCAGCGCACCCCTTACGGACTGTAAAATTGTTGGCTTACGGTCCGTAGGACCTAGCGTGCCCATGGTTTCAAATATCATTACAGTCCGTAAGGGACTTATCAGAATAAAATAATAATAACTGTCTTACGTCCGTATGGCATATGTCTTGCGGTCCGTAAGGGTCCTTTAGAAGCCAAACTTTGGCATTTTGTCACAAATGATACCTCCACATCCGATCTTCCACAATTTTACATATATGGCCCCTCTCGTCCAAACAATTTGGCATATTTGAGAGTTGATTGGACACATGTTTCCATATGATTTGATATAAATTTCTGAGGTGTTACAAGTGTTCATTCCATTAGGGTTTTTTTATACCTGTGTAGCCACATTTTCCTTAGATGGTGATGCAGTTTTCCAAAAATGGCCACATCGCTTCTGTAATACCCCGTGTTTTGAAAGTCAAAGTCAAAGTCAAGATTGAAGTCAAAGGAAGAAAAGATTGCTAATTGCGATCTGTCACTCCTTATTTAACTAGTGTTTTGACTTCTCTGACTTGTAATCGAATTTATCTATTTAATTGCTTTGATTGTATTATGTGAAGTATCTATTAATAATCGAGGTTTAATCGCTATTTAATCTCATGTTTAATCGATTTATCGCTTATCACTATCGAATCGCAACTCGAATTATGTGTTCTGGATATTGTTATACGTGTGTGTGCTATTTATGTGTTACTTGTGCATGTTATGTTTATGTTGAGGTGTTAATCAAAATCGCAATCAATCGCATCGCAATCGAGTCGAATACGCTAAATGCAAGTTATTTATAGTGATTGTATGTTAGATATAGTAGTTATGTTATTCGTGTAACTATTGGAAAACACTATCGCATCGCTCACTCGAATCGCATCGCAACGCTCAACACGCGAATCGAAACGACAAAACTCATCGCGCCGAACACTAGGATCGAGTGGCCAACAGATCGAGTGGCCATCCGATCGGATTGCCATCCGATCGGGTTGCCATCCGATCGAGTTGCCACCCGATCGGGCTGCCACCCGATCGGACTGCCACCTGATCGACCAGCCACTTTCCCCACTTTCTTTTTTGGGAAACCCTATAAATACCCACCTGTCACGTCATTTATGATGTGACAGCTCCTTGTTCGACCAGCAGCACTCCAACCCTTATTTCCCTTGATTTCTCTCGATTCTTGTAAGTTTTCAACCTAAATCTTGTACTTCTATGATCTACAAACACTTCTTCATCATTTTCACCTTTGAATCTTAACTTTTAACCGTGAAATCACTGGATTTGAGGTGTTCTAGGGTGATGTCATCATGGATTTCTTATGAACTTCAATGTTTGGCTTCATTCCACCAAGAACAACTTAGATCTGACGGATTTCCACAACATTAATCAATGTTTTCACTTAGATCTACACGAATCCATGGTTAAAAGGATTGAAAGAAGGTTTTCCAACTTTCTTTCAACTCTTTTACACTCAATGCACTCAAAACCGATAGAATCGGAGCTCGTTCTGATCTTCTACTTGTTCTTAGTGATAGATTGGTTCAAGATCTGAATTCTATTCGAGAGATGACTGATTTCGGGTCTGAACATGAACAACCGTCTTGAACCGTGAACCGGCCGGACTAGGGTGGTTTCTGTTCGATTGGGTCACATGAGTCGAGATAGGGTTTCTTTTGTTTAGGCAAGATATCATAACGTCTCGTTCAAAACTGCAAAACTTCAACAAAATCAAGTCTCAAGACGATCAGATCGTTGGGACAGATTGCCGTCCGATCGGATTGCCATCCGATCGACCGGCTATCCGATCGGGTTACACTTGGTCCCACACTTAAACTATATTTCAAACTTTTTAAGGGTCTGAACGTTGAACGGATTACCATCAGATCCGATTGCCATCCGATCGAGCGACCGTCCGATCGTGTGACGTTTGGAACTTGGGTACTTAGTCAATTTTCTACATGTTCAATGCATACGGATTGCCACCCGATCGGATAGCCATCCGATCGAGTGACTGTCCTGCTGTGAACTTGTTTTCACTAAGTGTCCTACCAATCAGATTGTTGTCCGATCGAACCGCCGTTTGATCGACCGACCTGAAGGGTAGAGATACTTCTCGATTTTTAAAATGCTACAACGAAAACTTCAAAGTACAAACCATCATACACAAACACATCCTCACCAAACGAGGTGACAATCCAATCGAATGACCATCCGAATGGATTGCCACCGGATCGACTGGCCATCCGATCGGATTGCCATCCGATCATTGTTACACTTGCATCGTTTTGCGCTCCGCTCATCATTTATGCGATCGTTAACTTTTCAGGCTAATCTCTCTCAACGCTCCCTTCAATCCAAGAGAGTGTTTACTTGTTAAACACAATCTGTGAGTATACTCGATCCCTTTTTGCTTTATGCACTTTTGGGTGTTACATACGTTACTTATTCTAAATCACATCGATCACACAACACAAACACTATTTATTTGCTGACCTCTAATGCATGTTATACGTGACTCGATGAATGCCTGTTTGTTATGTTAACACACTGATTGATGTCTACCTGCCTTAGCAACGATTGTACAATAGTTTGGACTCAGCACCTGTTTACTCAGGGGTTGTTAAGGACAATTACTTCACGTGTTCACAGTGGTGAACATGTGATGCGCACTCGCTACTCGCAGTCAATGGTATTGATAGGATCTTTGTAGATAACTTACATGCTTCAGATTATACGTTGTACATGCTGGTTATGCGTAAACGATTTCGAACTCTATTATGCTATATCAAACTTGTATGCTCACCTTTACATTATGTGTATTGACCTATATTTTAACGTATGTGACAGGTGTTTGAATGCATAGGATGTTGCTTACCTGCCTTTGTGGAATCAAGTAGGACCGAGAGTCTAGAAACAAAGACAATTAAAATTTTTTATTTGAAATCTGAGTTTTTGAAACTTGATGTGTTTTGAGAATAACAATGTCTGTAATAATTAGATTACTTAATGGGTTACGGTATGGGACGTAATATTAACTATTTGGTAATTTAGTTGTTATGGAATTTCTCTTGACAATCTGTTTCGCTTAGTGACATGCCCCGATGTTTCCGTCATCGGTTGGGGTGTGACAAATTGGTATCAGAGCCATAACTATAGGGAATTAGGCAAGACTCGACCTAGTCTGGGTCGATGTCCTAGAAACGACCTAGTCTATAGTCTAAGTACCTGCAGACCGACTTGTGCATACCCAGTAAGGGTTTTGTGCAAGCTTACTCGCTATTTCTCTCTCGAACTCGCTGTACACTACACACTGGCGCGGACATCGCATAATACAGTTATGTGCAAGATCAGCCTTTCCTAAGGCTGATTTCACACACAAACGGATGATCTGGTTAAGATTAGGTGTGAAAACCGCAAACTCTCGACCAGATTACTCATTCGAATCGCTATTTTTACTATAAAACAAGAGAAATTGCGTTGAATTAGGAGTGAAATCCACACTTCGACGCATATCTCCTTGTCTATTTCATGATTTCATCACATAAACAGGAACGCAGTCGCTATGTTAGGGGTGAAACCCGAACCTTGATGACTCGTTCTACTCTCTAATGTGGTTTTGCAAAACTCCCACCAAAGTCTCGACGAACTCCAACGACCTGAGGTCACTGAGACCGAAAGGATGTGTGCCGACCGCTCGAATCGAAGCGAGAGCATAGTCCCGAAGGCCAAAGTATTCACTTAAGGTCCTTGTGAATAGTCGAATCACTTTGGGTAGTCAAGTCACTCTGGGTGTGTATAAACATGCTCGACACCCCAAGACAATCTATCCTCGAATTTTATGTGTTTCGATTCTAGAATCCGCAGCAGCTAAACTCTGTGATTTATCGATTTTATGGGAATTTTATGTGTGTTATGTGTTTCGATTTTGGTGGTTTATTCGCTTTCACTGTTCATTTCGATCAACACGCACTGCACATCTATCTCAATACGCTAACAAATCGCTGGTCATTATCCCCAAACGTTGTATTCAATCGCTATACGTGCTGTGAAGGATAGGGAATACGTGCAACATATAGTTAGGTTTCTGTATTCTGACTGCCTTATGTGCTTCTGTGCCTTACGTGCCTACGTGTTTCTGTGCCCTACGTGATTATGTGCTTATGTGTTTATGTGCCTATGTGGTTCTGTGTATACGTGTTCCTGAGCTTTATGATAAATCGCTAGACTATACTAGGAATAATCGAAATATGTGTTGAGTCCTGTGACGATGTCTGTTGCAGACAATGTCGTCATCTGGATCTCGCGCTACTCAAGCTGCTCGCCGAAAGTAGGCAGATAAACGCCTCGCCTCTATGATCACTAAACAAATGGCGAAGGTTGTACCTCAGATCGTCAGTGAACTATACGAGAATGTGAGCAAATCTTCTGAAGAGTCGAGGACCGATACTCCAAAGGCTGCTTTTAGCTTCAAGCAGTTCAAAGCCTGCGAACCGAAAGAGTTTACTGATGAAGATGGTCCTACGGCCATGTTCCAATGGTTTCATTCTATCGAGGTCACCCTGCGTCAGAGTGGCTGTCCTGATAATCTCCATACTCTCAATGCAACTGGCGTCTTCCAGTCCCGCGCTTTAGACTGGTGGACGGCCGAGAGAAACAAACGCGAAAATGATGCAGCTTACGGGCTATTATGGGATGAGTTGAAGAACGTAATGATGGAAGAGTTATGCCCTCCCCATGAGCGCCAAAAGTTGGAGGACGAATTCTGGCACATTAAGTAGAAGGAAGGTGACAACGCTGGTTTGACTGCGTGCTTCAAGCAGTTGAGTATAATCTGGCCGAATCAAGTCAAGACACTCGAAATCGCCATCAAAAAGTATATCCGTACTCTTCCGGATTGTGTGGCTGATTTCGTTCAAGCTGCAAAGACATCGACGACTGAAGAAACTTACTTGCTCGCTGGCGAGATCAATGACAAGCGAGTCAAGTCTGGTGCCTGGGATAAAGCTCCCAAGAATCTGCATCAAGCTACCATTGCTTCAACCGCTGAAACCGCCACCGCTGCTCATTCATCCAAGCTTTCAAGACGCAAGAGGAAGAACAACAGCAAAGTTCTAGCAACAAGAACTGCGCTGTAACCAATGCTACCCCACTTCAAGCTGTTCCAGCTCCTCAGCAACAACAACACCGCCAAGTAGCGGCACTGGTTACCAACGCACCGCTGGCGAAGCGTGCGTATACTGGTCCTCACCCGATATGCCCTACTTATACCTATCATCACCCAGTGGGAATTTCCTGCAGATACTGCGCCCATTGCAACATGTACGGTTACTTTACCACCAACTTTTGTACAGGTCCACGTCAAAACCCTGCTCCAACACAAGGTCAAGCTCCTTCTCATCAAGCTCTCCTTGCTGCTCCCCAAGGCCATCAAGTGACTCAGGCACCCGCGGTCAATGCTAGAGCTTGCTATGCGTGTGGTGATCCCAACCATTTCGCTAACATGTACCCGAATCGAGTGGTCAAGTAAGAGCCCCAACAGCAGCAGCCCCAACAGCAGCCTCAACAACAACAGCAACCACCAGCACCCCATAGACGCACTTTCAAAACAACGTGGTCAATGGTACGTTCCTTGTGAATGGTATATATGCTAGGTGTTTATTTGATACTGGAGCAGATAACTGTTTTGTATCGTTTGAATTCGAGAAGCTCCTCAATCGTAAACGCGCTCATCTCCCCTCGACGTTTGATGTTGAAGTTGCCACCGAAAGAACCGTCACTGTCAATTCTGTTCTCCATGATTGTACTCTCGAGCTCAACAATCACGTCTTTCCTATCGACCTCATTCCGATGCAACTCGGAAGTTTTGATGTCATAGTAGGCATGGACTTTCTTCGTGAAAACCATGCTGAAGTTGTTTGCTTTGATAAGATGATTCGATTCTCGCTCGCTAATGGTGATCAATTATGTGTTTATGGTGAAGTCGCATCGAAGAAACTCCAACTCATGTCGTGTGTCCAGGCTAGCAAGTATCTCCGCAAGGAATACCAAGCTTTCTTGGCACACATTGTAGTAGCGGAGAAAAAGGAAGTTAAAGAGGTGAAAGACGTCCCCGTTGTTCGTGAATTTCCTAACGTTTTTCTTGACAATTTACCCGGATTACCTCCTGCTCGTGATATCGATTTCCGAATCGACCTCATTCCTGGAGCCAACCCTGTTGCGAAAGCGCCATATCGTCTCGCTCCTTCTGAAATGTGCGAACTCTCAAGTCAGCTCCAGGAACTTCTTGATAAAGGCCTTATACGCCGTAGCACCTCTCCATGGGGCGCGCCTGTCCTCTTCGTCAAAAAGAAGGATGGTTCGTTCAGGATGTGTATCGACTACAGGGAGTTGAATAAGTTGAAAATCAAGAACCGCTATCCCATGCCTCAAATCGATGATTTATTTGATCAGCTACAAGGTGCTACATGTTTTTCTAAGATCGATCTACACTCAGGCTATCATCAATTACGCATGCAAGAGGAGGATATACCCAAAACCGCCTTTCGAACCCGCTATGGTCATTACGAGTTCGTTGTCATGCCTTTTTGTTTGACCAACGCTCCTGCAGTCTTCATGGACTTGATGAATCGAGTGTGCAAACCCTTCCTTGATCGCTTCGTGATCGTATTCATCGATGATATCCTGATCTATTCCAAATCAAAAGCCGAACACTCGCAGCATCTACATTTGGTTCTTGAGTTACTCCAGGGAAACCATCTCTACGCCAAATTCTCCAAGTGTGAATTTTGGTTAGAGGAGGTTCAATTCTTGGGGCACATTGTCAATAGTCAGGGTATCCACGTTGACCCTACGAAGATCGAAGCTGTTAAGAGTTGGGTTACACCCAAGAATCCGTCTGAAGTCCGTTCTTTCCTCGGACTGGCAGGCTATTATCGTCGTTTTATCGAAGGTTTCTCTAAAACCGCCGTGCCGTTAACCTCTCTGACGCATAAGGATAAACCTTTTGTTTGGGGAACTAAACAGGAGGAAGCCTTTCAAGCTCTCAAAACCATGCTTTGCAATGCTCCCGTGCTTTCATTGCCCGACGGAAACGACAATTTCGTAGTTTACTGCGATGCCTCAAACCTTGGTCTTGGTTGTGTTCTCATGCAACGAGACAGGGTTATCGCGTACGCTTCTCGACAGCTCAAAATCCACGAGAAGAACTACACCACACACGACCTCGAGCTTGGCGCAGTTGTTTTTGCGTTAAAGATTTGGCGACACTACCTTTATGGTACCAAGTGTACGATCTTCACCGATCATAGGAGCCTACAACATATCTTTGATAAGAAAGAACTGAACATGCGTCAACGCCGGTGGGTAGAACTGCTCAACGATTACGACTGTGAGATCCGTTACCACCCAGGCAAAGCAAATGTCGTTGCCGATGCCCTCAGTCGACGAAGCTACTTGCTTAGCATTCGTAATTCTCAAGCCCAATTTCATCTCGAAACCCTCATCCGTGACGCGCAGCATGCTGTTTTACCGAGCGAACTTTGAAGAAGGAAAGAATTCTAAACGATGGCACCCAACTCGAGAATAAAGCGAATGGTATTTTTCATTACTTGGACCGAATTTGGATTCCCAAGCGTACAAACTTGCGACAACTTCTGATGGACGAAGCCCACAAATCTCGATATTCTATTCATCCCGGTGCGGACAAGATGTACCAGGACATGCGCTACAAGTACTGGTGGCCGGGCATGAAGAAGGATATCGCAATCTATGTTTCGAAATGCCTAACCTGTTCAAAGGTCAAGGCTGAGCATCAAAGACCCTCTGGCTTGCTTGTTCAACCCGAGATCTCGATGTGGAAATGGGAGAGTATAGCTATGGACGTCATAACGAAACTTTCGCGTACTCAATCTGGTCATGATAGCATTTGGGTTATGGTTGACCGTTTGACTAAGTCAGGTCACTTCCTGCCGATACGAGAAGACTATAAGGTAGAAAAATTAGCCCGAATCTACACCAACGAGATCATTAGTCGACATGGGACGCCTCGCGACATCATCTCTGACCGCGATGGTCGGTTTACCTCGCGTTGTTGGGAAACGTTTTAATCTGCTCTGGGTACTTCTCTCAATCTAAGTACCGCTTTCCATCCCCAAACCGATGGTCAGACTGAAAGAACGATTCGTACCCTTGAAGACATGCTCCGTTCGTGTGTCATAGATTTTAGTGGTAATTGGGACGCGTACTTACCTTTGGTCGAATTCTCATACAATAACAGTTATCATTCTAGCATACAAATGGCACCATTTGAGGCTCTATACAGAAGAAAATGTCGATCGCCTATTGTATGGCACGAGATTGGAGACGCGCAAATTACCGGTCCCGAGCTGTTGCAAGAAACGACTGACAAAATCCTCCAAATTCGAGACAATCTGTTGAAAGCTCAGAGCCGACAGAAAAGGTACGCTGATAGACGCCGCAAGCCCCTTGAAGTTGACGTTGGCGATCACGTACTCCTAAAGGTTGCACCCTGGAAGGGGGTGATCAGATTCGGAAAGAAAAGAAAGTTCGCGCCTCGATATGTTGGACCCTTTAAGATTATGGAAAGGATTGGAAAAGTGGCCTACAGACTCGAACTACCAGAGAAACTGAGTAATGTCCACCCGACTTTCCATGTTTCGAACCTCAAAAAGTGCTTGGCCGACCCGGAACTACATGTCCCTCTTGAGGACTTGCAAGTGGACGAAACATTACACTTCGTGGAAAAGCCTGTCGAGATCGTGGGATGAGAAACCAAGGTACTCAGACGCTCACGCATTCCCATTGTGAACGTTCGCTGGAAAGGCAAACGAGGCGCCGAGTTCACCTGGGAACTCGAAAGCGACATGAAGGCGAAGTACCCGCAGTTGTTTGTTACGGCTGAAGCCTAATTTCGGGATGAAATTCCCTTAAGTAGGGGAGGCTGTAACACCCCGTGTTTCGAAAGTCAAAGTCAAGATTGAAGTCAAAGGAAGAAAAGATTGTTAATTACGATCTGTCACTCCTTGCTCAACTACTGTTTTGACTTCTCTGACTTGTAATCGAATTTATCTATTTAATCGCTTTGATTGTATTATGTGAAGTATCTATTAATAATCGATTTTTAATCGCTATTTAATCGCATGTTTAATCGATTTATCGCTTATCGCTATCGAATCGCAACTCGAATTATGTGTTCTGGATATTGTTTTACGTGTGTGTGCTATTTATGTGTTACTTGTGCATGTTATGTTTATGTTGAGGTGTTAATCGAAATCGCAATCTATCGCATCGCAATCGAGTCGAATACGCTAAACACAAGTTATTTATTGTGATTGTATGTTAGATATAGTAGTTATGTTATTCATGTAACTATTGGTAAATACTATCGCATCGCTCACTCGAATCGCATCACAATACTCAACACGCGAATCGAAACGACAAAACTCATCATGCCGAACACTAGGATCGAGTGGCCAACCGATCGAGTGGCCATCCAATCGGATTGCCATCCGATCGGGTTGCCATCCGATCGGGTTGCCATCTGATCGGGTTTCCATCCAATTGAGTTGCCACCCTATGGGGCTGCCACCCGATCGGACTGCCACTCGATCGGACTGCCACCCGATCGACCAGCCACTTTCCCCACTTACCTTTTTAGGAAACCCTATAAATACCCATCTGTCACATCATTTATGATGTGACTGCTCCTTGTTCGACCAGCAGCACTCCAGCCCTCATTTCCCTCGATTTCTATCGATTCTTGTAACTTTTCAACCTAAATCTTGTACTTCTATGATCTACACACACTTCTTCATCATTTTCACCTTTGAATCTTAACTTTTAACCTTGAAATCACTGGATTTGAGGTGTTCTAGGGTGATGTCATCATGGAGTTCTTATGAACTTCAATGTTTGGCTTCATTCCACCAAGAATGTCACACCCTGGCTTTGCGGAAGCGTGGGTTTATTTGGTGTGACTTCTTAATACCATAGCCTAATCACAACAAAGCTATATGAAAATAAAACCATGCAGATCATGCATTGATTTAAGTTTGAAAAGTAAAATACCACAACATTGTCTTAAAGCGTTGACACATGCAACGGAAATTACAACCTAACAACATAAAAACATTGTTTGAAAGACACAACCACAAACTTAAGATAGACGTAGTTTAAGAACTGTGACTCGTCCAGGTAAAAGCCACAACCCCTAAACTTGGATGATCCCATACTCTAACGCAGCGTGAAAACGTAGCATACCGTGCCAGATCCTTAGTTCCCTGAAATACATGTAAGTTGGAAAAATCAACAATAATGTTGAGCGAGTTCATGTGTAAGTGAGTAAGTAAAACCTTTGTAAGTATAAAAATCCCTGGTATGTAGCAAATAAGGAAAAAGAGATCACCAATGGTTTGCAAGGCCATTGATATGTGTGAAGTGCAAGTAGGAAGACTCAAACCTAGCGGATTTTGCGTTGGGCACAAAGTCACCCCGAGGTCCGTTCTGTTGGGCCTGGGGCTGGGCTCGCTACACCCAGATAGATCTACCGCTTACGTCCCTCGGTCCTACAATGAGGATTAATGGCCTCCAGTTCCCGCCTACCCACTCACATGATCTAAGTAGTAACCCTCCTTACGCTAACCATACCATGTAAAAAGTACTCGTAATCATAGTAACATGTATTTCACCCCCGCAGTTAAAAACTGAAAATAGTTAAGAGAAAAGGGGGACATGAACTCACCGAAGTGCGTCTCTAAAAAGTATCTCCCAGAAAATCTGTTGTGCGTCGACCTACACGTACTAACCTCTATTAGACGGACGGCCGTGCCTTAGTTTAAGGTTTAATGTCTTTGGGAAATAGTTAGGCAACTATTTCCTGTTTACACTTCGTAATTATTTTGTAAATATATTCCTTCCCAAGGATGGGGGTTTTTAATACATGTGCGTTCGTATAACTTCGAAATATATTATTAAGTCTCACTTAATAAAATATATTTTATTTCATTTGTCTAAAATACTTTACTTCCAAAATATAAATATTTTTCCCAAAAATATTATATTTTATTACATACCATTTTCCAAAATAATACTTTGTCAAAATACACACTTATGTGTATTTTCTGAAAATACGCAAGTTACGTTGTAAGGTTCGGGAGGTATAAATAATACCGGTGTAACTTGAATATTTATTGTGGAGGCGTTCGTATTATTTTGGAGCCGTGAATATTTAGTAATATTATTTTTTTACCCTAAAAATAATATTTACGTAGTTCACAAAATAATCATAAAAATTTACACAAGTGTTGTTAAGAAAATATATATTCTAAATATATATTTTAGCAAGTTTTATTTGTGAAAATTCCACCTCCGACACTTAGAAATTTTGTAATAAAATCATGGCGAAATTTATTTGGGAAAAATAAGTTAAAAATTATATTCATAACACTTGTGATAAAAATATTTCTAAGCGTTAGGTTTTTGGAAAAATTTCGCCAGAGTTTCCCCTGTAACTGGAGGTGGCCACGCTTTCAAGCGTATCATTTTCTTTTATAAATTCTACCAACAATGTTCCCAACATCGACAATCACTATTTCAACACTAAACTAGTCAAAAATATACGTAAGTCGCAAACACATGAACTTGTGGGTTATGTAAAAGTGCGTAGTACTTTTCATTATTTTTAGTAGATCTTTCTATAAATAAAATCGGTTTCTTGAGAATCTTGTTTTTAAAGAAGATACATCTTTACAACTTCTAGTCAAAAATTACAAAAATATTTCTTTGTTAAAACTCTTTGTTACACAAGTGTCTACACACTTGTGTGTTCACAAAAATCACCTTTGTTTAGGAAGGATCCGGCTTTAAAAAGTATGATTTCATTTTACACTTGGTCCTTCGAAAATACCACTTGTAGATCTTTAGATCTACTAGTTTAGAACTCCATTTCATAAGAATCACTTTTACACAAGTTCATGGTTAAGTAATAGTGTTCTTCATCTAACCACTTTTCATACTTTAACATACACTAGGTCATGTTCCATGAACATGACTTAGCCGGGTTAGACGACGATCCGAACTATTACTAGCATAAAACAACACTAAATAATCATAACAAAACTAGTTTTATAAGTTTTACACCAATATTTACTTATTAACCACCAAGTTCATCACCTTTAGTAGACTTTTAATTTGTGATCTTGTATTCTCATGGTTTTCAACCGACAAAATTCTTATTAACCACTTTAGAATAGATCACGAAGGTGTTTAGAGTCACTTACTACTAGCTCAAGGCTAGGGAAGAAACTAGTCGAGAAAGGGGTGGTTAAAAGCAACGTGTGGAGGTCCTTGACAATCCGCAAGCACCGGGCTTCCTCGTACGCGATCCTTCACACTTGTATATGCTTAAAGTGGCTTGATCAAGTGGAAAAAAAAATGGATGGAAGTGAATGCTCTCGGCAGTAGGTAATGAGAGGGAAGGAGAGTAAATTTTTTTTTTTTTTTTTTGATGGAGATTATTGTAAAGATGATGTTTATTTATAGACTAAATCCTAGGACCAATGGGCATCATGTTTCCTCTTGTACATACACAATCAAATTTCAAAATCCAACGAAGATTAGGGAAGGATTTTGGAGATTTAGTCCAAATTGTGAAGGTGGGTCCTCTTAGGGGACTGTTGCAATTAAAGGGGGGGGGGGGTGAGGATATTTAGTTTGATTTGAACTTTATAGTTAGTGTTAGTTTGACTAATTAGAAGTTTAATCTAGTTATTAGTGTGTTGTAATTTATTACGGGTGGTAGGGTGTTCGGGGACCCTAACTGGCTCAGAAAAAAGAAAACAATGTCATTGTCAATAATTTTATGTCCCGGGTTAAGTCCGGTTGTTCGGTTGGATACTAGTCCGTTAAAGTGCCAAATAATTATTTAAAGTGTCGTTAATATTATTTCTTTTAGTGACACAATTTATTCCCGACACTTTGGAAAGTGTCTAGTAATATTTTCTCATGTTTTGGCACTTTACTAGTTAGCTTAATGCTGAATTTTTATTTAAAGTGCTGAATTTTTATCACCTAGTGACGCAGTTCTACAACCCTCATTTCCCTACACTCTCTACAGGTGTAGTAAACTATCTCTGGCTCATACAGGCCTTAGAGGCAGTGTCTGCCTGATGCTGGTTATATCAGCATGTTTAATGGGTATCCCGTATAGTGTGCTCACTGTGCTTTTTGTTCATCAAGGTTGTCACTGATGTTTGTGTAAAAATAATAGAGTGACAGTATAAAATGTGATGCATGAGTATGTATGTATCAGAAATCAGTAAGCAGTTTAATCACAGTTGTAAGCAAGCACAGTAATTAAGCAGTAATTAAATATTAATTAACTCGTACGGATACCTGGTTTGGTGAGGGTTGTCACATTCTCCCCCCGTTGAATAAATTTCGTCCCGAAATTTAAGTTCTGCTTCTATTTGCAGGGGTCTTAGGAAACAAATGGGGGTACTTCTCCTTCATACGGTCCTCACGTTCCCACGTGAATTCAGGTCCATGCCTAGCATTCCAACGAACTTTGAAGAGTTTGACACTGCTCCTGCAAGTTTTGTTAACTTTCCAATTCGTGACCTCGACAGGTTCTTCAGTGAAGTGGAGCGTGTCGTCGATATGAACTTCGTCAGCAGGAATGATCATTGTATCTTGTGTTGGACTTTTTCTCAAATTGGATACATGGAATGTATCGTGAACACCATGGAGTTCAGCAGGTAGGTCCAACTTGTAGGCTACAAGCCCAATCCTTTGCAGGATTCTGAAAGGGCCAATGTAACGCGGATTCAACTTCCCACGCTTTCCGAAGCGTGCCACACCCTTCCAGGGTGAAACTTTCAATAAAACCATATCTCCAACTTGGAATTCCAAATGTTTCCGGTTTGGATCTGCATAGGCTTTCTGTCTGTCGCGAGCCGCTTCGATGCGTTTTCGAATTTGCGCAATCTTGTCTGTCGTCTCTTGGAAGATTTCGGGACCAACAAGCTGCCTATCACCTGCATCAGCCCAGCATAGGGGTGATCGACACTTGCGTCCGTAAAGAGCTTCAAATGGCGCGGCTCCAATACTGGTGTGGTAGCTGTTGTTGTATGAGAATTCGGCCAATGGTAAATGCTTATCCCAGCTACCACCAAGATCCATTACACATGCTCTCAGCATATCCTCCAATGTCTGAATAGCTCTTTCACTTTGGCCATCAGTTTGCGGATGAAATGCAGTACTTAGGTTCAATTGCGAGCCAAAAGCTTCTTGGAAGGATTGCCAAATCCTTGATACAAATCTCCCATCTCTATCAGAGATAATCGAGAGAGGCACTCCATGACGTGCAACAATCTCTCGCATGTATATTTCCGCAAGTTTACTCGTGTTGTCCTTTTCCTTGATTGGCAAGAAGTGCGCGGACTTTGTTAGGCGGTCAACTATCACCCAAATAGTATCATGACCCCTGGGCGTCCTTGGCAACTTCGTTACAAAATCCATTGAAATCTGTTCCCATTTCCACTTGGGAATTTCAGGTTGTTGCAGAAGTCCCGAAGGCTTCTGGTATTCAGCTTTCACCTTGGCACACGTCAAACATTTGCTAATATAAACAGCAACGTCGCCCTTCATCCTGGGCCACCAATAATAATCCTTAAGATCCTGGTACATCTTATCCGCACCGGGATGAATAGAGTACCGTGATTTGTGTGCCTCATCAAAAATAACTTTTCTCAACCCACCGAACAGAGGAACCCAAATTCTTTTCATAAAACATAAAGTTCCTTCCTCGTTTGGCACCAATTGCTTCTCCATCCCACGGAGATACTCATCTCCAATATTCCTTCCTTTCAAAGCTTCTCTCTGTGCAACACGAATGCGTAGAGAGAGATCTGTCTGGATAATCATTTCTAAAGCCCTAACCCTTATGGGCTTGACCCTTTCTTTACGGCTTAGGGCATCGGCGACCACATTCGCCTTCCCTGGATGGTACTTTATCTCGCAGTCGTAATCGTTCAACAATTCGACCCAACGTCTTTGTCTCATATTCAGCTCTTTCTGGTTGAATATGTGCTGTAAACTCTTGTGGTCTGTGAAAATTGTACACTTTGTACCATACAAATAATGTCTCCAGATTTTCAGCGCAAATACCACCGCGCCTAGTTCTAAATCATGCGTGGTATAATTCCTTTCATGAACTTTCAACTGGCGTGACGCGTAAGCTATAACTTTCTGGCGTTGCATCAACACGCAACCCAATCCTTGATGTGAGGCGTCACAGTATACCACGAAATCATCAGTACCCTCTGGTAGTGCTAAGATTGGCGCATTGCAGAGCTTGTCTTTTAACAACTGAAATGCTTCCTCCTGTTTGATTCCCCAATCAAACTTCTTATCCTTCTGTGTGAGCGCGGTAAGGGGTTGAGCGATTTTAGAAAAATCCTCAATGAATCTTCGATAATAGCCAGCCAAACCTAAGAACTGGCGAATCTCGGTCGGCGTCTTTGGAGTCTCCCAGCTCTTTATCGCCTCGATCTTTGTGGGATCAACATGGATTCCATTTCCATTAACCACGTGTCCAAGAAACTGGACTTCGCGTAGCCAAAACTCGCACTTGGAGAACTTGGCGTACAACTGTTCCTTTTTCAGCAACTCCAAAATAGCTCTTAAGTGTTGTTCGTGTTCGGCCTTTGTCTTTGAATAAATCAAAATATCGTCGATGAATACAATCACGAGCTTATCGAGATACGACTTGCAGACTCGGTTCATTAGGTCCATAAAAACAGCAGGCGCGTTTGTCAACCCAAACGGCATAACTAGGAACTCGTAATGTCCATAACGAGTTCTGAACGCTGTTTTCGGGATACTCTCCTCTTGTATCCTTAGCTGATGGTATCCAGATCGAAGATCGATCTTTGAATAAAAGCTTGAACCTTGGAGTTGGTCGAATAAATCATCGATTCTTGGCAGAGGGTATATATTCTTGATCGTCAGCTTATTCAACTCCCGGTAGTCGATGCACATACGAAAACTACCGTCCTTCTTTTTGACAAATAAAACTGGAGCTCCCCAAGGTGAGAAGCTTGGTCGGATGAATCCTTTGTCAAGTAATTCCTGGAGTTGTGTCGACAACTCCTGCATCTCTGATGGTGCAAGTCTATAAGGTGCCCTAGCTACAGGCGCGGCGCCTGGAACTAAGTCAATGTGAAATTCCACTTGCCTTTGGGGTGGCAATCCTGGCAAGTCCTCTGGAAAGACTTCAGGATATTCCCTCACGATAGGGATGTCTTCGATTTTCGGCTCTGCAGCTTTCTTATCCACGATGTGTGCCAGGAAGGCAACACATCCTTTTTGTAAACACTTACGAGCTTTCAGGCAACTGATAATTCTTAAAGGCGTATCACGCTTTTCACCATGAACCACAATCGTTTCACCATCTTCGGTTGGGATACAAATGATCTTCTCGTGTCAGACAATCTCAGCCTTGTTGCTTGATAACCAATCCATTCCTACTACCACGTCGAAGCTTCCCAACTTGACTGGTAGTAGATCCAAAGCAAACTCACTCTCTCCCAATTCGATTACACAACCTCTGACCACTTCATTAGCTTCTACTAACTTCCCATTAGCCAGTTCAATTGAGTAAGGAATATCTAATTTACTAGCGGCTAATCCAAGCGTATTCTTAAACTCTAATGATACGAAGCTATAATCGGCACCAGTATCAAATAAAACGGATGCAAAACGTTGATTTATAGGGAACGTACCAGTAACAACATTGGGATCCTGGCGCGCTTCCCTCGCTTCGATATTGAAAACCCTTCCACGTGCTTGATTCAATTCTGGGCAGTTCCGCTTATAGTGCCCAATGTCACCACAATTAAAGCAACCTGGTCTTTGTCCGTTTCCACCTCCATTTCCATCTTGATTGTTGTTCTGATCTCGATTCACATTAGCAGCTTGATTCACATTGTTGCCTCGATTCCCATTTCCTCCATTGTTCCCCTGTGGGCGATTCCCAACACCACCACGATTATTGTTTTTGTTACCATAACCTCCTTGGCCTCCCCGGCCAGCACTAGCCCAGCAAGAATCCTTCAAGTGGCCAAGTTTTCCACAAGCTTCACATACTTTTGGCCCGCATCGGCCAGAATGATGACGTTAGCAGGAGTTACACTTGGGATGAGTACCCATATATCCCTTTCCCCTCCTTCCAGTACCAGTCGCAGCTTGGGCCGGTGCGCTTGGTTCTTTCTTGCCAACGTGGCTAGTTCCCTGCTTGAAGTTCGAGAATTTCCTTTTGTTACCCCCGGACGACTCTACGTGAGTCTCCTTCTTCTTTTGCTCAACATCAGAAAACTTGTTTAGCCGGATCGCCTCCTCAGTGAGAGCTACGCTTAGATCGATTGCCTCAGTGATTGTTGCCGGTTTTGAAGAGGTCACCATACTTATGATTTGAGGAGCTAAACCCCAAATGAAGCGCTCAATCCGCTTGAATTCTGGTGTGACCATATAAGGTACCACATGTGACAGGTCGTGAAACCTTTGAACATACTCTGCGATTTTCGGACCTTCCATCTTCAAATGCCAAAACTCAGTTTCCAACCTCTGGATTTCAGCGCGAGAGCAATACTTTTTACGCATGAGCTCTTTCAGCTCGTTCCATGTCATTGCGTAGGCTGCGGCTTCACCAAGTGTTTGGACTTGTAAGTTCCACCATGACAGGGCTCCTTCCAAGAATAGCCCAGAGATGTAGGTAACTTGCTGATCTGGAGCGCATTTGCTCATGCGGAGAACTGATTCTGTCTTTTCGGCCCAACGAACAAAAGCAACAGCACCTCCGGTGCCATCAAAGTTTACAGGTTTGCAGTCCAGGAACTGCTTGTAGGTGCACCCTGCACATACGTTACAATATATGAATGGCATTAGCAAACTTGCTATAGATATCCAACTGTATCATGGCATGCCTGAATGACTTAGTATTACCATGAGGTGGATTGTTGTTGCCGTTATTGTTTGAGCTGCTTCCGCTGGGTCCTCCTTGAGAGGCGGCGTATTGCGCGATGGCAGCAGCGATGATTTGTTGAAGTTCTGCCTCGTTGGCAGGCATGCGTGGATCGCGTTTCGGTGGCATCTTCTAAAAGATGGTTCACGTAAGTCAGGTCATGGTATGTAAAGTGTGCGTATATAACGATAGTAATAATACATAACATCTCATGTTAAAATAAACCAAACACATAACATCTCATGTTATAGAACATAAACAATCAATCACACAACATCCCATGTTATAAATATATCAACCACACAACATCCTGTTGGGATTGAACCCTACCAGAGGAACAGATAATTAAAGCCAAAACTGGGTCAGAGCGGTGGATCCAGAATAAGCAGATGTTACATACAAGTCTCTCCCCTTGAAAGTGGTTTCAACATCTGCTGACCTCCTATCTGCTGATTGTGCAAACTGCTGACCTACAACTGCTGCTCAAGTAAAGACCTGATGAAAGACTAAAGCCCTGCTGCTCAATCTACTATCTTGAGTCAAGTACTGCTGATCCGGACAAGCACTGCTGGGTTCACAGCAGTGGAAGGATGCAGCAGCTGTTTAAGTGTCTTTTATGTAACAAAATGTAATAGCAGTAGTTAGTATAGCAGTGTTTGTATAGATCAGAGGTTAGAGTTTGTTTGGAGGTTAGATGTCACTTTCATGGTGACGTCAGCTAAGATGCTCAGTGGTTTGCTAGTGCCTATAAATAGAACAGTGCTATGTACTGTTCTATTAGCTCTTTGCAATACCGTCTTCTTTGCACGAACAAACACTGAGCTCTGGCTGAGGGGGAGTTTGTATTCAAGCATTACTTGTAATCGTTGTTGAAATTAAATTCAATCATTCGGTTCCTTGTTGAAAATGTCTTGATCAAAGCAATACTCTCGTTTGATTGTATGCAAAGTTTGTTTCCATATAAATTCCGCTGCACAACTCTTTCATTTTCATCATAATTTCAAACGTAAAATACAATCAAAAACAAACTCAGATCCATCAATTGGTATCAGAGCTTGGACAGTCAAATTTGATTTAACAATCATTTTGACGTAAATAGTTCAGCTCATAACAGTTGATACTGATCGTTTGTTCGTCGTTGAAAAACAAAGCAAGGATTAATCACCATTAAAGTTGATTTCTCAGTGTCTGTAAAACAACAAGAATGACGTCACAATCTCAGGATGATAAAAACAACATCGGCTCGCTTTTTAAACCACCTATGCTAAAAAGAAATGAGTACAACATCTGGCAGAGGAGGATGGGTCACATCCTTGCTCAACAAAGCACAGGTTGTTGGAGGTCTGTCGTCTTTGGTCCCCACGTTCCCACAGTGCCAAGCGCTGAAGATGCTAAAAAGTTCGTTCCAAAACCAGTTGAAAATTATACCGAAACCGACTATCAAAAGTTCGAACTAGATGCTAAAGCTTTTAGCATCATAGCATCAGCGCTGCCCAATGAGATATATGCTGGACTGTTACACTGTAACAGTGCCAAAGAGTTATGGGACGCGCTTAAGGAACAGTTTGGGGGGACTAAAGAAGTCATAGAAAACAATAGGGAAATCCTGAACCAACAGTACGAAACATTTTGTCATGTTAGAGGTGAATCACTGACGCAACAATTTGAGCGTTTCAGTTGTCTCATCAGTGAACTGAGGCTTGTTAATACCACTTTTACAAACTCAACTCAAAATAGCAGGTTCCTCATATCACTGCCAGAAAAATGGGACCTTGACCCAACTCCATGGTCGACTCCTGACCTTTATAGTTAGTGTTAGTTTGACTAATTAGAAGTTTAATCTAGTTATTAGTGTGTTGTAATTTATTACGGGTGGTAGGGTGTTCGGGGACCCTAACTGGCTCAGAAAAAAGAAAACAATGTCATTGTCAATAATTTTATGTCCCGGGTTAAGTCCGGTTGTTCGGTTGGATACTAGTCCATTAAAATGCCAAATAATTATTTAAAGTGTCGTTAATATTATTTCTTTTAGTGACACAATTTATTCCCGACACTTTGGAAAGTGTCTAGTAATATTTTCTCATGTTTTGGCACTTTACTAGTTAGCTTAATGCTGAATTTTTATTTAAAGTGCTGAATTTTGTACTCGAGGTACGTTTTAGGCACATCCGGTCACTATAATTATCACCTAGTGACGCAGTTCTACAACCCTCATTTCCCTACACTCTCTACAGGTGTAGTAAACTATCTCTGGCTCATACAGGCCTTAGAGGCAGTGTCTGCCTGATGCTGGTTATATCAGCATGTTTAATGGGTATCCCGTATAGTGTGCTCACTGTGCTTTTTGTTCATCAAGGTTGTCACTGATGTTTGTGTAAAAATAATAGAGTGACAGTATAAAATGTGATGCATGAGTATGTATGTATCAGAAATCAGTAAGCAGTTTAATCACAGTTGTAAGCAAGCACAGTAATTAAGCAGTAATTAAATATTAATTAACTCGTACGGATACCTGGTTTGGTGAGGGTTGTCACAAAGAACAACTTAGATCTGAAGGATTTCCACAACACTAATCAATGTTTTCACTTAGATCTACACGAATCCATGGTTAAAAGGATTGGAAGAAGGTTTTCCAACTTTCTTTCAACTCTTTTACACTTAATGCACTCAAAACCGATAGAATCGGAGCTCGTTCTGATCTTCTACTCATTCTTAGTGATAGATTGGTTCAAGATCTGAATTCTATCAAAGAGATGACCGATTTCGGGTCTGAACATGAACAACCATCTTGAACCGTGAACCGGCCGGACTAGGGTGGTTCCTGTTCGATCGGGTCACATGAGTCGAGATAGGGTTTCTGTTGTTTATGCAAGATATCATAACGTCTCGTTCAAAACTGCAAAACTTCAACAAAATCAAGTGTCAAGACGATCAGATCGTTCGGACGGATTGCCGTCCGATCGGATTGCCATCCGATTGACCGTCCATCCGATCGGGTTACACTTGGTCCCACACTTAAACTATATTTCAAACTTCTCAATGGTCTGAACGTTGAACGGATTACCACCCGATCGGATTGCCATCCGATCGAGCGACCATCTGATCGTGTGACGTTTGGAACTTGGGTACTTAGTCAATTTTCTACATGTTCAATGCATACGGATTGCCACCCAATCGGATAGCCATCCGATCGAGTGACCGTCCTGCTGTGAACATGTTTTCACTAAGTGTCCTACCAATCGGATTGCTGTCCGATCGAATCGCCGTTCGATCGACCGATCTGATGGGTAGAGATACTTCTCGATTTTTAAAATGCTACAACGAAAACTTCAAAGTACAAACCATCATACACAAACACATCCTCACCAAACGAGGTGACAATCCAATCGAATGGCCATCTGATCGGATGACCATCCGAACGGATTGCCACCCGATCGACTGGCCATCTGATCGGATTGCCATCCGATCCTTGTTACACTTGCATCGTTTTGCGTGCCGCTCATCGTTTATGCTATCGTTAACTGTTCAGGCTAATCTCTCTCAGCGCTCCCTTCAATCCAAGAGAGTGTTTACTTGTTAAACACAATCTGTGAGTATACTCGATCCCTTTTTGCTTTATGCACTTTTGGGTGTTACATACGTTACTTATTCTAAATCACATCGATCACACAACGCAAACACTATTTATACGCTGACCTCTAATACATGTTATGCGTGACTCGATGAATGCCTGTTTGTTATGTTAACACATTGATTGCTGTCTACCTGCCTTAGCAACGATAGTACTATATTTTGGACTCAGCACCTGTTTACTTAGGGGTTGTTAAGGACAATTACTTCACGTGTTCACAGTGGTGAACATGTGATGCGCACTCGCTACTCGCAGTCAACTCTCATTCATTGGTATTGATAGGATCTTTGTCGATAACTTACATGCTTCACATTATACGATGTACATGCTGGTTATGCGTAAACGATTTCGAACTCTATTATGCTATATCAAACTTGTATGCTCTCCTTTACACTATGTGTATTGACCTATATTTTAACGCATGTGACAGGTGTTTGAATGCATCGGATGTTGCTTACCTGCCTTTGTGGAATCAAGTAGGACCGAGAGTCTAGAAACAAAGACAATTTAAATTTTTTATTTGAAATCTGAGTTGTCGGAACTTGATGTGTTTTGAGAATAACAATGTCTGTAATAATTAGATTACTTAATGGGTTACGGTATGGGACATAATATTAACTATTTGGTAATTTAGTCGTTATGGAATTTCTCTTAACAATCTGTTTCGCTCAGTGCCATGCCCCGATGTTTCCGTTATCGGTTGGGGTGTGACAGCTTCCTACCGGATGGTAGTTTCACCCCCAAAAGCAGAGCAAATAGAGTTCTTGATCAACCACCATTTTCTTGCGATCCCTACTCCGAAGTCGAACACCCGCTGTAACGCCTCGTATTTCCGTATTCTTATTTTTAGCACGTTCGTATTCACATTCTATTTTTAGAAACCTCATATTCGTATTTCAATTCCAATATCACAATTTGAGGCGTTAATCTTAATGGAAATTCATGTTTTATACTTATCATGTTAATATCCACACTTGATCGTTATCCAAACAATCATCTAATACGCTTTTATAAGCGAAACCGAGACTCGACATACTTAGAAATATTAATCATACATGCATCGTACTCATACAACACCTTGTTACACTTTAAATACAAGAAAAACGGCATAAAATAACATAATTACAAGTTCAGGGGCCAAATTGCAAAAACTAAACTTGAAAATTGTAACATATGTGCTTGTAATCATTGTGAACAGTTCAATTATTAATAAAACAATGTTATTTGATCCCAATGTTTGTTTGGTTATGATTTACATTTTTCATGTTTTGACTTTTGTTCAATTTCAAACTCTACATCGCTTTCTAGAGAATTATACGCAAACTGGTGCGTAAATGTAACCAGTTTAACGCGAAAAATACTCCGGAACATAAACATATGCTTAACATACCTTAAATAACCTTTACATAACTTAGAAATAAGTTTTGAAGGCTTTGGTATGGCAAAAACAAGTTAATTCGCCTACAGGGACTAAATTTGACAAACTGCGAAAGTATGCCAATTTGAACTGTAACAGACATTCCGGAACATGACCATAAGTTAAACATACCATAAATATCCTTTACATAGCTTAGAAATAGGCTTTGAGGGGTTCGGTGTGCTAAAATAAACTTTTGGGCCATTCAGGGACTAAAAGCGTCAAAAAGTGCACAAGTTTGCATTTTCGCGCATAACTTACGTTCTGAATACATCCGGATATCCAAAATTTTATGTAAGCACTAAAATATTTTATTTTAGTGTTTGGAATATAAGAAAAATCCATTCGTCACGCAATTTGGATCGTTTTTCGCGCTTATGCACATTCCGTCGTAATTAAGCAAACATCGCGATCTTACGAGCAAACGAACCAACATCCGGCATATTTTTGAGCATGTTTCATGTCCACAATGTTTAGGCATCATTTTAGGGCCTTAACGTTGGCTTAACGGGCCTTAAACGTGTTGGAAATGGCTTTAATGCATAACAGGGACCAAAACTGTCATTTTTGAAAGTTGTCTTCTGATCAGAAAGGCCAGGCGGCCCGTGTGAGTTTAGTGAGTCCTCTTACGCGGCCCGTGTCAGCTTCCCAGATCAGATAAGATTAGTTTAACAGCTGTTTACAGCTGTTAACCACTCAAAACTCATCCACACTTGCCCTTTCCTGATCATGAGGGGCCATTTTGAGTTACCATAAGGTTGCAACAAGTGTAGGGACAAGATCAAAGCACGTTATTCGATAAACGATCCTAACGGTCTTGAAAATCCTATAAATACCCAACCCTTTCAACCCCAAAAACCCACACCTTTGAAATCTGAATTTGCTCTCTAAGTTGTTGTGTTTAACACTTCATACCTGAGAGTATTCGGATTCAAACCTTCCATTCTTGGACCCTTTGTAAGTGTTCCTTCGTTCTTCCATTCTTTTAGCGTTAAAGTCAAACTTTGTTTGACTTTTTGCATTGACCAGTTTATGGTCAATGCGAAGTTCGTTTGAACTTCATAACGTGAGCGTAATCACGATGGTTATAGTCCCTAGTGACTATACCTACTGATTACCACGTTATCTAGGCTCAGTGACGAGTCGTAGTTTCGGCCAAAATACATGTTATTGCGTATTTTGTAACCAAACTACTTTTAGGTATCAAAACCATTTGTTTTGATACCAAACCTATTTTCCAAACTTAGTTAAGCATGTTTTAACATGCTTAGCTCGTCACTTTTAGTTTAGTGCTTATATAGGGTCGTAAGGTAAGCGATCTAAACAATCGCTTATACTTTCGAACCCGACCCGTTTGGTCGATCATTAGGATCCGACCAAACACATTAGGTGACCATAGTTGTATAGGGAATAACCTTCCGAGGTTATACCTTATGGTTACATCGTTCGAGTAGTTGTATGATAGGTAGTATATATGCCTTAGGTAAATTACCAAAATGCCCTTTGAACGCCAAAATTCATTTTAAGCATATGCAACATAACTTTTGGTATCTAAACTGATTTGGTAACAATATTAGACATGTTAAGGCATATTTTACTTATCATAGGGCTAGTTAGGCGTTCCGAACGCGTTTCACGCGAACGACGCGTTAAAGTAGCTTAAGCTACCTAAACGGGTCATAATGGGTCGTAAGCACTTAGGTTAGGTTTCATTTTGGTATGTAGGCTTTGTTAAACCGTATTACACGAGTCTCCATACTCGTTTGGTTTACGAACCCTCATTCTATCAAATCCTCTGATTTAGGTCCAGTATATTAACATAGTTACCTATATTAGGTGCCGTTTGATTTCCGTGATCTCTAGCATTGTTTGGTTGTTACTCAAGGACTACTAAGAAATCTCAAGTGAGTACATAGACCCCTCTTTTTTATTGTTTTCCAAACATTTTGGGGTGAAACACATGTGCCTACTTGTTACTTTCGTACCTTTCATGCTTTCATATCATATGCTTGTTATGTTCATTAGTACATTTATAGTACATGATTTCATTATGTTTTTGCTATGTATGTCCGTTTGTTGCATACTTAGTATGTCACACCCCCAAAATCCACTCTCGGAATACTACCGCTTGGAGGCGTGACATGACCAGGATCAAGCCACCAATCATATTGAACATAAGTATGTATATCAAAAGTCATTCATCAATACGATAGGTGTTTACAAAACCAAATATACAAGAGTGTGTCGCGGAAGCATTTAATGTAAACCCAACATGAGTTTAAGTACAAAATGTTATAATGTTTAACAACACATTCACGATCCATGTCCACAACGACTGTGCCTCCCGTGCAAGCTCCAAAAGTACCTATGGTCCTGCAAGGCATGTAACAGAGAGTCAACAACTAGTTGAGCGAGTTCACAGTTGGTTATTTAGTCATAATGTTCATTTCGTAAATCATATGTTTGATTAGTAATCATGTATCGTATGTAATAGCATCGCGGCCCTCAAGGCATGTTTGCGAAGATTAGTGGGGGTTTCCCATGTTTTCTAGACTGGTTATGTTTGTATCGCGGCCCTCCAGGCATGTTTGCGAAGATTAAAGTATAGTTCGCGGCCATTCCAGGCATGTTTGCGAAGATTAAAGTATAGTTCGCGGCCATTCCAGGCATGTTTGCGAAGATTAAAGTATAGTTAAGGTTGTTGTCCTACCCAAGGAGGACGAACGTACGTATTCTACCCAAGGAGAATACGCAGGATTAATATTGGCATCCTACCCATGGAGGATGGCGGTACATATCCTACCCAAGGAGGATATGTAGGTTCCTTTTTATTTCTTTAACCCATTCCCAACCACCGGGAATCCCATGCCTTAGAAAGTGTGTGAACTCACCTTGTTTCGCTCGGTATGCTAGGTATGTGCTCAAAGTAAGTCAATCACGTCCTAAAGTATGCACGTATGTGAAATCAGTTTGTGACCAAATTATGCACGTATAAACATGTAGCACGTAATCACAATCATATACAAGATGGCTACACTTAACAGCAGTTAAATATTCCAGTTAGCATTTAACAGAATTAACTCAAGTTACTGCACAGATCAGCTATTCGGCGAAACACGCATGTTGGCGAAACACAGATAGTGGCGAAACACATATAGTGACGAATCACAATATTGGCGAAACACATTCTGTTTCGTCGAGGTGTCCCCTGGCGAAACAGAACTTCTGATTCGTCGACTACTCTTGGCGAAACACATTCTGTTTCGCCGAGAGTTCTGTTTCGTCGAACAGTTCAGTTTCGCAGACATCAGTTACAGCAGATGCGAAAAACACATAAACCCTAACAGCCGTAAAACAGCAATTCCTCAATCATACAGTAATCATTCAACGCAGAATCATCGTAACATCATCATAACATAAGCATCACAGTTCTTAACGTCTAGCACGAACCCTAGGTTATGTGTACAACATATAGATTAACATACAACATCATATCATCGATTCCCATCAAGATACTAATGTGTATTCAGAATCAGGCCATATAAACAACATTCAGAACCGAGTATCATCAACATACCCTCCTATAATCCAGAAATCAAGCATAAACACAATATGTATAAAGAAATCAAGGGACAAAGAAACCGATTTAGACGAGCACGCACTAACCGAGATATTCGGGATGAACAAGGGAGGATTCGAGAGAGAAAGATGATGGTTGAAGATGGCTATCGCCTTTTCAAAAGGGAGAGTTCTAGGGTTTCTATTTGTTAAAAGTGTGAAACAGGAAGTCGGTTTTACTTAATATCCACGAATTACCGTTCTGGGCCCTTAATGGGCTTTGCGAATCAATGGGCCGACGAAACACATCAGTTTCGTCGTGAAGTGCTATGGCGAAACACACCAGTTTCGTCGGGATGTATATGGCGAAACAGTCTGTTTCGTCGGGTCCTTTCATGTTTTAAACAGTTTAAGTTTTCAACAGGTGTTTCATGTTATACAGCCAAACACAAAATCATGCAACCACAATGCGTTCATTATAAAATAACGTATACAGTTACAAGTTAAACAAGTCAAACAACTACACAGTCAAAGTCAACGTGCACTAAATGTGAAAAAGAAAGTCGGAAACTCGAGTTGTCACATTATCCCCAACTTGAAAGAAATTTCGTCCCGAAATTTAGCATGCGGTTACTGAGGAAGCTAGGTAAGTTATCGTTTACTGGTTTTCCTGGGGCGTCACATCATCCCCCCGTTGAGTTGGGATTTCATCCCGAACTTCTGTAGTAGCTTCAGCCTCAGTAGTAGTTGCATTGTTTTCGAACAACTGGGGATATTTGAGTTCCATTTGGTCTTCGCGTTCCCAGGTAAACTCTGGGCCACGACGGGAGTTCCAACGAACTCGAACAAGTGGTATTCTGGTGTTCTTGAGGACCTTAACATCCCGGTCCGTGATTTCAACTGGTTCCTCGACGAAATGCAATTGTTCGTCGATAGTGAGCTCCTTCAGAGGAACTATGTGGGTCTCATCTGACTGAAACTTCTTCAGATTCGACACGTGAAAGACGTTGTGAACTGCACTGAGTTCAGCTGGTAAGTTCAGTCTGTAGGCCACTTTGCCTATTTTCTCTATGACTTCAAATGGTCCAACATATCGTGGATTGAGTTTGCCTCGTTTGCCAAAACGAACAACACCCTTCCAGGGTGAAACTTTGAGTAGTGCTCGATCCCCAACTTGGAATTCGAGTATTTTCCTGTCTTTATCGGCGTATACTTTCTGACGGTCTCGTGCTGCCGCCATGCGTTGTCGTATTTGAGCAATCTTTTTAGTAGTATCAACTACCATTTCTGGACCTGTGATCTGACTGTCACCCACCTCTGCCCAACAAAGAGGTGATCGGCATTTACGCCCGTACAATGCCTCAAATGGAGCAGCTTTAATGCTGGTGTGGTAACTGTTGTTGTATGAAAATTCCACAAGTGGCAAATGTTTTTCCCAGCCTTTGCCAAAGTCAATTACGCACGCCCGAAGCATGTCTTCTAGAGTTTGAATAGTTCGCTCAGACTGCCCGTCTGTCTGAGGATGATAAGCTGTGCTCATGTCTAAACGAGAGCCAAAAGATTTGTGCATTGCCTGCCACAGTTCTGAAGTAAAACGTGCATCACGATCAGAGATAATAGATGTGGGCACCCCGTGCCTCGAGACAACTTCCTTAAGGTATATGTCTGCTAGAGTGGAGAACTTATCCGTTTCCTTGATAGCCAAGAAGTGAGCAGACTTTGTGAGTCGATCCACGATCACCCAAATAGTATCATTCCCACGTTGAGATCTGGGTAGACCAGTAACAAAATCCATGGAAATTTGCTCCCATTTCCATTGTGGTATCTCAGGTTGCTGGAGTGGGCCTGATGGTTTCTGATATTCTGCTTTGACTCTCGCACAAGTCAAACACTTTCTAACGTAAGTTGCTATGCGGGCCTTCATGCTAGGCCACCAATATGTAGTTCTGAGGTCGTGGTACATTTTATCCGAACCTGGATGTACTGAGTAGCGAGACTTATGAGCTTCATCCATTACAAGCTCGCGTAGGTTGCCATAGAGTGGGACCCAGATGCGTCCTGTTACGTAGTAGGCGCCGTCTGCCCTTTGTTCTAACCTTTGCCTAGAGCCGCGTAGAGCTTCAGCCCTGACGTTTTCCGGTTTCAATGCTTCTACCTGAGCCTCTCGTATCTGTGAAGGAAGACTAGACTGAATAGTGAGTTGCAACGCTCGTACACGCCTAGGTATAGTATCCTTTCGACTGAGGGCATCGGCCACCACATTGGCTTTGCCCGGATGGTACTTTATAGCACATTCGTAATCGTTCAGTAGCTCGACCCATCGACGTTGTCGCATGTTCAGGTCTTTCTGCTTGAAAATATACTCAAGACTCCTGTGATCGGTGTAAATGGTGCACTTGGTGCCATATAGATAATGTCGCCATATCTTGAGCGCAAAAACAACAGCTCCAAGCTCTAAATCGTGTGTAGTGTAATTCCGTTCGTGAATCTTAAGTTGGCGCGAAGCATAAGCAATAACTTTATCCCGCTGCATCAACACACATCCAAGACCTTGGATAGATGCATCACAGTAGACTACAAAATCGTCCGTGCCTTCAGGCAATGAGAGGATAGGTGCGCTACAAAGTCTATCCTTTAAGTGCTGAAACGCTGTATCCTGTGTATCACTCCAACGGTAAGCAATACCTTTCTGTGTCAGTAGTGTAAGCGGCTGTGCAATCTTCGAGAAGTCTTTGATAAACCGTCTGTAATAACCCGCCAAACCCAAGAATTGGCGTATTTCTGTTGGTGTGCGAGGTGCAGGCCAGTTCTTGATCGAATCTACCTTGGATGGATCGACATGAATCCCATCCTTGTTTACCACGTGGCCTAAAAAGTGGACTTCACGAAGCCAGAAGTCGCATTTTGAAAACTTAGCGTACAGCTGTTCCGTTCGAAGGAGTTCCAGAATAAGTCGTAAATGATGTTCGTGTTCCTCCCGATTCTTTGAATAAATCAGGATGTCGTCAATGAAAACAATAACAAACTTGTCAAGATAAGGTTTGCACACCCTGTTCATAAGATCCATGAAAACCGCAGGCGCGTTCGTTAGCCCGAATGGCATGACTAAAAACTCGTAATGGCCGTAGCGAGTTCTGAATGCTGTTTTGGAGACGTCCTCATCCCGGACTCTCAGTTGATGGTAACCTGACCTTAGATCAATCTTTGAGTAATAGCTCGACCCTTGCAACTGGTCGAATAAGTCGTCGATACGTGGAAGTGGATAACGGTTCTTCACCGTCACCTTGTTCAGTTCACGGTAATCTATGCACATACGAAAGGTACCGTCTTTCTTCTTTACAAATAATACTGGAGCTCCCCAGGGCGAAGAGCTAGGACGTATGAAACCCTTTTCCAAGAGTTCTTGCAATTGCTTAGACAGTTCTTCCAGTTCAGTTGGAGCTAAGCGGTAAGGCGCTCGAGCTATAGGTGCTGCTCCTGGAGCTAGCTCAATCTGAAATTCGACCTGGCGATGAGGCGGTAACCCAGGTAACTCTTCAGGAAACACCTGAGGAAAGTCGCGTACTACAGGAATATCCCCAATCTTTTTCTCTGTCGTCGATGTATCAGTAACGAGTGCTAAAATTGCTATGTGACCTTTTCGCAGACACTTCTGAGCCTTCAAGAAGGAGATGATGCCACTCACGACACCACTCTTGTCGCCTTGAACTTCAAGAGGTTCTTTGCCAGAACGAGGAATACGAATGATCTTCTCCTTGCATAGGATCTCTGCTTGCTGTTGGGATAACCAATCCATACCGATGACAATGTCGAAACTACTCAGAGTTATAGGGATGAGATCGATAGAGAAAGTCTGACCAGCGAGGATAAGATTACAACCCTGAACTATGTGTGTGGCCTCTAGACTTTTACCGTTAGCTAACTCTACTACATGTTTGGTGCTTAACAGTGTTGGTGCGCGTTTAAGCATTTTACTAACTTTCAGAGACATATAACTGGTATCCGCACCCGAATCAAATAATACAGTAACATAAAAGTCGTCGAGAAGAAACTTACCCGAAACCACATTAGGATCGTTCCTTGCGTCACTCTGACCAATCACAAACATACGACCCTTTGCACCATTGTTGTTGTTTTTCTGATTCTGGTTTAACTGGGGGCAGTTCCGCTTGAAGTGACCTTCAGCCCCACACTGAAAGCATACCTTATTTCCTTGCTGTTGTTGCTGTGACTGGTTTCGTGGAACGGGTGACTGTTGTTGCTGGTTCTGATTCGCAGGCCTTGAGCTCCTGCAATCTTTAGCTTCATGACCTACCCTTAGACATCTTTGACAGCGGCCCTTACGACACTGACCACTGTGGTGTTTGTTGCACCTGTTACATAGTGGATGATTTCCCCGATATCCACTCTGCCCCTGACCACCAGACGATTGCTGACTCGGACTCTGGTAATCACTAGTCTTGCGCTGCTGTTGTGCTTGAGACTGTACTATAGCTGAACCTCTGCTAGAATCCCCTTCCCATTTCCGCTTGTTGTCACTGGGAATAGCAGGAGTAACTGGAGTGGTAACGGTAGTAGCGCTGATACGTTTAGGCAGCCTGTTCTGTTCCACCGCCTGATCGGTGAGGCGATGAGCTAGCTTGACGATCTGTTGAATAGTGCCAAGATTCGCTGAGGTTACGTGGCTTTGAATCTCCGGTACCAGGCCATTGAGATACAGTTCGATACGCTTAATGGGAGGGTCCACCATAGTAGGACACAGAATAGCCAACTCATTCGATCTTCTGGTGTACGCTTCAATTTCTGACCCAGTCATTTTCAAGTGATAAAACTCTACCTCCAGCTTATGAATATCATCACGGCTACAGTATTCCTCTTTAATCAAATCCTTGAAATCATTCCAGGGTGTGGCGTTAGCAACAGCCAATCCTAACATCTGCACTTGCGCATTCCACCAAGTCAGCGCAATGCCTTCTAGTGTACCAGTGGCGTACTTCACCCTGCGAGCCTCAGGGCATTCGCACATTTCGAATACGGACTCGAGCTTTTCAAACCAATGGAGGAGTCCAACCGCTCCTTCCGTGCCACTAAAAGTAGTAGGACGACAGTCCATGAAAGTTTTGAAGGTACAAACAGGTGGCTGAGCGTGCTGACCTCCTGCTTGTACGGCTGCAAGTGCCTCAGCAACTCGCTCGTTAATGAGAGCCGTCAGTTGGGCTTGCGTCATGTTGATACGTCCAGACATGATCTTCATAGTAAATATGACATAAGTGAGAGAGGTTCGCGAGTAGTGCGATAACAAAAGGGAATAATCACACAAGTGTTCTCATGCAATAGTGTCAAGTTAACCTAAGCATACCCGGAGCAAAGTTCTATGCAATTCTAGCAAGTAGGCAATAAGACATGTACCATATTACCTAGAGTGATGAGTCTTGCACGTGGAGCGAGGCGTCGTTGTGGATCGTTGAGCACTGTTCTGGTTATAGTCTGGTTTTAATAAAAACGTTTTTCCCTTATTAAAACCGAGTTCTCTATAACCAATGGCTCTGATACCAATCTGTCACACCCCCAAAATCCACTCTCGGAATACTACCGCTTGGAGGCGTGACATGACCAGGATCAAGCCACCAATCATATTGAACATAAGTATGTATATCAAAAGTCATTCATCAATACGATAGGTGTTTACAAAACCAAATATACAAGAGTGTGTCGCGGAAGCATTTAATGTAAACCCAACATGAGTTTAAGTACAAAATGTTATAATGTTTAACAACACATTCACGATCCATGTCCACAACGACTGTGCCTCCCGTGCAAGCTCCAAAAGTACCTATGGTCCTGCAAGGCATGTAACAGAGAGTCAACAACTAGTTGAGCGAGTTCACAGTTGGTTATTTAGTCATAATGTTCATTTCGTAAATCATATGTTTGATTAGTAATCATGTATCGTATGTAATAGCATCGCGGCCCTCAAGGCATGTTTGCGAAGATTAGTGGGGGTTTCCCATGTTTTCTAGACTGGTTATGTTTGTATCGCGGCCCTCCAGGCATGTTTGCGAAGATTAAAGTATAGTTCGCGGCCATTCCAGGCATGTTTGCGAAGATTAAAGTATAGTTCGCGGCCATTCCAGGCATGTTTGCGAAGATTAAAGTATAGTTAAGGTTGTTGTCCTACCCAAGGAGGACGAACGTACGTATTCTACCCAAGGAGAATACGCAGGATTAATATTGGCATCCTACCCATGGAGGATGGCGGTACATATCCTACCCAAGGAGGATATGTAGGTTCCTTTTTATTTCTTTAACCCATTCCCAACCACCGGGAATCCCATGCCTTAGAAAGTGTGTGAACTCACCTTGTTTCGCTCGGTATGCTAGGTATGTGCTCAAAGTAAGTCAATCACGTCCTAAAGTATGCACGTATGTGAAATCAGTTTGTGACCAAATTATGCACGTATAAACATGTAGCACGTAATCACAATCATATACAAGATGGCTACACTTAACAGCAGTTAAATATTCCAGTTAGCATTTAACAGAATTAACTCAAGTTACTGCACAGATCAGCTATTCGGCGAAACACGCATGTTGGCGAAACACAGATAGTGGCGAAACACATATAGTGACGAATCACAATATTGGCGAAACACATTCTGTTTCGTCGAGGTGTCCCCTGGCGAAACAGAACTTCTGATTCGTCGACTACTCTTGGCGAAACACATTCTGTTTCGCCGAGAGTTCTGTTTCGTCGAACAGTTCAGTTTCGCAGACATCAGTTACAGCAGATGCGAAAAACACATAAACCCTAACAGCCGTAAAACAGCAATTCCTCAATCATACAGTAATCATTCAACGCAGAATCATCGTAACATCATCATAACATAAGCATCACAGTTCTTAACGTCTAGCACGAACCCTAGGTTATGTGTACAACATATAGATTAACATACAACATCATATCATCGATTCCTATAAAGATACTAATGTGTATTCAGAATCAGGCCATATAAACAACATTCAGAACCGAGTATCATCAACATACCCTCCTATAATCCAGAAATCAAGCATAAACACAATATGTATAAAGAAATCAAGGGACAAAGAAACCGATTTAGACGAGCACGCACTAACCGAGATATTCGGGATGAACAAGGGAGGATTCGAGAGAGAAAGATGATGGTTGAAGATGGCTATCGCCTTTTCAAAAGGGAGAGTTCTAGGGTTTCTATTTGTTAAAAGTGTGAAACAGGAAGTCGGTTTTACTTAATATCCACGAATTACCGTTCTGGGCCCTTAATGGGCTTTGCGAATCAATGGGCCGACGAAACACATCAGTTTCGTCGTGAAGTGCTATGGCGAAACACACCAGTTTCGTCGGGATGTATATGGCGAAACAGTCTGTTTCGTCGGGTCCTTTCATGTTTTAAACAGTTTAAGTTTTCAACAGGTGTTTCATGTTATACAGCCAAACACAAAATCATGCAACCACAATGCGTTCATTATAAAATAACGTATACAGTTACAAGTTAAACAAGTCAAACAACTACACAGTCAAAGTCAACGTGCACTAAATGCGAAAAAGAAAGTCGGAAACTCGAGTTGTCACATAGTACATCATTTTACAATACATTTTATACTATGTATGTTCATCTAGTTCATACTTAGTACATCGTTTTACAATACATTTTATGCTATGTATGTTCATCTAGTTCATACTTAGTACATTGTTTTACATTACATTTCATGCTATGTATGTCCATTGTGTGCATACTTAGTACATTGTTTTACATTACACTTCACGCTATGTATGTTCATTTGATTACATACTTAGTGCATTGTTTTCACATGCTTACATTTTGGTATGACATTTGGTTTGTTCAAATGAGACAATATACATTCATTAACATTGATCACGCCGTTCGTTAGTAGGTAGTGGTACCATAGGAATTGACAACTCCCGTTCCTGACATCCTAGGTATGTTTGATGGAAGGAATGACCGAATTCGATAAACATAACACAGATGAATCTTTAATTTGTTTAAAGTTCTATCACCACAGTCACAAGGCTTGAATGTATGCATTATAACAATACCACATAGATGTTTGTATCAGTATAGCATGCATTAGTTCCACAAAACATAACTTTGATTTAAACTATGTTTAATTCGATACCCTGTTTTGTGCATTTTACCTATGGTTTAGTTGATGTATTTCACTTGCCATACATGATATTTTGGTTACACAATTCATGATTTACATTAAACATAAACATTTTGACATTGATATACACATTCAATGATTTACATTAGACATGGACATTTTGATATGGTTTACACAATAACACTTGATAATGGATTTATACATGAACAATTTACAATGGTGGTTGGTTTGGGTAAGTGATTTGAGTAACGAGGCGTGTGTAATATGATACAAACATGGTGGATACGCCGCTGGTACTTCCTATATATAAGTGTTTGTATAATATTACATATCGTAGCTTTATTTAAATCATTTCAGTATAGACATATTACATTTTACACAAATAACATATTTTTCAAGACATTGTTTTATACAACTCATTTTACTGGGTTATTTCATCAACCATACACCTTTCTTTTATATAATTGGATTTCTTATCGAGTTTTCATATGATTTATAAAAGAAAACACTTAACAAGATTCATGACTAATTTTTATTAAACCTTTCTTCTAAAAACCCAAGTCATGAATCCTATTTTCACAAAACCTATGTATCTCACAGGCATTTTTATGCTGACGTACCTATTTTCACATGTGTTTTCAGGAGCTGTTGCTTAGGATGATGATCGTGACACTAGGGCGGACCTGTGCCTTAGAGACTTAAAAATAAAGATAGAACTAGTTTAATTATGTTCTGAACTCTTTATTTCTTGTTTTGAGACAATGTAACACTCTTGTTTGATAAATAAAATATAACTTTGTATGCCATGGTTGTGAAACAATAATTCTGTTACAACACTCCCCGACGTTTCCGCCACGATTTGATGTTTTACGTGGTCGGGGTGTGACAAAAATGCACTTCTGCCGGGGTGCGAGAAGTTTCCCCTTTTTCCTCGCGTGTGGCGAGAAGCCTTGATCCACAGAAAGTTGTTTCCAGCTCTTGGGTTGGCCAACTTTCCCACCTCCTTCTTCACTCAATCACTTCATAACCTCATTTAAACACTAAGGTGCTGTTTGTTTTTTCTGCGGGAAAAGGTATGCAGTCTGCGGACCACATCTGCAGGCATCTGCAGGAGAAGAGGTGGACCAAATGTCTGCAGTCTGCAAGGAGAAGAGGGTTTGTTTTTTTCCTTCTACAAAACAACTTTTCACACACACAACACACACTTCTCTCTGCCTCAACTCTCTCTCTCTACTCTCTCTCTACAATCTGCAGACCACCACCGCCCATAGCACCACCACCACCGCACCACCTCCGCCATCATCTTCGTCGTTCAACCACCACCACCGCCTTCGTCGTTCAACCACCACCACCGCCTTCGTCTTTCAACCACCACCACCGCACCACCTCTGCCATCTCACCACCGCCATCATCTTCGTTGTTCAACCACCACCACCGCCTTCGTCGTTCAACCACCACCACCGATCTCCGATCTGGGTTCGATTTGGGGGTTTTGGGGGTTCGATTTGGGGGTTTTTTGGTTCGATTTGGGGGTTTTGGGGGTTTTTTGGTTCGATCTAGGTTCGATTTGGGGTTTTTTTGGTTCGATTTGGCAGGGATGTGGTGGTGGAGGTGGTGGCAGGGATGTGGGGGTGGAGGTGTGGAAGAAGAGGTCTGTGCCAAGAAGAGGTTCCAAGAAGTCATGGGTGAATGTCTGTGTGGTGAAGAGGTTTCGCATACCTTTTTTAATGAAAGGTCTGCGAGAAAACAAACAAGCTGCGGACTCCAAACCTCTGCTCGCGTCTGCGCGGCGCAGACATAAGTGGCCAGAAGTGCTTCTGGCCAAAAAAACAAACACCACCTAACCCTAAACCTCTACTATATAACCAAGCCTCCATTCACTTGTTTTCACTTTTCCAAACCCTCAAACACTCTCTAATCAGCTGGAATATCAAGTTTGGACATAATTCATCTAAGTCCAAAAGTGAGCTCTCATCTCACTTTTCTTCATGTTTCTTCATCTTTTCTTCTTCTTGAAAGTTTGGAACACCTGTAGGAGTGTTTCCACAAGTTTACCATGGTAAACTAAGGTGGAACATCAACATTTTAAGGTCCAACTTTTTGTTTTGAAGAAAACTTTACTTAAACTTTTATAAACATGTTCAAACTTGTGAAATCTTGTACCTACCTTGCTTCTAACCAAGTCTATGGTTAGGGAGCTTGAGTATGGTTGATTTCTATAAGTTTAGAGGTGTAAACACCCTCTAAACTTTCTATTTTAACAAGGTCTTAGACAACCTACAAGTGTTGAGACCATCCAAGCTCACCATCTTCAATATGGTGAGACTTGAGTTTTGGTGAAAATGTGAACCATGGAAGCCTTGGCTTTCCAACCTAGCTCCACTACCTCACTTGTTTATTAGATGCTTGACTCCCACCACTAAGCCACTAAAACAGCTTCCTAGACATAAAGTGAACAAGGCTACATCATATCCCCAAACACTTTCCATGCTTGGGATGAACGCATCTAGCTAGCTCACTTGGTTGTTTAAGTGACTTAGACAAATACTAAGTAGCTTCCAAGAATCAAAGTAAGTTAACCCTGCCTCGCCTCCAACATTTGCCATGTTGGGTATGACACGCCCGGGTTGTTCTTACTTGGCTACTTAGCAAACATAGTTAGTTAAACTTTTACTTTATTCATGATCAACCGAGCCATCAAATAAGTTGATGATTTTGTGTTTTGGTGAATCATATAACGAGGTTAAATGGATGGAATCATCCTACCTCCTTGCATGACCATTTTCATGGTTCCCTAAATATATTCGTTTATATCGTAAATTTACATTCATAATACGTTAACCTTTAAATTCCTAATCTAATCCATTGAACAAAAACTGCAACTCACACACCGTCGTTTCCCTTTAGGGTAACTTTGGTGTTCCATAAACTCAAGACTCGTCAAACTCACTACGTGGATTTACTTCGCAAATCGTGAGTATACTTGACCCTTTTTACTCTTTATCACACTTTTGGGTGTAACATGTATAACCTATAAAAAATACACAATTCACACAATCAAACATATTCAATCACTCAATCCGCCAAACATGCTATTTGTTATGCTTTGGTTGTTTATGCTGGAATACTTTCATACTCTCTATTTGTCATTAACTTAGCTAGCCCACCTTAACAATTGCAGTGCTATAGGAGTAGCACACCCGTCGGGGTATTGTTAAGTTATCATACTTTATGGTCTCGATCACTTCGGTGTCGAGGGACGCACATTATACTTTACAGTCACGTTCACTTCGGTGACGAGGGATGCACAATTTTCTAGTAAACACTCGGGCTTGGCCTATAGTTATGCATGCTAGCTTCAACTTAGTATATAAATTGTCATGTTGGATTTGAGACAATCTTTTATACGTATGATATATATTCAAACTTGTATACTCGCCAACTTTGTGTTGATTTTATTTAATACATGTTGCAGGAAACATGTGTTGACACTTGAAGAAATCTACTTAGAATGGATTTAGAAACACGCTTAAATTCTTTATTTGTAATTCTAATGTTGTATTTGTTTAAGTTGAAATTGTTGTACTTTTCCATTTCAAAACAATGTAACCCCTTTAATACGAAATGAAATTCATTACTTTAAATACATGTCACAGTTAGTTGTTATGAAGTCTCTTGCAATCTCGTTTTCGTCTCACTCCGTTGTTTCGGCAATCAGTTGGGGTGGGACATCCGCCTTACCGACAACATTGCTTCGTCATCTTCACTACATCGACGGTTTCAACAGGTGGCAACAACAACACACCATCAAACCTAACCGCCGCTCCAAACGGTGGTGGATGTGGTCTCATATGCTTGATAACAGGGTTAACAACACCTAGGTTCTAATAAAAGGTCACACGCAACAACAACGGGGGAACACTGACGAAATCAATAACAGATCAACGATGTGATATATGATGGTCATTTTTGTTACATTTAATTATAAAATCTTACGTAAAATTCCCTTCTAATATAATGAGTAAATTACAAGTTTTGTCCTTCATGTTTGTCCCAAATTTCAGGCGCTGTCCTTTACCTTTAAAAATTGATGAGTTTTGTCCTTAATGTTTCCAAATCCTGCACGTTATGTCCTTTAGGCCAAACCCAGTTAGATTTTTTGGTTAAATCTGATCACCCAGGGGTATTTTAGTCTTTTTACCCTGTTTACTTAGTATTATTAAAAATAAAACAAAATGATTTTAAAAATTATTATTATTATTATTATTGTAATTGTTATTATTATTATTATAAGTGTGTGTATATATATATATATATACACCATATATCTTTAACAATTACCACAACCCGTCACCGCCATCTCCACCACCCTCCACCGTCACCGTCACCACCACCCTCCATCGCCACCGTCACTACGGCCACCATCACCACCACCCTCCACCCTTCACCGAATCATCACCACCTTCCACTAAACACCCACAAAACCCCCTCCAATCCTCTACCTTCTCTCTCCCTAAATTCCCACTATCTCTCTTCTCCCCCGTTCTCTGCAGACCCACCACCACCATCGATTAACCCACCGCCACCATCGATTCTTTGTCTCTTTCCTTCACCCACCTCCTCCATCAACACACCTCCTCCATCAACACACCACCTCCTCCATCAATACACCCCACCGGAACCCTAACCCCAACCCCAACCTTCAACAACCAAAATCAGCAACCAACACCATTAAACCCACCACCCCCACTAGAACCCTAACCCCAAGAACCTGCAAACCACCATTGTGATAGTCGATCGACTGTGGTAAGGTCTCCGATTGACGGAAGAGCACACCGTCACCACACACAGCGCCACCGCATTATTCCCCTCTTTTGACTCCAACCACCGTTTACCCCCTCTCACCACCGCCGGAGTCAACCAATTTCTCACCTGACCACCACTCAACCACCGCAACTGTTCAAACAATATCAAATCCGATGAGTTAACAAGATCTATACTCTTCTACACCTCTCAATGCATCATTTGTCTCTAATCGCAGCTCCAATCGCGTCCACTTCGTCGGAAGACTGTTGTGCTGAAGATTTAGGTATTCCTTTGGATTCATGGGATAATAGTAAGATCCGGTCTAGTTGTGATGAAATTGTTGAAAATCGATCTGATGATGATATAGTTAGGGTTTGTTCTGGTGATGTTGTTAGAGAGAATGAGTGTGTTGCAGAGTTCTGGTGATGATGATATAGTTAGTGTTTTATTATTTACCTAATGGTCCTTTAATATAAGTTGTTTTACATGATAGTCCTTGGGAAGTTGAAATGACAATAATACCCTCATGTGCCTTGCACATGATCAAATTTAACCAAAAAATCTAACTGGGTTTGGCCTAAAGGACATAACGTGCAGGATTTGGAAACATTAAGGACAAAACTCATCAATTTTAAAGGTAAAGGATAGCGCCTGAAATTTGGGACAAAGATAAAGGACAAAACTTCTAATTTACTCTAATATAATTATTATTGCATAAACTACCCAACCAATTCAATTTGTTACATAAAAACATATTTCGAAAAAACTAAAATAACGGGTCAACCCGTCAACTCGCCGAGTTCAACACAAATTTGACATGTTTTGCTAAACGGGTTTGCGGGTTCAACCTAGAAATGACCCGAAACCGTTTAGACTAACCTCAAACCTACAAATTTCGTTTAGTATCAGAAATTCACACCTTTGTTAATTACTTTATAATATATAGATTTATTTTGTATTAACTTATTGGTTTCTATTTGTAAAAAATTTGAATCGTAAATATTTTTTTTGGGTGTTAATATTGTTCTTTAATTAAGTTTCATGGGTTTAGTGTCAAAACTTCTTAAACATCGCCTAGGATTATAATAACAAAAAAGTATATATAATGGGTGTCGGGCACCCTATCTCGGAAGGGTACGCCCATCCCTTGCATATAAAGTAGTTACGAATTAAGCTGGAAACAAACTTAACCTGATCTCTTGTATAATAAACGAACTAAGTTTGAGCTTGGTTCAACTCTTCCTTATCAAAAACCTAGTTGAAATCTAAAAGTATAGGAGGCATGAAAGTGAATAACATTAGGGGTTTGTATAAAAGTGTAAGCATATGTGTGGAAGAGGTGTAAAAAGACGAGATCTAGTGGACCCACCCACACCAACAAAGGAATGGCAAGACCAGAGCAGGACCCGACACCACGCGCCGTCCCAGGAAAGAAGACCATGACACCAGCATCTGCATCTGCATCTGCAATCCCAACAGAAAGAAAAAAAAAGGGAAATCGGATCAAGAGGCGTGAGCACCGTACGGTCTCTTTTCAACGCCATCGGAACTGCGTTTTCCTTTTTTTTAGAAACGGCGTTTTTCTGATTTTGTAAAAGCAATGTATAGTTTATTGATTTCTGGTTTTGACCGTTTGTTTGTTTGTTTCATCAGCAGCAGCCTGGAAAAGCCGAAGAAGATGGTGATGACCGACAACCCGACAGATCACCGTTTTTCACGCCGCCGATCTACAGTCTCAGTATCAGTTTCCTTTTCAGCTTCAACCAAAGTGTTTGCCTGTTGTTTTAATATTATTGTTAATTTATTATCAAGGATTATTCATGTTAATCCCGCAAATAGAAGTTATGATCACTTGTACATTGACAAAAATTCAGGTTGAAACAACCGGTAATGATTTGGCCTTTGGTTTGTCACGGTATTATTGGTATTAGGATTTTATCGAATTGAATAACGAATTTTTGAATTATTCGAATTTTTATTTTTTTTACCTGAATCCGTATTCGATTCGATTCGATTCGATTAGTATTTGAAACTCGAATTCGAATAATTCGATTTAGTTCAAATTCCCCCTAAATAATAAATTATTTTACTTCCATTTTTTTTAAAATTACTACAAATAATTATATTCAACATAAAATATAATAATTTGCAAAATTAATTAACTATCAATGTGTCAAAACACCAAAATTTAGAAGATATGTTGGTTACTTACTGTTAGCGATTTAAGTTAGGTAAAAATTTAGAAATAAGTAGTATGGGCTATTTGTCACTAGGTTTGGTAATATTATGAATAATAAACTTATCACTTATAGAGGTAGTTCATACTTTGCCTAAGTTTAGAAGTTATATGTGTGTGTATAAATATGTTTGTGTGTGTACATACATATATTAAAAATATATATATAATTGAATTCGAATTTCGAATCGAATCGAATTGAAAATGATAAATCTGTATTCGATTCTAATTCGATTACTGAATTCGAATACGAATCAACTCGAATTCGAACCTTTTTAATCGAATTCGAATCGAATTTCGAATTTTTCGAATCCAAATCGAATTCTGAACACCCCTAATTGGTATGGTACCGCTACTCGCTATAACTTGCGATACAAAAAAATTATGCTTTGAATTAGGGTTGTTCGCAAGCCGAACCAAACCGACCGGACCTTTGCTCGTGCTCGGTTTGTTTACAAATCGATCCGTATCGAACCGAGCATTTTTTCAACTGAGCCAAAGTCGAACGAGCGTTTTTCAAACGAACGCCAAGCAAGTATCGAGCATCGCAGAACAAAATAGGAAAGTGATAGGGTTGTTATTTTTAGAGTAAAGTGCAGTTTTCGCCCCTAATGTTTCGTCTAATTAGATGATAAGTGTAAATTTAACAAATAACAAGGAATATAAAAAAACATTCAACTAGTTCTACCGAGATCATCTGAGCAGGAAGATGAATCGTCGATCGATGGAAGCAGACCCTTGTTCTATTGGAAGTTCAAAATCAAATGAACCGACTTAAGCGAAACCCTGGGGAGTTGGCGTCTTGGCAATGGAGAATTCGAATAATGATGGTCGATGCGGGGTTCTAATTAGGATTATGTACTTTTGAATTAAATGGCGGTTGAGACTTCAGTATTAATTGACGCTTCACATTTCAGTGTTTGACATTTTGACTTAGTCACTCAAATAGACATTGGATTATTGGACAATGGACTATTGATCTCGGCCTTCAATTCTATGCTTAGATGGCGTGATTTGGATCTTGGACCAAACATTATTAATATGTGTCTGTAGCCATTTTATTAATATATATATCAAAAATGAATCCAGCCAACCAAGCCGAATCGAACTGAACGGACCTTTGCTCGTGCTCATTCGTTTACAAACCGAACCGATTTGAACCGAGCGCCTTTTTCAATCGAGCAGAATCGAACGAGCAATTTCCAAGCATTTTTCGAGCGAGCATCGAACGAGGTTCGAGCGTTGAGCAATTTTAACAGCCCTACTTTGAATACAACATTATTTTCAGCAAGATCTATATCGAAATATCGGAAAAATTAATTATCTTTTTTCTTTCAAGTTAACGAATACAAGTCATTAATGAAAAAACAACTTAATATAAAAGCTGTCACATATCACAACCCAACATAACATACTTACATTCCACTATTATACATGTGACATTTATAGTTTTTTAAGTGACTCATGTTAAATATTCTTGTCAAAATGCACTCACGTTATTTGTTTGTTTATTTTGTGACTAAACCAACATAACATACTAACATACTTCCCAGTGAATGATTCGTTAAACATGTGAATCTTTTAAAACCAACATAACATACTAACATACAAATTGACAACATAAATTGAAATTTCATGATAAAGAGAAATAAGAAGGATCGAGATATAATAATAAATCAAATTTGAAGTAGTATGTACAAATGTTCAAGATGTTAAACCGTAAATCATCGAGGGCTAAAATTAACCAAGTACACAGATTAATCCTTTGGCTCCTCAGTCCTCACGATATAGTGATCCTAGTTCTCCGCAATCTCACAATACCATCAATCAAATAACGAAAAAATTGAAAAACTACACGAAAACAAGCATGCAACGGTTTGGTAACATAGACGTACCAAACCGATCCACACGAGGTTGGATCTCGTTGTGCTAGAAACGCAGACTGGACATACGCGGATGCTGCATGCTTTACGAGCACATTTTTTATGGAAATGTTTGATGAATTTATAAACTGATTATCTTCGCTATTTGTCACGTGACAATTTGACGAGGAACGTATTAATACATCTCTTAAGCTTGTATACCCCCGATAATCAATATCTGGATCATCTTTGTTTCCGCTTGAACCACCTCGTTTTAACCTTTGGATTTCTGGATCCATACCAAGAGAAAGATGCGTTCGTATATCAGGAAACGTTAAAGAGTTGTTAGGTTTCGAGAATTCTCGGTTTAAAATTGAGATTGTTGCCTGTTTGATTGTTTTCTTTTACGACCTACCTAACTAAAATTATTTGTGATGCTCCCACAATTTCGGATCTTTACAACGTTAGGAATTAACTTATTAGGATTTTACAGTGTTTGTGGCATTTAAAAGAAGGCCCAATTTGAAAGAGAGTATCGTTCTAAGTTCTAAGTTTAAAAATGGTTGGGCTCAAAAGCCCAATCAGTTTATTCTAAACGAATATCCAAATCTTGAAAAATGGCACAAGTAATTAAGTACACAAATTCGTCGAGAAATACAAAAAACATGATACAAGCAGACAAAAAAAATTTAGTTTTTTTTTTTTCAGGTTGATGAAAGGAACAATAATATTTAAAGATTATATATTTAAAATTTTGGGATTGCATCTACGTAGACAACATAATATAAAAAACAAATGCGCCTTGACATACTAAATGCTTTTAATATAAAAAATGAAGGAAGTTTTTTTTTATTTTATTTTTTCCCTACTCGTTAAAAATGATGTTTAATTGCAAAACTTAAAAAAATCACGATTTTACAGTAGTAGAGTAACTATTGTAGGATAATTATAATTACTTTACAATCTTGTAATTACTCTACTAGTGTAGAATCACAATTTTTTTTTGGATTATATGACTAAAATACATACTTAATACGATGGGGAAAAAGTTTTTTTTTTTTTTTTTTAAATCTCTCCTTCATTTCTCACGTTAAAGGTATTTTGTATGTTAAGATCCATTTGTACAACTTAACCCAACATAAGTAAGCAATACTTTTTTTCATTAAAATTTTGTAGAATTAGATGTCAATAAATTATAAAAACAAAAACATAAAAAAATCAGATAAAACAATCCAAAATCTAAACCTCACCCTCTTCTAACCTATCAACGAACCCTCCTCCTTCATATGTCATCTTCAACATCACTTAAACCCCGATCTTTGGCGCTGATACGATTCTTCTTTTGAACAACACAACTATATAGTTTTTTAACAACAAACGATGATATAATGAATTCCGAAGATTGTGATGTTAATCATATCTTCAAAATGGATCCCCTAATTTAGGACACACATGTTTGGTTTGATAATCATTTCCTTAAAAATAGTCAAACAGCATGAACCAAAGTCTAAGACCTTAATGAAATATAGCTAACCGAGCTAAACACGAGAGTCAACTCATAACCTTTGATGAAGGGGGTGGGTCAAAACTTACTTCCCCTCCCATAATGACGGAATGATATAGATAACTAATCTACACAACATTAGATAAGGAGGAGGCATCCCCTTGTCACCAGGTGAATAAGCACAAAGCCAACAAGGCAATGCATCTCTAGAAACGAACAACGAGGAGTCGTCTCCTCGTAAGCAAGACAACAACTGTAAGGCACAAAGATTGAGGCAAGTTAGAAGTCTCATAAGTCAAAGACAAAAGATTAAAAACAAGATCAATTAATAAGACACAAGGAGACAGTTCTAGATCATTCACTATCATCAGGAATGGAGTCAAAGGATTACCTGATATGGTATGGAAGAGAAGAACATAGATCTAGAACAAAGGAAAGGACCCTGCTGCACTTACTCTCCAAAAAGTGGCACAGGTCCGCTTAAGAACAAGGGAATGCTTTTGGTCCTAGCCAAGGAGATGTTGAAACACATTTCTGATGTAAGGTTGAACTCTAGACTTAAAGACCATTCGCTACTTTACTCATCCTTTGTATTCAGCTTACTCTTCCTTTGTAAATCTTTAGTTCCTTTCCATTTGTAACTTGTACTCCTCCTTTGTACCTATACCACTTAGCCTTGGCTATACCAAGGCTAAGTGCCTTATTATATCAATAATAACACTTTATTACCACACTTTAATCGTTGTGGCAACAACCTCGAAGTTGAAACTAAACCATCACTCTTGAACAAATTTCATAACTAAAGAGATTAGAACTTCGATACTAAATCACATATGAAACCGAAGGGGCTTCTAGCATGAAAGGAGGTATCAAATCACTTTTGTGGTGCTTTCTAGTCTCGATTGTATGCGCTTATGGTTAAAGATGCACAAATCAGGTTCAAAGCCTAAAGTGATCTGGGGTTGTTTGGTCTTAACTGCATGTTTTTTGTTGTTGAAAAACAATGGCACTAGTGACACCTGCATGCAGTGGTGGATACATATTTTTTTGTAGGATGGGCACAACACCGGGTTGGCTTAAAACAATCACAAAAAAAGATGATAAAATAACATAGTTCATTAAATAATTAAATATAATAACGACATACCTCAATTACTAGATGGAATTTCACTTGAACATGGTTCTTTTCTTTTTTAAGAAATCGTTAGAGTTCCTACATAAAGAAACATATATAAATGAACAAAACAAATACCCTTAAGTCTCTATGAATATATAAGACCATAAAAAGCGTATAAAAAGGCACCTTGTTTAAGGTTATGTGAAGACATCACCAAATTAGGTTAAGCAACTTCGATCGTCGAATTAGGTTCAACAGTTTCTCGTTTAGAAAATATAGAAACCCTGGGACATAAATTAAAATTTTTAAAATCCCTAGAAAACAAAGAGGCAATCACAAAATATAAAAACATACGTTTAGACACTAGGAGATTAGAGCAAACCTTGGTCAATCACAAACTTCAATCGTTTGATTAAAAAAACCTTTGCTTGTCGTGTGTTGATCTGCTTGTCGATCACAATTCATAAGATAGTTTTTTTTTTTTTTATCATCTAATGTCGGGATTGGGTATTGTCCAAAATTGGTTATGAGTAATTGGGTAATGTAAATTGTTAATTGGGAGGTGGGCCAAGGCATTTAAATTGTTAACACGACGCAACATCCATGTTCAATGTTTTTATGTCATATTTTCTCATTTGACAGGTTCGTCGTAACGCATGAGTACTAGATCGACTTAGTTATTTTTTTAAATGTTCTACGTTTTGGTTTATTTCTTCGCTTTTAACACGTCACAACTTCAGCGTTGGTGATCGCTGAAAATTGTGTGGGATTGGTGCTATTTGATATGCTTTTACGCCCCCGCCGCAACGCGGGGTACTTAATTCCAGTTCATATTAAAAAGACTTCAGATAACAAAAATACATGGCTTCTGGTTTGGGCTGGAAAGTGTGCATGTGCCCACCCTCTCATACAATTGAATCCGTCACTGCACATGTGGAAGACGGGAAGAGGGAATCAAAGGAGGGACAAGGGGAGAGGGAGGAAGGGTTGTGGGCGTTATTGCTTTGTTTTTCTTTTCTTTTGTTTATTTAAAAAGTTTAAATGTAAAAAATAAAGGGAAATTGGTCTGTAATAATCTCACCTAGATCTTATTGGCCATTAATAATCCCATCTCAGAATATTCTTCCCACCAGTCCCACCTTTCACCTATTTTTCCTACAATGGTCCTCCGTTAAAAAAACTTAATGGAGTTAAGCTTTTTTCCAAATTACAAACATATTTTTTAAGGCTTTTGATTAGAACGACGAAATGAGTCTGTTGATGTAAAACTTGCCTCGAAACAGTGCTCCAAACGATGAAAACGGCGCTTCAATTCGGGTGTTTAAATTTCCAATTAACCAAAATCAAGTCGCTTGGAGCACCATTTCGAAGCAAGTTTTATATCAATGGACTCGTATCATTGTTCTGATCAAAAGCCTTAAAAAATCTGTTTGTAATTTGGAAAAAAAAAAAGCTTAACTCCGTTAAGTTTCTTTAACAGGGGACCATTGTAGGAAAAAGAGGTGAAATGTGGAACTGGTGGGGGGAATATTCTGAGGTGAGATTATTAATGGTCAATAAGGTCTAAATGAGATTATTACAGTCCAATTCCCAAAAACAAAAGTGTGATCATTTTAAGGACCAAAAAGATGACAGATGATCGGAAAGTTGGGACAAAAAGGTGACGGGTTAGTGAATGGTTGAAACCAAATATGATAGTTGATAGTTCTGAAAGAAAGCTAGGATCAAATATAAAATTTTTACTTAATACCATGACAATTAGTGCATTTTTTCTTATTGATAGCTTATATTTGTTAACTAAAAAAACTAAAATGTGGTTGTGTTTATTGTTTTTTTCTCTCGACATTTCAAAATAAACTTTATTGACAATGAAGTTGTATTCAAAACAAAGTGTTTGATTTTGTATCATAGTACCTGTATGAGTGTCGGTACTCGGGTGGACAAAACGTTTGCAACTGAACAACAACCGTACATGTATCGGTATCATTAGAACGATACCGATATTCATTTTTATTGTTTTGGATAGATGTAAAATACAAATTAATATAACTTGGGCTTATTACAACTTACATATTTGTGTTTTCTCTTTCAATTGACACCAGAGGCGCAACTTAAGAGGGGCCGGGATGGGCGCCCGACCCCCAGAACTTTTCGCTCAGTAGTGTTATATATGTAGTTTTCGTACAGAAATTTTTGGGTATATACTTTTTCGACCCCCCGGTTCTATAGAAATTTTTTGGTATATACGTTTTCGACCCCTGTCTTCATTATCAATGATTTACACAAGTATCAATATCAAAATGCCCAAACGTTACCCAGTCAAATTATAATTATACAAACGCTATCAGAATCCCACTAGTTTTAAACATTAAACAATATATGTTGTCCACTATCACGACCACTACCATGCCTCCACTCGGTTGTAACAAAGTTATAAACCAAATATGACATTTTTTACTAACTAAAGGTTAAGACAGTTTATAACTATTTATTACAAATTTCATTTATTTAAAAAAATTATAAAAATCTGATTTATTAATTCTAATTCTAATTCTATTAACAATAATTCTGATTTATTAATTCTAATTCTATTAACAGATTCTAATTATTTTGGGGAAAAAATATGAATAAAATGCCCCTAGGAGGTCTAAATTTTGGCACCATATACTATAAAAGAAAATTAAAGAGATTCGTAAAAGAATATCGTGTACAAGTTGTGATTTATATAATAGCCGTTTAAAAAAAAGGTTAATATACCATTTAGATTCTTTGAAAAACATACTATTTTCGACCAATCTAAAGATATTCTTTCAATGTTATTGGATAAGGAGAAAGCTTTATTTTTGCCCCACCACTTTGGGGGAATGGCTAAATAATTATCCTATATATTAAAAAACAAAGCTTATAAATAGTAATGAATAGTAAATATACATAAATTCACGCCATCTTTTGTTGACTTTTTTCCCCTATACCCTTTTTATATGTATATATATCCATTTTCTTCAAAGTTAGTTAGATTATTCATCATGGTGAAGTGGTTTTGTGGTTGTATGTGTTTTAAAGAGACTCAAGTTCAAATTATGGGGTTTTTTTTTTTTTTTTTTTTTCCATTTTGTCGAAAACCTAGTTGATTTTAATTACAGCTTTCGTCATAGTGGTTTGACAAAAATCTGGACTTTTTCTTTTTAGTTTTAAGTATAAGTGATTTTCCAATTATTTTCATTTCAATCTTTGAGACCGATATATATATATAAATTTACCTTAGGTGCAATATCTAGCGTTCAAGATACAAGCCTTTGCTTAAAAATAATAGAAGTAAAAGAAAGCAAAAAAATAATAAATAAAAAAGAGTTAATTACATAGTCCATGTGATTTAAAAAAAATAACAATCTAAGGTACTAATAGTTTAAAATCACTTACTAGGTACTAACTTTTTAGTTTTTAACATGTGGGAGTATTAATTACATAGTTAGTCCCTGTGGTTTACACAAACTAACAATCTAAGATACTAATAGTTAACCAGGGAATTAACGTTACCTTTCAAATGTAACACCCCGAAAATATAAATCCGATATTAGAAATTCAAGGATTTCATAAACAAGAATTTACCATCTAGAAATTTTTAACCTAGTTAAAATTACAAGTTTAGAAATAACCAACACTAGATTAAAAACACTAGTAATTAAAGCTAGTTGATAAGGGAGGGACTAAACTTGCCCAAGAATGAAAGTAAAGTCTGAATTTTAACAAAACTCACCAAACACACCATTTTAGGTGTGTCTGGTCGAACAAGAGGAAGGGGGGCGACCAGGGTGTTCTCCAAACTCTAGCTTCACATGAAAATCTGCAAAATTGAAGCCTCAAATCCGTCCCAAATCGAATTCTAAACACAAATTAGTAATCACCTCGTTGTAAGGATCAAAAGGTATGTAAAATTTTGGTACTTTGATCCGTCATGAATTCTAGGTTAATTGTGAAAAACTGAAATTGAGCCTAGTTATGACATGCATGAATGAATGTTGAATTAATATGATGTTTAGAGTCAAACCCTAGGTGATTCCTTGTGAAAACTTTGCATCATATTTGTAAAGTTTGGGGTTTACATGTTAGGAGGCTATGAGCTTGAAGAAAACTTGAAGAATACTAGAATTATGATTATTGTTATAGTGAAATCTGAATTTGTTAAAGTAAATTCAGAAATATAGATGTCAAGATGTATGTGAAATTTATTAATTTAGTGAAAATAGATGTTAATTACAAATCATGAACTTGGTGATAATTATAGAAGAATCTGACCCGTTAGGTGTTTGTTGAAATGCCTAAGAGAGGATTTAAATGATAAAAATATGATGAGAACGCAGATTTGATCATGTTTCACAATGATATGAATATGGTCATGAAAAGAATTCTAAACAAGCTGTAAACTGAATCTTCTAGGCAAAGAGTTCGGATCACCAAGCGGACAAGCCGGAGGGAATTCACGAGGGAAAGACGTGCTCTAAAGGTACGAAATTACCGTTTCGTTACATTATAAATAAATTGTTAGTTTTATGTTGTAGTTTTTGAAAACATGGTAAACAAGATAGATCAATACGTCACGGAAGTGACTTTTGCAACTTAAACAAGTGAAACAGGTCAAACGTTTGATAGAAATTGGATTTTTGTAATACCTTATTTGATGCCCAAATCTTGGCATCCAAACAGGTCGAACAATCAAGTAAGACATAATCAATGCTCCGGAATTATGATAGATTGTTCTTTGATGCTTGGTTAATATATAACATATGAGAAATACGAGGTTTTAATGTATCGGTGTCATAGAAAAACTGAAATCCGAGAGTTGGAAACCTTGGTGTAATGAACATACAAAACCAAACATGAAGTTCCAGGTACTACCGTAAATTACGGTATTACCGTAATTTACGGTAGAGGTGAGATGTTTTACGGCATGGATCTCCTGGTTTACGGTGGCTTTGTCATAAACTGACCACCGTAACTTACGGTAGAACCGTAAGTTACGGTAAGTCCTGAACTTGTGAAAATCTTGTAAAATGTTAAAAGTTCAAGATCATTTAAATCATAGTTTTGATCAATTATTAATCCTAACCATTTTGACATAAATGTATATTTAAACATTGCAGTTTTAGGTGCTCAAAGTTATGGACGACGATCAATCAACTTTTGAAGAACCGAACACAACCTTTGAAGCTTCCGCTATGTTTTAATCGTACTTAAATGTTGTTCATGGGTTGTAAACAAATTTCTCAAACAGCTTTTGAATGTTCCAACCTAGTCATTAGTTGACTAAGGTTTTTGATACTTCCGAAATTTATGTTATTTTAATATCTTTGGTATGAATTTAGAAATTAATTCAAGTAAAAATTTAAGGGTGTTACAAGTTGGTAATCAGAGCCTAAGGTTGTCAACAAAGTGTTCGGTTCAAGCTTGATCGATCGTCCGGTAAGAACTAACTTATTTGTTAATAAATTATGTACTACGTAAAGAATAAGAAATGAACAATATGCATGAAACGAGTGTGTAAGCTCACTCAAAAACAAGAAATGCATGAAACAAGAATGATTAAATCAAGTTACGAACTTGATTGAATTGAAACAAGAATGATTAAATCAAGTTACGAACTTGATTGAATTGAAACAAGAATGATTAAATCAAGTTACGAACTTGATTGAATTGAAACAAGAATGATTAAATCAAGTTACGAACTTGATTGAATTGAAACAAGAATGATTAAATCGAGTTATGAACTTGATTAAATCAAAACAAGTAAAGCATGTGTTATAAATGGAATGTTTAACAATTTATGTAAACATTTCAGAAATAGAGATGTCTGATGGAGGTAATGATAATGCGGTGCCAAGAGTCACCGAACAAGTGAGGGAAGTGATTGCCGAAGAGGTTGGAAAGGCGATCGAAAAAAGCTTGTCGGGCTTTATTGATAAAATTCAAAACACAGTTTTATCAATAGTAGAAGAGAGAATCAAGAAATTGGAAGATGATTCCAATTCAGCAAAGGAAAAACATGGTGGACGAAAGCCTTGTTCATACAAGGAATTCATGGCCTGTAAACCACCAATATATAATGGGGAGGTTGATCCAATTGTGTGCCAACGATGGCTAAGTGATATCGAAGGAGTATTCGAGAGAACTCATTGTGATGAAAATGACTACGTAGCTTATGGTACGGGTCAATTAAGAGGTCAAGCGAAAGATTGGTGGGATAACAAAAAGAAGGAGATTGGAAGTGAAGCGGCTAAGGCCATGACATGGGAGGAGTTTAAGACGCCGTTTCTTAAACACCATAGTCCCAAAGCGGTCATAAATAGAATCAAGGAAGAGTTTATGCAACTCAGACACAAGGGTGAATCCATAGACAAGATCACGAGGATGTTTATGGACAAGATAAAGTTCTGTGATGATTTGGTGACAAACGAAGAACAAAAGGTCTATTACTACCATAACATGCTAAGTGCGGAGTATAGAGAGTTCATAACCCCTTCAAAATACGAGACCCTTACCGAGATTGTCAATGCTGCTCGGGAAAGGGAGATCGAACTGAAAAAGTGCATAGAACGGGGTGAACGAAGGGCACAAGATGTGAATCCAAGCCCTACTAAGAAGGCACGAACAAACGAAAGCGCAAAGAAATCTGATAAGAAAGACGGGTCGCCAAGTTGCAGAATCTGCGGGAAGGGTCATAAAGGCGAATGCCGTTACAAGGATAAGCCTTGTCCCATATGCAAGAAAACGGGACATATAGCTATATCATGCCCGGAGAAAGTGACGGTTTGTTACAATTGTTATCGAACGGGTCACAAGAAGTCGGAATGCCCGGAACTGGTTGGAAAGAAGGATGGGCAGGAACCGAAAGGTGAAGCCCCGAAAGCAAAGGCAAGATCTTTCCAACTAACCGCCGCAGAAGCAAAGGTTGAACCTGACGTGGTCTCAGGTATATTTGTTGTAAATTCAATTCCTGCACACGTGTTATTTGATACGGGTGCGAATAAATCCTTTGTTTCATATGGACTTATTCGACATCCTTCATTTATTCTAACAAAATTACCTGTGCCTTTAGAAGTAGAGATAGGTAATAACAAAAGTTTTATTGTTTGTGATGTATGTGAAAATTGTAAACTGAGCATCGACGATGAAGAATATTTGATAAATCTAATCCCGATGTCGATGGGAGAATTTCAAGTAGTTGTTGGGATGGATTGGCTATCTCGACACCATGCAAAGGTCGTGTGCTTCCGTAAAGAGATAAAACTAACATCTTCGAGCGGAAAACACGTCACCATTTATGGCGAAAAAGGAGGCAACCCCATAGTATGCTCAATGTTGAAAGCTCACAAGCTAATGAAGCGAGGATGCAAGGCATTCATAATATACGCTAATGAGCCCGAGAAAGAATCACGAAAGATTGGAGATGTACCGGTAGTACGAGATTATGAAGATGTTTTTCCGGAAGATTTACCGGGGATACCGCCTGAACGGGAAGTAGAGTTCGGGATCGAATTGATTCCGGGCGCGAAACCCGTAGCAAAAGCCCCGTACCGACTTGCACCGTCGGAATTACAAGAGTTGATGTCCCAAATCCAAGATCTGCTTGACAAGGGATTCATAAGGCCGAGTGTGTCTCCTTGGGGCGCACCGGTATTGTTCGTGAGAAAGAAAGACGGGAGCATGCGCATGTGTATTGATTTCCGGGAGTTAAACAAACTCACGGTAAAGAACCGATACCCGCTCCCGAGGATAGATGATTTATTCGACCAACTACAAGGTGCGAACTGGTTTTCCAAAATTGACCTTAGATCGGGGTATCACCAACTAAAGGTCAAAGAAGAAGATGTGCCGAAGACGGCTTTCCGCACGAGATACGGACATTACGAATTCCTCGTGATGTCATTTGGGCTAACAAACGCACCCGCGGCTTTCATGGACCTCATGAACCGGGTTTGCAAGCCAATGTTGGAAAAGTCGGTCATCGTGTTTATCGATGATATCTTGGTGTACTCGAAAAGTGAAACTGAACACGCACACCACTTACAAGAAGTGTTAGAGACACTTAGGCGAGAGAAGTTATATGCAAAATTCTCTAAATGTGCCTTTTGGATACGAGAGGTTCAATTTTTAGGCCATGTCATAAATGCCGACGGAGTTTTGGTGGATCCGTCAAAGATAGAGGCTGTGTCAAAATGGAATTCCCCGAAGAACCCTTCAGAAATTAGAAGCTTTTTGGGGCTTGCGGGATACTATAGGAGATTCATCCAAGATTTCTCCAAGATTGCGTCACCACTAACAAAGCTAACACGAAAGAAAGAAAGGTTTATTTGGGGTGTTGATCAAGAGAAAGCGTTTCAAACGCTAAAAGAAAAGTTAACTCAAGCTCCGGTATTGACATTGCCGGACGGAGTCGAAGACATGGAGGTTTATTCGGATGCTTCACTATCGGGACTCGGTTGCGTGTTGATGCAACGGGGCAAGGTAATAGCCTATGCCTCGAGGCAATTGAAGATACACGAGAAGAAATATCCCACACACGATCTCGAGTTGGCGGCGGTAGTGTTTGCATTAAAAATATGGAGGCACTACTTGTATGGGGTAAAGTGCACCATATTCACCGACCACAAGAGTTTGAAATCCTTCTTCGATCAGAAGGAGTTAAATATGCGACAAAGGCGATGGCTGGAAACGGTGAAAGACTACGATTGCGAAATACGTTACCACCCAGGAAAGGCTAATGCGGTGGCGGATGCGTTGAGCAGAAAAACGGATTATGTCCCGATTCGAGTAAGATCGATGCAACTCGTGGTAACCTCAGGTATACTTGAACGTATTCGAGAGGCGCAATTAGAAGCAGTAAAAGAAGAGAATTGGAAGAAAGAAAGAATAATTGGTCAGTTGAAAGATTTGTCGGATGGGAATCACGGGTTAAAGACTCGATCCAGAAGGATATGGGTCCCACATACCTGTGGAGTGAAGGCGCTTCTACTTAATGAAGCTCATAAATCCCGTTATTCAATTCATCCGGGTGCGACCAAGATGTATAATGACTTGAAACAAAATTATTGGTGGCCCGGAATGAAGAGGGATGTGGCGAAGTTTGTGGAAAAGTGCTTGACATGTTTACAAGTCAAGGCGGAGCACCAAAAACCATATGGCAAACTCCAACCGTTAGAAATTCCGGTTTGGAAATGGGAACATATTACAATGGACCTATTAACCAAGTTGCCTACGACGAATCGTGGTTTTGATGCCATATGGGTAGTGGTGGATAGATTGACGAAAAGTGCTCACTTCATTCCGATTCGTGAGACTTATACGTCAGAAAAGATGTCGGAAGTTTATACCAATGAAATTATAGCACGTCATGGGGTACCGGTGTCCATCGTGTCTGATAGGGATACCCTGTTTACTTCAAATTTCTGGCGAGATTTTCAAGAGCAAATGGGAACCAAATTGTTCCTTAGCACTGCGTACCATCCTCAAACGGATGGACAAAGTGAAAGAACAATACAGACATTGGGGGACATGCTACGGGCGTGTATAATCGACTTTGGAGGCAGTTGGGATGTTCACCTACCGTTAGTCGAGTTTTCATATAACAACAGTTACCAATCTAGTATTAAGATGGCACCATACGAAATGCTTTACGGTAGGAAGTGTCGAACCCCGGTATGTTGGGGTGAAGTGGGTCCACGTGAACTCGCCCACCAAGATATAGTACGAGCCACGAATGAAAAGATCGATAAAGTTCGGGCACACTTGAAAGCGGCTCAAGACAGGCAAAAGGCGTATGCTGATAAAAGGAAAAGGCCGATTGAATTCCAAGTTGGTGACATGGTCATGCTAAAAGTCTCCCCATGGAAAGGTGTTATTAGATTCAGAAAAAGGGGGAAGCTAAGCCCAAGGTTTATTGGACCATTTAAAATTATCGGAAAGGTTGGCAAGGTAGCTTACGCCTCGAGTTACCGGAGGAACTAAGTGGGATCCATGGCACGTTTCACGTGTCACAATTAAGAAAGTGCCTAGCAGACGAAACGGCCTATATCCATTACGATGATATTGAAGTGGATAATAGTCTGAATTATGCAGTGAGACCGGTGGAGATTTTAGACCAAAAGGTCAAACATTTACGAAATAAACAAATTGACCAAGTCAAAGTCAAATGGGAGCATAGGAAAGGTTCGGACACTACGTGGGAGTCCGAAGAGGAGATGCGACGGCTTTATCCTACTTTATTCGGTACGTAACTTGGTTTCGGGGACGAAACCCTTTTAAGGGGGGTGGACTTGTAACACCCTGAAAATATAAGTCCGATATTAGAAATTCAAGGATTTCATAAACAAGAATTAACCATCTAGAAATTTTTAACCTAGTTAAAATTACAAGTTTAGAAATAACCAACACTAGATTAAAAACACTAGTAATTAAAGCTAGTTGATAAGGGAGGGACTAAACTTGCCCAAGAATGAAAGTAAAGTCTGAATTTTAACAAAACTCACCAAACACACCATTTTAGGTGTGTCTGGTCGAACAAGAGGAAGGGGGGCGACCAGGGTGTTCTCCAAACTCTAGCTTCACATGAAAATCTGCAAAATTGAAGCCTCAAATCCGTCCCAAATCGAATTCTAAACACAAATTAGTAATCACCTCGTTGTAAGGATCAAAAGGTATGTAAAATTTTGGTACTTTGATCCGTCATGAATTCTAGGTTAATTGTGAAAAACTGAAATTGAGCCTAGTTATGACATGCATGAATGAATGTTGAATTAATATGATGTTTAGAGTCAAACCCTAGGTGATTCCTTGTGAAAACTTTGCATCATATTTGTAAAGTTTGGGGTTTACATGTTAGGAGGCTATGAGCTTGAAGAAAACTTGAAGAATACTAGAATTATGATTATTGTTATAGTGAAATCTGAATTTGTTAAAGTAAATTCAGAAATATAGATGTCAAGATGTATGTGAAATTTATTAATTTAGTGAAAATAGATGTTAATTACAAATCATGAACTTGGTGATAATTATAGAAGAATCTGACCCGTTAGGTGTTTGTTGAAATGCCTAAGAGAGGATTTAAATGATAAAAATATGATGAGAACGCAGATTTGATCATGTTTCACAATGATATGAATATGGTCATGAAAAGAATTCTAAACAAGCTGTAAACTGAATCTTCTAGGCAAAGAGTTCGGATCATCAAGCGGACAAGCCGGAGGGAATTCACGAGGGAAAGACGTGCTCTAAAGGTACGAAATTACCGTTTCGTTACATTATAAATAAATTGTTAGTTTTATGTTGTAGTTTTTGAAAACATGGTAAACAAGATAGATCAATACGTCACGGAAGTGACTTTTGCAACTTAAACAAGTGAAACAGGTCAAACGTTTGATAGAAATTGGATTTTTGTAATACCTTATTTGATGCCCAAATCTTGGCATCCAAACAGGTCGAACAATCAAGTAAGACATAATCAATGCTCCGGAATTATGATAGATTGTTCTTTGATGCTTGGTTAATATATAACATATGAGAAATACGAGGTTTTAATGTATCGGTGTCATAGAAAAACTGAAATCCGAGAGTTGGAAACCTTGGTGTAATGAACATACAAAACCAAACATGAAGTTCCAGGTACTACCGTAAATTACGGTATTACCGTAATTTACGGTAGAGGTGAGATGTTTTACGGCATGGATCTCCTGGTTTACGGTGGCTTTGTCATAAACTGACCACCGTAACTTACGGTAGAACCGTAAGTTACGGTAAGTCCTGAACTTGTGAAAATCTTGTAAAATGTTAAAAGTTCAAGATCATTTAAATCATAGTTTTGATCAATTATTAATCCTAACCATTTTGACATAAATGTATATTTAAACATTGCAGTTTTAGGTGCTCAAAGTTATGGACGACGATCAATCAACTTTTGAAGAACCGAACACAACCTTTGAAGCTTCCGCTATGTTTTAATCGTACTTAAATGTTGTTCATGGGTTGTAAACAAATTTCTCAAACAGCTTTTGAATGTTCCAACCTAGTCATTAGTTGACTAAGGTTTTTGATACTTCCGAAATTTATGTTTATTTTAATATCTTTGGTATGAATTTAGAAATTAATTCAAGTAAAAATTTAAGGGTGTTACATCAAAAAAAAAAAAAAAAAAACCCAGGGAATTAACATGTTGAAAAATAGAAAGTTAATACCCTAAGAAATGATTTTAAACTATTAGTACCTTAGATTGTTACTTTGTGTAAACCATATGGACTAACTATGTAATTAACTCAATAAAAAAAGCAGAAAGTTAATAAAATACAAAATCAAAATAAATTACTAAATTCCCAAACCAACCTCCGCCCCCACCCTTCTCCACACCACACAACAACAAACCTTCTTCTAACAGCATCATCTACGATTTTTAGCGCCCACAAAACTTTAGATCGGTGCATCAAAGTGTTTCTTCACATTAAATGAGTTCCCGACCGGTGTTTGAGATTTCAAGAAAGACACAAGTTGGGCTACACAAGACAGATGGCCGGAGAATCGGAAGTAATAGGTGACCGAAAAAATCAAGTTAAAAAATCAAATGTGTTTCCTCAAATGAAAGTTGTGTCATATGGTCGTATTAAGTAAAGAAACATAGTGTCCCATCGACTTGGGAAACATAGGGTTTTAATGCTAGTTGGAAAACCCCTAACTGTTATATTAACTTAGTAAGTTAAATAATTAGCCCTTTATGTGTAAAACTATTTAAATACGCTTGCGTTATAATAGTTTATAGATTGAAACCGAAATTTTTGACAAACCACATGGATGAAAGCATAATCAACTCTCATTGATAAAAGAAAGTTTATGCACAATATATTCTACTCAAAGTCTAGTAACCCATTTTCTAACTGGATTTACTTGAGCCATATAAACCAATCCAACTTCTAAAACCAAACCAAACATTTTGAGCCACCTATATACTATCTATTGCTTTTTAACTTTTTTAGAATAAAATCGGGTTAGTTAGTATAGTATACTTACAATTAAAATTTTATGTATATAATATATACACAATTTATATGAAAATAAAAAAAAATATTAAAGATAAGACCTAAGTTTGGAGAAACTGAAGAGAGAAGTTTGGTTGAGGATAAGCGATCAAGGTCACAAGAGCATTCACATCATATCTGTTAGGGGAGGATTTTCTAACAATTAGTGATCCTTATTCGTTATCCTAATTAATGATCCTTATTTCTGTGACAGATAGTGATCCTCAGAAGAGCTTCAGGATCAGGATCATGGATCACTTTAGGGATCCTCGTACTAACGATTGTTTATTTGTGTTTTGTATTACTTCGCAGGAGTAACAAGCTTGACTTGGTCTTGGCAACGGTACTAAGGAATATTCCGCGGGCATTTCGCACACGATTGACCAAAAATGGACGTTGTGGAGAACGTGGGAGCTTGGCACAAAAGTCGGATAGTTAGTTAGTGCAGTTAACTTCTATTTTAAAAGGAGTAACGAGCTAGAATTAGAACACTTAGTCATTTTTTCAGCTACACACACTCTCATATACTCGCACACTTGAAGCTCTCGACGAACATTCATTCATTTTCACTCACTTTTACACCTTTCACGATAGTGATCCTTGTACCTAGCTCGTTACTATCCGAAGTTGTAAACGTTTATTGATTTATTTGAGCTTGGTGATCGGTAGTTTCCATCACCCGGGGTTTTTTATGCCGGAGATCAACTCTTGATCAAGGGCTTTTTCCCCGTATAAATCCTTGTGTCATTTGTGCAATTTACATTAAAGTGATCCTTGTCATTGTTCTACATTTCAAGCATCATACCCCGTAACAGAGAGTTTGGTTGCAATATCCTCATCAGATTTTTTGACCAAAACAGTTTGGCGCCCACCGTGGGGCAATTGGTGCTTCATCCTTAGAAAAATTCGCATTTCTGTGCTCATTTCAGTTCACTACAACCAAGCAAATGGCTTCCTCAGCGAAGAATGCTTCAAATTTGATGCCCTCATTCACTTCTTCACAAGGCGTTCCCCCTTTGCCTCCACCACCTTCTGGATCCCAGAAGAATGCTGAGAATGCTGCGAAGAAACCAACTCCCATTTTCTCAAAACCTCCAACTTCTTCTGCTTCTTACACTCCCACTACTAGTGACATGTTTACTTTGATTTTGCAGATGAAGGATCAGATACGGCAGCAGGATAAGACCAATGAGAGGATTCTCAAAGAAATCGGAGATCTCAAGAAACAAAAGAAAACGGCAGAGGATCATTCCCCACTGGTGCCGAAATCCTTGAATTTTGATACTCCGGTGATTACTTCTCAGCCATCAGTGGTTCCAGACGTTCAATATGTGGGTGGACCGAAAGGAGTGCACTACGGAACAACAACATTGACCCAGGCATCAGGTTCATATTTCCAGCCAGCGGGATCCTATCCTCAGCATATGGGATCCCTCACGAATTCAGGAGGATATTCAGGAATGCAGCAGATTCAAGGATCTTCCTTTGTTCCAGGATCATCCCAGGTTCAAGGATCCTCCTTTGTTCCAGGATCATCCCAGGTTCAAGGATCCTCATTTGTTCCAGGATCATCCCAGGTTCAAGGATCCTCCTTTGTTCCAGGATCATCCCAGGTTCAAGGATCCTCCTTTGTTCCAGGATCATCCCAGGTTCAAGGATCCTCCTTTCTTCCAGGATCATCCCAGGTTCAAGGATCCTCCTTTGTTCCAGGACCGTCCCAATTTCAGGGATCCTTCCAGATGCCAGGATCCTTGAGGAGTTTGCAAACAGGAAGTTCAGATGTCCATCAGGGAGATTTTATTCCAATGCAGACCAATGCTTCTACTGGTCCCTCGATCATTCCAGAGCCCCAACAATATGGATTGACATCCATTCTTCCTAATTTGAATCCGATGGGAGGTAACACTTTTAATAATTCTTATACTACTAACCATGGTCTTATGCAGGATCCAGGTATCAATCATGCCATGGCCAGAGAATTGCAAAAGCTAAAGGATATGATATCAAGTGTTCCAGGAGTGGTCAAACCTATCCCAGAGATTGCAGATGGGAGCCACAAGATATCTCGTTTTGCACCACCAATCTGTGATGCTGAGATACCCAAGAGGTTCCATGTGCCAACAATGAAGCTGTATGATGGTTCGACGGATCCTGAAGAGCATATAGCACAATACAGGGAGAGGATGGAGATCAATCCAATCCCAGAAAGGTTAAAGGAAGCATGCCTATGCAAGGGATTTGGATCCACTCTTACTGGATCAGCTCTCAAATGGCTGCTAAGTCTCCCCCCTACTCTATTACCTCATTTGCTAATCTAGTTAACCTGTTTAATAATCAGTTTTCTTATAGTAGAAAATTTGAACGATTAACCAGTGATCTATACAGGATAACCCAGGGTCATAATGAATCATTAAGGGATTACATTACCAAATTCAGTAAAGAATCCTTAGACATTCCCAACTTAGATATAGCCACGGCTGTTGAGGCCTTTAAAATGGGATTGCTTAGGGATTCGTCGTTCTATGATGATCTTGTTATGACACCATGCAGGAACTTAGATGAGGTAAGAACCCGAGCACTTAGGTTCATTCGGCTAGAGGATGACAAGAGGATCCAGGAGAGGTTAGCATGATCCTCAAAGCAGGAAAAGCAAGGATCCTCATTCAGGAACAACAAGTTCAGATCCTACAACAGATCTGATAACCAGAACGTGCATTCTATTGATCAAGAAGAGGATGATGAGGATTATCCTCCAATTTCTGAATATTGTTTTTCTGTTGATAACAATGAACTAATCCTTGCGATGCAGAATCTAGGTGATAAAGCTAGATGGCCCAGAAAAAATGATAGGCCAGCTGCAACTAAGGATAAATCAAAGTGGTGTGCATACCATGAAGATTTTGGGCACCTCACAGAAGAATGTATTGCACTAAGAAAGGAAATTGGATACTTGTTGAGCAAGGGGCATCTAAAAGAATTGTTGGGAAGAAAAAAGTCAAGGACTCAGGATCCTGAAAGGATCCCTGAGAAGGCTCCAGCCCCTCCAGCAGATGCACAAGTGATAAACTTTATTTCTGGAGGATCAGACATTTGTGGCACATCCTTCTCAGCGGCTAAAAGGCATGCAAAGGAAACTAAAATGGATAATGGAGAAAGACCAGTTCGAACATCAAGTGTCTCCGAAGGAAAAGTCATAACCTTTGATGAGGATGATCGTGTTGATATCCAGGATCCTCATCACGATGGTTTAGTTATTACTCTTTTCATTTCTAACCATTTTGTCCGCATGATCCTTATAGACGGAGGAAGCTCAGTGAACATTATCCAGCTTGATGTTCTAAAGAAGATGGGAATTCCTGAATCAGATATCATACCAAGATCCTCCGTGCTTGTAGGATTTAGTGGCGAAACTAAGAATACCCTGGGGGACATTAAACTCCCAATATATATCGAAGGCCTACACTCTTATCAAAAAATTTGTGTTATTGACTGTTTATCTTGTTGTAATGTTATCCTTGGCAGGCCCTGGATACACGATATGAAAGCAGTCCCATCTACCTACCATCAATGTGTCAAGCTCCCTAGTCCTTGGGGAATAGTGAAGATTGATAGTGATCAGCAGGAGGCTAAGAATTGCTACACTTCATCGATGAAACCAGCCTCGAAGTCAAGGGAGCAATAGCAATCAAGGTATCCTCCAAGGGATGTCTTGGAGGTAAGAGAGCAGGATGTGGTAGAAATCCTCATGGATCCCGATGATCCTGAATCCAAAATCTATACCGGATCAGGGATCCTTGGCGAAATGAAGAAAGACCTTGTATCCTTCCTCAAAAGGAGAAAGACTACCTTTGCATGGAAACACAAAGACATGACTGGTATATCCAGAGATGTAATCACTCACAAACTCGGCATTGACAGGTCCTTCAAACCAATCCATCAAAGGAGAAGAAAGTTTGCACCGGAAAGGAATGCCATTATCCAGGAAGAGGTAGAGAAATTGCTCCGGGCAGGTATGATTAGAGAGGTCAAGTATCCAAGATGGTTGGCCAATGTGGTTGTTGTTCAAAAGAAAAACGGAAAGTGGAGGGTATGTGTCGATTTTACCGATTTAAATAAGGCATGTCCCAAGGATCCTTTCCCATTACCCCACATTGACTCCATGGTGGATGCAACTGCGGGTTAATAAATGTTGACTTTTATGGATGCCTCATCTGGATTTCAACAAATCCAAATGGAACCATCCGACCAAGAGGATACAGCCTTCATGACTCCAACTGGTATATACTACTATATTGCTATGCCGTTCGGATTAAGAAATGCAGGTGCAACATATCAAAGGCTGGTGAATATGATGTTTAAGGATCAGATTGGACAAACTATGGAGGTTTACATAGATGATATGGTGGTAAAATCCTTAAAAGCTGAGGATCACCTAAGAGACTTGGAGGAAGCATTCAATATCCTTGATAAATATAATATGAAGCTTAATCCTTCAAAATGTCACTTTGGTGTTAAAGCAGGTAAATTCTTAGGATATATGGTGACAAAGAGAGGCATTGAAGCTAGTCCGGAACAGATCAAAGCTATAGTGAACATCAAATCTCCGGCCAATGCTAAGGATGTTCAAAGGCTAACAGGCAGGATAGCAGCTTTGAACAGATTCATATCCAAATCCTCAGAGAAATGCAAAGAATTCTATGATATCCTAAGGAAGAACAAGAAATTTGAGTGGACTGAGAAGCATGAGAATGCCTTAAGAGATCTCAAAGATTATCTATCCTCAGCCCCAGCCTTGATGAAACCAGAAAAAGGCGATGTGCTATCCTTGTATCTTGCAGTATCCTCAAAAGCAGTAAGTGCGGTCCTTGTTAAGGATCATGAAGGTACACAACATCCTGTCTATTATGTAAGTAAAAGTTTACTTGATGCCGAATCCAGGTATTCACACCTTGAAAAGCTTATTCTTGCATTAATTATGGCATCTACTAAGTTGAGACACTATTTTGAAACTCATGTTATTGTTGTTAAAACTAATTTTCCAATTAAGAATGTCCTCAGGAAACCAGAGATGTCAGGAAGGATGGCTAAGTGGGCAGTGAAGCTAAGTGCATATGATATAAGATATGAGCCTAGGACAGCCATCAAATCCCAAGCATTAGCCGAATTTGTGGCTGATTTCAGTAGTGATTTACAAAAAGAAGCTGAGTTAGAAGTCCAGCAGTTAGAGGAGACTAAGGATCCTTGGATACTCTATACTGATGGATCCTCAAATGTTAAAGGCACAGGGCTTGGAATACTACTAAAATCGCCACAGGGGGACATAATACCCCACTCTATAGCTTGTGAGTTCCAAACCACTAATAATGAGGCTGAATATGAAGCCTTAATTGCTGGTTTGCAAATTGCAAAGCATATGGGGATCAGGTATCTTGAGGTACATGTAGATTCATTGTTAATTACAAACCACTTTAATGGATCCTATGCTGTTAAAGGTGAAAAGCTAACCAAATATTTAGAGATAGTCAAAAGTTTGGCACTCTCTTTTGTTTCCTTTAGTTTAACGCAGGTACCAAGGGAAGAAAATACAGAGGCTGATGCATTGGCTAACTTAGGATCATCCTTGAAGATCCCGGAGGATATCAAGATCCCTATTATTCATATCCTGACCCCGGCTATCGAGGATCATGTGGCTATGGAGATAGGAAATGATTCTGCAATTATCCCTAGTGAGGATACTCGATCCCATTCAGGATCAGGATCATGGATCTCACCAATTATGAGATACTTACAACATGGAGAGATTCCTACAGGAGAAAACCCTAGGGCTTTCAAAATTAAGGTATCTCAATTCACAATTTTAAATAATATGTTGTATAGACGATCTCTTGCAGGACCATACTTGAGATGCATTGAGGATCCTGAAATCCAAGAAGTTTTAAAAGACTTCCATGAAGGAGATTGTGGAAACCACACTGGGGGCAGGGCATTATTCTCAAGGATCCTGAGGACAGGATACTACTGGCCAACCATGAAGAGAGATGCTGTGGAGTATGCTAAGAGATGTGATCCTTGTCAGAGACACAGCAATATCCTTCATCAACCAGCTGAATTATTGCATCCTATATCCTCCTCTTGGCCATTTATGAGATGGGGAATGGATATAGTTGGTAAGCTCCCTAAGGCACCTGGTGGAAAAGTATTCATGCTAGCTATGACCGATTACTTCTCCACGTGGATAGAGGCTGAAGCTTTCGCCCAAGTCAGAGAAAAGGAAGTTATATCCTTCATTAAAAGAAATATTATAACTAGATTTGGAATTCCTTCTGAGATTATATGTGACAATGGTTCCCAATTTATTGGGGGCAGAACCACTAACTTTTGTGACAGCTGGGGGATTAAGATGATAACATCAACACCAGTCCACCCACAAGCTAATGGTCAAGCAGAATCATCCAACAAGATCATCATCAACAATTTGAAGAAGAAGCTTGGATCGAAGAAAGGGAAATGGGCAGAAGAACTACCCTATGTGCTTTGGGCTGATAGGACAACCCCTAAGAATGCTACTGGTCAAACACCATTCTCTTTGGTATTTGGGGCAGAGTCAGTGATCCCAACATAAATGGTGGTTCCAACTGCTAGAACAAGTACCCGTGATCCTGAGGAGAATGATGAGAACTTGGCCCAAGACCTGGATACTATTGAAGAAATCAGGGATATGGCTAGGATAAGGATGGCCAGTTATCATCAGAGAATGGCTGGTGCTTACAACAAAAATGTCAGGATCAGGAAGTTTCAAGTTGGAGATATGGTATTAAGGAATGCATTTCAGAATACCACCAATCCTGCTGATGGAAAATTAGCTCCAAAATGGGAAGGTCCTTATTTGATTGAAGCTGAAGCAAGAAAGGGGGCATATAGATTGCTAACCATGGAAGGTGATTTGCTACCAAGAGCTTGGAATGTTGTCCACTTAAAGAAATATTTCATGTGAGCATGATCCTCATGGCACAGATGATCCTCACGATAGGGGTATCCTTAAAGGATCCTTAAAGTATCAGTTATCCTTACTTAGGTAATATCCTAAACTTTAACTATTTTATTTCTTTATTTCCTCATATAAGGATAAGGATCATGTATCCTTTATCCATCTCTCACGTGAGTTTGAGTTTTGAAAGTTCAGGTATCCTTAGCATAACATTGGTTATCCGCAGAAGCAATCCGTTCCTTGGGTTTAACCCCAGTTATTTGGGCTTGACCCCAGTTCCGTCTGTAGCGCATGATGATCCTGGTATAGTTCAAGGCAGTGGGACCAGTACTCGTTTTAGGGGCTGATAATTCCATTGTACTGGCTATGCCTAGGATCCTACGTATAATGGTAGACGTACCATACATCCGTTCCTAAGGTTTATAACGTTTTCACGTTAGCTAAGGTTTCTAACGTTTTCACGTTAGCTAAGGTTTTGGCATTTTCATGTCACTAAGTTTGGATAGTCGCCAGTTAGGGCCATACTCCAGTTTACATACGATCCTTGGGCTTGTCCCCAGTTATCCTTGGGCTTGTCCCCAGTTATCCTTGGGCTTGTCCCCAGTTATCCTCAGGCTTGTCCCCAGTTATCCTTGGGCTTGTCCCCAGTTGCTAACTCTTTTCTTATATTGGCTTAGTCCCAAGTTATGCTCTATTTCAGGTTCCTGAAGATAGGCAACTAGGGATCCTTGATCCTTACTTCTCTCTAAGGTTTATCTTATAGTTATCTTTATTATGGTTAGGATCCTAACTTGGATCCTCAGGTATGATCCTTAACTATTTTTAATTCTATTCATTATTTATTTGAATAACCCTAAAAATTTGACAACTAAACTTGTGATCCTTAAAATATTTTACTTTTTGGATTCTTTAACTATAGGATACTTGATCTTGGATCATGTCCTAAATATTTTTTATCTGACTTGTTCAAAATTGTTTATTCAATAAATATGCATCAAAACAAAGGAAAATTAAAGAAACAAAAGGATAACAACACAAGATAAGCGACAAAAGGTTAAGATTTTATTTATTAACAAAAGACTAACCCTTAAAAGGTTGTCAAAATTACCTACCCGAGCATCTACCAGCAAAACGTGGCCCGTCCGCTGGGGTAGGTAAAGGGTGTCCATGATAATAAGTTCAAAGATAGTGCAGGAATATAAAGGCGGCAGGATCACAATGGCTTCATCCCCCAAACAGAGGATCCCTCCACCAATTGCAATCCTGCCTATTGTCCAAAGGATCATACATGATCCTTAATCCTAGAAACTATTGTTCATTACAACCCATTAAATTGTTCAACATCACAACCACAAAAAACTACCATCAAAATAAAAAATTGGGCTCCGGCTGCGTCTAGGAATGTCCATCATCGCCCAATTGTGCAACCTACACCTTTGCTGCATCCTCTTCTCCTCCAGCTGTGGTATCCTTCATCAGATCCTTCCCACTGCCACTTGCCTCAATCGCCAAGACCTCAGTAGCCTCTTCCTCATCATCCTCAAGATCGGCTAACCTTGCTTTCCAGCCCTCAACATCCCAGCTGCTTTTGTCAAAGTGAGGATCTTGAGCTTCCTGGGCCATCTTCAATTTAGTCTGATACATTGTGATGGCAGCAGAGACCTTAGCATTTTCTATGAGATCATGCTTCTCATAGTCAAGGTCAATCAGAAGCTTAGCCGTCTTAGTCTTGGCATCTTGGAGTTCCTTCTGAAGATCAGCAATTGCAAGGTCCTTGAGCACTGCAACCTGTTGGAGGTCAGCAATCTTCTTGTCCTGCTCCTCGACATTCCCCACATAATCCTCAATCTCAGCGAATTTCTGCAAAGGAGATGAAAGATAAGGTCAGGACCGAGTGATCCTCAAATCAGCAGGATATATCAGCAGGATATGCCAGCAGGATATACAGGCAGATACGGTGATCCTTACATCATTGAAGTACTCGAGGAATTGGTGACGGATCAAAGGCAGACCCTGCAAATTCTCACCCTCGGAGGTCTTTCTCTTTTTGCCACCCTTTCCTTTAGTGGGTGCCTTGGGAATGGAGATGCTGGGACTGGTAGTGGACCTCTTCTTCCTGGATCGAACAACATCAAGGTCAGCCGTGTTGAATTGGGATACAGGCTTGGCAGATTTTCCGGCACCTACACATTCAAAGCAAGATAAGTATCCTTATCCTATTTCAATTTACTTATTTATTTTAATATTTCAACTATGCAAAAGGCAGGATACTTACTTGACATGGTAATGGAACCTGAGGATACTTCCTGTGAGTCTTGGGTGTCTATCTTGAATGTCCTTGTTTCAGGATCAAGCTTCCAAAAAGCAGCAAGCCTATCCTTGGTTGCAGGTGATGTGATGATGTGTGAGACGGAAATAGCTGCATAACACAAGACAAAAGGGGTCAGTAATCCTTATACCAAAACAAGACTACCTGGTGATCCTTCTCAGGATCCTCTGGCCTACCATGGGTGGACCAGGTCTTTGGTAGATCCTTTCCGTTTGGAAGGGTATCCCTCCTGACAAAGAAGAAGCGACGTTTCCAATTTGTGTCATTCTTGGTGACTTTAAGAAGGGGGTGTTCTTCGCCGGGTTTTCGTTTGAACAAATAACGATGGGAACCAAAGGTAGTAAGATCATACAATTGTGTCAGCTCTGACATGCCTAAATCAATGCCTTCCTGTTCGATGATCCTCTCCAGGGTGTACAAAACCCTCCAAATCATCGGCATGGCTTGGATGTAAGAGATGCCGGTAAGGGAAAAGAAGGATTGTGTAAGTTCTGGGAAAGGATAGGTGTATCCTATGGCAAATGGAGTAACTGGAAAGGCGACCCATGTTTCTGAAACATAGTCGCTCAGAATAGTAGGATCGAAGGGTTTGAAAAAGGCATTCGCCGGAAAACAGTGACGGATTTTATCTACTTGTGCATCGTTAAAGCAACACCTCTCATTCGCCGTGTCTTTGATGATCTTTTGACTCTTCAAATGGCTATCCTTCTTGTGATCCTTGCCCGGTGAGCTTCGGAGCATCATTCTCAAAGTGATGGTGATAAAGAAAGAAAAACAGAGTAAGAGAGGGAGAAAGGGGAGAAAGAGATACCTGATTGATCTTCGACTGAGAATATAAAGGGAGTTTCTTTCGGATTTAAATGCATTTGATCCTATCTCTATCTCCTATTTATAATCATGATCGTGCAGGGTTGTCACTTCTGTGACGTCATGGTTGCAACGGCTAGTTCGATATCAACGGCTATATATCCGTTAGTTAGTTGCGGATAAGATCAAGAAAATATAACTCGCTTATTTTACAAATTACTCCTTATATTTTGGGGGCAATTGTTAGGGGAGGATTTTCTAACAATTAGTGATCCTTATTCGTTATCCTAATTAATGATCCTTATTTCTGTGACAGATAGTGATCCTCAGAAGAGCTTCAGGATCAGGATCATGGATCACTTTAGGGATCCTCGTACTGACGATTGTTTATTTGTGTTTTGTATTACTTCGCAGGAGTAACAAGCTTGACTTGGTCTTGGCAACGGTACTAAGGAATATTCCGCGGGCATTTCGCACACGATTGACCAAAAATGGACGTTGTGGAGAACGTGGGAGCTTGGCACAAAAGTCGGATAGTTAGTTAGTGTAGTTAACTTCTATTTTAAAAGGAGCAACGAGCTAGAATTAGAACACTTAGTCATTTTTTCAGCTACACACACTCTCATATACTCGCACACTTGAAGCTCTCGACGAACATTCATTCATTTTCACTCACTTTTACACCTTTCACGATAGTGATCCTTGTACCTAGCTCGTTACTATCCGAAGTTGTAAACGTTTATTGATTTATTTGAGCTTGGTGATCGGTAGTTTCCATCACCCGGGGTTTTTTATGCCGGAGATCAACTCTTGATCAAGGGCTTTTTCCCCGTATAAATCCTTGTGTCATTTGTGCAATTTACATTAAAGTGATCCTTGTCATTGTTCTACATTTCAAGCATCATACCCCGTAACAGAGAGTTTGGTTGCAATATCCTCATCAGATTTTTTGACCAAAACAATATCCATCATTTTTTTTATATCAAAGAGCCTTTGACCTAATGGTATCAAGGTGTTGGATAAGACTTTGCCTTTTAATATGGTGAGGGTTCAAATTCCATTGGTGACAAAATTAAGGCGTTCAAAAAAAGAAACATTTTTTCATACCTTTATCATCACATTTTATCTCTTCTCCATTCACAGTCACTTTCAAAATATATTAAAAATTATAGATGCTGAACAGTGTCTCCTAAAATATACATATGAACAATAACATTTTCTCTTCTCTCTACTCACAACCACTTAGAAGTTTAACTGATGTCAATTTTTTTTATCTAAAGCTTAAATTTTACTTGTGAACAATTTAATAACCTTAGTATAGGTATGTTCATAATGTGTTTTCTAGAGTTAAATGCCCGGATAGTCTCTGTGGTTTGTCATTTTTTCACCTTTAGTCCCTAACTTTCTAAAATTACAGCTATAGTCCTCAACTTTTCTATTTTCGTTTTCGGATAGTCCCTGTGCCTAACATCAGTTAGTTTTCTCAGTTAAGCGGATGTGAAATGACAAAAATACCCTTTCCTTAAAAAAGGCAAACCACAACCTACCCCACCCTCAACCTACCCCTATCATCTCCTCCTCCTTCTTCTTCATGGTTTAGTCTCATCGCAGGCAGGCGGGTGATGGATTAAAACGAATCAGAATTGCTTATGCTTTCGTCGTATCAAAGATCTGGATCATATCACAGATCTGAATCATTCAAGATCTGAGATTAAAGTTTTGAATTCAAAAGTTGCAATTGATTGTAGTGTGTGGTGTTGTCAATTGTAGAAATATTGAAGAAGAATTGGATCTGAGCTTTGTTTGTTCAATAGTGAAAACGGAAAAAGTATAATACAGATCTGGATCTGAGGTGATCAGATTTGATGTTAAACTGTTTAATTTGCGACGAATGTATAGCAGGTTGTTAATTCGACTGATTTGTAAAAGAAGTATTGTTGATTAGTGTTCAAAATAGTAGAGAAAGTGTAAATGGTTGAAGGTGATTAAGATTTGAATGTTTGCTGGATGGTGATCTTGATCGGCTGTGTGTTTGGATTAGAGTTTGGTATTTGGATGTCATGAAGAAGATGATAGGGGTAGATTGAGGGCGGGGTAGATTGTGAGGCCCACTTGAAATTTCACTTATCTAATTAGATTTTTATTTTTTTATTTATAAAATGTCTGGATAGTCCCTGTGGTTTGCCCTTTTAAGAAAAGGGTATTTATGTCATTTCACACCATCTCTATTGAAGAGATACATTTATTATTAAACTAGGTTAGTTCCCCGTGTGTTACACGGGTTGAACAATTTAAACTATATAGTATAGATATTTCCTGTAAATGCAAAACAAAGACAGAGACATTTACATACCATATTGACATAAATAAGTTAATATAAATGTAATCCATCAACTCGTACATATTAATTAATGTCGTAGAGTTCAATAAGACGACTCTAATGTCGGTTGAATGAGGTCAATCAGAGTCTATTTGATACCCTTTGTACGACTTCTTATTTTTTGAATCTTTGTATTTGATTCTAAACCTATTATTAATATTATTGATAATAATTTTAGTTATATATATCAATAATATATTTTATATATCAATAATATATTTAGTCTAACATATTAATATTATTATGAATTTCGAAACTTGTTTAGCTAGGATTTAAGATTCTATTGAAGTTTTAGTTTAACAATAGGTTATTGAATTAATAATAAGAATTTGTATTAGATTAGATTAAATATTATTATTATTTGTATTAGATTAGATTAAATATTATTATTAGTAGTAGTATTATTAATAATTTTAATCAATTAAATAAGAGAATGACAAATGTCCCAAAACAGGTTTCTTTTATTATATAGTATAGATTATTCTCTCTATATAACCACTTGCGTTGAATATAAAATGTGGTGAAAACAAATTTGTTTTGTTACAATCATATATATTAAAAAAACTACGTATCTAAAAGACTTGAAACTAAAAAGAAAAGCATGGGAGCACATATCTTGTACACTTGAAATGGGATTTAGAATATATAATGATTAACATTTTGAAAAAGAAAAAGAAAGAATGATGAAGGATCTTTGAAGGTATAACGTGCTTGAAGAAGTTAGATTTTTTCAGTTTTATTTCTATCTCTTTTTTTAGTATTCTTATTGTATGATTCCTTTTCTTTTCTTAAAGGTTGGCTAACTTTCATCACAGGAGTATCTTTCATACAAAAAAACCCATTCAAGATAAGAATCTAGAGTCACTCGTAGTCTCTGCGTCAGAGGTGGTTGTTCGGAAGGGTTTGACAACATAATGTTAGCGTAAATTATTATTAAATAATTTATGGTGCCCTTATTGATCATTTATCTAATAATCAGATCAATATTTACCTTAATACCCCTATAAAATTAACTGGGCTTTATTTGATGGACATAAAGGCCCGTATTAGTTAATTAGGGTTTCCCCTTGGGTGAAGCATATAAATACATGTTATTGGGAACCCTACAAACACACCATAAAGTTTACGGCCCCCTCACTACAATCTGTTATCATCCATCTCCATCCTAAATGCTCACCCTAAACGGGAACCGATCAAGATGGCTTCTTCTTTATCTCTAACAGCTACTGAATTGTCAGGTGTATCAAGATCCCTAAAGTGTTTTCCATTAGATATTAAAAGAACTGATTAACATGTGGTATCAGAGCGATTTTACCCAGTTCTTTAATTCCTTTATGATCTGGAATTGAAAAATTATATATAATAATGATAAGAATTTCGAATACTTATGTTACCTATCATGTCAGTTTTTTTTTAAAGCCACAAGCCACAATTGATTGAATTAATTCTTTTTTAATATAGTAATACGAATTCGGCTGTTATCAAAGTTATGAATATAGCTTTTTTGTTATGAGTATTAATTGTCACGAATTCCTATGTTATTCTTATGTTACAGATGTAATTGTTGTTTTTTTGGAATTCGTATGTTATTTTGTTTCCAAGGAAACAAATCGCTTGTTCCCAGTTAGATAGCATGTTGATTAGGGTTTATTAATTGGATGCCACAATTAATTATTTACGAATTCTTATATTACTAAACTTTTGAAATTCGTAAGTTATTATTTTAATATGGATGTTATTGACATCACATGTATAATTTCCGTATGTTGTATTCATTTTTCCATATTGTATGTTGAAGAATTAAATCGCACATTGAAAATACAATCGCTACGCGATGTACCTTTAGTCATTTTGTGCGTTAACTTTTGTTTTATAAAACCTTACTCTATTATGTTTTATAAACCTAACTTTTAAATAATCATTCAACTAATTCTTTTTTGATTGATTTAAAATTTGCTTAACTAAAATAACATTTTTCAAGTTCTCACTTCTGCCCAAAGGTGATGTGTTTACTTGTGGCGTTATTTAGTGAATTTAAGCATAGTCACTTAGGTGTATATCCTTATTATATGAACAAACATAGTGTAACACTTATTACTTTTGTTCATATGATATACACATGACTTCCGCCTAAGATGCATGAGTGTTTCATTTTCTGCCCAAAGGTGATGTGTTACACTCATGTCTCGCAAACTTTGACTTGTGCCTAAAATTATAGTGTTTCAACTTCTGCCCAAAGGTGATGTGTTACACCTATTATGCACAGTCTAACTGTTCATAATACTTGTATGATTGGTCATAGCCAAAGCGAAAACCATCATTCAAGTAGAACCTTATTTAAAATTGGTGTGTACAAATAACGTTATCACAGCTTCCTTAGTATAATGGTATTAATTTCCGCCTGCCTTAGTTTTAGGTTACCCATAAGTCACTCTAACTTCTTCTTTTGCAATGTATCTTATTCTTCTCATTTTAATCCACTATCAGCTCCTGTTATGGCTATTGATACTTTGACTGGTGCGAACTATGCTTCGTGGAAGGATTCTCTTAACCTTACTCTCGCACTCATGGAGTTTGACTGTGCGCTAACTGAAAACGCTCCCCCAGCTCTTACTGATAAGAGTACTGAAGCTGAAAAACTACTCTATCAAAAGTGGGAGAGAGCTAATCGCTTGTCTCTAATCTTCATGAAAAACACGATAAGTCCTGCTATCAGGGGAGCCATTCCTAACGCTGCTACAGCTAAGGAATATCTGACTAATGTGGAGGCTCAATTCCAAGGGACGTCTAAGGCGCAAGCCAGCACCCTCATTCTGAAATTGGTGACTACAAAGTATGATGGGTCAGCGGTATTCGTGAGCACATCATGAAAATGAATGACATGGCCCAAAAGCTCAAGGGATTAAGCATGGAGATTAGTGATGGCTTTCTGGTGAATTTTATCACGACGTCTCTGCCCGCATCTTATGAAGCATTCAAAGTCAACTATAACCTTCAGAAGGACCAATGGAAGATGAACGGGTTGATTGCCATGTGCGTGCAAGAAGAAGAACGTCTGAAACTGGAGAAAGCCGATGTTGCTTACCTGATGACTGCTGACTCAAAGAAAAGGAAGGGGAACTACAATAAGAAGCCTAATGTAAAGGTCCAAAAGCGGGATACAGGTGCAAGTGCTTCTGGCTCTAATGACTCCAAAGGGAAGATTCACTGCAAGTTCTGCCGTAAGGTGGGGCATAAGCAGAAGGACTGCCCGGACTTTAAGGAGTGGCTAGCCAAGAAAGGTGATAATCTTTTCGTGATACTTGAGTCCTTAATTTAAATGTTCCATCTAATTCTTGGTGGTTTGATTCTGTTTCTATGGTTCATGTAACCAATTCCTTACAGGGATTCCATACAATCCGAAAGCTGGAAAGAAACCAAAGAACGCTTAAGTTGGGAAATGGAAAGCCGCTAGTAGTCGAGGCCGTGGGAACATTAGATTTAGTTATGAAAACTGTTTTAACTATTAGACTTTATGATACCTTATATATTCCTGAGATTACTCGGAATCTTGTATCAGGACCAAAGTTAGACGTACACGGTTTTCTTGTTTCTCATGGTCATGGCAAACTTACTATCAGTTTTAATTCTCAAATATTTGGTTATGGCTTCTTGGATGGTGGTCTCTATCGATTAGAATTAGATGATGATTTTTCCAAGTCTTTGTTATCATATAATATTAATGAGAACTTAGCAAAGAGAAAACGCAAGCGAGACTTAGAAACTTCATCCATGTTGTGGCATCAAAGTTTAGGCCACATTTCACGAGAACGCTTAACTCGACTCGTGAAGGATGAGGTCTTACCATCTCTCGATTTCAATGATTTTGGAACATGTGTCAAATGCCTTAAAGGTAAAATGATGTCAGCGAATAAGAAAGGTGCCACTAGGAGCTCTAATTTATTAGAACTCATTCATACTGATATTAGTGGCCCTTATAACATCGCTGGCATAACTGGACACACTTCATTTATCACATTTATTGATGATTATTCACGTTACATGCACCTTTATCTCATTAAAGAAAAATATGAATCTCTCACAACTTTTAAAGACTATAAAGCTGAAGTTGAAAAACAATTAGATCATCAAATAAAAGTTGTTAGATCAGATAGAGGAGGCGAATATTATGGTCGACATACCGACGTGGGTCAGGCTCCTGGTCCATTTTATGAGTTTTGTAAGGGCCAGGGGATCGTGAACCAATATACTATGCCCGGTACTCCTCAGCAGAACGGTGTTGCCGAGAGAAGAAATAGAACCCTTATGGACATGGTACGCAGTATGTTAGCCAACTCAGGTTTGCCCTTATTCCTCTGGACCGAGGCCTTAAAAGCAGTTGTTCATATACTCAATAGAGTCCCTTCGAAGTCTGTCCCTAAAACTCCTTATGAACTTTGGACAGGAAGGAAACCGAGTCTTAGATATATGAAAGTATGGGGTTGCCTTGCCGAAGCTAAACTTTATAACCCTTTCTTAAAGAAACAGGATATGAAAACAACAAGTTGTTTCTTTATTGGATATCCAGATCACTCAAAGGGTTATAGATTCTATTGTCCCTCCCATGTTACTTGTATTGTAGAAACCAAGTGTGCCGCGTTTCTTGAGGACTTTAAGGTTAGTGGGAGCAGTGAAAATCCTTACAATGATTTACAAGAAGTACAAGACGCCGGGGGGGGGGGGGGGAGACACTCGTCCATTTCATTACCTCCTATTACTACTCCTCTTGTACTCGATGCTGAACCGCATGTCACTGCACCACCTCCAACTCATTCAGAATTAATTGTTGCTCCGCATGTACCTGAGAATGAAGGACCCTCAAATGTCGAAGTTGAGAATCAACCTAGGAGGTCATCTAGGGCGAGAAGGCCTACTAATTTTGATGATAATGAAACCTACCTAGCTGAAGCCGTATCTGATGATGGAAAGTTTACCGATCCTACCTCTTACAATGAAGCCATTAGTAGTGATCAGTCTTCTGAATGGAACAAAGCTATGATTGACGAGCTTGATTCCATGAAGAAAAATGACGTTTGGGATTTGGTTGAATTACCCGACGGTGTTAAACCCGTAGGATGTAAATGGGTCTTCAAAACAAAACTAAATCCGGATGGAAGCGTTGAACGATATAAAGCAAGATTGGTTGCAAAGGGCTATACTCAGAAAAAGGGAATTGATTATCAAGAGACCTTTTCACCTGTTTCTCGAAAAGATTCCTTAAGGATCGTCTTGGCCCTAGTAGCTCATTTTGATTTAGAGTTGCATCAGATGGATGTCAAGACTGCTTTCCTCAATGGAGACTTGTTTGAAGACGTGTTCATGAAGCAACCTGAAGGGTTCAAACCTGAAGGTCAAGAACATCTTGTCTGCAAGCTGAAGAAATCCATATACGGTTTGAAGCAAGCATCACGTCAATGGTATCTTAAGTTTGATGAAGTCATGAAGAAGCAAGGCTTTATGAAGAACCAAGTGGATCAATGCACCTACCTCAAGATGAGTGGGAACAATTTTGCTATACTTGTCCTTTACATAGATGATATTCTATTGGCAAGTAATAACTTAGATATGTTGCATGAATCGAAGCGCTTACTTTCGCATAACTTTGACATGAAAGATCTCGGAGAGGCTTCTTACTTTATTGACATCGAAATATACCGAGATAGGAGAAATGGAATTTTGGGCTTATCACAAAAGGCTTACATTGATCGTGTCCTTAGTCGATATAACATGCAACATAGCTTTCCCTCTATAGCTCCAGTAGTTAAAGGAGATGTTTTCGGTTCTTTTCAATGTCCGAAAACTGAGGATGAAAAGGTGCAAATGAGAATGATACCTTATGCCTCAGTAGTTGGGAGCTTATGTATGCTCAAGTCTGCACTCGTCCAGATATCGCTTATGTTACAGGGATGCTAGGTCGTTATATGTCTAATCCTGGCCTTGATCACTGGAAAGCAGCGAAGAAAGTACTTTGATATCTTTAGGGGACGAAAGATTATAAACTGACTTATAGAAAAAGTGACGTTTTGGAAGTAGTTGGTTATTCTGATTCCGACTTTGCTAAATGCAAAGATGATAAGAAATCCACTTCAGGGGTATATCTTTATGTTAGCCGGCGGACCTATTTCATGGAGGAGTCATAAACAACAGCTAGCTTCAACATCCACTATGATGGCATAATACATTGCTGTATATAACGCTACCTGTCATGGAATGTTGCTAAAGAATCTGATTACTGGACTCAAAGTTGTTAATTCCATATCTAGACCATTGAAGCTGTATTGTGATAACTCAGCTGCCGTTAACTTCTCGAACAGTAACAGTTCGACCGGAGCTGGATTATATCTTGATACAAAGTATTTGTTCGTACGTGAACGTGTTGAGGAAAATAAGCTTTGTATTGAGTATATAAGTACGAAAAATATGCTTGCGGATCCGATGACTAAAGGTCTCCCACCTAAAGTATTCGAAGAACATGTTTTGAAGATGGGCTTTTGTAAAGACCTTATTTAAATGCATATTGTACTTACTTACGTTTTAATGATATAATTTCCTCATTTGATTTGTTTGTCTCTAACTACGTTTCGCTAGCCTAATGACGCAAAGACTATTATTATACAAATCATCGTTTAAGGGCTTACTTGTAAATTGATCCTTACTTTGCTTAGGTTTTAAATTTGGGATTGTAGTATGATTAATGGGGGTCCTGAGTTGAATAATTGACTCAAAGACTGTATTTTTCTGCTACAATTTTGGTTTAAAACTAAAATGAGTATTAACTCCTGATCAGGCTTATCTAATACTCATAATGAATGATCACTCGGCCAAGTGGGAGAATGTTAGCGTAAATTATTATTAAATAATTTATGGTGCCCTTATTGATCATTTATCTAATAACCAGATCAATATTTACCTTAATACCCCTATAAAATTAACTGGGCTTTATTTGATGGACATAAAGGCCCGTACTAGTTAATTAGGGTTTCCCCTTGGGTGAAGCATATAAATACATGTTATTGGGAACCCTAAAAACACACCATAAAGTTTACGGTCCCCTCACTACAATCTGTTATCATCCCTCTCCATCCTAACTGCTCACCCTAAACGGGAACCGATCAAGATGGCTTCTTCTTCATCTCTAACAGCTACTGGATTGTCAGGTATATCAAGATCCCTAAAGTGTTTTTCCATTAGATATTAAAAGAACTGATTAACACATAACAGACAACTAGGCAGTTACCACGCAACTCAAATTAGGGTGGTGCAACAACATAACGACTAGTAGTCGTAGACTAGAGGTGTTACAGAACAACTACCCAAAGAGTAGTAATAATGACAACTACAATAGGTTTGACAGTAGCGTTAGGACAACTGGTCTCGTAATTGTATTGCCCTAACACAAAAAAGAATAACTATTTCATATAGACAAAAGATCAAATACAAATAACACTAACGTACAAAACGTGTGTAGTGCGTGCAATATTGAAAATAGTGGTGACAATTTCGTAATTAACTGAATCTGCAATTCCTTCATGTTTTCTTTCCAATCAACGACCCTGATTTAGCAAATTAGGCTTTGCAAATTGTAAATACAGATCGATCAATTATGCTAAATGTGATTTAAACACTCCCTTGATTCTGATTCCCCTTACTTCTGAGATCGATCAGTTGAAGTTTCTTAAAAATTGTAAATTTTAATCAGATGAATTGAAGCTTTTGAATGATGAATTGAAGCTTGCAAATCATGTTCGATTGTTAAATTAAGACTTGCGAATTGGTTTTTACTGTCAATTTTTAGTTACATAATGATTTTGAACCAGCATGATTTTGATGCAGAAGACACAGATAGAATAATTACCCTTGTAGAGTAATTGTCCTGTCAGAGTAATTATCCTACCAAAATAATAGAGTAATTATTCTATTAGTAAAGTAATTAACAAAAGTAGAATAATTATGTTTTGTAACTAGAGTACTTGTTATATTATTGGAGAAATTATGCTAGAATAATTATACTAGAGTCATTATTTTATAAGTAGAGTAATTATACATAATGTAGTCATTTAAAATCACTCTACAAGTTTATCATAATCACGCTACTAGTTCATCAAAACATAGTAGACATAATTACTCTATAAGTTCATCAAACATAATACAATTCAAAATTACTCTCTAAGTGCATCATAATTACTCTACTAGTTCATCATTAATACACTACTACAAGATATCATTCAAAATTACTTTATAAGTGCATCATAATTACTCTACTAGTTCATTATTAATACACTACTACAAGATATTATTCAAAATTACTCAACAAGTGCATCAAACAACCAGTCATTCAAAGTTACTCTACAAATGCATTATAATTAATCTACTAGTTCATCAAAAACACATAACAGACACAATTACTCTACAAGTGCATCAAATAACATACAATTTAAAATTACTCTTCAAATGCATCATAATTACTCTACTAGCTCATAAGAAAGACATAACAAACACAATTACTCTACAAGTTCATCAAATAACTTAAAATTCATAACTACTTTATAAGTGCATCATAATTACTTTACTAGTTCATAAAAATACATAAAAGATACAATTACTCTACAAATTCATCAAAAAAGCAAGATAACACTAACATTTGAATCTTGTTTGATTTTGATGATTTTGGAACTTGAATCAGATGTTTTTGGAACTGAACCCGATGATTTTGGAAATGAATCGGATTTTAGAACTGAATAAAATGATTTTGGACTAGAAGCAGATCATTCTTGGAAGTTAATATGATGATTTTGGAACTGAATTTGATTAAGAACTAAATCTTTATTGATATTAGGGGTAAAATGATGGAGACTCGTATTTTTTGGATGTCTATAATTACAATATTGCTACTGCCTAAAATTTGAAAACCATTTACTTCGTACGTTTTGTACGGTAAAGCTATCTGTACAAGAAATTTCCTCTTTAGATATAAGTTTTTATTTTTAAAAATATATTCATTTAAAAAACTTGTTCTCATAATTAATTATAAGATGTATGAATTTCTATATAATCTAACATAAGCACTAACTAGTCTCCAACTTACGAATAAAAGAATTGTGGCGTAAACCACATCCATATACAACCTCTCTACACTAACAAAAAAATAGAGTAAATTGCCATTTTAGTCCCTGAGTTTTGTCCAAATTTGCCAGTTTAGTCCAAATAGTTTTTTTTTTTGCATCTGGGTCCCTGACTTTTACATTTTGTTGCCATTTTGATCATTTTGCCTAACTCCATCCATAAACCCCATCTGTAACCAGGGGTATTTTGGGGATTTCCTTAAAATATGTTTTCAGTTGCCATTTTGATGCAATTACAAAAAATCAAAAAATTCAAAAAAATTCAAAAAAATCTAAAAATAAAAAAAATTCTAAAAAATTCAAAAAAATCTAAAAAATCAAAAAAATTCTAAAAAATCATAAAAATTCAAAAAAATAAAATAAAAATTCTAAAAAAATCCAAAAATCATTAAATGTTTCGGCACGAACCGTTTCGACCCGTACCGTTTCGAACCGAACCGTTTCGACCCGTACCGTATCGAACCGAACCGTTTTGACGCGAACCGTTTTGAACCCGTACCGTATCGAACCGTACCGTATCGAACCGAACCGTTTCGACGCGAACCGTTTCGAACCCGTACCGTATCGAACCGAACCGTTTCGACCCGAACCGTTTCTAGCCGAACCGTTTCGACGTGAACCGTTTCGAACCGAACCGTTTCGACCCGTACCGTATCGAACCGAACCGTTTCGACGCGAACCGTTTCGACGCGAACCGTTTCGAACCGAACCGTTTCGACCCGTACTGTTTCGAACCCGTACTGTTTCCAACCGTACCGTATCGAACCGAACCGTTTTGACGCGAACCGTTTCGAACCCGAACCGTTTCGACATAAATCGTTTCGACCCGTACCGTTTTGACCCGGTACGGTTCGAAACGGTTCGCGAACCGACATGAATCGTTTCGACCCGTACCGTTTTGACCCGGTACGGTTCGAAACGGTACGGGTCGAAACGGTTCGCGTCGAAACGGTTCGCGTCGAAACGGTTCGGTTCGATACGGTACGGGTCGAAACGGTTCGGTTCGAAACGGTTCGCGTCGAAACGGTTCGGCTAGAAACGGTTCGGCTAGAAACGGTTCGGGTCTAAACGGTTCGGTTCGGGTCGAAACGGTTCGGTTCGGGTCGAAACGGTTCGGTTCGATACGGTACGGGTTCGAAACGGTTCGCGTCGAAACGGTTCGGTTCGATACGGTACGGTTCGATACGGTACGGGTTCAAAACGATTCGCGTCAAAACGGTTCGGTTCGATACGGTACGGGTCGAAACGGTTCGGTTTGAAACGGTACGGGTCGAAACGGTTCGTGCCGAAACATTTAATGATTTTTGGATTTTTTTAGAATTTTTTTGATTTTTTTGAATTTTTATGATTTTTTAGAATTTTTTTGATTTTTAGATTTTTTTGAATTTTTTAGAATTTTTTTATTTTTAGATTTTTTTGAATTTTTTTGAATTTTTTTGATTTTTTGTAATTGGATCAAAATGGCAATTGAAAACATATTTTAAGGAAATCCCCAAAATACCACTGGTTACAAATGGGGTTTATGGATGGAGTTAGGCAAAATGATCAAAATTGCAATAAAATGTAAAAGTCAGGGACCCAGATGCAAAAAAAAAACTATTTGGACTAAACTGGCAAATTTGGACAAAACTCAGGGACTAAAATGGCAATTTACTCAAAAAAATATAACACTAAAAAAATGGGAAACCAAGAAACCATACATTTAATATGTTAAAAATTCAATTTAACATGTTAAAGATGATTTTTTTAATAAGATTTCAGAGCTTTTGCATATAAATATATTTAAAGCCTTTATTATAAAAAAATAAAAAAGTAATAAAATTTTAAAAAGTAAGACATGGTAATTTTTTTTTTACAAAAATAATCTTTCTGTTATAATAGTATCCACATATCTTTTTATGCAAAAGCTTCGTTTTTAAGGAATAATTTTTAGCATTATAAATTGAATTTATATATATATATATATATATATATATATATATATATATATACAGGGTCAGGATTTAAAGAAAATGGTGGAAAGTGTGAGAACGCTTATGAATCGTCCAATCAAAAAAATCTGTGGACTAGATTGGCACGGTGACTTTTTCGTAAATAACATCAATTTTATTAAGTGGACGCGCTTCATTAAGGGTAAAAAAATCTTTTGACTTCTCCACACAAAACGCCATCTCATGAAAATAAAACGCCAAACAAATAGCACACACCATTCTAACTAAAAACGTCATTAGATATAAAACGCCAAACTTAATTATAATAAAATCTCGCCTAAAAAAACCGCCAAAAAAATCTTATATATACAACATCTCAGACCTTCAATTAAAAACACACACAAAACCTCAAACGCCATATTTAATATATACCATTTTTCTTAGAAACCCTAAAAACCCAAACATCAAATATCTTCTAAACCAAAATGTTTATTTGAAATTCAGTTTGGTTGTCTATAAGGTTTCACTCAATGAAATGGACAAAAATCCTAAAGTGAGGATATTGTCCATTTCATTGAGTAAAATCTTATTGACTTTATCCTCAACTTTCATCCAATTTATAACGCCAAAACATACAAAAACATTATTGAGGTTTGTTGTCAATAAAGTTTAGCTGTATGGGGTGGACAACACTGTCAGTTATCTTTCTTAACCGATGATTAACAATGTTGACCATCTCATACAGCAAAACATTATCGATTTTAGCATGATCAAATTTTGAGGTTTAAGGTGCTTTTATTTAGTAGCGTTCTTTTTATTGGTAAAACGCCAGAATTAAAAAATCAAACATCGTTCATTGGAAAATTCAAGATTGTTGACTGAAGGGTGTAAACTCAATAACATTTTGCTGCATGAGATGTACAAATCTTCACGAAAAAGATGCTGATGTCAGTCTTTGTGCTTCCAAACAGCGACAAAAAAACTACTTGAAAAACAAAAAAACAAAATGAATCATACGAAAGTCGAAACAGCCAGTTAAGATTAGGGGTGTTCAAGATCGGATTATCCGCTTTTCGGATATCCGAAAATTTCGGATGGTGAATATTGGTATCCGAATTCGAAATTTCGGATATCTGGAATTCGGATATCCGAAATTTCGGATTCGGATTCAGATATCTAAACGGATAATCCGAATTAAAAAAAAACAAAAACTTCTCTTTCAAACAACCACACAAATTAAAAAGAATTCATAGCTAATATACCAGATCTCTAATTCTCTACTGATGAATAATGATTAACAATAAACAAAGTTATTAGACTGAACTTTTCTTATTAAAAACTATTTTGTAAACACAAATATCACATCTTTAAAAGTTAGGTATTAGAAATTAAGAGAATCTGTATGAAGATTATGAACTCAAAAACTAAAGAATAGGCAAATATAAAGTATCTACAAAAATCAAAAAATAGTTAAGGATGAAGATTGTGAATTCAAACGAGCAAATACAATCAAATAGAAGTATAACTTAAAGTAGATCGAGGTGGAGATAAAGGCTTTGCTGACCGGAGATATCGAGACGACGTCCGACGGCCGGTAAGTGGCGGTGGGAGAAGGGTGAGGGGGAGTCGCGACGGCGTTGTTATGGTGAGAACTGAGAACCCTAATTTTTCAAAAGGGTGAAGACTACTGATGTTCAACGCACGTGCACTTGTAATGTGTATATATGTATTTTAGTTTAAGGTGTAAATGGGTAATGGATATATTATTTATGTTTTTTTATATTTTAAGTTTTCGGATTCGGATAATCCGATTATTTTGGTCAAAAATCAAGTAATGATAATGCAACCAAACTTTCTGTTGTGAGGTGTGATGCTTGAATCAATGAACAATACTAAGGATCACTCAGAAATGTAATGAACAAGTGACACAAAGATTTATACGAGGAAAAAGCCCTTGATCAATGAATAATCTCTGGCATAAAAAACCTCGGGTGATGGAAACTACCGATCACCAACTCAGATTAAACAAGAAATGTATTACAACTCCGGATGATAGCGAGCTAGTTACAAGGATCACTATAGTGTAATGTGCAAAAAAGTATGTAATCGCCAAGTGAATTGTCAAGAGCTGGTGAGAGCAGTTACGAGTGTGTGTGTTAAGCTAAAATTAGCCAAGTGTTTCTATTTAGCTCGCTATCCCCTTTTAAAAAAGGAAAATATCTAAGCTAACAAACTGTCCGCATTTTGTGCAAGTCCTCCACGACCTCCATAACGTCCGTTTCAGCCATGCACGTGTGGAATAAATATGGAATATGCTCCAGGAATATCGCCAAGACCAAGTCCAAGCTCGTACTCCTGCAAAACAACTTCACATTCAAAGTAGACAATCGTTAGTATAAGGATCCTTATGATGATCCATGATCCTGATCCTACAATACTTTCTGAGGATCACTAATTCAAACAGAATTGAGGATCACTAAGCCCAACAGTAAATGAGGATCACTGATCATTGGAAAATCCTCCCCTAACAATTGTCCCCAAAATATAAGGAGTAATTTGTAAATAATCGAGTTGTATTTTCTTGTTCTTATCCTTAACCAACTAACGGATATATAGTCGTTGTAATCGAACTATCTGTTGTCATCCTGACGTCACTGAAGTGCTACCCTGCAAGATCATCATTATAAATTGAAGATAGAGATAAGGGTTAGAGAGCATTTAAATTCGTGCGTTTCCTCCTTTAAATCTTCATCCGAAGACTTGATCAGGTATTTCTCTTTCCTTTCTCTCTTCATCTTCTTTCTATGTTCCTTCTTTCCTCATCTTTATCTGCGATCAAGATGATGTTGAGATCTTCGCCGGCTAAGGATCACCGTAAGGACAGTCCCTTAAAGTCCCAAGGGATCATCAAAGATTCTGCGAAAGAAAGATGCTGCTTTACCGATCCTCAGATAGACAGAATCCGCCATTGTTTCCCGGCGAACACCGTTTTCAAACCATTTGATCCCACCGTCCTGAGTGACTATGTTTCTGAAACCTGGGTGGCTTTTCCGGTCACACCATTTACAATAGGATACTCGTATCCTTTTCCAGATTTCACCCAATCCTTCTTCTCTCTTACCGGCATCTCCTACATTCAAGCGATGCCAATGATCTGGAGGGTCTTATATACCCTTGAAAGGATCATTGAACATGAAGGAATTGATCTGGGAATGTCGGAGTTTGCAGAGATGTACGACCTTGTTAGCCATGGATCCTAGCGATATCTACTCAAACATAAACCTGGTGAAGAACACCCCATCTTCAAAGCCACTAAGAATGACACCAACTGGAAACGACGATTCTTCTTTGTCAGGAGGGATTCTCTCCCTGATGAAAAGGATCTGCCTAGAAAATGGGCCACCCATGGTAGGAGAGAGGATCCTTAGAAGGATCACCAGATGACCTTGTTTCTGCTGAGGATCACTAACATCCTTTTGTTTCTATTTTGCAGCCATCACTGTCGCACACCTTATTTCAACACCTGCAACGAAGGAAAGGCTTGCTGCTTTTCGGAGGATTGATCCTGAAATAAGATCATTTAAAGCAAATACCCAGGATTCTCAAGAGGTATCCTCAGGTTCTGTCACAATGTCAAGTAAGTATCCATGTTTATATGTAATTAAATGCTTAAATTAAAATGAAATAAGGATACTTATCTGTTTTTGAATGTGTAGGTGCTGGAAAATCATCGAAGCCTGCTACCCGTTTCAGTGTCACCGATCTCACCACTGTTGGTCCCAGGTCCGGGAAGAAAAAAGCTGCTGCTAGCCCAAGTACTGCCATCCCCAAGCCTACTGCTTCCAAAGGAAAGAAGAGGAAAGCCTCTGAGGCTGACAATCTAGAAGGCCTGCCTCTAATTCGCCACCAGTTCCTTGAGTACTTTGCTGATGTAAGGATCACTAACTTAACTTAGTTATCCTGCCCACTTGAGGATCATGTGATCCTAAACTTTACATTGTCTTCTTTGCAGAAATTTGCTGAAATCGAGGACTACGTAGGCAATGTTGAAGAGATTGAGCAAAAGTGCGTGGATCTCCAAAAGATGATGTTGGCCAAGGATAAGAAGATTGCCTCCCTTGAAAATGATGTCAATCTGGTCAAGAGGGAACTCGTCCTGGCTCACATCACTGCTGATCAGGAGAAAAATGAGATCACCAATGATGCTAAAATCTCCGCTGCCATTGCTATGTACAAAACCCAGTTGCAGATGGCCCAAGAAGCTCTGGATCCTGACTATGACAAGAGCAGCTGGGACGTAGAGGGCTGGAAGGCTAGATTGGCTGAGCTGGATGATGAAGAAGAGGTTGTTGAGGTCTTGGCAATTGAAGCGAGTGGAAGTGGTAAGGATCATGCTGATGCTGATGATGCTGGTGGTGATGCAGCCAAGGTTTGAGCTGCTGGAATGGGCGATGAAGGACATTTCTAGACGTAGCCGGAGCCCATTTTTTTAGAATTTGGTAGTTTTATTTTGGTTATAGTGTTTTGAAACAATCTTGGGTTGTAACAACTTTAGACAATAGTTTCTAGGGTGAAGGATCATGGATCCTTGAACAATAGTGTTAGGGGAGGATTTCCAAATGATCAGTGATCCTCAATTACTGTTGGGTTTAGTGATCCTCACTTCTGTTAGAATTGGTGATCCTCAGAAGTATTGCAGGATCAGGATCATGGATCATCTTAAGGATCCTTATACTAACGATTGTGTACTTTGAATATGGTGTTGTTTTGCAGGAGTACGAGCTTGGACTTGGTCTTGGTGATATTCCTGGAGCATATTCCATGACTTATTCCGCACGTGCTTACCTAAAGTGGACGTTATGGAGTTCGTGGGGGGATTGCATGAAATGCGGAATGTTAGTTAGTATAGATATTTTCCATTTTTAAAAGGGGTAGCGAGCTAAATAGAAAACACTTGGCTATTTTTGGCTACACACACACTAACAACTGCTCTCACCAGCTCTCGGCAATTCACTTAGCAATTTCATACACTTTTCATACACCTTTTACATGTTACACTATAGTGATCCTTGTAATTAGCTCGCTATCATCCGAAGTTGTAACACATTTCTTGTTTAATTTGAGTTGGTGATCGGTAGTTTCCATCACCCGAGGTTTTTTATGCCGGAGATCATTCATTGATCAAGGGCTTTTTCCTCGTATAAATCTTTGTGTCACTTGTTCATTACATTTCTGAGTGATCCTTATTGTTGTTCATCAATTCAAGCATCATACCTCACAACAGAAAGTTTGGTTGCATTATCATTGCTTGATTTTTGACCAAAACAGTTTGGCGCCCACCTTGGGGCAATTGGTGCTTCATTCCTAAGAAGATTCGTATTTTCATGATCATTTCGGTTCATAACAACCAGGCAGATGGCTTCCTCAGCGAAGAACACCTCAAACTTGATGCCGTCATTCAGTTCTTCACAAGGCGTCCCTCCTTTGCCTCCACCACCTTCTGGATCCCAGAAGAATGCTGAGAATGCTGCGAAGAAACAAACCCCCATTTTCACAAAACCACCAACTTCTTCTGTTTCAACTAATCCTACTACTAATGATCTTTATACTCTGATTTTGCAGATGAGGAATCATGCACAAGAGTAGGACAAAACTAACGAAATGATCCTCTGGGAGATCGATGAGATCAAGAAACAGAAGAAATTAGTGGAGGATCACTCCCCTCTGATGCCAAGGTCGCTGAACTTCGACACTCCGGTCATAACTTCCCAACACTTAGCAGTTTCGGACGTGCAATACTTGGGTGAATTACCAGGAAGGCGTTATGGAACAACAACTATGAGTCAGACATTTGGCTCTCACTTCCAGCCTCAAGGATTCTCTTCTCAACCATCAGGATCCTCTTCTCAGCATCAGGGATACTTCACGTCAGGAGGATATTTGGGAATGCATGCAGTCCAAGGATCCTCCCAGGTCCAAGGATCCTCCCAGGTCCAAGGATCCTCCCAGCTCCAAGGATCCTCCCAGGTCCAAGGATCCTCCCAGGTCCAAGGATCCTTCCCGGTCCAAGGATCCTCCCTTGTTCCAGGATCCTCTCTAGTTCCAGGATCCTTTCAGGTTCTAGGATCATCTCAACTTCAAGGATCCAACGTCCTTCAGGATCAAGGATTCTTGAGAAGTATGCAGCCTCAGAGCTCGGACGTTCATCAAGGAGACTTCATACCAATGCAGACCATTGCTCCTTCTGGTCCTTCAATCATGCCAGAGTCTCGTCAATATGGATTCACATCCGCAATTCCAAACACGAATCCTGTGGGAGGTAACACTTTTAATAATTCGTATAACACTAACCATGGCTTAATGCAGGATACAGGTATTAATCAGGCTATGGCTAGAGAGCTACAGAAGCTTAAGGATATGATATCCAGTGTACCAGGTGTGGTTAAACCCATTCCTGAAATTGCAAACGGTAGCCATAGGATATCTCGTTTTGCACCGCCTTTATGTGATGCTGAGATACCTAAGAGGTTCCAGATACCCTCTATGAAGCTGTATGATGGTTCAACGGATCCAGAAGAGCATGTAGCTCAGTACAGGGAGAGGATGGAGATCAATCCAATTCCTGAAAGGTTAAAAGAAGCATGTCTATGCAAGGGATTTGGATCCACACTTACAAGATCTGCTCTTAAATGGTTGCTAAGTCTTCCCCCTTACTCTATTACTTCATTTGCTAATCTAGTTAATTTGTTTAATAGTCAATTCTCTTGTAGTAGAAAATTTGAACGATTAACTAGTGATTTATATAGGGTAACTCAAGGTCAAAATGAATCACTTAGAGATTACATCACTAAGTTTAGTAAAGAATCCTTAGATATTCCTAATTTGGATATTGCTACGGCTGTAAAAGCCTTTAAAATTGGATTGCTTAGGGATTCACTATTCTATGATGATCTTGTTATGACACCTTGCAGGAACCTTGATGAAGTAAGAACCAGGGCCCTTAGGTTCATCCGCTTAGAGGATGACAAAAGGATCCAGCATAGATTGACAGGATCCTCAAAACAGGAGAAACAAGGATCCTACTTCAGGAACAACAAATCCAAGTTCTACAATAAGTCTGACAACCAGAACGTGCATTCAGTGGAACAAGAAGAGGATGATGAGGATTATCCTCCTATTTCTGAATATTGTTTTTCTGTTGATAACAATGAACTAATCCTTGCAATGCAGAATCTAGGTGAGAAAGCAAGGTGGCCAAGGAAAAGTGATAAACCAGCTGCTACAAAGGATAAGTCCAAGTGGTGTGCATATCATGAGGATTTTGGGCATCTCACTGAAGAGTGTATTGCACTAAGAAAGGAAATTGGTTACTTGTTGAGCAAGGGGCATTTGAAGGAACTCTTGGGACGGAAGAAGTCAAGGATCCAGGATTCTGAAAGGATCCCGGAAAAGGCTCCTGCTCCTCCAGCAGATGCACAAGTCATAAACTTTATATCCGGTGGATCAGACATTTGTGGTACTTCCTTTTCAGCAGCAAAAAGACATGCTAAGGAAACCAAGATGGATAATGGAGACAGACCCGTCCGGACCTCCGTTGTCACCCAGGATAAAGTCATAACCTTCGATGAGGATGATCGTGTTGATGTCCAGGATCCTCATCATGATGGTCTTGTAATTACATTGTTTATTTCTAACTACTTTGTTCGCAGGATCCTTATAGATGGAGGAAGCTCTGTGAACATCATTTAGCTTGATGTCCTTAAGAAGATGAATATCCCGGAGTCTGATATTATCCCAAGATCCTCAGTACTTGTGGGATTCAGTGGAGAAACTAAGAATACATTGGGGGACATCAAACTCCCAATCTATATTGAAGGATTGCATTCTTATAAAAAATTTTGTGTTATAGATTGCCTTTCATGTTGCAATGTTATCCTTGGCAGGCCATGGATACATGATATAAAGGCAGTCCCATCCACCTATCATCAATGTGTAAAGCTTCCAAGTCCTTGGGGAGTGGTGAAAATTGAGAGTGATCAACAAGAAGCTAAGAATTGCTATACCTCATCAATGAAGCCAGCCTCAAGACCAAGGATCATGTAGCTATGGAGATAGGAGAAGATTCTGCAGTCATACCTAGTGATGATACTCAATCTCATTCAGGATCATGGATCCTCCCAATCATGAGATACATACAACATGGAGAAATTCCTACAGGAGAAAACCCAAGGGCTTTCAAAACTAAGGTATCTCAATTTACAATGTTGAATAATATGTTGTATAAACGATCCCTTGCAGGACCATATCTAAGATGCATTGAGGATCCTGAAATCCAAGAAGTCCTAAAGGATTTCCATGAAGGAGATTGTGGAAACCACACTGGGGGCAGGGCATTATTCTCAAGGATCCTGAGGACAGGATACTACTGGCCCACTATGAAGAAGGATGCTGTGAAGTATGCCAAGAAGTGTGATCCTTGTCAGAGGCATAGTAATATCCTTCACCAACCAGCAGAGCTCTTGCATCCTATATCCTCTTCCTGGCCATTCATGAGATGGGGAATGGATATAGTTGGAAAGCTTCCTAAGGCACCTGGTGGAAAAGTATTCATGCTCCCTATGACTGATTACTTCTCTAAGTGGATAGAGGTTGAAGCCTTTGCTCAAGTCAGAGAAAAGGAAGTTATATCCTTTATTAAAAGAAACATTATTACTAGATTTGGTATCCCTTCTGAGATTATTTGTGATAATAGATCCCAATTTATTGGGAATAGAACCACTAACTTTTGTGACAGCTGGGGGATTAAGATGATAACATCAACACCAGTCCACCCACAAGCTAATGGTCAGGCAGAATCATCCAACAAGATCATCATCAACAATTTGAAGAAGAAGCTTGGATCCAAGAAAGGAAAATGGGCAGAAGAACTACCTTATGTGCTTTAGGCTGATAGGACAACTTCCAAGAATGCCACAGGCCAAACTCCATTTTCTTTGGTATTTGGGGCAGAATCAGTGATCCCTACAGAGATGGTGGTTCCTACTGCTAGAACAAGCATTCGTGATCCTGAAGAAAATGCTGAAAACTTGGTTCAAGACTTGGATACTATAGAAGAAATCAGGGATTTGGCAAGGATTAGGATAGCTAGTTATCAACAGAGAATGGCTGGAGCCTAAAATAAAAATGTTAGGATCAAGAAATTCCAAGTTGGTGAAATGGTATTAAGGAAAGCATTTCAGAATACCACCAATCCTGCTGATGGAAAGTTGGCACCAAAATGGGAAGGCCCTTATTTGATTGAAGCTGAAGCAGGAAAGGGGGCATATCGATTGCTAACAATGGAAGGTGATCTACTACCAAGAGCTTGGAATGTTGTCCATCTGAAGAAATATTTCATGTGATAAGGATCCATGATCCTCACCTGACAAGTATCCTTGAAGGATCCTTACAGAACAGATGATCCTCATCTTGGTAACATTCTAATCTCAAACTATTTCATTCTTTTATTCTCTTATATAAGGATAAGGATCCTGCATCCTTTATCCTCCTTTCACTTGATTCTGAGTTTTGAAGGTTCAGGTATCCTTAACTAAGGATTGAGTATCCACAGAAGTATCCAGTTATTTGGGCTTGACCCCAGTTATTTGGGCTTGACCCCAGTTTGGGCCTGTCCCAGTTTCGCCAGTAGCGCACGATGATCCTGATATAGTTCATGGCAATGGGACCAGTACTCGCTTTAGGGGCTGACAATTTCATTGCACTAGCTATATTCAGGATCCTACGTATAATGGTAGACGTACCATACATCCGTTCCTAAGGTTTCTAACGTTTTCACGTTAGCTAAGGTTTTGGCATTTTCATGTCACTAAGTTTGGATAGTCGCCCGTAAGGGCCGTACTCCAGTTTACACACGATCCTTTGGGCTTGTCCCCAGTTATCCTTTGGGGTTGTCCCCAGTTATCCTTTGGGCTTGTCCCCAGTTATCCTATGGGCTTGTCCCCAGTTATCCTTTTGGGCTTGTCCCCAGTATATTGGGCTTGTCCCCAGAATTGTTGGGCTTGTCCCCAGTTACTAACTTTATCTTATATTGGCTTAGTCCCAAGTTATATCCTCTTTCAGGTTTATGAAGCCAAATGACCAAGGATCCTTGATCCTTACCTTCTACTAAGGTTTGTCTTTTGGATTATCCTGATTACAACTGTTAAAGGTTAGGATCCTAACTTGGATTCTCAGGTATGATCCTTAACTATTTTGATTCTATTCATTATTTGTTTAAGTAACCCTTGTCCTTTGACAACTGAACTTATGATCCTTAAACTGTATTACTTTTCAGAACTTATCGGATATAGGATATGTGATCCTTGATCATATCCTAAAATTTTTAAGGATATTTATTAATTTTCTCCTTTACTTGATAAGTTTAGACAAAATGGATATCACAACAATTGAAAAATAAATTGCTAATGAGGATAGCAACACAGGATAAGCCAAAAAGTTAAAGTTATTTTATTAACAAAAGATTAAACCTTTTAAGGTTGTCAAAATTGCCAACCCACGTTTCTACCAGCAAAACGTGGCCTGTCCACATGGGTTGGCAAAGGGTGTCCATTGTTTAAGGGTCTTGGTAGTGCAGGAATCAAAAGACGGCAGGATCACAATGGCTTCATCCCCCAAACAGAGGATCCCTCCACCATTTGTAATCCTACCTATTGTTCAAAGCATCCATGATCCTTAGCCCTAATTACTATTGTTCAAGTATAGCCTATCATTGTTCAACAAAAACATCATCAAAATAAAAACCATAACCAAACCTAAAAGAAAAATGGGCTCCGGCTACGTCTAGAAATGTCCTTCATCGCCCATTCATGCAGCCTACACCTTCGCTGCATCATCATCCCCTCCAGCTCCAGTATCCTTCGCATGATCCTTGCCACTGCCACTAGCCTCGATTGCCAGAACCTCGTCAGCCTCATCCTCATCCTCCAACTCAGCTAGCCTGGCCTTCCAGCCTTCCATGTCCCAGTTGCTCCTATCAAAGGCAGGATCCTGAGCTTCTTGGGGCATCTGCAGTTTGGTCTTGTACATGGCAATGGCAGCGGAGACTTTAGCATCCTGTGTAATCTCGTGCTTCTCATAGTCAGCATTGATCTGGGTTGCAACCAGCTGAGTTTTGGCATCATTGAGATCCTTTTCAAGAGATGCAATCTTATGATCCTTGAGCACCGCTACCTTTTGGAGGTCAGAGTATTTCTCCTCAAGCTCTTCAACATTCCCAACATAGTCCTCGATTTTGGCAAATTTCTGCAAACAAGATAATGCAAAGTTAGGATCACATGATCCTCAAATGGACAGGATAATTAAGTTAAGTCAGTGATCCTTACATCGCAAAGTATTCGAGGAACTGATGGCGGATCAGAGGCAAGCCTTGTAGGTTCTCAGCTTCAGAGGTCTTCCTCTTCTTTCCACCTCTTCCTTTTGAAGTGGTTGCCTTGGGGATTACGACGGAGGGGCTAGCAACAGACTTTTTCTTTGAGGATCTGACAGTGTCAAGATCAGTGACACTGAATTTGGAGGCAGATTTCGAGGATTTCCCAGCGCCTACACATCCAAAACAGATAAGTATCCTTATCCTATTTCTATTTAACTATTTATTTAAATATTTAACTATACAAAAAACAGGATACTTACTTGACATAGTGACAGAACCTGAGGATACTTCTTGAGAATCCTGGGTATTTGTTTTGAATGACCTTGTTGCAGGATCAAGTCTTCTGAAAGCAGCGAGCCTTTCCTTGGTGGCAGGTGATGGTATAAGGTGCGAGACAGAGATAGCTGTACAATGGAAACAAAAGGGTGTTAGTGATCCTTATACAAAAACAAGGTTATCTGGTGATCCTTCTCAGGATCCTCTATCCTACCATGGGTGGTCCACTTCCTTGGCAGATCCTTTCCATCAGGGATAGAATCCCTTCTGACAAAGAAGAATCTCCGTTTCCAGTTAGTATCATTCTTAGTAGCTTTGAAGATGGGATGTTCTTCACCGGGTTTACGCTTGAATAGATATCGGTGGGATCCAAATGTTGTGAGATCATACATCTCTGCCAACTCCGACATTCCCAGAGCAATTCCTTCTTGCTCAATGATCCTTTCGAGGGTATATAAGACCCTCCAGATCATTGGCATAGCTTGAATGTAGGAGATGCCGGTGAGGGAGAAGAAAGACTGGGTGAATTCGGGGAAAGGATACGAGTATCCTATTGTGAAAGGGGTGACCGGGAAAGCTACCCAAGTTTCAGAAACGTAATCACTTAGAACGGTGGGGTCAAATGGCTTGAAATCGGTATTTGCCGGAAAGCAACGGCGGATTCTGTCTATTTGTGGATCAGTGAAGCAACACCTTTCATTCGCCGAATCCTTGATGATCCCCTGGCTCTTAAGAGGACTGTCCTTCTTGTGATCCTTAGCCGGTGAGGATCTTAACATCATCTTGATTATGAAGAAGGTGAAGAAAGAAGGAGCAGAGAAAGAAAACGTAAAGGAAGAAGAGGAAGAGAGATACCTGCTTGATCTTCGGATATGAATTTAAAGGGAGTTTCTCTTGAATTTAAATGCGGATTGATCCCTATCTCTAACTCCTATTTATAATGATGGTTTTGCAGGATAGTCACTTCAGTGACGTCATGCTCGTAACGGCTAGTCCGATTACAACGGCTAGTTATCCGTTGATTGATTGCGGATAAGAACAGAAAATATAACTCGTTATTTACACTTTTACTCCTTATATTTTGGGGGCAATTGTTAGGGGAGGATTTCCAAATGATCAGTGATCCTCAATTACTGTTGGGTTTAGTGATCCTCACTTCTGTTAGAATTGGTGATCCTCAGAAGTATTGCAGGATCAGGATCATGGATCATCTTAAGGATCCTTATACTAACGATTGTCTACTTTGAATATGGTGTTGTTTTACAGGAGTATGAGCTTGGACTTGGTCTTGGCGATATTCCTGGAGCATATTCCATGACTTATTCTGCACGTGCTTACCTAAAGTGGACGTTATGGAGTTCGTGGGGGGATTGCATGAAATGCGGAATGTTAGTTAGTATAGATATTTTCCATTTTTAAAAGGGGTAGCGAGCTAAATAGAAAACACTTGGCTATTTTGGCTACACACACACTAACAACTGCTCTCACCAGCTCTCGGCAATTCACTTAGCAATTTCATACACTTTTCATACACCTTTTACATGTTACACTATAGTGATCCTTTTAATTAGCTCACTATCATCCGAAGTTGTAACACATTTCTTGTTTAATTTGAGTTGGTGATCGGTAGTTTCCATCACCCGAGGTTTTTTATGCCGGAGATCATTCATTGATCAAGGGCTTTTTCCTCGTATAAATCTTTGTGTCACTTGTTCATTACATTTCTGAGTGATCCTTATTGTTGTTCATCAATTCAAGCATCATACCTCACAACAGAAAGTTTGGTTGCATTATCATTGCTTGATTTTTGACCAAAACAAATAGGTAGGATTACAAATGGTGGAGGGATCCTCTGTTTGGGGGATGAAGCCATTGTGATCCTGCCATCTTTTAATTCCTGCACTACAAAGACCCGTAAACAATGGACACCCTTTGCCAACCCATGTGGACGGGCCACGTTTTGCTGGTAGAAACGTGGGTTGGCAATTTTGGCAACCTTAAAGGGTTTAATGTTTTGTGAATAAAATAACTTTAACTTTTTGGCTGTCTCCCGTGTTGCTATCCTTGTTAGTACTTTACTTTTCAATTGTTGTGATATTCATTTCGTCTAAACTTATCAAGTAAAGAAAAAATTTAATAAATATCCTCAAAAAGTTTAGGATATGATCAAGGATCACATATCCTATAGTCGACAAGTTCTGAAAAGTAATGTAGTTTAAGGATCATAAGTTCAGTTGTCAAAGGATAAGGTCCACTTATGTAAATAATAAATAAAATCAAAGTAATTAAGGATCATACCTGAGAATCCAAGTTAGGATCCTATCCTTTAACACTTATAATTAGGATAACCAAAAGACAAACCTCAGTAGAAGGTAAGGATCAAGGATCCTTGGTCATTTAGCTTCAAAAACCTGAAATAGGATACAACTTGGGACTAAGCCAATATAAGATGAAAGTTAGTAATTGGGGACAAGCCCAAAGGATAACTGGGGACAAGCCCAAAGGATAACTGGGGACAAGCCCATAGGATAACTGGGGACAAGCCCAAAGGATAACTGGGGACAAGCCCAAAGGATAACTGGGGACAAGCCCAAAGATCGTGTGTAAACTGGAGTATGGCCCTTACTGGCGACTATCCAAACTTAGTGACATGAAAATGCCAAAACCTTAGCTAACGTGAAAACGTTAGAAACCTTAGGAACGGATGTATGGTACGTCTACCATTATACGTAGGATCCTGAATATAGCCAGTACAATGAAATTGTCAGCCCCTAAAGCGAGTACTGGTCCCATTGCCATGAACTATACCAGGATCATCGTGCGCTACTGGCGAAACTGGGGACAGGCCCAAACTGGGGACTAGCCCAAATAACTGGGGTCAAGCCCAAATAACTGGATACTTCTATGGATACTCAATCCTTTGTTAAGGATACCTGAACCTTCAAAACTCAGAATCAAGTGAATGGAGGATAAAGGATGCAGGATCCTTATCCTTATATAAGATAATTAATGAATGAAATAGTTTGAGATTAGATCATTACCAAAATGAGGATCATCTGTCCTGTAGGGATCCTTCAAGGATACTTGTCAGGTAAGGATCATGGATCCTTGTTACATAAAGTATCTCTTCAAATGGACAGCATTCCAAGCTCTTGGTAGCAAGTCACCTTCCATTGTTAGCAATCGATATGCCTCCTTTCCTGCCTCAGCTTCAATAAAGTAAGGGCCTTCCCACTTCGGTGCCAACTTTCCATCAGCAGGATTGGTGGTATTCTGAAATGCTTTCCTTAACACCATATCACCAACTTGGAATTTCCTGATCCTGACATTTTTGTTGTAGGCTCCGGCCATCCTTTGTTGATAACTGGCCATCCTTATCCTTGCCAAATCCCTGAGTTCTTCTATAGTATCCAAGTCTTGAACCAAGTTTTCAGCATTTTCTTCAGGATCACGGATGATTGTTCTTGCAGTAGGAACCACCATCTCTGTAGGGATCACTGATTCTGCCCAAATACCAAAGAGAATGGAGTTTGGCCAGTAGCATTCTTGGGGTTTGTCCTATCAGCCCAAAGTACATAAGGTAGTTCTTCTGCCCACTTTCCTTTCTTGGATCCAAGCTTTTTCTTCAAATTGTTGATGATGATCTTATTGGATGATTCTGCCTGACCATTAGCTTGTGGGTGGACTGGTGTTGATGTTATCATTTTAATCCCCCAACTGTCACAAAAGTTAGTAGTTATATTCCCAATAAACTGGGATCCATTATCAGAGACAATTTCAGAAGGGATACCAAATCTAGTAATAATGTTTCTCTTAATAAAGGATATCACTTCTTTTTCTCTGACTTGAGCAAAGGCTTCAGCCTCTATCCACTTGGAGAAGTAATAAGTCATAGCAAGCATGAATACTTTTCCACCAGGTGCCTTAGGAAGCTTACCAACTATATCCATTCCCCATCTCATAAATGGCCAAGAAGAGGATATAGGATGCAAAAGTTCTGCTGGTTGGTGAAGGATATTACTGTGTCTTTGACAAGGATCACATTTCTTGGCATATTCCACAGCATCCTTCTTCATAGTAGGCCAATAGTATCCTGTCCTCAGGATCCTTGAGAACAATGCTCTGCCCCCAGTGTGGTTTCCACAATCTCCTTCATGGAAATCCTTTAGGACTTCTTGGATTTCAGTATCCTCAATGCATCTTAGATATGGACCTGCAAGAGATTGTTTATACAACATATTATTCAATATTGTAAATTGAGATACCTTGATTTTGAAAGCCCTAGGGTTTTCTCCTGTAGGAATCTCTCCATGTTGTATGTATCTCATGATTGGGAGGATCCATGATCCTGAATGAGATTGAGTATCATCACTAGGGATGATAGCAGAATCCTCTCCTATCTCCATAGCTACATGATCCTCGATAGCAGGGGTCAGGATATGGATAATAGGGATCTTAATATCCTCCGGGATCTTCAAGGATGATCCTAAATTGGCTAATGCATCAGCCTCTGCATTCTCTTCCCTTGGTACCTGTGTCAAACTAAAGGAAACAAAAGAGAGTGCCAATTCTTTGACTATCTCTAAATATTTGATTAGCTTTTCACCTTTAACAGCATAGGATCCATTAAAGTGATTAGTAATTAATAATGAATCTACATGTACCTCAAGATACCTGATCCTCATATGCTTAGCAATTTGCAAACCAGCTATCAAGGCTTCATACTTAGCCTCATTGTTGGTGGTTTGAAATTCACAAGCTATGGAGTGGGGTATTATGTCCCCCTGTGGCGATTTTAGTAGTATTCCAAGTCCTGTTCCTTTGACGTTAGAAGCACCATCAGTGAAGAGTATCCAAGGATCCTTAGTTTCTTCAAGCTGTTGGACTTCTAACTCAGCTTCCTTTTGCAAGTCACTACTGAAATCTGCCACAAAGTCAGCTAAGGCTTGGGATTTAATGGTAGTTCTAGGCTCATATCTTATATCATAAGCACTAAGCTTCACTGCCCACTTATCCATCCTTCCTGACATTTCAGGTTTCCTGAGAATATTCTTAATTGGAAAATTAGTTTTAACAATAATAGCATGAGTCTCAAAATAATGTCTTAATTTAGTAGATGCCATAATTAATGCAAGGATAAGTTTCTCTAAGTGTGAATACCTGGATTCAGCATCAAGTAAACTCTTACTTACATAATAAACAGGATGTTGTGTACCTTGGTGATCCTTAACAAGGACCGCACTTACTGCCTTTGAGGATACTGTTAAGTATAAGGATAATATATCCCCTTTTTCTGGTTTCATCAAGGCCGGGGCTGAGGATAGGTAATCCTTAAGAGCTTTGAGGGCACTTTCATGCTTCTCAGTCCATTCAAATTTCTTGTTCTTCCTCAGGATGTCATAGAATTGCTTGCACTTTTCTCTGGATTTGGATATGAACCTGTTCAAGGCTGCGATCCTGCCTGTCAATCTTTGCACATCCTTAGCATTGGCAGGAGACTTGATATTCACAATAGCCTTGATTTGCTCTGGACTTGCTTTAATGCCCCTCTTTGTCACCATATAGCCTAAGAATTTACAAGCCTTTGATAAGTGGCACCTGCATTCCTTAATCCAAACGGCATAGCAATATAACAATATATACCAGTTGGGGTCATAAAGGCTGTATCCTCTTGATCAGATGGTTCCATCTGAATTTGTTGAAATCCAGATGAAGCATCCATAAAAGTTAACAACTCATGACCCGCGGTAGCATCCACCATGGAGTCAATGTGGGGTAATGGGAAAGAATCCTTGGGACATGCCTTGTTTAAATCAGTAAAATCGACACATATCCTCCACTTTCCATTTTTCTTTTGAACAACAACCACATTGGCTAATCATCTTGGATACTTAACCTCTCTTATCATACCTGCCCGAAGTAGTTTATCTACTTCTTCCTGGATAATAGCATTCCTTTCAGGTGCAAACTTCCTCCTCTTTTGATGTATAGGCTTGAATGACCTGTCAATGCCAAGCTTATGAGTAATTATATCCTTAGATATACCTGTCATGTCTTCATGTTTCCAGGCAAAGGTGGATTTCCTCCTCTTAAGGAAGGATACTAGATCCTGCTCAATGTTGCTAAGGATCCCTGATCCTATGAAGACTATGGATTCAGGATCATGAGGATCCATGAGGATTTCTTTTACATCCTGCTCTCTTGCCTCCAAGACATCTCTTGAAGGATACTTTAATTGCTATTGCTCCCTTGGTCTTGAGGCTGGCTTCATTGATGATGTATAACAATTCTTAGCCTCTTGTTGATCAATCTCAATTTTCACCACTCCCCATGGACTTGGAAGCTTTACACACTGATGATAGGTGGATGGAACTGCCTTCATATCATGTATCCATGGCCTGCCAAGGATAACATTGCAACAAGATAAGCAATCTATAACACAAAATTTTTGATAACAATGCAATCCTTCAATATAGATTGGGAGTTTGATGTCCCCCAATGTATTCTTAGTTTCTCCACTGAATCCCACAAGTACTGAGGATCTTGGGACAATATCAGACTCCGGGATATTCATTTTCTTGAGGACATCAAGCTGAATGATGTTCACGGAGCTTCCTCCATCGATTAGGATCCTGCGAACAAAGTGGTTAGAAATAAACAATGTAATTACAAGACCATCATGATGAGGATCCTGGACATCAACACGATCATCCTCATCAAAGGTTTTGACTTTATCCTGGGTAACAACGGAGGTCCGGACGGGTCTGTCTCCATTATCCATCTTGGTTTCCTTAGCATGTCTTTTGGCTGCTGAAAAGGAAGTACCACAAATGTCTGATCCACCGGATATGAAGTTTATAACTTGTGCATCTGCTGGAGGAGCAGGAGCCTTTTCCGGGATCCTTTCAGGATCCTGGATCCTTGACTTCTTTCGTCCCAAAAGCTCTTTCAAATGCCCCTTGCTCAGCAAGTAACCAATTTCCTTTCTAAGTGCAATGCACTCTTCAGTGAGATGTCCGAAATCCTCATGATATGCACACCACTTGGACTTATCCTTTGTAGCAACTGGTTTATCACTTTTTCTCGGCCACCTAGCTTTCTCACCTAGATTCTGCATTGCAAGGATTAGTTCATTGTTATCAACAGAAAAAGAATATTCAGAAATAGGAGGATAATCCTCATCATCCTCTTCTTGTTCCACTGCATGCACGTTCTGGTTATCAGATTTGTTATAGGATTTTGATTTGTTGTTCCTGACGTAGGATCCTTGCTTTTCCTGTTTTGAGGATCCTGTTAATCTCTCCTGGATCCTTTTGTCATCCTCTAGACGGATGAACCTAAGGGCCCTGGTTCTTACTTCATCAAGATTCCTACATGGGGTCATAACAAGATCATCATAGAACAATGAATCCCTAAGCAATCCCATTTTAAAGGCTTCTACAGCCGTAGCAATATCCAAGTTAGGAATATCTAAGGATTCTTTACTAAACTTAGTGATGTAATCTCTAAGTGATTCATTTTGACCTTGTGTTACCCTATATAGATCACTAGTTAATCGTTCAAACTTTCTACTACAAGAGAATTGACTATTAAACAAATTAACAAGATTAGCAAATGAAGTAATAGAGTAAGGGGGAAGACTTAGCAGCCATTTAAGAGCAGATCCTGTGAGTGTGGATCCAAATCCCTTGCATAGACATGCTTCTTTTAACCTCTCAGGAATTGGATTGATCTTCATCCTCTCCCTGTACTGAGCTACATGCTCTTCTGGATCTGTTGAACCATCATACAGCTTCATAGATGGTATCTGGAACCTTTTGGGTATCTCAGCATCACATAAGGGTGGTGCAAAATGAGATATCCTATGGCTACCATCTGCAATTTCAGGAATGGGTTTAACCACTCCTGGTACACTGGATATCATATCCTTAAGCTTCTGTAATTCCCTAGCCATAGCCTGATTGATACCTGTATCTTGCATGGAGCCATGGTTAGTGTTATATGAATTATTAAAAGTGTTACCTCCCACAGGATTCGTGTTCGGAATTCCATATGTGAATCCATATTGACAAGACTCTGGTATGATTGAAGGACCAGGGGAAGCAATGGTTTGCATTGGTATGAAGTCTCCTTGATGAACATCCGAGCTCGGGGACTGCATACTTCTTGGGAATCCTTGATCCTGGAAGATGTTGGATCCTTGAGGTTGCGATGATCCTTGAACCTGAAAGGACCCTGGATTCATAATGGATCCTTGGACCTGGGAGGATCCTTGGACCTGGGAGGATCCTTGAACCTGGGAGGATCCTTGGACCTGGGAGGATCCTTGGACCGGGTGCATTCCTAAATATCCTCCTGAGCTGATGAAGGATCCCTGATGCTGAAAAGAGGATCCCGATGGCTGAGAACAGGATCCTTGAGGTTGGAAGTGAGAGCCAAATGCCTGACTCATAGTTGCTGTTCCATAACGCCTTTCTGATGGACCACTTTGATACTGGTTGCCCGGAACTGCCGATTGTAGGGTAGTTACAACTGGAGTGTCAAAATTCAATGACCTTGGCATCAGAGGAGAATGATCCTCCACTGATTTCTTCTGTTTCTTGATATCACCAATCTCTTGGAGGATCCGTTCATTGGTTTTGTCCTGCTCTTGCATACGATCCCTCATCTGCAAAATCAGATTAAAAAGATCATTAGTAGTAGGATTAGTGGAAACAGAAGAAGTTGGTGGTTTTTGGAAAATGGGGGTTTGTCTCTTCGCAGCATTTTCAGCATTCTTCTGGGATCCAGAAGGTGGTGGAGGCAAAGGAGGAACGCCTTGTGAAGAACTGATTGCCGGCATAGAACTTGATGTGTTCTTTGCTGAGGAAGCCATTTGCTTGATTGTAACGAACCGAAATGATCACCAGAATAATAATTTCTCAAGAACGAAGCACCAATTGCCCCACGGTGGGCGCCAAACTGTTTTGGTAAAAAAATCAAGCAATGATAATGCAACCAAACTTTCTGTTGTGAGGTGTGATGCTTGAATCAATGAACAATACTAAGGATCACTCAGAAATGTAATGAACAAGTGACACAAAGATTTATACGAGTAAAAAGCCCTTGATCAATGAATGATCTCCGGCATAAAAAACCTCGGGTGATGGAAACTACCGATCACCAACTCAGATTAAACAAGAAATGTATTGCAACTTTGGATGATAGCGAGCTAGTTACAAGGATCACTATAGTGTAATGTGCAAAAAAGTATGTAATCGCCAAGTGAATTGTCAAGAGCTGGTGAGAGCAGTTACGAGTGTGTGTGTTAAGCTAAAATTAGCCAAGTGTTTCTATTTAGCTCGCTATCCCCTTTTAAAAATGGAAAATATCTAAGCTAACAAACTGTCCGCATTTTGTGCAAGTCCTCCACGACCTCCATAACGTCCGTTTCAGCCATGCACGTGCGGAATAAATATGGAATATGCTCCAGGAATATCGCCAAGACCAAGTCCAAGCTCGTACTCCTGCAAAACAACTTCACATTCAAAGTAGACAATCGTTAGTATAAGGATCCTTATGATGATCCATGATCCTGATCCTACAACACTTTTTGATGATCACTAATTCAGACAGAATTGAGGATCACTAAGCCCAACAGTAAACGAGGATCACTGATCATTGGAAAATCCTCCCCTAACACCGATTATCCGAAAATTCTTAAAATAAACATCCGAATCCGAAATTTCGGATATTTCGGATACGGGTTTTCGGATATTTCGGATTCGGTTTCGGATTCAGAATTTTTTTGAACACCCCTAGTTAAGATGATTCAAAAAAGAAAAAAGAGACTGGTGACAGTGAAGATTTGGAAGATCAATTGTTTATATATTCTTTTTTTTATAATTTTCTTTTTCAGTTGATTGTTGTATAATAAAAACGTCATGTATAATAAAAATGCCAGACAGCCAAATGCTTGTTAAAAACGCTATCTTGCCGTAAAACGCCCCAAAAACTCCCAAACTATAATAAAATTACTTTGGAAAAGTATTATAAAAAACCCAAAAAAATAAAAACCAAACTTGAAAAGTAACTAGAAACAGTAACTACAAAACAGTAAAAATGAAGAGACGGAAAATTTATTATATTTGAATCTAAAACGCCAAACTTGAAAAACGGGACGTGTTACAGACTTCAGAGATAAAAGCTTATCAAAAACAATAATTACAAACAGTAACTGAAATGACGAATAGTTTATTATAATAATGCACCGCCAAAATAAATCCTATAAAATAATACCTCTCAGCAACTTCCATTAAATCAAACCAAAAAAACAAACGCCAATAAATACTAAATACCACTCACTGTAAAACGCCAAAAAATTAAAAAAAAATCAAAGATAGCTAATATGCTTTCTTGGATATTCGGTATTCTTGTTCGTGAAGTTTCACTGAATGGATTGTTACGTGAAGGGAGTAACTCAGTAAGATTTTGCTGCATGAGATGGACAAATCTTCAAGAAAAAGATACTGATGACAGTCATATGTCATTTTGTGTTCTTTGTTCTTGAAGAAGGCTTGGATGAGGAGAAGAGATCAATGATACTGAAAAGTGGGATGATTATAAAGATGAAGATCAAGTTGAAGATCAAAGCGAAAAGCCCACCCACACGTCATAGATCTATATCCCCAAATATCCACAAAAGTCACTTCAACAGACGAGCAGGAAAAATAATCAAACCGATGGGTTTGTTAAGTTTTACATAAAACACCATATATTTTGGTGACAGCTCTTGTAGTATTAAAGAAGAGAGAGACTGATGACAGTGAAGATTGTGAAGAGATATCCGATTAGGATTTTTAATTTATTTTCTTCGCTTCTATTTTTTTCCCTGTGGTTGTATTATAATTTTACAATTGTAAAACGCCAAGATACCATAAACGCCAAAATGTATATAAAACATAATAGAACAACGGGTCATCTTGTCTAAAACGCATTGAAAAACGCCATTAAGAGAGATTTGAAAAAAAACTCCATAAATGCCTTAAACGCCATAAACGCCAAAATGTTAATACAATGAAACCATTAAAACGTCATATAATTATTGAATTTGGTTAACGCCAAAAATCTTAAACCCCAAAAATAAATCAATATTGTGAAAAGCGGAATTGGAAAAGCGGAAGATAAAATGACAAAAAAGCCCCTCCGCCCTTCTCTATGTCGCGTGACACGTGTTGGGCCAGGATGCGTTCTCACCGTTCTCACACTTTTGGGCGTTTTCTCCTGATCCCGTTTCTCTATATATATATATATATATATATCTACTATACTAAAAGAATTCTCCTTAGCCAATCATTTTGTTGATGTGGACACCTTCTTTTGTCAAAGAATTCACAATGGGCGCCAATCTATTTCCTATATCTCCTTATCACCTTTCTTCCTACAACCATCTCTCTCCTCAACCTTTCCATATCTTATTTTGCAAATCGCAAACCAAGGTGTCTAAAGCAAGGATTGAAAGCATCGATTGAAGGCAACAAGTAAGTCATTTTCGATCCTAAATCTGATCCACGTATGTTTTTATGCATTGATTCGTGTTTCATATTTGTTTAATCTTGATTTATCTTTCATAAACCCTAATTCTCAGCGAGGCGATTCTCTGATTCATCCTAAATCGTTACCATCTGAACTAGATCTTGGTATGTTAAGTTTTAATCTTATAATCCTACGTTTCTACAAAACCCTAATTATGATATGTGCGATTTTCAGACCTTCAAACTTCAAAGATCCAGAAAGAATTTGAGGGCTAGGGTATGAGATCGGATTCTGATCGTGTGAAACATAATCGTTTTTGTTCAGATCTGGTTTTAGTTCTTTGAATAAATTGTAAGTTTCTTTTAGATACTTAATGGAATTCTTTAACCATATTTTTGATCCCTTTCGTTCACACTCCGTCACGTTTGTTTCGAATTTAGGGTTCTCAGGCATTTTTTTGGAAGAGGCTTTCTATTCAGGTGCGTTTGGATTAGGTGCATTGCAATTTCAATGTTACAATTGGGGTTTTCAATTGGGGATTTATGGAACAGACTGTTGGGCTATCAAGAAGACACAAGCGCGCAAGATGGAGGTAGCAGAGATGAGGATGTTGAGGTGGATGTGTGGACATACGAGGTTAGATCGGATAAGAAATGAGGTTTTTAGGGAAAGACTTGGAGTGGCTAGTATAGCGGAGAAGATTAAGGAGGGAGATTGATATGGTTTGGGCATGTGAAGCGGAGGGAAGCGACGGCACCAGTTAGAGTAGTGGAAACTCTTACTATGGAGGGCAGGAGAGGAAGAGGCAGACCCAAACTGACATGGGATGAGCAGATTAGGCATGTTTTACTAGAGTTGCATCTTTCTAAGGACATGGTCCACGATAGGACTTCGTGGAGGCGTAGGATTAGGGTTAAGGACTTCTAGATGATATTGCAGTAAGGTCTTAGGTGTTTTTCAGGGACGTAGGCTTTTCCTTTTCTTTAAGGGACTTTTCCGGTGATTGCCTTCTTGTGTTTATGCCCTAATGATGTTGTATGCATTATACATGATTTCCATTGTGTTTACGCCCAAATGATGTTGTATGCCATTATACATGACTCACATTATATTGTGCCACTCTTATCACTTTCTTGGTATGGGCGACTTCTTATTTCCGTATTCTTTCTATATTCTTTGACTTGGTGTGTTGGTTTGCTGTTCGTTTTCGAGCCGAGGGTCTCTCTGGAAGCAGCCTCTCTATCCCTATGGATAGAGGCAAGGTCTGTCTACATCCCACCCTCCCCATACCCTATAAATAGCTCTGCTATTTGTGGGATTTACTGGGTATGGTTGTTGTAATTGGGGATTTAACGATTTTAGGGTTTTAAAAGGTTTAATGAGCACATTCGGTATATGTCTGTGAATTTCATCCCAGGTCTTTAATCCTTTGATTTCTATATTTACAGGTATAGATCTTCAATGGAAAGATTGCCGAATTGTAAAAGCTCAGCAAGAATTACTTTTGAATGTAATTCTACAGGTATTAAAATCATTATGTTTTATGGGTTTTCTACATTTAATAATTTCAATGGTAGTTTTATTATATTTGAGTTGGAAATTTATTAGGCTTTGGCTAGGTGTTCAAATTTAATTGGTTTTCTTATTTTTAACTACATGTTGAAGATCATCATCTATATTCAATGAATTACATGCATATAGGTGCTTCGAAGATGTGGTATGGTGTATGTGGGAAAGATGGTATTAAATTAGAGGCGACGTGAGAAAGCATTTGCCTTATCTTTTTGCTGAACAACCTGACTTGCTTCGCAAACTTGTGAGAAATATATCTGTTTGAAAATTAGAAATAAAAATATAGTTTTAAATGAATAATGCGTGTAAATTTGTTCATTGAGATTCAGGTCACACAACTTTCACCATTCATACTAAAATCAGGAGTTCTGGTTTTTCGCGTTTAGAATCCACTGGAGTTCGTTATGACATTTCCTCGAGCATATCATTCAGGGTTCAACTTCAAAATTTATTGTTTAGCTTTAAAAATTATTGATCTTGCAATCTTCCAGCAACTTCAATTTTTTTAGTCATATTGTTATTTGATTGAAATTTCTTAATTTTTTCTTGGTAGTTAACTACAAGTTTGTTATAGTATTCTTATACACTCAAAGTGTTTCTTATAGTGAACAAAACTATTTTACATATAACAACCTAAGAAGTAACGGGTAGACAATTTGCTCCAGCTTTCATTTTCACATTAAAAAACCCAATGATTAATTAAAGTATGATCACCTAAGAAAATGGATCTAACGAGGACTAATAAATTTTATAATTAACATTGGAGGGGAAGTGAAGATTTGGTGTATGTATTTAAATTTATGTCTCCTCACTCATATTCTTTTTTTGTGGTTCTAACAGTTCGGTGGCTGAGTTTGTGTCTTGCTTTTATGCAGATCGGTCGTTTGTTCCGTTTTTCTTGCTTTTATACAGGTATGTCATCGATTTTCCAAGATTTTGTTTTTTATGTGTTAATATCCTAAGTTATCGTCATTTTTGTGCTCCACGCCTAATATGATTTTTTGACAACTTCTATCATTAAAAATATTTTTTCACTTTTCATTTAAGTTTAATTACTGTTAGTGTTCAGTATCAAATAATTACTTTCAAAATTCATAGTTATGAGTGATAACAAGCTTTAACTTTTTGGATAAAGAGTGATCTTGAAGTGGTTATACGAGAATATGCATTCTTTAAACTCATGACAAAATCTAGAAATGGATTTAAATGTTATACATGTTGGTTCAATAGTATAGATACAACCCATTTTTATCTAAGATTAACACGTTTCTATTTGAAATAACTGCAAATTGATGGATTTTGTTCATGTGCCATTTTGCCAGCATATATTAAGGACAAAAAAATAATATTAAACTTCCTATAAGGTTAAACTATTACATTAAAAAAAAACCTTCTCAAAATCCCTTTTGTGTGCTTCCCTTCTTCATTTTCTAATGCTAAGTGTTAGACAATGCATCAACAAATCCATATGAATTAAGTATTAGGATGTTTATGATATTAGTTTTATTTTGGGGTTATATTTTATAAAACATGTTTCCATGTTTCAGCAACCCCTTGGTAGCAATGCTATCGGTGAGATGAAAATGTAGTTATCATTCCAAATAATCAATTAAAAGTAGGTGTATACCGTGTTTAGTTAAGTTGACTTATATGTGTTGAAAAGGCTATTATGTGCTCTTTGGTATAATTGAAAAAACATGAGTTGACTTCAGGAAGTCAACAGGTCAACAAGAGAAGACAAGGATTTAATCCATTCTACAGGTACATGTACGTACATGTTAGTGGATCTTGGCCTGAAAGCGTTAATTATAAAGAAATTATTGTTAATCGAAGCCGATGGATATATTTTATGCGTGTTCAAAAGAGTTAAATAATATGCACTTATGATCTGAGTCTTTTATTATTGTATCGGTCGTTGCAGGTTTTCGTTAATAGAAGGCGCTTGATATCATCCATCGTCAATGGTATTGGGTAATGAATTAGTGATTAAGAATTCAGGACTTCGCAATGATTCACCCGATGAAGAAACCGATGGCTACTTTATGCAATATGGTACTTGATTAAAATGTTTTAACATGGTGTTAAATTGTTTATTTTACTGTATACGCAAATTTTAGGTTAATCAATTAAGAGGATCTACTAATTATGCTATTGTTCAGAATTTATTTTGTGTATTTTGCTATATGAACATAATTTAGGTTGGAGTAAATTGCCAAAATCATCTCTGAGGTTTGGGTATGTTTGCCATTTTCATCCAAAACAACTTTTTAATACAACATAGTCATTCACTTTTGAATGTTTTTGCCATTTTCATCTAAATGTCTAATTTGCTTTATTTTTTCTATCAAACATTTGGATGAAATGACAAAAAATCACAAATCTCAGGGACGATTTTGGCAAAAAAAAAGTTAGACGTTTGGATGAAAATGACAAAAAAAATCCCAAAAGTGAAGGACTATATGATATAAAAAAGTTGTTTTGGATGAAAATGACAAATATGCCCAAACCTCAGGGATGATTTTGACAATTTACTCTTTAGGTTATTTTGCTCATCTTCTTGAATGGTTAATTAGTTGATGATAACTTATAATATAACTTTGTAGAGGATGAACACTACAAGTTTAATCAAGGTGTGTTACTCTGGGAATGGAGCTAGGTAAGGACCCCTACTAGCGTGGAAGAAAATGAACAATGGAGAGTATCAACGGTTTACTAATGTAGCAAAACATAGGGGCGAGTAGTGATTCATGGCAGTGAAAAGATAATAAAGAGTTCGGATTTTCAGTTAAAACGTGAGGTTGGATATGGGTAGTAAAGTCGATATTAATGCAGCAATGGATGGTTACTACTGGAACAACGGGGCAACACCAAAAACGAATCTTTCTGCCTTGAGAGCTATTCCGAACACGGAGTCATTAACAAATAGAGGTATGATCCTGCCCTCATTATTGTGTAGGCTGTGTGAGCGATTGGTAGAGACCGTGGACCATGTCTTGGTACAATGTTAGGTGGCACACATGGTGAGGACATAAGTGTATGCTTGGCTGAGAATTCCGTCGGGTGCTGGGACATATTCGGTGGGAAGTAGACTGCAAAATGTAAGTAACTTGAGCTTAACGACAAAACAGAAACGGATAGTTCATGTGATTTTTTTACAGACTTTATGGCGTCTATGGAAGAATAGAGATGCTAAACTATTTGATGATAGAGACATTTTGGTGAGCAAACTGACTAAAGAAATAAAAGAGGAGTCGTTCAAGTGGTGTCGATAGAGATTAAAGGTATCAAGTGTGTCTTGGTGTGAATGAGGGCTATTTCATTTAGCAATTTAGAATCATGTTCTGTAACATCAAGTAGGGCATTTGAGTTTTTTTTGTAGTATCTGTTGTCTCTGTAATATCGGTCGCTTAACGTCTTGCTATGTGGCCGCTTTGTGGGTAATAAAATGTTCCGTTTTGAGTACATTTCTTTCATTTCAAATTTTATGTCAACGTTGTTAAATATTATATAATTAACTTTGAGTAATCCGCGAAACTCGCGGGTTCTTAAACTATATTTAAATATATATAACATATATTAAAAATTTTTCTAAATAGTTCATATAACATATATTTGATTATTTACATTTTCTATTAGGTTAAATAAAAAAAAAAGTTAAACTGAGATAACTCTATTAGTTTACAGGGCAACCCAAAATCTAAGTGGGTGCCTCCTTCGTTAACTAGTCATATGTTTCGCAATGACAATCAACGAAAGTCAAAGGTAGTCACTTTCTAGAGTTGGTTTGTACTTGAAACAACCTGTCCTCTCTCATGGTCAATTGTATGTTGCTTTATCAAGGGTAAAGACATGAGATGTAGTGAAAATACCAATACTTGACAACGACAAACCTACAGATAAAACAACTAATGTGGTTTATAAAGAGATTTTCAACGAATTGTGATCGTTGCATATTCATCTATTTCAATTTGTCGTTGTAATCTAATATATTTGTTTGTGTTTTAACGTGTATAAAAGTATAATATTTAATGTCAACGGTATTAATGAAGAAATTTCTTTTACCAACCCGTGTAACACACGGGGTCTTAAGCTAGTATATATATATATATATATATATATATATATATATATATATATAGGGGACCGCTAGAATGAAAACCACCTCCAGTTATGAGAACCATGAGAACCAGTCTCCCCCAATCAGATTTTGACAACAATAAGGGTATATTAGTCATTTACACCAAAATATCATATCATCCCTCTCTCTCCTCTGTCTTTCATTTAATGTTTCATCTCTCTCTCTTTCCTTTATATTCATAGTTGCATTGCAGACTCTCTCTCTTGAAAATCCAAACCCCACTCCCATTTCCATTAGCATCCACCATCCTCCTGCTCCGATCTCAACCCCACTCCCACCACCACATCGCAACCACCATCCTCCTGCTCCGATCTCAACCCACCCCTCCATCCGGGTCACCTTCAGTGATGACCGGCTGTCTTCCACCACCGCCGTCTCTATCATCGCCGCCGTGTGCGGCGGCGTCTTCGTCTTCCACCATCGCCGGGGTCACCTTTATTGATGACCGGCCGAACTTCTTGTGTTGGCTACTGGTTGAACTTCTTTGTTTTGTTTGGGTGATGGCTACTGGTTGAAAGAATGGGTGAAGGGGTGGGTGAGGGGGTGTCGAAACCGGTGACGGCCGGAGATACTTACAGATCTTTCTCTCCCTTCATTTGTCGGAGACTCTTTGTCGATCTGAAAAAATAGGTTTTAACGGTATGTTTTTTTGGATCTTGTGTCTCTGTTTTTTTGGGTTTTGATCTTGTGTCTCTGAATTGTAAATTAGGCCCCCTTGGTTGTCGGCTACCCCCAAACACCACACCCTTTTGTCTCTAAACCCGGTGGTGTCGTCGATGCCGGTGATGCCGTCGATGTCGGTGATGCCGTCGATGTCGGGTGGTGCCGGTGGTGCGATCGATGTCGGTGGTGCCGGTGGTTGGGTGGTGGCTAGAGGTGGTGCCGGTTTTGGGGGGTGAAGGAAGAGGGTGTTTTTTAGGGGTGGTGGCTACTGGTTTTGTGAAAAACAGTGATGTTCATATTCCTTTTGCTGGGTTTTGGTTGAATGATGTTCATGTTCATGTTTTGTTTGAATGATGTTCATGTTCCTTCTGTGGGTTTTAATATGATCGATGGTGAATCTGTTTGCCTTTTGAATCTGTTTGAATATGTGTTGAATGATGTTTCTTGTTCCTTTTGGATGTTTAAATCGGTTGAATCTGGTGCCTTATTGAATCGGCGGTGATGATGTAAAAAAAAACTGACGTTGGCGCGGCAAGGTTGGTGGAGGGTAGGTTTTTGAACCTGCAACCCCACTTTGCAGCCTCTGATTATCGGAAAATCTGAGCCAAAACTTCGTTTTTTTTTCTAAAAACCACTCGTTCTTTTGATTTTTGTTTGTTGGGTTTTTTTTTTTAAATTTAGGCGTCGATGATGATAACAATATATCTGAGACGCTTCACCGAGTTTGCGATTTCTAGGTGCGTTCGTTTTTTGCGTAAAAAAGTTTTTGTAAAAAAAAATAAACCGTAAACTTTTTAACGTAAACCGTAAACTTTTTAACGTAAATCGTAAAAACGTGAAGTGTAAAAAGTGTTACGTAAAACATAAACGTAACACGTTTTTACGTAAAACGTAATTTGTAAAAAGTTTTACGTAAAACGTAAAAAGTTTTTAACGTAAAACGTAAAAATTTTTAACTTAAAAAGTAAAATGTAAAAAGTTTTAACGTAAAATGTAAAGCGTAAAAAGTTTTAACGTAAAAACGTTAATGTAAAAAACCGGGGCGTAAAACGTAAAAAACCGACGCGTAAAACGTAAAAAACCGGGGTGTAAAACGTAAAAAACCGACGTGTAAAAAATTGGCGTTAAAAAACGGCGCGTAAAAAAACGGCGTTAAAAAATTGGCGCGTAAAAAACGGCGCGTAAAAAAACGGCGTGTTAAAATAACGACGCTTGAAAAAACCCAGCGTAAAAACAGCGCGTCAAAATAACGTAAAACGTAAAAAGTTTAACGTAAAACTTAAATTGTAAAAAGTATAAAAAATGTTTAAAAAAATCTGAATTTTAAAATGTTCTTAATAAAAAAGTTATGTTTAAAAAATAAAAAGTAATATAATAATACAAAAAATAATAAAAAACAATAAAGATAAAAAGACAAAATAGAGTTATTTTACTAAATTACCCTTTTGGATTATAATAATAAAGACATAATAAGACAAAAACCATTTAATATTAATTTTTGTTATTTTTAATCTCATCCATCCATCAAGTTGATCTAAGGGCTAATAAGTGGTTCTCATGGTTCTCATAACTGGAGGTGGTTTTCATTTTAGCGGTCCCCTATATATATATATATATATATATGGGTAGGAGTTGGCTACAAAACCAACTTTTCCTACAAAGTGTAGGAAGCCATATTCTTGTGACATGTGGCAATTAGATATTTTTATCAAAAGGGCATGATAGTAATTTGATAATTATTTTAACTATGGAATTTATTATATCCTAAATTAACTAATGAGAATTTTAAGAAAACTAAATATCTCTTTGATTTCAAATGCGAATAAATATTAATATGACCGCTACAATATATTCACATTCAATTCGTATTTCATCTTGTTCGTCACATTGTGTTTTATCACTAAAACGCACTTCTATGAACACATCTACGTTGTGTTTTAGCATTCGGTAACTGATTCGTCACGTTATGTTTTTGTAGTCGGTAATTGTAACTGCTTTATCACATTGTGTTTTATCATAAACAAATTCTTGACACTGTGTTTTAGCAGTCAGTCACTAGTTCGTCACTTTGTGTTTTATCAATGAAACACAGTACTAATTGTTAGGGGTCATTTTCTTAACATACGTATCCTGACCAATATCCTGCCTTTGTTTGTTTATTTGTGACCAGGATGCTGGAAGAGGATATTGCTAACATCTTGGGCGATATCCTGAGGCTTATTGAATTAACCACGTGCAGGTTAAAGGCTGAGACTTGCTAACGGTCAAGAGGACTTCTTCTCCTCAAGACTCGGACGAATTTGTTGAGGGATAGACGTTGAGCCCGAAAGACCAGGTCTACAACGTTCGAAGAAGGAATATTCGATGGATCCCGCAAGTTTAGGGTAGTTTGTTATTTTATCTTTACTATAAATAGATGGGGGCGGATCAGCTTAGAACACACAATTTTCACTAACACTCTCGTACACTTTCATTTTCTAGCTCATCGCAAACACCACACTTGTATTCAAGTTTCGTTGTAACACTTAGTCGATCCGTACCACATCCTGCACTGTATCCTGATTTTTGAAGCAATAGAAGAACTAGGCAGCTGCGATTGTCAGCTCCCGAGGTTTTATGCCGGCGATCTAGATTGATCAAGGGCTTTCCTCGTACATCTCGTGTCGTTTACTTTACTTTTGCTCATTGTTTGATCATAGATACAGCTCTATATCCTGAGCCATATCCTGAAACTGTTTTTACAATTAACTTGATTTACATATTTTTGACACTCATTTCTAGCACACTACCTCACTTAACTAATTTGATCACTTAATTACTTCGGTAATTTTTGACCAAAACAATTTGGCGCCCACCGTGGGGCAAGTGGTGCTCTCTTTACTAAAAATTTTTGTCAAATCGCTAGTCGGTTTCCTATTTTCAAAACTTTTTGCCACATTGTCCGTAATGGCATCAAGATCAAACATGAGTTCCTCTACTGTGTCTGCTATGACTTCTGCTACTACCGGTTCGGTGTTTCCACCACCTCCTCCAAGGATGCCAGCCTCTACACAATCTCAAGATGTTATCCCTACTCGGAGTGTCCAGGGATCTGCTCCCGTTTTAGCTTCTAACGATGAAATTTTAACCTTATTTGGAAGTGTGTAGGAACAAATGAGGCAGCAACAGGAAACAAACCAGATGCTTTTAAGGGAAATACAACTCCTGAAGTCTGGCTCGAGCAGATCTGCTGAGGATATTGTCACTCCCTTACACCCCAGAGCGTTGAACTTCAGTTCAGCTGTGTATACTGAGGATAACAGGGGGAATATTGTGCCCAATCTTCCTCAGAATCATACTCCTGAAATACCCTCGTCGGTCAGAATGTCAACCATGAGGAGCTCAGGATATGCTTCAGGATATGGGCAAAATCCTCCAACGGGTAACGCGTCAAATAATAATAATACTCACGCTACTAACAATAGTGGATCTTTGCAGGATACAGGTGTAACATCAGCACTTACTAGGGAACTTCAGAAGTTGAAGGACATGATATCTAGTGTGCCTGGGGTGGTCCAGCCGATCCCGGAAGTGTCCCAGGACAGCCACAAGATATCTCGTTTTGCATATCCTATCTGTGATGCTGAGATCCCAAAGAGATTCCAAACCCCCAACATGAAGCTTTATGATGGGACTACGGATCCTGAGGAGCATATTGCTCAGTATAGGGAAAGAATGGAGATTAACCCTATCCATCCGGAGCTCAAGGAAGCATGCTTGTGCAAGGGATTTGGTTCTACTCTAACAGGATCAGCCTTAAAATGGCTGTTAAACGTTCCTCCTCACTCAATTACTTCGTTTGCTCATTTGGTTAATTTGTTTAACAGTCAATTTTCTTGTAGTCGGAGTTTTGAGAAACTAACCAGTGATCTTTACAGGATAACTCAAGGGCCTCAGGAATCCTTGAGGGATTATGTGAACAAATTCAGTCGAGAATCCTTAGATATCCCACATCTTGATGTTGCAACAGCTGTGCAAGCTTTTAAGATGGGATTACAAAAAGATTCTCAGTTTTATCAAGATCTAGTAATGAATCCCTGCAGGAATCTCGATGAAGCTCGTAACAGGGCTTTGAGATATATCCGTCTGGAGGATGACAGGAAGATGCAAGAGAGGATGAACTCATCTAACACTTATGAGTCAACTAACAGGAAGTCAGAATCCTCATTCAAGTCATATCGGCCTAAGCCATATGGTAGAAATGAAAACAAGATAGTGAATGCTGCCGAAGATGAGGATCCTGAAGAGTATCCTGAGTTGTCTGAATATTGCTTTTCTGTTAACATTCCTGAATTGATGTATGCCATGCAAGGTCTAGGAGACAAGGCTAGGTGGCCTCGAAAGAATCAACAAAAGGCTGACTGGAAAGATAAGTCAAAATGGTGTGCTTTCCACGAAGATTTCGGACATGTAACTGAGGATTGCATTGCTCTAAGGAAAGAAATAAGTTATCTTCTAAGCAAGGGATATCTGAAAGATCTCTTAGGAAGAAAGAAGAATAAGGGTCAGGATACTGAGAAGGATCCTGAGCGAGCAGCATCACCTCCCGCGGATGCCAAGATAATCAACTTCATTTCGGGAGGATCCGACCTTTGTGGAACTTCGTATTCGGCAGCGAAGAGACATGCAAAGGAAGCCAAGGCCGAAAGGGGAGACAAACCTGTCAGGATGACTACCCTCACAACTGACAAAGTGATCACTTTTGATGCAGATGACAGGGATACTGTCCAGGATCCTCACCATGATGCTCTGGTAATAACGTTATATGTGGCTAACCATTTTGTACGCAGGATACTGGTTGATAATGGCAGCTCCGTCAACATAATCCAACTAGAGACGCTGAAAAGAATGAATGTATCTCCAATGGATATCACTTCAAAGTCTACCGTGCTTGTTGGGTTCAGTGGAGAGGCTAGAAACACAGTGGGAGAGATAAAGTTGCCGGTGTACGTTGAAGGAGTCAACTCGATACAACGTTTCTGTGTGATGGACTCTCTATCCTGCTATAACATCATACTGGGAAGACCGTGGATTCACAATATGAAGGCCGTGCCATCAACATATCACCAATGCATCAAGATACCTACCCCTTGGTGAGTTGTTAAAGTTGATAGTGATCAGCAGGAGGCGAAAGAATGCTACTCATCCTCGATGAAATCCTCAACCAAACCTAGTGCAGCATAGCAATTAAAGACGCGGGCCCAGGATATCGTGGAGGATCCGGAGCAGGATGTGAAGAAAATTATCCTAGACCAGGATAATCCCGATATTTCGGTGCTCGTAGGAACCAATATCCCTCAGGATATTGAAGAGCAATTAATTAACTTTTTAAAATGCAGGATGTCAACGTTTGCATGGAAGCATGAGGATATGACAGGCATATCCAAAGATATTATCACTCACAAGCTTGGATTTGATAAGTCATTCAAGCCTGTGCAACAAAAAAGAAGGAGGTTTGCTCCTGAGCGGAACACGATTATCCAGGAGGAAGTTGAAAGATTATTAAAGTCCAGAATGATCAGAGAGGTTAAGTTCCCAAGGTGGCTAGCAAACGTGGTTGTAGTACAGAAGAAGAATGGGAAATGGAGAGTTTGTGTAGACTACACAGACTTGAACAAAGCCTGCCCTAAAGACCCATTTCCTCTTCCCCACATTGATGCAATGGTAGATGCCACTGCCGGGCATGAAATGCTGACCTTCATGGACGCATCTTCAGGATTTCAACAGATCCAAATGGAGCCTTCTGACCAGGAGGATACTGCCTTCATGACACCAACAGGTATTTATTGTTATACAGCTATGCCTTTTGGTTTGAAAAATGCAGGTGCAACATACCAAAGATTGGTAAACATGATGTTCAAAGATAAACTGGGGGACACCATGGAGGTATATATCGATGATATGGTGGTGAAATCTAAAAAGGCTGAGGATCACCTCCAGGATATCAAGGGAGCATTTGATATCCTGGATCAATACAACATGAAGCTGAATCCTGCTAAATGCCATTTCGGAGTGGGGGCAGGAAAGTTTCTTGGATATATGGTGACAAAGAGGGGGATAGAAGCGAGCCCAGAGCAGATCAAAGCTATCCTGGATATAAAATCACCCTCAAACATGAAGGACGTACAAAGATTAACAGGCCGAGTAGCAGCTTTAAACAGGTTTATCTCGAGATCCTCAGAGAAATGTAAAGATTTTTATGATATCCTGAAGAAGAACAAAAAATTCGAATGGGGTGAGAATCATGAAGCGGCCCTACAAGATTTGAAGCGATATCTCTCAACCGCACCTCTATTAATGAAGCCTGAAAATGGTGAACCACTATCCCTGTACCTTGCTGTATCAGGGAATGCTGTAAGTGCCGTTCTTATAAAAGACCATGAAGGTCAGCAATATCCTGTTTATTATGTTAGTAAAAGTTTGCTAGATGCTGAAACTAGGTATTCTCATTTAGAAAAATTGATACTAGCATTAGTCATGGCATCAACGAAACTTAGGCATTATTTCGAGACACATAGGATACATGTTAAAACGAATTATCCTGTCAAAAATGTGCTTAGGAAACCAGAGATGTCAGGCAGGATGGCCAAGTGGTCGGTAAAGTTGAGTGCTTACGATTTAGTATATGAACCTAGAAATGCCATAAAATCTCAGGCTTTAGCTGACTTTGTGGCTGACTTTAGTAGTGACATTCAGGACGAGGTAGACCTAGAAGTTCAACAGTTAGGAGAATCCTCAGGATCCTGGACATTATATACTGACGGTGCATCTAATGTAAGAGGAGTAGGATTAGGAATACTACTAAAATCGCCACAGGGGGGCATATTACCCCAGGCTATTAGGTGTGAATTTCCTGCTACTAATAATGAAGCAGAGTATGAGGCTTTAATTGCAGGATTAGAGTTGGCTAAGAGCATGAGTATCAAAAATTTGCAAGTATATGATGACTCTTTGTTAATTACTAACCATTTTAATGGATCCTATGCAGTTAAGGGTGAGAAACTAATCGAATATCTCGATATTCTCAAAAAATTAGCAGGATATTTCGATGTTTTTATACTTGAACAGGTACCAAGGGAGGATAATGCTGAAGCGGATGCCTTAGCAAACTTGGGATCATCGATCGGATACCTGAAGGGACGCAAATACCAATATTACATGTCCTATATCCTGCAACGAATCCTCAGGATAAAGAAGTAGCTGGTATTCAGGATCCTGGAGTAGAACATCCTGAAGAGGATCCTAAATCCTGGACGGCTCCAATCATGAGATATCTCAAAGAAGGACACATCCCTGGAAATGAAAATCCTAAGGCATTTAGGATGAAGGTATCACGATTCACTATTATAAATAATATTTTATACAAGAAATCTCTTGCAGGACCGTATTTGAGGTGCTTGGAGGATCCTGAAGCCAAGGAAGTACTTCAGGATATACATGAAGGGGATTGTGGTAACCATGCTGGGGGCAGGTCGTTATCCTAAAACGTATTAAGGACAGGATATTATTGGCCAACAATGAGAAAAGATGCCGCAGAATATGCTCGAAGATGTGACGCATGTCAAAGACATAGTAACATACTGCATCAACCTGCTGAACCATTGTATCCTATTGTTTCCCCTTGGCCATTTATGAAGTGGGGTATGGATATAGTGGGAAAGCTACCAAAAGCTCCGGGAGGAAAAGTCTTTATGCTAGCAATGACGGATTATTTCTCTAAGTGGGTTGAAGCTGAAGCATTTGTTCAAGTTAGAGACCAAGAAGTAGTATCCTTCATAAAGAGGAATATCCTGACCAGATTCGGAGTACCAGCCGAGATAATCTGTGACAATGGTTCTCAGTTTATAAGCAAGAGAACTACTGACTTTTGCAAGAGCTGGGGAATCAAAATGATAACATCTACTCCAGTACATCCTCAAGCGAATGGACAAGCAGAATCCTCAAACAAGATAATTGTCAATAACTTAAAGAAAAGGCTTGGAGCCAAAAAAGGAAGATGGGCAGAAGAATTACCCTTTGTTTTATGGGCTAGTAGGACAACGGTAAAGAATGCAACAGGCCAAACCCCATTTTCGTTGGTATTTGGAGCAGAAGCAATGATTCCAACGGAAATGACAATACCTACTACAAGATCTACCTTAAGTGATCCTGAGCAGAATCCTGAAGCCTTGAGTCAGGATTTAGACACTATAGATGAAAAGAGAGATGCGGCAAAGCTAAGGACGGCAGCATATCAACAGAGAATATCAAGGGCATATAACAAAAATATTAGAACCAGAAGATTTAAGGTTGGAGATTGGGTGTTAAGAAAGGCTTTTCAGAATACTACTAATCCTGCCGATGGCAAGTTAGCTCCAAAATGGGAAGGACCATATGAAGTTGAATCAGAAGCAGGGAAAGGAGCATACAGACTCAAGAATATGGAGGGAGATATGCTACCGAGATCTTGGAATGCTATACACCTTAAGCTCTATTTCAAGTGAGTTTAGAATTTAATTTCTAACTCAGGATGGTATGAATTCTACCTTTTTTAAATATGTTTGGTTTAATCCAATACTGACTTAAGCATCGGAGGGGTGTTAGCCAAGCTAACACCCACCTTAGTTTACAATTTTTTTGCAAGATATGTTTCAGGATATATCTCCAGGATATGTACTCAGGATAACTCAGAAGATTAGAGGATTGGCCCCCTCTCTCACGTTTAAGGGATACCGATCCCTTCACAGGTTTAAAGGTATTCACCTTTCTTCCGAATTGGGTTTAAACACCCCGCCTGGAGCGCGAATTATTCAGGGATAGTTCAAGGTGGCGGGACCAGTCCATGTAAAAGTGGCTGACAATTTCGTTACTGTTGGCTATATCCCGAATCCTAAAGGTATATGAGGATTGATCACCCTCTCTCACGAAAGGGTATTTTCATACTCTCTAAGGTTTAAAGGTTTTCACCTTTCTAAGTCTTGGAGTTTATACACTCCCGCCTGTAGCGCATGAAAATTTGGGATTTTCCCCAGGATACAAAGGATTTATCTCCAGTACATCCTTGGGTTTTACCCTTGGGACGTAAAAAATTGCCTATGCAATGGAAACTGACATTCAGTAAATTTCTAAAGTGTTTGAAGACATTGTACACAGGGGACATCCCTGCCAAGATGGTGATGTAAAACTAAAAGGATGAGGCTCAGAACTTATGCACTGAGTATCTTGCACAGGGGACATCTTCATTGGAAGAGTTGCAAAGGGACTGAAGTTTGGTAATAGGTTTATACCCTATTTCTGGTATGATCTTTCCTTTGTAAACGTCGTCTAAATTTTTAGTAACGTTATTTTAAGTATCCTGATATATTCTCAAAGTCCTTTTCAGGATATTTGGTTAGGGTGTTTGAAACCAGTATTAGTTTGGAACTCTAATCATTTAAATATTATCAAAACTTGGTTTTGAAAAGATAGACTATTTTTCACTTTCTAAAGAAATTCTTACAAAGTTGAAGGAACGTTTGGAAGTTCTATCTAATAAAAGGCTTTTGCAGTATATCGCTGAGCATATTGATCAGGATATTTTATAAGATAACGATACAGAATCTTTACAAAGCTAAGACTCACACTAAGTAATGCAAGGTAACAGAAAATAAGTCAAAAGATAGTTATATTATTAACAAGTCAAAAGTTGTGCTTTTGGTTTCACCTTAAACTAAGGCCCATCCGCCAAAAGCACAATTAGTTTTTACCATACTTGTGTAACGGTTGCAGGATCTATCTCAAAACAGGACCTGTCCACCTACAACCGTTACTACGTTCGAAACAAGTTATACTAATCGATGACCAAGGGCTTCATCCTAAAACCTAGGACCCATCCACCTTTGGTCATCGTATTGTTCTAATGCAGGAAATATAAAATTGTTCGAAGACAGGAAAAGTAAATTGTTTGAACAACCACAACCACGAAATTTAAAAATGGGCTCCGGCCTTGGCACGTATATCCATCATCGCCCATTTCGCCGCCTAAGAAGCGGCGCCTTCTTGATCAGCAACCTCCTTGTCAGCATTCGTCCCAGCATCAGCCTCAGGATTCTTCTCGGCATCATCATCAGCATTGGCCACCTCCTCTGCCGCCTTCGAAGGCTCTTCACCAGCATGCTTTGCAGAATGAGCAACGGGATGACCTCCAAGATCCTTTAGTTTCGCCTCCCAAGTCTTTACGTTCCAGGAGGGGCATTCAAAACCCAAATCCATGGCCTCATAAGCCATCCTTATCCTGGCTTGGAGAAGGGAGACGACCACGGATGCTTTGAGGCTATCCCGGTATGAGCTCATATTCTGCTGATATTGAAGAAGGGCGGCATCTAGCTTGGCTTGAGCTTTCTCATTAGCTTTGTGGAGGGCAGCTTGATGTTCCTGGGTCATTGCCTTGTATTTGTCTTCATAGTGCTGGGATTTGGCAGCCGCAATGGTTCCTTGGTCAGCTATGGTGGCTTGAGCTTTCTCCAACTGGATCTGCAACATCTTGTTAAGCCCGCAAGCGTCTTCGTATAAGTTCATAAGATGATCCAGACCCTATCGATAAAGACACAGGTATTAATGTAAAGAGTAAGCAGGATAAGGACTAACATACTTGTGCAGGATATCGAAAAGAAAATTCTACCTGTTTGAGGAATGAGGTGGCTTCGTTGAACCCATGATTTTCGAGAGAGAATGTTTCAGAAACAGCTGGGGAGTCCGTCTCCTTTCTCTTCCGAGAGCTGGATGCCCGGGTCCTGGATGCCGGAGGGCCTTTGGGAGCAGAAACAGTCTTCGAGGGGGTAGGCTTTGATGTAGCAGACGGCTTTGGCTTGGATTCTTGTTTGGTGGGTTCGAGGCTGGAGTAGCAATCCAATTCGTCAAGTTCGAAACCTTCAAGGTTGACGACTGGTACTACACAAGGGAAGATATTCTTAAACTCATCATTTTTGAAAAGAAATTAATATATGAGAATGTGCTTACCAGACATTTCTGAGCTTGATTTTTGGCTTGAATCTGTAAGAGACAGGGAAAAAGTTCTTTCACTGGCAGGAAGACGGTAGATTTCCTTGATCTTGGATTCGGATTCTGCACTGGGAGGCACTAAATCTCTGAAATTCGCTGCATAAAAACATCAGGATATAAGTCCGGGATACAGTTTGAAGATATAATTGGGGATATTCCTAAAATCCTAAATCCTACCCTTGGTTAACCATTTAACCGGTTGATCGAAACCCTTATCAATAGAGTCTCTTTTTACGAAGAAGAATTTTCGTCGCCATCGATCCTCATTCTTGGTGGCTTTAAGAACCAGAGGGTTCTTGGTGGTAGAAAACAGAAGAAAACGGTGATTGCCGTGGGATCTCAACCGGTATGCTATAGGGAGATCTTCGATAAACAGGTTGGGAAAGTGACGAGACTTGATTTGATCCAGCACTATCAAGACTCGCCAGACCATTGGCATAACCTGGGCGTAACTAAGGCCGGTGAGGTCGAAAAAGCTAGAGATAAAGGGAGGAAACGGGTACCGGAGTCCAAGAGAGAAAGGATAAGCGAAAAAACAAACCCACTCGTCGGATGATGCGTCTGATCGGGCTTCCTGGTCGAAGGGGCGAAAGACCGTTCCGGTGGGAAAGGCACCGGAATCTTTAAGAGCAGCGATGTCGGCATTGTTGAAGCAGCAGATCTCCTTTGCTGGATCGGCGATGAAATTTTGACTTACGAGGGTTGAGGTTGGTCGGTCCGATCGGGATTTCGTTTGTGGTGCCATAAAAAGTATTGAGCAAATTAAAAGCGATTCAAGAAAGAAGGATAGAAGGGGAAATACCTGATGTCCGCTTGAAGATAAGGATAAGTGTAAAAGGGAGTCCCTCGGTTAATATATGATGAATATAGGGGGGTAAAGAGTAAATAATGCTTTGGAAGTTGCACCGCTGTCATTTCAAGGGTCTAGTCGTATTAATTACCTTAAGTTATGAGGTGAAACTTTTGAAATATATCCGTTGGATTGGTATACCAACCGATATATTTGGGGACAATTGTTAGGGGTCATTTTCTTAACATACGTATCCGGACCAATATCCTGCCTTTGTTTGTTTATTTGTGACCAGGATGCTGGAAGAGGATATTGCTAACATCTTGGGCGATATCCTGAGGCTTATTGAATTAACCACGTGCAGGTTAAAGGCTGAGACTTGCTAACGGTCAAGAGGACTTCTTCTCCTCAAGACTCGGACGAATTTGTTGAGGGAGAGACGTTGAGCCCGAAAGACCAGGTCTACAACGTTCGAAGAAGGAATATTCGATGGATCCCGCAAGTTTAGGGTAGTTTGTTATTTTATCTTTACTATAAATAGATGGGGGCGGATCAGCTTAGAACACACAATTTTCACTAACACTCTCGTACACTTTCATTTTCTAGCTCATCGCAAACACCACACTTGTATTCAAGTTTCGTTGTAACACTTAGTCGATCCGTACCACATCCTGCACTGTATCCTGATTTTTGAAGCAATAGAAGAACTAGGCAGCTGCGATTGTCAGCTCCCGAGGTTTTATGCCGGCGATCTAGATTGATCAAGGGCTTTCCTCGTACATCTCGTGTCGTTTACTTTACTTTTGCTCATTGTTTGATCATAGATACAGCTCTATATCCTGAGCCGTATCCTGAAACTGTTTTTACAATTAACTTGATTAACATATTTTTGACACTCATTTCTAGCACACTACCTCACTTAACTAATTTGATCACTTAATTACTTCGGTAATTTTTGACCAAAACACTAATATAAACACATCTATATCTTATTTATCGTTATTTTTGGTATGATTTGGTGTTTTTTGGATGTGCGGGATTAGAGAGAGTGAAGGAAAGAGAGAAAATCGCGACAATTATGGAGGTGGTTTATGATTGGCAGTTATTTCCTTATTTAAAATAAGTTAAATGAAACATTTATCCCCAATCAATTAAATTAGTCTATTTTAAGAAACATATATTACTAAAATGCCACTAAAATGATCTCAACCATCAAACATACTCATCCAATGATGAAGATCACTTCCTACACTTTTTAGGAAAAACATACTTTGTAGAGAAACCCCACCTATATATATATATATATATATATATATAGTGTGAGGTTTATTGGGGAACACTAAAAAAGTGGAGAACAGTAGGGAACCAACTCAAACGAACTCCGATTGGACTCATTCCGGCGGCGTTGGAACCGACTCGTCGAACACTAACTAGGATCTCTTAACCCTAAACCCTAAATATATTAGGGTTTGGCTTTTAGGGTTTAGCTTTAGAATTTAGCTTTAGGGTTTAGAGTTTAGCTTTAGGGTTTAGGGTTTAGCCTTAGGGTTTAGCTTTAGGGTTTAGCTTTAGGTTTAGCCTTCAGGGTTTAGCTTTTAGGGTTTATAAGTTAGATTTTACGATTTAGCTTAGGTTTTAGCCTTATTTTTTTAGCTTTAGGGTTTAGAGATTTGGAGTTAGGATTTAGGGTTAAGAGATCTTAGTTAGGGTTCGACGAGCCGGTTCCAACGGTGCTGGAATGAGTCCAATCGGAGTTCGTTTGAGTCGGTTCCCCGCTGTTCCCCACTTTTTTAGTGTTCCCCAATGAACCTTCCCTATATATATATATATATATATATATATATATATATAGGGTAAGGATTTAGAGAAAACGGGGGAAGTGTGAGAACGGTGAGAACGCTTATAGATCGTCAGATCAAAACAATCCGTGGACTAGATTGCGCGGTGGCGAAATAACATCAATTTTATAATGTGGGACGCGCTTCATTAAGGGTACAAGGGTCTTTTACCGCTCAAATTCAAAATGCCAACAAATGATAACACGTCATTCAAAAAAATAAAACACCATTAAAAACAAAATGCCAAAAATTATTGATAAAACGTGTTGGATATTACAGGAAGATGAAACAACACTGTAACTGAATTTCAGGTATTAACATTTATTAGAAGAAACTCCCTCCTAAATTACACGCCAAAAACATCATTATATAAGTGACGTAAAACATCGCTTCCATAATCACTTCAATTTATCATTTCTGCAAAAACATCTTTAACCAAAAACGCCAATTTAACCAAAACGCCAAAAATGGCAACAATCGTTGGTGGAGATACACTCTAGCAATCCGGCGATTCATCCTGCGTTTTGACAACAGAAGGAGTGTGTATGTCAGGACGATCAAGGCAATTTTGAAGATGGAAGAAGAGGTACAGAGGGGTATCCTATCTCTTGGCATCGCTCTGGATAACGAATGCCATGAAACACATATGCTTATGAAAGCATTAGCAAGGAAATTTGGACCAATCAAAGCAGATGTAAAGCCAGACCTTGTCATGACATCATGGCGTTTTGATGATGAAACAGACATGGTGACCGTTATATACGACAGCGGAGAGCAGGAAGACTACTACTGGCTTGAAAACATCATGACAAAGCAGGGGCTTGGGTTCATGGAAGAATTGCATAACGTCACTTGTTTGAACACCGAAATGGACTCAAAATTGGAGTTAATGCAAGACATGTTCAAATGGAGGCTTCAGAATCTTTAGGAACAAGAAGCAGATGAAGGTGAAGGTGATCACATAGATGAAGATCCAGATGAAGACTCCGAGGAAGAAGATGACGCAAGTGATGGATACTTTTCAGATAAAGTACCTTCTGACGAAGGGTTTTAATTTTTTTCTTCTGTGTAATCTCCTTTTTTTAAGATAATTAAATGACATATTTCTCTATTTATTTGCAAAACGCCAACAAAATATTAAAAAAAGTTATTGCTTTCAAAACGCCAGAAATAACAAAAAATATTTTTCCTGCTTAATATTTTATTTTCTCCGTTATTGTATTTTCTAATCTTGGTCTGCATAACGCCATTTAAAAAAAACGCCAAACTTGGAAGATGGGACGTCTATCACCCTAGAAACTGATAAAAGCTGATCAAAACAGTAAATACAAACAGTAACTGAAAAGTCGGTTTCTTTATTACTGTAATTTATTACAATAAAAAAATCCCGCCTAAACTACGCGCCAAAAACTCTTATAAGAGAGGGGTCTACACACAATGAATTGATCACACCCAGAAAAACAAACGCCATGTTCTCTAGAAACCACTCACTTTAAAACGCCAAAAAAAGTTAGTTGAAATAACCACAGATGGCAAAGCTTTCACTTAATGGATTCTTCTCTGAGTGGGTTATCTCTATAATCTTTTGCTGAATGAGATGGACAAATATTCAAAAAAAAGAGACTGGTGACGGTGATATGTTATCATGTGAGCTTTATTCTTGATGAATATATGCATGACATGAAGGGATCAACATAAGTGTAAAATGCTATTTTGGACTCCATTATTATAAATAGCATTCAAGCAAGAGTTGATATTTAATGACATGCCACTGTAACACCTCGCAAATTTCGGGTTTAATATTAAAACGACACGTGTCATGTCAAACAAAAACGCGTTGAAAACCCGGATTTAATAAAGATGTTTTCGGTAGGATTTAAAGTGGCGTCATGTTAAATATTACCTCTGAACACCTCAATTATAAATCCCAAGACCCGATTTAATATTATATACATCTATTATACCCTCAATTCAGGAATTTATTGCCAATAATGGAATTTGGAAATGCGTGATAGGATTCTACGAAATAAAAGAATGGAAGTCCTTAATTTACGGGTCTTGTTTTTGGATTCAAGTGAAGCAATTGCAAATGGTAGGGTATGTCAATGTGTAAGACACTTTATGAAGGCCCCTGAATGAAAATTGAGGTCCACAAGTCGTTTATAACGGCTGCCCTTTCAAACCTTCAACAAACAACAACATTTTGGCTTCTGATGAAGCCCTACGCATCGTAGGCATAATGCCCCTACGATGCGCAGGGGTTGCCCAGCGACCAGAAAACAGGCAGTAGCCTGTTTGGTGCACTTGTAACCCATCAAACCGGTTTTTTCTTGCATGTGCATGAACCTTAGACTCCCCTAGACACTAGAAGACATGTGTTGAACAATTGTGGAAGGGCATAGACTCTTGTGTCAATTGATTGTGGTGTGTAAACCCACTATATAAAGGACCTTCAAGTGCAATTCATTCACACATCCAATTTCAAGCATTCTAATTATTTGGGGAGCTTGCAAACTGATCAAGAGCCTTTCTAATCATTCATTAACCATCTAGTAAGTTGCCTAACCTTTCTAAATTAATTCTAGCTTAGTAATTAGCTTAAAAGTCAAACCGACGTAACTACGGTTTGACTTCGCGATTAAATAGCGATAGCTCAGTCGTGTGTCGAATTAAAAGTACCATTAGATAGGTAATTATATAGGTATTAAACCCTTATAAGGGCAAGTACCAAATCCAGACCTAACTAGGTCGTTTGTCGGGTCAAACGTTGACCGAAAAAGTCAACAGAATTACAATATGCGATTTAATGCACGACTAGCAATCCGCGAGGCGTGCAACCTGTTTTAAACTTAATATAACTTGGTAATAAGTATAAAAACTTGTCTACGCTTGCCCGACTCGACAAATTTCTGTTTAAACCCGGTTCGGAACCGAAAGGCGCAAAACTTTGACTTTTGCGTTGACTTCGGTTCTGACCCGTTTTAATTTGAATTAGACATGCCTTAAAGTCTCATTAGGGTTGGGTTACATGCTAGTATAAGTCTCTGTACTTGTTTCATTGATTATCCGATGCATGCGCACGTTTCCGTTAATCGCTTAAATTGGACCATAACGCCCTTATGACCCTACAACGAGAATTTTGAAAATGTGGAAGTACTATAATCTTAGTTACTGATTATTAAACATGCACGTAAATTTTCACGTCAATCGGAGGTCTAGATTATGAGATATGCGCATTAGCGTAAATATTAAGCTTTTTATTAATTAAACGGCGCGATTAGCGCATAGCCTATCTAAACCCGATTTTCGGTACCAAAACTTTTACCCACTGATGTTAAATAATATTTTGGGATTTTTGAAGATTTTTAATTATTTTTAAACTGATCTTAAGCTAGGCTTATCGCATTGATTCGGTTAATACCGAATACGCCCTTTTAGGCCATAAAACGAGTTTTACGAATCCGTTTGATACCAATCCAATTGCCACTGATTTAAAATAATAAATATAGGATTTTGAGCCTGTTTTACTGATCAGAAAACTCAGATTGGTATTTTAACCCGTACGTCGCTTAAAACGGCTTTATACGCGTATTAAACGCGTAGTTTGGTATTAAAACCATTTTGACACGTAAGACTTAATACCAATAGACATAACCTGTTAAATTAAGATATTTTTCTGATTTAATCAGACCCATACCTCAGAAGTATTATAAGTCTCTTTTATAACCTTTAAAATGACCAAAATACCCCTACGGGGCATAATTAGGGAATAAACTCGTTACGGGCATTATGGAAGATATCATAATGATATCACAACATATTTAAAGCGTATTAACTTAGGAAACCTGTTCACGACCCTTTCGGTTACCCGTTATGCATTTTACGCGTTCGGTTCGGTTTATGTAAATAGTTTGCATAAACTAGCCGAAACGGGTCAAACGATATCATTTTCATCTCAAAATCCAGAATGTGAGTAGTAAACCCATATTAAACAAGTCTTCAAACTTGTCGGGTCTAAATCACATTCTATCCGGTCTTCGCTTAATCGTGCGTACGAACCGCATCTTTGAAACTAGCCGGTCTAAGCTTAAGCATAATTAAAGACCCGCTAGGATTCTAATAGGTTATATTTAACCTTCGTTCCAGATTAGGAGAAACAGTAAAAGCTACCTGCTATTTGATTATTGTGACTATACTTTGCATCAAGGTAAATACTTTTAACTTATTTTCCCTATACGGGCTTGGGTTACGGTACATAGCGTACCGCTTGATCGGGCATCAAATCTTCCACGCTTAGTGGTTAATTGAATAATTTGATCGGCTCGTTTTAAACAGATGTGTTTACTTTACAGCCTTTGGGGGGTTAATGACCATGTCCCGGATATCCTCGGCATTATCTTACGAGATTGCCACGACCTGAGCACGGGGTGTAGGCGTACTCCCGTGTATAACTCACTTACAGTGGTGTGTCTATTGATCTTTAACCCGGATACGTCCGGGCTACTGAACGCATAAGTAACATGTAAATCGTTAACAAGATTATCATATAAAATAATTCTCCCAAGTTAAACAAAATGTTTATGCCATGTGCATCCAAACCAATTTTCAATCATTTTATAAAATGAGTCAGTTGAATGTATTTACCAGTGTAAACTGACGTATTTTCCCAAAAAGATTAAATGCAGGTACTAGGCGAAATAGGCTGGGAGTCTCCTAAGCATCACTAGAAGTCTCGCAAACTTAAGATGCCGATGTCTGTTGAACCATAAACAATATTTTTATTATTCGATCCTACTGTGGATAAACACCGGATAATTGTGACTTTGTTTACAATAAATAAATTCGGTTGTATCTTATTTAAATTTGCTTCCGCTGTGCATTATTATATTGTGTTGTTTGACTATTACGTTGCCAACCACGTCACGATACTCCCCCACCGGGCCCACCGGTGACACGTGGAAATCGGGGTGTGACAGGTTGGTATCAGAGCCAACACTGAGTGAATTAAACACTAGCCTTTTGTGTTTAATCTCAGTTACACAATTGCACATATCTAAACTTTTGAGTCTAGACTTATAACATAGGACAAATTCCACCTTATTCGGTTTTTGTTTTGTCCTTTAAAACTTTATATTTTTGTTATTGTTATCTTATGTTTTATTGACAGGAATAACAAAAGATGCCTCCGAGATTTTTACGTATGCGAGGACGAGGAGGAAAGGGGCCGACCACCGCCCCCAACGACCATGAAGCTGGGCCGTCCAATACACGAGCTCCTACACCTGCCGAGAGTGACGGTACTCGGCGGAACCAGAGAGGTCTCTTTCAACCGGCAAGACGGTCGGTTTCAAACAGCTCTACGACTCCCGCTCAAGACTCATACGGGCCACAATCAGAAAATGAGCCTAGAGACCCCCACCATTCGCACATACCGTTACAGCGATCTATGTCGCACCGCCCTTTTGGAGACCCCACTCCAATCTTTCAAGGCCAGTTTAACCCGGCGGATTATATACAAGAACCAGTGGGTTTTAACCCATTGGGGCCGGAGGACCATTTTTCTGGAGGAAACGATATGGATGAGGAAGACGACCCAGAAGAACCCGCATCAGGAACTCCCAACCACCCAATCGAGGTCTCGGATAGTTCCATTTATCACGGGCCACCCTATAATGGTCCAGATAGCTTCCAGGCTATCTTTACTCGGCACGAATGGTATTATACACCTTCTCACCATTCGTCGCCGCATGAGCAGCCGCAGCCTCACTATTCTCCGCCGCATGAGCAGCAGCAGCAGCATCATCAAGATTCCTCTGGGAATCACCAGTTTGAGGCAGTTACGCCACCGCCTCCACCGCCACCAGTTCAGCCGGCGCCTCCACAGCCGCAAAGACATAGGAGATCCGGAGCCCGGATGTCCACACGAAGAGAAGAGTTTCACTTTAACTCTCCTCTACAATCAAGTGGCAGAAATTATCAGCCGCTTCCAGAAGTTCCACAGATGGGTGGACCATCAAACCCCTTCGCGCAGCAACCGCCACCAATGGGTTTCGATAATCAGATACCAGCATACACGGGTCCTTCGATGTATAACCCGTTTGAGCTACCAACCCACACTAACCCCGGTTACGCTGAAGCCGACCCATACCTGGTAGCTGCTAATTACAACGCTCTTAACCCTGAAGGACCGTATGGGGGTCCTTGGGGAGTAGGGTACCCAGTCCAGGGGTACCAGATGCCTACACAACCCCCGTTTTACCAACAACCCCCGCCGTCTCTACAAATGTCGCCACCACTGCATCAGGAGATCCTGCAAAGTATTAGAGAGGTGCGACATGAGGCACGGGAAGATCGACGGCGCAACCAGGGAATGTTCAAGACCTTGACGAACCTAATCAAGGGAAAGAGCAAAAAGGATCAGTAAATCCTTTATGTGTATATGTCTACTTTAAAATTAAGTCCCTGCGTGGACATTTATGTGTGTATGGTTGTTGTGTGTATTGACCCCTACGTGGGTCTATCTTTCCATAAACCCCTACGAGGGTAAGTTGTATGTTTAGTCCCTGCGTGGACTTATGTTTGTTTATGTCCCTACGTGGACAATTGTTAGTATGTTAACCCCTACGTGGGCATGTTGTTATGTTGTAGCTCCTACGTGGGCAAATTTCATGTGTGAAAGACCCGTTTAGGGCGATATGTAATGTTGTTATAAATTATTGGAGTGTTGTTTTATAAATTTCATGTTTGCCATTTGTGCATATATAATAATTATAAATGAAATAAATAAATTAAAATCATTCCTTTTAATCTGCCTAAGTAATTATTTAATTAAGAATCTTAAAGTGTGGAACCTAGCCTCGTGTCAAATATAAGACCGGGCCAAAATGGTAATACCGGTTTAAAAGATTCAAATTCTTGTTAACATCTTAAAACATGTTAACACTCCTGGCAGAAGTGATTCGTTAAAAATCACATGTCATTTTTTTAAAATGAATAAGGATTCTTTAGAAGTTTCCTAATCCAGTATAATGATCTCTGAATCCTGGATTTACATCATCAATTAAGGTGATCATATTCAACCATACGTGGTAAAATAGCGCCTACGGGCCATGCTCATTTCTATATAAGCCAAAAGACGGTGGTAGCTAGGACTCCCTGTCTAATAAAGGTAATGAACTAGGTTCAAACCTTAAAAGTCTTGATTCTCAGAAATCATAGTATATTAAATTGTCCATGTGACCAAGCCTTATGTGCTAATATATATATTGTTATTGTTATATGTTTAGGATAAATTTAATTGAAATCCTAAATTAATACGATTAATGAGTTAACCAAGTAGGGTCTCTGTTACCATGGTTAACGAGTTACCCTAAGGGGGTAATTCTATAATAAACTTTCAAATAAAATATTGTTCTTGTTTCTGTAACAGTTCAATACGAATGGCAAATTCTAATGAAGTCAATAGCCCTACAGCGGCGCCAAATGAAAACGCCCAGATTACATTGACGGGCGCCGAACTAAAAGCTATCATTGATGGTGCTGTCACTCAAGCCTTGGATAGGCAATATGAAGAATACAGTGGTACCAGGAGTAGGACCCACTCCGTATCACACTCAAAGCCAAGAACACATTCTGAGGCTCATAACAAGCCTCCTCCCAAGAAGAACGGACCAAAGAAAGACGGTGATGACCGTCAGTCCACCAACAATCAAAGTGACCCATCCCAGCACTTGGTACTGCATCAAGGACCCCGTAACAAGGGTTGCACTTACAAATACTTCGTGTCTTGCAAGCCCCGGGATTTTACAGGGGAAAAGGGGGTCGTTGATTGCATGACGTGGCTGGATGAAATGGACACAGTGGTGGACATAAGCGGGTGCGCTGAACGGGATATAGTGAAGTTTGTGTCACAGTCCTTCAAAGGTGAAGCATTGGTCTGGTGGAGATCTCTGATGGAGGCCTCCGGAAAGATCCCGTTGTATAGCATGACGTGGGATCAATTCATTGCCTTGATCAAAGACAATTACTGCCCTCAACACGAGGTGGAAAAGATTGAATATGACTTTCTGTCATTGGTAATGAAGAACCTCGACTGCCAAGCTTACCTGACAAGCTTCAATACGCTGTCCAGGTTGGTTCCCTACCTGGTAACCCCCGAGCCAAAGAGGATCGCTCGTTTTATTGGCGGGTTGGAACCCGAGATCAAGGCCAGTGTTAAAGCTTCTCGGCCAGTTACCTTCAGGTCAGTAACTGACCTTTCCTTATCCCTCACACTTGATGCGGTCCGACAGAGATCGCTGAGGAATAAGGATACTGAGAAGAGGAAGCGAGAAGATGATGGTTCGCGTAGGTCGAACAAGAAACACCGTGGGAACGGTGATCGAAAGAAGGGATCGGAGTCGAAGAAAGATGGGCATCGTTCTGATGAGAAGCCCACGTGCAAAACTTGCAAGAAAAAGCACTTTGGAAAGTGCAGATTTGGATCAAACTCGAATAACGAGTCAAGGTCTTTTGCTTGTGGTTTGTGCAAATCCAAGGAACACAAAACCTTGGATTGCAAGAAGATGAAAGATGCGACGTGCTATCGTTGCAATGAGAAGGGCCACATAAAGACTAACTGCCCCAAGAATAATAAGAAGCCTGAGGAGGCTAAGAAGACTAACGCCAGAGTCTTCAGGATGGATGCGCAGGAGGCTGTGCAAGATGATAACGTCATAACAGGTACATTCCTTGTAAATGATGTCTTTGCAAGAGTACTTTTTGATTCCGGTGCAGATAAGTCTTTTGTGGATCAGAAGTTTTGTAAATTGTTGAATTTACCTGTCAAAACCCTAAGCGTAAACTATGAGGTAGAGTTAGCAGATGGTACCATAGAAACCGTCTCTACTGTGTTAGATGGATGTACTATATCCATTAAGAACCATTCTTTTCCTCTGTCTCTACTTCCGTTTAAATTAGCTGGTTTTGACATAGTGCTGGGTATGGACTGGTTATCTCATAACCAGGCCCAAATCGTCTGTAAACAGAAACAGGTTGTAATAAAGACTCCGTCTGGTGAGTCACTTACCATTCGGGGAGATACCCAGTACGGACTGCCTGAGCAGGTGACTATGCTCAAGGCTTCCAAGTGTTTGAAGAGGGGATGTGTCATTTACATGGCGCAAGTGATTTTGGAGGAACCTAAACCGAAGTTAGAAGACATCTCTGTCATTTCTGAATATCCAGGAGTGTTTCCTGAAGATCTACCTGGCCTACCACCAGATAGACAAGTCGAATTCAGGATCGATATCATTCCCGGAGCGGCACCAGTTGCCAGAGCACCATACAGATTGGCACCCACCGAAATGAAGGAGTTGCGGACGCAGCTAGATGAACTGCTGGCTAAGGGTTTCATTCGACCTAGTTCATCTCCTTGGGGAGCGCCAATCCTGTTTGTCAAGAAGAAGGATGGATCGATGCGTCTATGCATCGACTATCGCGAGCTTAACAAGGTCACGATCAAGAATAGGTATCCATTGCCCAGAATCGACGATTTGTTCGATCAGCTTCAAGGGGCAAGTTACTTCTCAAAGATTGATTTGAGGTCTGGATACCATCAGTTGAAGGTTAAGGATGAAGACGTTCACAAGACTGCATTTAGGACTCGTTACGGTCACTACGAGTTTCTAGTGATGCCTTTTGGGCTCACCAATGCACCGGCTGCGTTCATGGATCTCATGAATCGCGTTTGCAAGCCGCACTTAGATAAATTCGTCATCGTTTTCATCGACGACATTCTCATTTATTCTAAGAACAAAGCTGACCACGAGAAACATCTTCGATGTATTCTCAAACTTCTGCATAAGGAAAAGCTCTATGCCAAATTCTCCAAGTGTGAATTTTGGCTTAGGGAAGTCCAATTTCTTGGACATGTGGTCAGTGAGCGTGGTATCCAAGTGGATCCCGCTAAAGTTGAAGCTGTTATGAACTGGCAAGAGCCAAAGACGCCAACAGAAATCCGTAGCTTCCTAGGGTTGGCAGGATATTACAGGCGCTTCATTGAAAATTTTTCAAGGATTGCTGCACCCCTAACTTCCCTGACCAAGAAGAAAGTAAAGTTCGTTTGGGGTCCTAAGCAGCAAGAGTCCTTCGATGTTTTGAAACAAAAGTTGAGCAACGCTCCTGTGCTTACCTTACCTGAAGGTGCTGAAGAATTTGTAGTTTATTGTGATGCATCACACACTGGCATGGGGTGTGTGCTTATGCAGAAAGGCAAGGTGATTGCCTATGCATCACGGCAGTTAAAGGTGCACGAAAAGAATTACACCACCCATGACTTGGAATTGGGTGCCGTTGTGTTCGCACTAAAACTGTGGAGGCATTATCTTTATGGAATCAAGTTTGTGATCTTTTCTGATCACAAGAGCCTCCAGCATCTGTTTAACCAGAAAGAATTAAACATGAGGCAACGCCGTTGGATGGAAACTTTGAATGATTATGATTGTGAAATCAAATACCATCCCGGCAAAGCGAATGTAGTCGCTGATGCCTTGAGCAGAAAGGAAAGGGTTAAACCCATACGAATTAACGCCAAGCGTATGGAGATAAAGAACAGTTTGATAGAAAGGTTGTTAGCTGCACAGAAGGAAGCTGTGTTGGAAGCTAACTATCCTAATGAAAAGTTAGGAGTAACTGAGGAGCAGTTAACTCTTAGCAAGGACGGAATTTTACGGTTAAACGGACGAATATGGGTTCCAATTTTTGGAGGACTTCGTGATGTCATCCTCCAAGAAGCCCATAGTTCCAAATACTCCGTTCATCCTGGAGCTGACAAGATGTACCAGGATTTAAAGGCAAATTATTGGTGGATAGGCTTGAAAAAGTCTGTGGCCGCCCATGTAGCAAAATGCTTGACATGTGCGCAAGTCAAAGCCGAGCATCAGAAACCGTCAGGTTTGCTACAACAACCTGAACTTCCTACGTGGAAGTGGGAAATGGTAACTATGGATTTTATTACCAAGTTACCTAAGACAAGGAAAGGCAATGATACGATATGGGTTATAGTTGACCGACTGACTAAGTCAGCTCATTTCTTACCCATCAAGGAGACTTATAGCTCCGATATGTTAGCCCAGTTATATGTTGATAAGATTGTAGCCTTACATGGCATACCTGTAGCTATTATCTCTGACCGGGATACTAGGTACACGTCACACTTTTGGAAGAGTTTCCAACAATCTTTGGGCACACGTTTGAACTTTAGTACGGCTTACCATCCTCAGACAGACGGTCAGAGTGAGCGTACTATTCAAACGTTGGAAGACATGCTGCGTGCATGTGCGATCGATCTGGGAGGTAGCTGGGATAAGAACCTACCCTTGATCGAATTCTCCTACAACAATAGCTACCATACCAGCATAAAGGCTGCGCCTTTTGAGGCATTATACGGTAGAAAATGTAGATCGCCAGTTTGTTGGGCGGAAGTGGGAGAAGTCCAGTTATCAGGACCAGAGATCGTGTTCGAAACGACGGACAAGATTGTCCAGATTCGTAACAATCTCCAAGCTGCCCGGAATAGGCAGAAGAGTTACGCGGATCCAAGTCGTAAGGACTTTCACTTCGAAGTAGGTGACAAAGTCCTACTTAAAGTGTCACCCTGGAAGGGGGTGATGCGATTTGGTAAGAAAGGCAAACTAAGCCCGAGATACATAGGACCTTTCGAGGTTATCGAACGTGTCGGGTCAGTTGCCTACAAATTGAACTTACCAGAAGAGCTCAGTGGAATTCACAATGTGTTCCACATCTGCAATCTAAAGAAGTGTTCCGCTGACGATACACATGTCATGCCACATACAGATGTGCAAATAGATAAGAGCTTAACATTTGTTGAAAAACCTTTGTCGATTGAAGATCGACAGGTAAGGAAGCTTCGGAGAAAGCATATACCTTTTGTGAAGGTCAAATGGGATGCCCGTAGAGGTCCCGATTTCACATGGGAGTTAGAATCCACCATGAAGGAAAAATACCCTTATTTGTTTCAGTAAATCTCGGGTCGAGATTTATTTTAAGGGGGTGAGGATGTAACACCTCGCAAATTTCGGGTTTAATATTAAAACGACACGTGTCATGTCAAACAAAAACGCGTTGAAAACCCGGATTTAATAAAGATGTTTTCGGTAGGATTTAAAGTGGCGTCATGTTAAATATTACCTCTGAACACCTCAATTATAAATCCCAAGACCCGATTTAATATTATATACATCTATTATACCCTCAATTCAGGAATTTATTGCCAATAATGGAATTTGGAAATGCGTGATAGGATTCTACGAAATAAAAGAATGGAAGTCCTTAATTTACGGGTCTTGTTTTTGGATTCAAGTGAAGCAATTGCAAATGGTAGGGTATGTCAATGTGTAAGACACTTTATGAAGGCCCCTGAATGAAAATTGAGGTCCACAAGTCGTTTATAACGGCTGCCCTTTCAAACCTTCAACAAACAACAACATTTTGGCTTCTGATGAAGCCCTACGCATCGTAGGCATAATGCCCCTACGATGCGCAGGGGTTGCCCAGCGACCAGAAAACAGGCAGTAGCCTGTTTGGTGCACTTGTAACCCATCAAACCGGTTTTTCTTGCATGTGCATGAACCTTAGACTCCTCTAGACACTAGAAGACATGTGTTGAACAATTGTGGAAGGGCATAGACTCTTGTGTCAATTGATTGTGGTGTGTAAACCCACTATATAAAGGACCTTCAAGTGCAATTCATTCACACATCCAATTTCAAGCATTCTGATTATTTGGGGAGCTTGCAAACTGATCAAGAGCCTTTCTAATCATTCATTAACCATCTAGTAAGTTGCCTAACCTTTCTAAATTAATTCTAGCTTAGTAATTAGCTTAAAAGTCAAACCGACGTAACTACGGTTTGACTTCGCGATTAAATAGCGATAGCTCAGTCGTGTGTCGAATTAAAAGTACCATTAGATAGGTAATTATATAGGTATTAAACCCTTATAAGGGCAAGTACCAAATCCAGACCTAACTAGGTCGTTTGTCGGGTCAAACGTTGACCGAAAAAGTCAACAGAATTACAATATGCGATTTAATGCACGACTAGCAATCCGCGAGGCGTGCAACCTGTTTTAAACTTAATATAACTTGGTAATAAGTATAAAAACTTGTCTACGCTTGCCCGACTCGACAAATTTCTGTTTAAACCCGGTTCGGAACCGAAAGGCGCAAAACTTTGACTTTTGCGTTGACTTCGGTTCTGACCCGTTTTAATTTGAATTAGACATGCCTTAAAGTCTCATTAGGGTTGGGTTACATGCTAGTATAAGTCTCTGTACTTGTTTCATTGATTATCCGATGCATGCGCACGTTTCCGTTAATCGCTTAAATTGGACCATAACGCCCTTATGACCCTACAACGAGAATTTTGAAAATGTGGAAGTACTATAATCTTAGTTACTGATTATTAAACATGCACGTAAATTTTCACGTCAATCGGAGGTCTAGATTATGAGATATGCGCATTAGCGTAAATATTAAGCTTTTTATTAATTAAACGGCGCGATTAGCGCATAGCCTATCTAAACCCGATTTTCGGTACCAAAACTTTTACCCACTGATGTTAAATAATATTTTGGGATTTTTGAAGATTTTTAATTATTTTTAAACTGATCTTAAGCTAGGCTTATCGCATTGATTCGGTTAATACCGAATACGCCCTTTTAGGCCATAAAACGAGTTTTACGAATCCGTTTGATACCAATCCAATTGCCACTGATTTAAAATAATAAATATAGGATTTTGAGCCTGTTTTACTGATCAGAAAACTCAGATTGGTATTTTAACCCGTACGTCGCTTAAAACGGCTTTATACGCGTATTAAACGCGTAGTTTGGTATTAAAACCATTTTGACACGTAAGACTTAATACCAATAGACATAACCTGTTAAATTAAGATATTTTTCTGATTTAATCAGACCCATACCTCAGAAGTATTATAAGTCTCTTTTATAACCTTTAAAATGACCAAAATACCCCTACGGGGCATAATTAGGGAATAAACTCGTTACGGGCATTATGGAAGATATCATAATGATATCACAACATATTTAAAGCGTATTAACTTAGGAAACCTGTTCACGACCCTTTCGGTTACCCGTTATGCATTTTACGCGTTCGGTTCGGTTTATGTAAATAGTTTGCATAAACTAGCCGAAACGGGTCAAACGATATCATTTTCATCTCAAAATCCAGAATGTGAGTAGTAAACCCATATTAAACAAGTCTTCAAACTTGTCGGGTCTAAATCACATTCTATCCGGTCTTCGCTTAATCGTGCGTACGAACCGCATCTTTGAAACTAGCCGGTCTAAGCTTAAGCATAATTAAAGACCCGCTAGGATTCTAATAGGTTATATTTAACCTTCGTTCCAGATTAGGAGAAACAGTAAAAGCTACCTGCTATTTGATTATTGTGACTATACTTTGCATCAAGGTAAATACTTTTAACTTATTTTCCCTATACGGGCTTGGGTTACGGTACATAGCGTACCGCTTGATCGGGCATCAAATCTTCCACGCTTAGTGGTTAATTGAATAATTTGATCGGCTCGTTTTAAACAGATGTGTTTACTTTACAGCCTTTGGGGGGTTAATGACCATGTCCCGGATATCCTCGGCATTATCTTACGAGATTGCCACGACCTGAGCACGGGGTGTAGGCGTACTCCCGTGTATAACTCACTTACAGTGGTGTGTCTATTGATCTTTAACCCGGATACGTCCGGGCTACTGAACGCATAAGTAACATGTAAATCGTTAACAAGATTATCATATAAAATAATTCTCCCAAGTTAAACAAAATGTTTATGCCATGTGCATCCAAACCAATTTTCAATCATTTTATAAAATGAGTCAGTTGAATGTATTTACCAGTGTAAACTGACGTATTTTCCCAAAAAGATTAAATGCAGGTACTAGGCGAAATAGGCTGGGAGTCTCCTAAGCATCACTAGAAGTCTCGCAAACTTAAGATGCCGATGTCTGTTGAACCATAAACAATATTTTTATTATTCGATCCTACTGTGGATAAACACCGGATAATTGTGACTTTGTTTACAATAAATAAATTCGGTTGTATCTTATTTAAATTTGCTTCCGCTGTGCATTATTATATTGTGTTGTTTGACTATTACGTTGTCAACCACGTCACGATACTCCCCCACCGGGCCCACCGGTGACACGTGGAAATCGGGGTGTGACAGCCACCAAACGAGAATATCACACCAAAACACAGGATGTCACTAACAAGCTTCGTCTAAAAAAGACGACGTTTATGTAGAAAAGTTGGCATCTAGCTAAGGTAGTCAAAGGTTCAAAACGGCAAAACAAATTCAAGAAAAAGAGGCTGATTACAGTGAAGATTCGGATGGGAAATTAGATTACCATTTTTTCTTTTTTTTTTCTTTTTCACTTTATACTATTTTGTTATCAAATTATATGTTGTTTTGTTATCTAATTCTCTACAAATAAAATACATTATTATATAAAACACCAAAAACTACAAACACCAAAACGCTAGTACTATGAAAACTGTGAGAACGGGTGCTAGCAAAGCACCTTGTCAATGTATTAAACGCCAGAAAAATTGATTAAACGCCATAAAAAACATTTGGTCTTATTGAAATCTTATGAAAATATTAATGACTCGTATTGAATTATTATACAACGCCACAAAACGCCAAAAATTTGACCAGAAAACTCTATAATGCCAAAACTTATTTATGTGATACAAAAACAATTAATTTAACGCCAAAAAGTTTAATGAATACAATTAACGCCAAAATAATCTTAGACGCCAGAAAATGTTATAGCGCGTTGGAAAAATAAAAGAAGATTGAAAATACAAAAAAACCCCTCACCCCCTGATCATATCGCGCGCCACGTGTTTGGCAAGAATGCGTTCTCACCGGTCTCACACTTTTGGACGTTTTCTCCTTATCCTGATACAAGCTTCATGTGTTTCAATTAACAAAGAGAATTTTTAATTTATTTGTTTCAAAAACATTGACATTTATATTAGAGGGCACACCGCAATTTAGAGCTTATTAATTGGTAGACTAGATTTATCTTTTAATGTTAATGGCCCTTTTTGCAAATTATGTTGTTATTATACACTATTTTATTAAAACATGTTTAGTAATTCAATTTTAAAATGCCTATTCTAAAGTGGGGATGGAAGTAGAAAAAAGGTATAACATTTTTCTCGAATCTAATTATTATTAAGTCACATGTAAAAAGGAACACATGATGAAAGTACATCATTTATTGGAAAGGATACAATTTTTGTAAGGGTGAAGGGAGTGGTGCGGTGAAGTCATCGGCAAAGGCTTTTGCCGCGCAGTAACACCGTCGCCGGCTACCTTTGCCGATCGGCAAACTAATGTATTCGGTGCGCCTTTGTCGATCGGGAAAGAGGGGGAGGCAATCATTGGCAATCATTGGAACAATAAAAAAATCAACATTTACAATAAAAAGTCTTCGGTAATTGTTTTTTTTTTTTTAATTAATTTGATGCTTTATTGTTTTTATGTAACAAATAATTTTTAAAAACAAAAAAGCAAAAAAAAAAAGTTTGCCACTTTCAACTGTCTACACCATTGCCAATACTTTTCAGCAAAGTTTTAACTTTTTACCCTCTCTGACGTGGCACTCTCTGATTGGTCCATTTTAAAGTTTGCCACTTTCACCTGTTTAACCACTCCCTTCACCCTAATGGTCCATGTGGGCTTTCTAGCTTACATAAATAGGTGATTTCTATATATAATATAATCTTTAGTGACACATTTATCCTTCATTTTATAATTCAAGATGTTACAAGGAAAGATTGCAAAGTGCAACTAAATATTTTAGTGGTAATATTTTTTTAATGAGCGTAGTTGTTTTAGTGGCGGTATCTATAATGATGAAGATTCATACTTAAATTCAGACGGAGTATCCTAGAAAAGAAAAAAAAATAGCTTGAAATCATATAATAATAAAATCTAGTGGGTTACAGCCGCGCTTCGCGGCGGGACGACCCGATTTTTGATCCAATATAGCAGTCGAAAGAGAAAACTTACAAAATAAAGTCGTGGTAAGTACAAAAGTATGTCAACTTAAGTTTATATCGACACGCAAATAAAAAAAAAGACATTGATGCAACGGATATTAGACCAAGGATAGTAGCCGGGTTGGTTAGACAAAAGGGTTGAAGGGTTCAACTTTGCCTAACGCAGGTCGTGGGGTCCCCCCACGTTTACAAGACGTGGAGAGAGGTTCACTAGTTTGATTTTGTAGTTTGCTCGGGATCCTCCACTGAAATGTATTCAGTCTCGGATGTAGGAGCAAAAGGAATGTGTGTGTTGAATGTGGAGAGAAGTGACTTGCGTGGAACAAGCACTCAAGAACAATGACCAGAGATCCCAATGGAATCAGGGCTGATCGGAGAATGTCCCTCACACTTAATGAAGTGTCACATTTATAGGAAAAGCCTTGGCTCAAAGAGGAAGTTGTTTGACTAGTGAACATGCTTGCAGTGGGGGACTTACCCTTTTAGGGGTTAAAGCCTTTTGACATGCGGATAAAAGACTGTGCTATGTGGACTTTTGTGTTACTTTTGCGGCTGGGAAAGTTGGTGAAGCAATCAGAGATGTGACTACTTACAGTTCACGTATTGTTTTATCTTATCTCCCGGGTTTTCAACATTTGAACCTTTTAACCCTTTAAGCTTTGATGTATCTAAGTCATTTTATTTGGCCTTGGGCTACCCCCGTCATCAGCCCCCCAAGTCAGAAGTTTTTGGGAAGTGAGCTCAAAGACTTCTGACTTTTGCACATTTGCTTAAAGGCTTGAAGGCTTGAGGACAGTTGATAATTTTTGAATTTTTAAAAACTGACAACTGATTTGATTGATGTGTGGAAGTTTATAGGTCGGCAGTTTTTGCAGAGGGCCGACTATTTACTGTTATGTAATCATAACTTCTATTAGTTTTTATTTTTCATTTATTGTCTAAGGCAAACAACAATTCCTCATTCTCTCTCAAGTTTCCTCCATCTTTTTCCTTCCATCTTCCAGGTTAGTTCCGACTGCTTATTTTCTTCTTTTTCTTTTCCATTATCAGGGCTGATCGAAGAATGTCCCTCACACTTAATGAAGTGTCACATTTATAGGAAAAGCCTTGGCTCAAAGAGGAAGCTGTTTGACTAGTGAACATGCTTGCAATGGGGGACTTACTCTTTTAGGGGTTAAAGCCTTTTGACCTGCGGATAAAACACTGTGCTCTGTGGACTTGTGTTACTTTTGCGGCTGGGAAAGTTGGTGAAGCAATCAGAGATGTGACTACTTACTATTCTCGTATTGTTTTATCTTATCTCCCGGGTTTTCAACCTTTGAACCTTTTAACCCTATAAGCTTTGATGTGTCTAAGTCATTTTATTTGGACTTGGGCAACCCCCGTCATCAGACGTAAAACTCGGTTAAAAAGTATTTAGAAAGTTAAGGGGCCGTAAGAGTTAATACTGAAAGTTAAAGGTTAAAAGTAAACAAAAAGACAAAGTCAAAGAAAAAAAGGAAAATTATTGTAACACTATTCATCCATATTTTTCAAATTAATACATACATATGAATAACACAATAATAAATAAAGTAAAACAAACACCTAATATATTGTTCTTTTCGTATTAATAAGAAAACAAAAAAAAAGTATAAGTTTTTGTATAATTTAACTTATCTATACACTTAAACCCTAACAAACCTACAAACTACAATTCTGCATAATCAATAACAACAACACAAGAAATCAAAGGACAAGAAAAACAATCACAAATCACCAAGGTCAAACGCAGGTCAATGGTGATCAGACTTGCAGTCTGTAGCAGGGGTGATATCTACAACGGAATACATCAGGACCGTAGTTAGGAGATATTTTGATCAGAGTAAACCACCAAATTTTTTATAATAATAAATCATTGGGATAAAAACCCAAGTTCTTTTGACAATACATTTTGTAGGGATAAACCCTATAAATTGAAAATAAAACTTTTTCTTTAATTAGGTAACTTTATAGCCACTTTTCCAAGCCTTCAGTGCTCTCCAGCTAGCTTCTATTGGTTTTCACATTTTGTTGCCTGAAACGCGTTTTAAAATATTTTATTAACAAGAAATACTGGCGAGTGCATCTCAGTTTAATTAAAACAGTTTTATCACTTTTACAGAATTGAGGGCATCCGCAATTACATTTGCTTATATCTATCAAATTACCCCTTTTTCCTGGTATTGTCCTCCCTGACTGGTTGGTCATGCTACTATTCCAATAGTAACGAATTTTAAGTAATGTATACAAAATCCCAACCTACCAGTAGTAATGGTAGAATCACAAATACTCAATTTACTGTCCAAGTGTAATTTAAAACATTTGAGGTTTTGATAAAACATTTAGACTCACAAAAGTAATTTACGAAAAGGTGACAAAAAGAAGATGTACTCACATTGTTTACTTAGGTAATACTATGGCTTCCTGTTGATTCCCCTGGTTATTATCTATTAAAATTAAACAATGCACATGTGTTAGTAAAATAACCCAAATCACATTAACCGAAGAAGTCGAGACAGAATTCCAATGACTGAGTCAGGCAGAGCCTTGACATGCATTCCGGAAATCCTAGATCATTCGAGTGTAACAGGAGACAAAACTCCAACGACTGAGTCGGGCAGAGCCCTGACATGCTTTACGGAGCCCTAAATCGATCGTGTAGGGTAACAGCAGGGTTATAATACTTACAACTGAACCTCGAATTTTCACCAGAAAACCCTAGACTTGACGACTTCGGTTCTATAGGTGTGAGGCGAGCACGTGTCTGAAGCCGGTCGCCGGTGAGTCGCCGTTCCGCATCTCTGCTTCTCTCTCTCTTGCTGCTCTCTATCTCTTTCTTCCCTTTTCCCTTTCGTTGTCTCTGCGTGTCTCACATACAAAGTGGTGATGAGGGCATGTGTACAATAACATAAAGCACATACAACTCATTAAACACAGGTTACAACTCTCATTGCACAAGAATGTTGAAAATTAGAGTATTATATAATTCAGACGGAGCTAGCCCAGGGGTATCCCAGAAAAGAAAAAAGAAATTTAACTAGAAAAGTATAAGTCTTTGTATAATTTAACTTATCTATACACTTAAACCCTAACAAACCTACAAACTACAATTCTACATAATCAATAACAACAACACAAGAAATCAAAGGACAAGAAAATCACTCACAAATTACCAAGGCCAAACGTAGGTCAATGGTGATCAGAATTGCAGTCTATAGCAGGGGTGATATCGACAACGCGCAATTTGTCTTCAGCAGTCCAACGACCATCCGTTTCCAAAATCTAATTGTCGCCTTGATCTAAACTTGGGTATTTTATTGATTTGGACTTTGGGGTTTGGGCTAAGTTGGGCCTCTTTTCAATTAACATATTCTTAATATGGACTAATATTCTTAATATGGACTAACTTTATCATTTGAGCTTATGAATTATACACGTTAGGGGTTAGAAAATGTTTATGCTTATAAAAATTTTGGATTTTAATAAATTCAAGTATCCTATGTTTTTCTAGAGGTGTCCTCGTATTTGTTCAGATGTACCCTTAATATAAAACCGAAAAAAACACTACGAAAACGAGGTTAAGCCGTAGCCCGTGCAACCCCTAATATCAGGATAACTCCGCCCCTGCAATATTAAATATTTTACATAGCTGTTAAGGTAAGGCCATGGGGTGTACCTTAACATTTAGGGTGTTAACGATGACATGGCGTGTTAAACGGCATTGCAAACCACTCCCTTCTTGTGTTAAGGGGTGTTAAAGGGATTATATGTTAACATGTTAACATGATGTTAAGAGATTGTCTTAATTTGTTTTCCTTTTTTACACCCAAACTATTAAAAGTTTTTACACTCAAACCATTAAAAGAATAAAGTTAAAGGGGATTAAATCATTTCCTTGATGTGAGGTAAAGTGAAATGGAGAAAAGTAAGTGATGTGGCACCTAGGTGGTGTTAAAAAGAGTTAAGGGTGAACGGGGCACTATGCGGGGAGTGGTGCGGTGACCCTATTCCCCGAGCGGGAACACCGCCGCCATCACTTCGGGGAGGGGGATCGGTGTATGTTCACCGCACAAGAATTGCACAAGGATCGAGGGTGAACGTTGGGCAACGGTCAAATATTAAAAAAAAAAATTCAATTTAAACCAATATAAATAACCAACTTAAATCTAATTTTTTTACCACACCCATTCTCAAACTTAAACTCTAAAAATCTATCAAATACAATGTCACACCCCCAAAATCCACACGCGGAGTATCACCGCTTGGAGGCGTGACTGACCAGGATCAAGCCACCAATCATATCAAACATAATAAGTATTAAATGTAATTTAAACCAAATGATATGAAAGGTGTTCAAACAAAACATGTTAAGTGTATAGCGGAAGCAAAAAATGTAAACCCAACGTAAGTAGTAAGTTCAAATGTTTAAATGTTTCAACATAAGATCCACAATCCGTGCCCACAACGACCGCGCCTCCCGTGCAAGCTCCAAGAGTACCTATGGTCCTGCAAGGCATGTAATAGAGAGTCAACAACTAGTTGAGCGAGTTCACAGTTGGTTATTCAGTTATAGTGTTCGTATTGTAATTCGTAAGCTCGTTTAGTAATCATGTAATGTATGTAATGGTATCGCGGCCCTCCAGGCATGTTTGCGAAGTTTAGTGGGGGTTTCCCATGTTTTCTAGACTAGGTATATTTGTATCGCGGCCACCCGGCATGTTTAAGAAGATTAAAGTATAGTTCGCGGCCATTCTAGGCATGTTTGCGAAGGTTGTTCTAGTATCGCGGCCAATCCCGGCGTGTTTGCGAAGAGAGAGTATATGTATTACTAGTCTAGCAGTATCTACTAATAACCTTCCCCTCCCGAGGAATAATTCCATTAATCATGTAAGTATAAGGATCATTCAACCCATTCCCAACCCCGGGAATCCCATGCCTTGGTAAGAGTGTGAACTCACCTTGGTTTGCTCGGTATGCTAAGTATGTGCTCAAAGTAAATCAATCACGTCCTAAAGTACGCACGTATACAATAATCAGTTTGTGTTCACGTATAAGTACACAGTCGATAAGCAAGTAGCACATAGCACGTATTTGAGATCATATACAAGATGGTTACACTTAACAGCAGTTAACTAACCCGGTTAACTTCTAAACAGAATTAAAGTAGGTTACTGTGCTGATTACACATTTGGCGAAACACACATATTGGCGAAACACATATGTTGGCGAAACACATATATTGGCGAAACACATATGTTGGCGAAACACATATATTGGCGAAACACACATGTTGGCGAAACACATATCCTTTTTCGTCGTGGTCTTGTTTGGCGAAACAAGATTCTATTTCGTCGACTGTCCTTGGCGAAACACTTTCTATTTCGCCAAGAGATCTGTTTCATCGAGTCTGTTTCGGGGTGATGTCAGTTACGTAACTTAGGTACATGCAGAAACCCTAACAGCCGTCATCATCAAGTAGCAATCACACAGAACTCATTTAGCACAGAATCATCATAACACAATCATTACAGAATCATCGTCTAGCATGAACCCTAGTTTAAACGTATATCAAACCGATTAACATACAACATTACATCATCGAACCCTATCAAGATGCTAACGTGCATTCAGAACCAGATCATATTAACAACATCCAGAATCGAGTATTCGATCGTATTAGTTTCGCATAGAATTACGCATCTGATTAACCATGTATATCGAAATCAAGAACATCATACACATATATTCATAACCGTTTCATAAGTCAAGCATTTACATAAACATATAACGAATAAACAGAACATCAATGAGACCGAGTTAACGAATACGCACTCACCGAGATGAACGGAATAATAACTAGATCGATTACGGGGAGATTCGAGGACACGTAATTGCCGTCACAGAGAGAAGGGAGCTCTAGGGTTTCGGTTGTGGTGATGAGTGTCACGAATGAAACAGTTCTGTGAGATATAACTCACGTAACCGAGTTGGGCCCGTAACTGGGCTTTGCGAATTATTGGGCCGGCGAAACAGATGTTTCGTCGAGAAGATTGTTGGCGAAACAATCCTGTTTCGTCGAGATGAACTTGGCGAATCCCACTTGTGTTTCGTCGGGTTGTTTTAAGGTTTACTAGTTTAAGTTTTTCAAACAGTATACATGTTATACAATCACACATAACCAAGCAAACGCAATACGCTTTATTATAATACGAGTGTACAGTTACAAGTCAGACAAGTCAATCAACTAAACAGTCAAAGTCAACGTGCATTAAATGCGAAAGTGAAAGTCGGAAACTCGAGTTGTCACATTATCCCCAACTTGAAAGAAATTTCGTCCCGAAATTTAGCATGCGGTTACTGAGGAAGCTTGTGGTGTGACGTTGTTTACCTGTATCGTATCGCGGCTCCCCGAGCAGGTTTGCGAAGATTACCGGTTTTCCTGGGGTGTCACATCATCCCCCCGTTGATTTGGAATTTCGTCCCGAAATTCTGTGGTAGCTTCGGCCTCAGTAGTTGTTGCTTGGTTTCCGAATAACTGGGGATATTTGAGTTTCATCTGATCTTCGCGTTCCCAGGTGAACTCTGGGCCACGGCGGGAGTTCCAACGAACTCGTACAAGAGGTATTCTAGTGTTTTTGAGGACCTTAACATCCTGGTCCGTGATTTCAACAGGTTCCTCGACGAATCGTAACTGTTCATCAATAGTGAGCTCTTTCAGAGGAACTATGTGGGTCTCATCTGACAGACACTTCTTCAGATTCGACACGTGAAAGACGTTGTGAACTGCACTGAGTTCAGCTGGTAAGTTCAATCTGTAGGCCACCCTGCCTATCTTCTCAATGATTTCGAATGGTCCGACGTATCGTGGATTAAGTTTGCCGCGTTTGCCAAAACGAACCACACCCTTCCAGGGTGAAACTTTGAGTAGCGCTCGATCCCCAACCTGGAATTCGAGTAGTTTCCTGTCTTTATCGGCGTATGCTTTCTGACGGTCACGAGCTGCCGCCATGCGTTGTCGTATTTGAGCAATCTTTTCAGTAGTATCAACTACCATTTCTGGACCTGTGATCTGACTGTCACCCACCTCTGCCCAACAAAGAGGTGACCGGCATTTACGCCCGTCAAGCGACATCGTCCGAGGGCTCGGCAGAGTTGGCGGCACAATTCAAAGAGTACACCGCCATGAAAGAGGCGAAGCACGCAATTGAATTGGAGGCGATTGAATTGAGGAAGAAAAGAGAGTCGGAGGCTCGCGAGCTCATAACGGAACAACGCGAGACGATGAGAAACTACGCGCACGATCGAGATAGGAAAACATTCCTCAAGCCGCACGACGATGTTCCGCCGGAAATGTTGCCGTTCATCCTCGCCTGAAAGCGCGAGATCGCTAACAAGTACGGGTGGCCGTGCAATTTCTAAAATTTTTATGTAGTATTGCGATGTAATTTTTATTTTATTAAATGAAATGTAGTTTTTTATTTTATGAAATTATGTTTTACTTTTTTTATTTTCTTAAATAAAAAAATAAAAAAACAAGTCCCCCAAGAGAGGAGTGCCGCCATCAAATTGAGGGTGTGAGGGAAGTTAAGAGGGGAGTTGACGTGACACGTGCTGATTGGCCGTGCATAAGAGAGGGGACTCCCCTAAGAGAGGAGTGCCCCTTACACCCTAAAGTATATCCCAAGGCCTAACAAAGATATCTCATAACAACCTTATAATCTCAATGTTACCAAAATTATAAAGTTGGAACAAAATTTATAAATGGAAAGTTATTGAATTGTTTTTGAGAAAAAAATCAATTGAACGGAAGCATATAACATCGGGTTGGGAGTGTAATAACTTGAACAATTACCATATTCTTTGTTTACACAAGAAACATTAGGTGGTGGTGATGTCTCAAATACAATTAACTCGTTTTGAGTCTCGCGGTTTTAGATTGCATGAGAAGTGAGAACTACACCCTTAAACGTATTTAGTTGAAAACAAAAAATATCCCAAGCATTGTTACGTCAACAAACAAAGTTGTCAACTCCTGATTGCAGAGATGTATTCATGAAGACAATATTGATTGATATGACACAGGTTAAGTTATTCTACAAAGGCTTCTAATTGTAAGAAGTGTAAGAAAGATTTATAAAGTGACAAGTGTCCAATAACCTAAAACTAAACCCACTACATCACCACCAAAAACCTAAACACCCACCCACCCCCACCCCACCACCACCACCACCCAAAAACCTAAACCCCCCCCCCCCCCCCGCAAAAAAAACCCCCCCCCCCCCCCCCCCCCCCCCCCCAGGTGATGTGGGGGGTGGGTGTGGGGGTTTTTGGTGGTGGTGGATGTTTAAGTTTTTTTTTTTTTTTTTTTTTTTAGTGGGTTTTTTTGTGTAGTGGGTTTTTTTAGGTTATTGGATACTTGTCACTCTATAAATCCTTCTTACACTTCTTACAATTAGGATCCTTTGTATTTGATCCTAATCCGATATGACACATTAGATTTTACAAACAATATCAAAAGCACTCTTATTCTATTTAGAATGGTGAGACAAATCTCATCAACAATAAGGATTCCAAAAGGGATACACGACCAATAGTAATATCAGATACTAAACATTACCAATCCGTTTTAGGAACATTTCTTAGTTAAATGTGCCTAGATGGAAGAAATTTCAAAATGACTGATCTGTAGGGAAGTTTTCGCCCAAGTATTGTTATACCTAAAAACAGTGTTGTAAGAATCGCTAGGCGCTAGTCGGCCGGTGGGGGACCGACTAGCGATTAATCAGGATTAACAGAGATTACTCGGATTGAGATTTTATATGTAATCATCAATTTTATATGTATATACACACATTTTTATATGTATTTTTTTTAAAGTAGACATGTTTTAACACCTTATTCAACTCATATTTTCAAGTAGATAGGATTAATTGCCGGAATTTACAGATTTTCTTTAAAAATCTGGCCGGAATCGCTAGAATGCCACGACAAAATGCTATACATGTTACAAATGTTAAAATAGATGTCACGACAAAATGCTATACATTTTATACAAATGTTAACATAAGTATGATAACTTCACAAGACACAACCATCTATTGTTCATGTCTTTTAAACAGGGGCGGATGTACCCTATGAGAAGGGGTAGCGGGCGGTAGTGTAAATTTTGGAAAAATTTGACCTTTTTTTAACGTTTTTTTGATTTCGTTACCCCTTTCTTTTAAGACGTTACCCCTATGAAGGTTTTCTAGATCCGCCACTGCTTTTAACTAGTGGCCATAATTGCATACAATGTGTTCGTGGTTTATGGTGAACTCAAAACACAATAGAAGGTGAGATGACAAAAGTAAGTTAAGATTTTCTGCATCCACAAACCCCTCATCCGGTTGATCGGGATAGCATTACTACAATAAAGCCAAAACAAAATATGACACGAAGAAATTTCATCCTAATGAGGATACCGAATAGTAAATCCAATCACTCTATTAAATGATTGTAGTTAAGTTAGAATATAGTATTTTAATGCTAGTTCCATAAAATTCTCTATCTTTAACATTATTTAGTTTTTCTAACCATCGTTATGTTTTTTCTATAAAGTTTTAGTTTATAATTAAGTCTTATTAAAATTTGGTACGATTAATATTACAACTTGATTTGTTACATATGTTTAAACATCAAATGTTAACAATACAAATTTTTCTATACGGATCTACGCTCTTATGAAATTATGACTTATTACATATCTTAACTCAACACTAGTCTTCGCATATTCTTAAGATCTATATTTTAACAATGTATGGTTCTCAAGAGATAAATGTTAACGTTATAAACTCCTTTAAGAGCTTCTTGAATTGTAATGATGATAACTTTGTAACCAATTATATCTATTGGAAAATTCAGACAACTGCCGGTTTCAAACCATAGACCGTCAAACTAGAAAACCGGACTGTACAAATTTCAAACCGGCTGAATAAATTCGGTTTGGGGTGTTCGGTCTTTTTAGCAGTTTATAATCACCCCTAATTCCAACCATCTATCAATGTCCGATTCAATCATGTAAGAAATTTATAGATTCGTTTGGTCGTTCGAAAAACATGGAAGTCAATCTAAAAACGTTACATAAAAATAATTGTAGGGTCACTTGACCCTAGACCTTATAGCGTCTTCCATCCCTGATATATGTCTATGTATATATAATATTAAATTAAAATTATAAACATTACCTATATATTACCATTACCATTACTAACTACCAAGTATCATTACCATTACCAACTATCAAGTACCATTACCTTACCAATATATTTAACTTCAACTAATAGAATAAAGGTCAATTTTGTGAACTGGTTTTCCTCTGCACCTCTAAGCATACATACCCGAGTTCGATCCTTGGGGTATACTTTCTTTTACATTTGTTTTGCATTTACACTTCTATCCATTATCTATCCCCTATTTTTTTCCCTTTTAACCTTTTGTTTTGGCATTTACACATACATTTTTCTTTTTGCTATCAAAAATATTTTATTATAAATTTTAATTTCCGTTTTTATTTTTATTTTATTTTATTTTACTTTTCATTTTCTAGTTTTGATTTTAGAGTTTCCAATTAATGAATAAGATGTGCATATAATAGTGTTTAGTGGTTAATTTTTCTCACCAATAAAATGAACATGTGTATATATCAATTTGATTATCTTTCCCCTATTTTTTCCCTTTTAACCTTTTGTTTTGGCATTTACACATACATTTTTTCTTTTTGCTATCAAAAATATTTTATTATAAATTTTAATTTCCGTTTTTATTTTTATTTTATTTTACTTTTCATTTTCTAATTTTTATTTTAGAGTTTCCAATTAATGAATAAGATGTGCATATAATAGTGTTTAGTGGTTAATTTTTCTCACCAATAAAATGAACATGTGTATATATCAATTTGATTATTTTTCGACTTTATTTTTTATGTGTGTTTTTTTTTCACTTGCTATAGTATGTGCCAGTATCGTAAACCGATACCAATTGAATTCCTATGCGTCCCTACGACAACATATTTTTTCTTTCAAAAGGACAAGCTAAAAGTTAGTAATAGAATCATGGTTTCCCGTTGTATAGATATGAGAATTTCACAGCTGAACGTGTAGAGAATCAGATTTGAAACTTTACGTCACAACGCGCGAAAGGGAAAAACTTAGTTGAACACAAAATGCATAATGCTATGCGGTATGGTGATGGTCCTCCCTTGGAGGATGATCCGCCACATAGGATGGTGCAAAGAGGATGGAGGTATGGAAATGGGGGGATGGACCTAAAATGTATATGTATATATTGTATGTATAGGTGTGTGAGAGAGGGAGAGGCCTTGTTTTTGTCATCTTGTGGAACGGCTCCAACGTCCAGAAGAGGACTCCGAGGACGAAGCCGGAGGGGGGCGGCACGGTGTTGGAGCGGCGACGGGCTAGGACGAGGCTGAGACGACCCCCATACCGTCCAGCCTAATAAACATGAGGAAATCAAGAGTGTGACAAGAGTACCAAGAATTGCTTTTATTTGTTTTGATATATGAAGTAGTGATACACTTAAAGAGACCCCATCAAACTATTATTCTTTTTGGGAATGAAATTAACAGAAACATTAGATTGTCGTTTTATATCATATTCTATAAGTCTATAACTTCAACTAGGTGTATGCTAATTGAGTACCAGTTAATAATATTTAGTTACCTTGACAATCAGGAATCATCCATTTGTGAGGTTGTAGCAACAAACACAACTTTCTACATTTCGAATGCTTTCTATGCTACGAACCCAAGTTCCTTTTTGATTTCTCAATCATCATTGTGAATTAAAATGACGTGCCGGTATTCTCTTTGATATTTCATCGAAAGGGCACCATTGAAAATCCGTAAAAAAAATTGATGAGAAATTAAGAAAAAAAGTTTGGGAAGATTAACAATGGGGTTCCATGATTCTTTTGACTCCTAAGACCATGTGTAGTGGTAATGCCCTTATCCTTGGACATTTTGTGTCATGTGGCAGCCCAGTCAGCAATGGGGCATTATGGGGCGTTTTTTAAAATTAGTGTAGTGGGGATGTGGGCATTGTGGTGTAATAGAATTAAATTAAAAAAACCATAAAAATGTTATTAGACAAAAAATGCATGGAAACAGGTGATTGGCCACTTCAAAAATGGATCCGGCGTTGAATATAGAACGCTCCTTCAATTTTTTTGCAAAAAAAGCCCCACGGTGGCGGCTAGTCGGGCGAGGAGGGGCGTTTTCTTGCAAAAAAAAACACTCAAATTCATACGACTACGGTTGGTCTAAAGATGGACAAGGTATCCATTTTTTCCACTATAACTGCACGTTGTTGACATGAATTTCATAGAGGTAATTTAGCTGGTTATTTGGGTCAAGCGAATATATCTTTCTTTAGACATTTCAAAGCATCGCAATCAATGGTTATAAGAAGGTTGACAACATCATTCTCACTTTGACTTTTCAAGTGTCTCTACTCACTAAGCACATCAACTTATCGTATGTTTTAGTGGCCAACTTATTATTAGTTTTTATTTAAACTAATTTTTTTACGTCGCGTGTTGCAGCGAAATCGAGCAAATGATAATGTAAAACAAACGTGATTTGAAAATAAAGCATGTTGGTTAGAAAACCAAACCATTAAAATGATTTAGTTTATAATCGTACCATTTTATTATACCAAATAAATACTCTATTTTGAGTACAACTTCGTTTTTAACAAAATTTATAACGGAATATCTAAAGAAAAAAATCAAGCATAACTACGTACTTAATTTTTAGAAAAAAAATTATAAATGTAAATTATTAAATAAGTATCAAATTAATCAATAAATTAATATATGTTATAAAAAAAGAAAAAATAATTATTAAAAATTGATAAAGGAAATATATGGTTTTAAGAAAGGAAATAAATTAAAAATATGTTATTAAAAGTAAATATAATAATAAACTATTATAATATATCAAATAAAAAATGATTAAAAACTATACATAATTATAAAAAGAAAGTTACTATTCACAACTTCGTTTTTAACAAAACTTATTATAACGGAATATCGAAGGAAAAAATCAAACACAACTACGTACTTAAGCTTTAGAAAAGGAAAATTGGTTTTTAATAAACCAACATTTGTCTAGTTGGTAAATAATAATCTTACCTACGTAATTGGTATACAATAATCCTACCTATCAACATGTTGGTACTCAATGAACTTCCGTTAATTTTTTTAACTGAAGTTAGTTTTTAAGTTTTATTTATTACACAAACAGTCCCTGTAGTTGTAATTTACTAGTTTTAACTATTTTCAAATTTGTAAATTACAGTCCCTTGAGGTTTTTTTGTTTTATAAAATTGTTAAAACTAGTAAATTACAACTACGGGGACCTTTTTTGTAATAAATAAAACTTAAAAATTAACTTTAGTTAAAAAAATATAACGGAAGTTCATTGAGTACAAACATGTTGATATGTAGAATTATTTTATACCAATTACGTAGGTAAGATTATTATTTACCAACGGGACAAAGGTTGGTTTATTAAAAACCAATTTTCCTTTAGAAAAAAGTTATAAATGTAAATTATTAAAGAAGTATCAAATTAACCAATCGATAAATTAATATCAATCGATAAATTAATATGTGTTTTAAAAAAGAAAAAAATAATTATTAAAAAATGGTAAAGGAAATATATGGTTTTAAAAAGGAAAAAAATATAAAAATATGTAAAAGTAAATATAATAATAAACTATTATAATATATTAAATAAAAAAAATAATAAAAAACTATTGATTATTATAAAAATAAAGTTACTATTCATCGTCCTTCATCAACTCTATATATATATATATATATATATATATATATATATATATATATATATATATATATATATATATATATATATTATATATAATAGATTCGTAAATTTTGATTCTTTAATATCTGTTCTTTGACATTTAACAAAATAAAGATTATAATTTTCTTTGACATTTAACAAACTAAATATTATAATTTTCTTCGGAAGTTATATGTAAACATGGAAAATATTTTCTTTTATCAGTTAAAAGTTTAGAAACATGTATTGAAAACTTATATTTTAATAAAATATCAATTATCCTTATCATCAAAATATAAAAACAATTAAAACTACCAATTAAATAAAATCTTTATCTTTATAAATATTTAAAACGCTAATATATTTTTTTAGATTTTAATAATTAATATATGATTATAATAATTAATATAATATTATCAGTTATCTTTGTCTTTATCGTTAAAATCTCTTCTACAAATTTTAAATTTAATATTATCAATAATTGACTTTCCATAATAAATATTTAGAAAATAATTAAGAATGGCTCATAGAACGCCATGTGTCCTTAACATAGTTTCTTTTATTATATGTATAGATATCTATAAAAAATATTACATAGAAGACATGAGGAAGTCACATGCATGGGCGGAGGAAAATGGAGTCCTGGGGTGCCATGGCCTCCACCGGTTTTTCACACTTAGTGTTATGTTTATCGAAATTTGGTTTTTAAGTGTAAAATATTGGATTTTTAGAGTCTCGACCACACCGAATTTCCGTTCAAGCTCCGCCACTAGAGACATGTGTACGTGCATGTGTATTATGCCGAGGGCTATTTACGTCCGTCTAAGCAAAGTATGTTTTTACATCAATATGCGTAACTTGGGCGCACTATCGTAATGGGGTAGGATACTTACGTGATCAAAATTTATTGAAAGCGTGAATCAAATTTTGAAAGTTAGACACACCAATGAGTTGATCACATTATTATGAATAAACATTGTATGAAAACTTATTGTAAATATTTTGCTATACGTATTAGACACACTTTTATAATGAGTAAGACGTGTCATGACAATACTCAAATTGTCTTTATATATATATATATATATATATATAGGGAGCCGCTAGAATGAGAACCACCACGAGTTATGAGAACCACGAGAACCGCGCCCCGCGGGTGGCCGTTGACCACGAAATTTTTTTTACACCTAGATCCGTATATTTTAAGACCGGGTGTAAATTTTGGGTTCAAACGGCGCGCCCGATGGGGTAGTTTTTTACGCCCAAAGTTTGGGTTTTTTTAATTTTTTTAATTTTTCTTTTTTTTTTTTAACCAAACTTTGGGCGTAAAAAACTACCCCCTCGGGCGCGCCGTTTGAACCCAAAATTTACACCCGGTCTTAAAATATACGTATCTAGGTGTAAAAAAAATTTCGTGATCAACGGCCACCCGCGGGGCGCGGTTCTCGTGGTTCTCATAACTCGTGGTGGTTCTCATTCTAGCGGCCCCATATATATATATATATATATATATATATATATATATATATATATATATATATATATATATATATATATAGGGTAGGGATCCTAAGAGAAGTCCACCCTATTTGAGAAACTTGAGAAGCAATCTGGACCACACATTTTCCCTAAGCAAAAAATGCAAAAAACAAGGTGAAAAAAATGCAAATTTTTTTTTTTTTTTTTTTGAAAAATCGCAGCTTTTTCTTTAAGGATTAAAAAAAATTTTTTTTTTTGGATTTATACACATGTGTATAATGTTAATCTTTTAACTATACATATATGTATATATTGTCAATTATACATATATGTATATACATGTTTAAAATTGAAAAAAATGTGTATATTGTTAATCTTAAACCATAAATACTAAAGCTAAACCTTAATGCTAAACCCTAAACTCTAAACCCTAAAGCTAAACCCTAATTCTAAACCCTAAAGCTAAACCCTAATGCTAAACCCAAAAGCTAAAACTAAACACTAAAGCTAAACCCTTAATGCTAAACCCTAATACAAACCCTAAAGATAAAACTAAACCCAAAAGTTAAAGCTAAACCCAAAAGCTAAACCCTAATGCTAAACCCAAAAGCTGAACCCTAATGCTAAACCCTAAATACTATTGCTAAACCCTAATGCTAAACCCTAATGTTAAACCCTAAAGCTAAACCCTAAACCATAAAGCTAAACCCTAAACCCTATTGCTAAACCCTAAATACTAATGCTAAACCCTAAATAACACTTATTTTTCAATTTTAAACATGTATATACATATATGTATAATTGACAATATACATATATGTATAGTTAAAAGATTAACAATATACACATGTGTATAAATCCAAAAAAAAAATAATAATAAAAAAAAAATTTAATTCTTAAAGAAAAAGCAGCGATTTTTCCAAAAAAAAAAAAAAAAAAAAAAAGAAATTTTTTTGCATTTTTTTCACCTTTTTTTTGCATTTTTTGCTTAGGGAAAATGTGTGGTCCAGAATGCTTCTCAAGTTTCTCATTTAGCCTACTACTTCTCACATGATCCTTATCCTATATATATATATAGGCTAAAGATAAAAAGAAAACCACTTTTATTGAGAAAACCCGGGAAACTCAAAGCTCCCGACTTTTTTTTTTGAAAAAATTACCACACGTAATATACATGTTTTTAAGAGTTTTGGGCAAAAAAAAATCGAAAAAGCACCGAGTAGATATTTTTTAAAAAAATAAACAAGTTTTGGTGTAACATATGTTACATTCGCTGAACATATGTTACACCCGAACTTGTTTATTTTTTTTTTAAATATCTACTCGGCGCTTTTTCGATTTTTTTTGCCCAAAACTCTTAAAAACATGTATATTACGTGTGGTAATTTTTTTCAAAAAAAAAAAAGTCGGGAGCTTTGAGTTTCCCGGGTTTTCTCAATAAAAGTGGTTTTCTATATATTCTTACCCTATATATATATATATATATATATACTAGTCGTTTACCCGCGCGATGCGACGGGAAACATATCACTTAGGTTGGTTAGTTTATGGCTATGTACGGGGCGGTTCGGTTTTGAGCCATAACCAAAACCAAATTCGCGATGCAACGAAAAACAGTTTAAAGAATTTTAAAAGTATGTAAACAAGCCGAAGCCAAGACAAGCACAACCCCGTATGGTCATTGTGGTGTGCATGGTTCGGTCGGTTCGGCTATTTTCCTCAACCAAAGCCATTGGTTAGTCTATTTTATTAACCAATCAATTTTCAGTTAATCAGTTTGGTTTTCGGTTAGATTGACATTTTTTGCTCAGTTATTTTAATTTTGGTTATTAGTAAAACAACAGTTGGACTAAAACTTTTGCTTAAAAATACATGAAATTGAGGAATAAATTCGGCTTGTAGATAGTTTTTTCAAGCTCGCGGTTAGCTCAGGCTCGGCTCGTTTGATATGTATTAATTAATTTATATTATTTATTTAATCTAATTATTTTTTCATAATATTATAAATAGTATTTATTATTATTATTATTATTATTATTATTTCTATATGTATTTAATATATTAATTAAAAATATATACATAGTGGCTCGTCTAGGATCGTTTAAGCTCATGAGTCAGCTCGAGCTAAGGCTTGTTTCCTAAACAAGCTTGTTTTTAGGCTCGAACTCGGGCTCAGGCTCGAACTCGGGCTCAAGCTCGTTCAAGCTTGGCTTATTTCTAGCTTTTCTAGCTCGGCTCATTTACGCCTTTATGTTTATCTAAACTTATAACGATAATTCATGGTAATAATATCCATATCATGGACCCGTTATTCTAGCTTTTCTTGCTTGGCTCATTCATGCCTTATGTTTATCTAAATTTATAACGATAATCCATGGTAATAATACCCATATCATGGACCCATTATTTATTTTATTGTATAAAAAGGATCCCATCAATATCAATACCTAATTAAATAAAAAAAATAGTTCTCAAATACATAGGAAGTGTAATGTTATGTGTTTATTGTGAGTCCTCTAAATTAGTAAGATATTTTCTAAAAAGACCATGCAAAAAGATGGAGTTTGAGATATGCACATAATCTTCGGAATCGGAACGATAATTAACCTTGTGTTTGGTCATGAAACGAAAACAACAATAAACTTTGGAATTTTATGAAGGAAATCAAATTAATTAAAATTCACACTTAATGATGACGTGCACAGTTAGATAATTTGAAGCACAAAACTTGTTTTTTTTATCTGTTTTGGTTTTTCAGCTATTTGATTAAAATGAAAAATAAAACATTTGAAAGTTTAGAAAGTGTGCAATACAGTGAACTGTGCAAAGTTTAAGTTTGACTGGTAGACCTATCTCTTACTCATAAAAGAAATCAGAGAAAGCATGACTTTTTAGCCTTCTCTTCCCCATAAAAGAAATGAGAAAAGGTAAAAAAATTTAGAGTGAATTTCAAGGATTGTCCTTTATCTTTATATCAATTTTCAGACGCTGTCCTTTATGTTCAAAATTGACGAGTTTTGTCCTTTATGTTTTCATATCATACACGTTTTGTCCTTTATGTCTAACCCAGTTAGTTTTTTCAGTTAAATTTAGTCATGTGCTTTGCACATGAGGGCATTTTTGTCAATTCAAAGGTTGCAGAAGCTTTGAGCTTTAAATCTGCCGTTGAACTTACCTTTAAATTGACAAAAATGCCCTCATGTGCAAAGCATATGACCAAATTTAACTGAAAAACTAACTGGATTAGGCATAAAGGACAAAACGTGCATGATATGAAAACATAAAGGACAAAACTCGTCAATTTTGAACATAAAGGACAACGCCTGAAAATGGGTATAAAGATAAAGGATAATCCTTGAAATTCACTCAACTTTTTATAGGCTAGATTAACAGTGCATTGGGTCTTGGGTCATCTTCTTCATTTTCAAAACGACTGATCACATGGTTCTGGGCTAGACCCGCTATAGCCGACCCTTCAGACCCTCCATAAACCGAGACCGACCCATAAATATGTAATTTAGAAGGTTACGGTTTGGTCCACTGGTTCGTCCAGTCCTGACCGAGTTTTGAACACCACTAAAATTAACTAACCAGCTACTTCTTGTGTCATACTTCAAATCAATATCTTAATGTTAAATTGAATTGATCTTAATACATGGTTTACGTATACCAACAAAAATTTTAAAATAACATGTTGAAACCATATTTAGTCGCCTTTCCTAGGAAAGGGTTGGAGTAGTTCACAATGTCGAGTATCTGCAGCGAAAAAATAAAAATACTTTTTAAGTCCACATTTTTAAGAGTGTAAGCAGGTGGGTGATTAGGGGGTTATTGAGAAACATAATCTTACTCACAACGTGCTTTTTGATCAGGGAATAGTTTGCGGTCCTCTGTACGATTTCTCTTATCAAGTTGTTCGGATATCGCCTTTATGATATTCTAAAATCTTCTTTTGTACATTGGATATAATGACCTAGTGATCCCATGAAGTCTTCATATAGCAACCACCATGATTTAGTTTATTATTTTAATAAAAATTAACTAAATACATATTGACGGATCAAACCAACCCATTTTGACAGGATCCGATAGTTTACCTTCATATAGCCTACTTGCCCCGCCCATCTTGCCATTTCTAGCAATACTTAGGTGCCAATAGAATGAAAACAATCCATTGTAACCTACTAATCTTCACTTAGTGTTTATATTAACTACCCTAAATAGAAAGACATCTCTAACCACTAAACCCCAAAGTGCTTTTATTAAATATTAAGAGACTTCACCCAAGACCATGCAGTTCTGTAAATTACTTTCCTTCATTTGATCAAGATTGCAAATACCATAAAAATCATAGAAATAAATTATATGAAAATACCTGACCACTTCCTTGAAGACATCCTCTAAACACTGATCCAAACCCACCCCTCCCATAAAAAGAAATCAGGGCTAAAATCACAAGTTACAACTGCAAGCTGATGGATTGTGAAAGTCTGAGCAGCAATTTGACCATACGGGCCATCTTTCGTGCCCGGTGACCCCCTCCCCAAACTCACCTTATTTCTAGTTCTGAGTTTCAGTCTATCCACACCTGCCAATAAAACCAATTCGAATTACATTAGATTAATAACTACACAATTCCATTAGATCCCTCAAAATGAAAAAAAAAAAAACAATTCAAATTACCCGCAGTCCTATTAATAATATTATTCTATCCCACTTTATTCATTAGACCATAGCCGATGAATGATACTGCAGAAGTTTGTTTGTATAAATTGAAACTTAATGAACCCAAATAAGATAACCAGTTGGTACCTTATCGTTATTTGTCGCCATTCACCATTAACAATTATACACTACTCTTCCTCACTGGATCCACAAAATTCATGCCTAAAAACACAACGAAGAATATAGCTTCATATCAGTTTATCCAACAAAAGAGTTGATCAGCTTAAAGTGCAGAGACAAAAACCTATCTACTTACTGGGCTCAGGCTGCTAAAGTCGGTGACGTTTTGATTAAGATTATGCATAGATTGATAAGACAGGTAGCAAGAATAATCTTTCTTACTACACTACTCTTCTTCACTGGATCCACAAAATTCATGCCTAAAAACACAACAAAGAATATAGCTTCAAAACTGATAATATTACGTTATAAAGTAATCAAAACCAAAAGAAGAAATGCAAAAAATGAGAAAATTTATCATCTGGAAGGCCAGCCTACATTAGGATTTCTTACTAATTCAACACCGACTACTGTTGACCGTGACCCGAATACTCCGTTTCTGCAGTTGACTGGTTCTGACCTTCAGTTGACTGTAACCCGATCTCATAAACAAATAACAGATAATACGCTCACCATTAAACCCGGTTTTATTTTAAATTAATTTTACTAATACGAAAAAAAAAGAATATATACATGTAGAATTTTACCTTATTGTGATGAACATAGCTATCGCAAACCAGAACCTTGACTTGAACATCGTTAGGGCCAAGACTTTTTAGAAAAAAAATCAAAAATAAGAATATGGTGTAAATAACTTATTAGATGTGGCGAATTTTGTATAAGTAGAAATCTAAAAAAGGACGATGGTAAGGCTGAATTTGAAGGTTCTTGAACCAAGCCGCATTGTTCTCTCTTTCATCTGTTCATTCTCATAGCGTATCATCTTTCTTCAATGTTTTTGTTTAATAATTTGCCAAGTCTGGAAAGTCGGATCTTGAATGTGGCAGATTTCCGTCTCATCGGTCTTCATCTTCAACTGTATTCACATTTCCAGATCCATTCACAAAACATTAAAAAAAACACAAAACCAACACAGATCTGAAAGTATTATAACAGATCTGACAAAGATGTTTAAAAAAACATGCAAGATATAAAATTTAACAAACAAAAACGATAGATAGGGTAAAAAATGGTACCAATCGGTGGAGTTGTTCCCTTTCTCTCTAGTTTGGAAGCAAAGTTAACCCCAGTGATTCGACCAAATGAATATCCTTAAAAACAAAAAGAATGGTCAAAAAGTTCATGTCCAACTAAATGGATACCTTGGATTTGGCCTGAATGGTCTCATATTGAACATGAGAAGCTGCTATAGAGCTCGTCTGGTTACATTAGCTTTCCAATTCAAAGTATTTATTAGCTCATAAGCCAAAGTATAGCTCTCACAATCTGTAGATAACAACAAACATTGTTCATTGTATCATAACTTAGAAAGTAAATATTGTTCCTTCAAGCAATTATTTGTTACTACATATTATAAATGGTCAACGATTAAGAGTAAAAGTAAGAACCCTGATTTGTAGACAAAAATCAAAGAAACAAAATCAACTAAAACTTTACATCCACCAGATCATACAAAACAACAACAGAAAAAAGCTTGTTTAAGATGAAGCTCGAACCTCAAGGAGCAATGTAGCCAGTAGGGTTTCAGATCTCAAATGTTGACGAAGGCAAGACAGGGATAGTTTTGGGCGAAACCCTAATATACACCCTGATTTGTAGACAAAAATCAAAGAAACAAAATCAACTAAAACTTTATATCCACCAGATCATAAAAAACAACAACAGAAAAAAGCTTGTTTAAGATGAAGCTCGAACCTCAAGGAGCAATGTAGCCTGTAGGGTTTCAGAATCAGTGTCAACATCATCATCATTGTGGTCGTCTTCTTCCTTAACATCCTCAACAACGCACTCATTAACAACCAGAATCTATTCATGTATAAGTAGCAATAAGTGTGAAAAGATTGAATCTTGATTACAATGATGTTTGTTTTAACATAATGAAAGTACCTCAATCTTCTTCTCAGATTCGATTTCTTTGACGAAGGGGACCGGATCTGAATGTAAACTCCTGGATGTTGCTAGAAAACTCAGATATGCAAAGTATCAGATCTGCAAAGTATCAGATCTGCAAAGGAAGAAACTAAATTTTCGTATAACTTCCGAATGTAGCTAGAAAACTTAGACCTGTAAAGGAAGAAACTAACCGATGAACATTTTGTTGTTGTTCAGATTAAGGAATTGATTGTTGTTCACCATCTTGTTTCTTGAATCGCCTTGCAGACAAACCCTAGATCCAGATCTGGAATCGCTAGAGAGAGAGAGAGAGAGAGAGGAGCAGGGAAGCCGCGTTTTTGAAATGTTTTGAAATGAATCTAAAACCCTAATGTGATTAGGTATCCGTGTGTTTTTTTTAGTGGAAGGGTAAAAATGGAAAGTGATGTACATTTTTTTCTGGTGCTTTAAACACTTGTACATTATGCATTAAGGGTGTTTTAAGGGAATGGCAAATTACCTTAAGAAGTCCTTGGGATATGCTTTTATATATATATATATATATATATATATATATATATATATATATATATATATAGAGAGAGAGAGAGAGAGAGAGAAAAGAGAATAAAGTTTTGGAACACTTAAACTATGTGTAGTGGAATAACTAAAAAGTTATGATGTATGTAATGGGGCAATAATTAAACTAAACATTCACAAGGGTGTAGGTCTAAGTAATGCCCAGATGGTGAGATGGTGTAATGGTTTGGCGAGGGATAGTGGAGGAAAAGTTGATGAGGTGGCATGAGGCGCCATCCAACTACAAGCAGTCTTAGGATGTGCGAATTCAAGCCTGACGTGAGCTGGCGAAGGTGCGGCCCTGACTGGAAACATCGCCCCCCGGTTCCGGGATTCATTTTTATCACCGAAATTCGGTGAGGAGTCGTCAATTTCCAGGGAAACAAGGGCTGTGAAAGCACTGGATCGATGACGAACATCAACATTGCACATGAACAAGACATGAAACATCAAAATATGAACAAGATAGAAAGATGAAACTCTTTATTATTGAATCAGTCATCACAGATTACATAAGCTGAAAGAGTATACATCATCTACAAGCTAGTTTAGATCACAAAGATCTAAACCTATCTTTCTCTCACTAACACATAGTCACTCTCTCTCTAGAATGTGCACACCCAGCCACCCAGGAGGCTCTAAGAAATTGCACACAACTTTCTTGAGAGTTACCATAATCCACTTTATACAACACATATATATAGACTAGGGACTAAACCCAGATAAAACATATTGTCTGGGATATAAAACAAATAATCTGGAACAATAATAATGATCAAGATATTCCGAGTTTAACATCATAAACTTGAAACTGATAAAGCTTCCGAATTCTTGACTTGGATTTGACTTGGACCTTCTGTCTTTGATGACCAGAACTGATAAAGCACAGTTACCCGGCAGGAACTGTACTTATAGGAAGCCATAAAAATATTTTTTTATTTGTTTAATACTCACCAAAAACACACATATCTCCTTCATTAGTCATAAAAGGAAAACGCAACATAGATGGGAGGTTGTGGTGGTGAAGGTGGATTGGTTGGGATGTGGTTGTGATCGGAGTGCCGTGCTCCGGTCAAAGATAATATTTATAAGCCCAAATTACCCTTAACTATGTGTTAGTGGTAGTACGGGGTCGAACCACGAAGACTATGTGGTTTGCGAGTGGATTCGATTGAATTAAAATGAAAGTCACAAATTATGAAGCTTGCTATAATGTTTTTGTATTTTTATTTAGTTGAAAAATATGTGAATTGGTTTAATTGATTAAGGACTACTGATTAACGATTGCAACAAAAAACTTGATTACTAAACAATAATGATAAAAAGGGTTCACAACCGGTTTCAGTAATTGCCAACCTAGGGTTTCTACAAGTTTTAGATTCAACTCAATTGCATAACGATTAGCGGATTTAGTGTACTGTGACTTAGGTGCCAATAACTATCAACGTTTCGAAAAACGGACAAAAATGCACTTTGTAATCAACACAAGTAAAACCTAACCATGACAACGCATAATGTGACAACTGTGTTCTGTAAGCACCGTATAATGTAAAACAATGTGGTTATCAATAAAACAATGTGATTTGGTGTTATTATATGTGTTTTGGTGTTGTTATGTGTGCAATTGTGTTAAAGATTTTACAATTTGATTCGAGTCCGATTCCAAGCTTTAAATCACTTTCTGGAAGGTTATACGCAAACTGGTGCTTAAACGCAATCAGTTTAATGCAACATACACTCCGGAACTGTGACGTAAGCCAAACATACCCTAAATATCCCTTACATAACTTAGAAATAAGTTTCGAAGGATTCGGTATGGCGAAAACATGTTTATTTGAACTAAAGAACTAATTACGACAAAACTGCGAAACGAACGTTGGTGACCGCCCGGATAATATTTAAATCCCACAAATATTCTGTTATGATTAAAATCTTATTTTAATCAGGTCCGTGTTGAAAAATAAATTAAAACGCTTAAAAACATTATTTTTCAAGTTTAAGCGCGTACCGCGTGTTTCTGCGCAATACAGTGCTTCTACTGCAAAGCACAACCAACGCAGCCAAATCTCGACGACTGAAATTTATTTCAGTAATATTTTGGCGAGTTTATTTTTATAGAATAATAAAAATAATTTAGAACGCCATAAATCGGGATTTGAACGCTAGATAAAATACCGGTACATAATTAAACACTTTAACGAAACGATACCCAACCAAACAACCGGACTTTACCCGGAATATAAAATATTGTCAAACACATTGTTTTTACTTTTCTGAGCTAGTTAGGGTCCCCAAATACCCTAACCCACTTTATATTAAATAACACATAACAATACACAAACTATATCATTAATTCCTAACTAGAGTTGTAACTAAACTAGTAACCAACACTTGCATCCCAACCCCCCCCCCCCCCCATAACCGGTTCTAGAAAAGGGGGTACACACCCCTTGATTTCTTTTCATATTTTATTTGATATGTAGGAAAGATATTAGACATATTACATGTTGGTTAAATGGTGGACTTGGTCTTTATAAAGAACCTCTAGACCTCCACCTTCTCACTTCAAAACACACAACAACCAACAACAATTCTCTCCTCCTCTCTTCTTCATTTCGGAAGCCACAACCTCCCACCATATCACCACCATCCAACTTCCATACAAGCATTCTATACATACCCAAAGGTGCTAGAGACCCGAACAAGTAAGCTTGGTGTACTCGGAAGCTCAAGGACCGCTCTCGATTTCTTTTATCCACCACTTTTCTACACTCGAACTCCCCTAGCCTTGTGCTAGTGGTAAGCACTTAGATCCTTGCATTTTACATGATTGTTGAGTGGTTAATGATGTTTAAAGATCAAAAAGATAGAAAGTCTAAAAGATTTAAACAAGTCTTGAACATCATCTAACATATGGTAAAGTAGTGTTAAAAATGATGATGAAATATATTAATGCATGATAAATCTAACATATATAAGTGATAATCTGCTGTAAGTATTATTGTGATCGCTAAACATGTTAACGGAATCAATCGAACACACTTCATAATGTTAAAAGACTGAAAATAGCTTGCTGATCTGCATTTCCAGCAGCCTTTAACTGGCTGTAACTAGATCTTAACTTAACAAAAAACTGATTTTCTTAATTCTGTAGCATGTTATTATGAAATATGGTTCTAATGGCACTGGAATCATAATTTTTGGACTCCGTTTACTATTTTTAAAATGCCTTTTCGTAACAGCAGCTGGAGCTGCATTTTTCTGCTGAAAATATGCGTCCTGTTTTCAGTCATAACTTGAATTCTGTGTAAAGTTAGATCATGAAATTTGTACTGTAAATGACCACCAATGTATTTGTAATACTCTCACTGGAACTTCGTAAATCGGACTTACGATTAATTTTTAGTGAGTTATTCCGTGGACTGCAGTCAGAAAAAGGATAAATCTGATTGCAGTCGGGAAAATGAATTTTTATAAAATATTAGTAATGAACTAGACCCCGATATTTTTACAAAATAATATTTGGATCGTTTAAGATATTCTGTAAAATTTTGGGAATTTTTGGAATAGGTTAACTATTTTATTTAAATGTCCGAAAACAGTCCAGTTCCATATATATTAAAACATGAATGACATAAGTAGTATTTTGCATGTCAAAGTGTGGTTTTGATTATTAAAATCATTCTTATTTAAATTAGGGCGGATAAACAAATTGAGAAATTGTGTTAACATTTAAAAACACACCCGAAGGTGAGTACACAGTCCCCTCTTTTACTGTTTTCGATTGTTTTGGGGTGATTCATATGTATCAAAATGATTTCGATGTTTTAACGATGGTTTCAAAACGAGTAAGATGGTTTATACCAAACTAATAACGACTTCGATAATGTGAATAAGCTTGTTGGTTGTAATTACATAACGAATGACATTCATTAATTTCGGCCAAACTGACCAGTATTAGGTTATGGTACCATAGGATCCGACAAATCTCGTTATCAGTCTGGGCCCATGGTTATGTGTGGGTTAGGTGGGTAACGACCGAATCTGATGATTGTTAACTTACCCTTTGGAGGTTTGTTAATGCGAAAACGAGTTGAACAATAGACGAGTCACACAGGTTTGAATGTTATTAGCGAGACGACCAAAAGTAGTTTCACGATCTAAAACGAGAATGATTTAAATGACTAAAGCGATGTTTAACGAATTAAACGATTTGGGTAAACGATTGGTTTTCGGTTGATGTTTAGATAACGGGACGGGTGTAATGTGATGAAAGCATGGTGGATACGCCGCTGGTACTTCCTATATATATATGTTTTTATCATATTACATACCGTGGCGTTATTTAGTTCTCTTGGGTGAACAATTCGACACGATGTGATACAAACGATGTTTACGAAACTATATAAACCATACGAGTTTTATTACGAAAACGATTTACGATTTGGTTTACGAAAACAAATGTTTTGGGTTAAGATTCATGGCATCGAGGTTTATAAATTATAATCAAACTATTTTGATTTAGTATTCTTTTTACGATACAAACATTTTACCAAACAAGGTTTTCGAATAACGAAGATGTATGAATTATTTCAACATATAAACGAGCCATGAATCTGACACTCTCACTAAACCTATGTACTCGCCAGCATTTCTTTGCTGACTTTGTTTTCACATATGTTTCAGGTGTTGTTGAATGATGTCGATTGCTAGGATGCATACTCACATAGGACTGGACGAGGCCTTAGTAACTTAATAAACTTGTTTATTTAGATTTCCAGACGATGTAAATATCTAATGTTTAATAAAATGAAACCTCAAATTTCCGTGTGTTTTGAAACAATGATTCTGTTACAACACTCCCCGATAATTCCGCCTCTATTTGTTGTTTTACGCGGTCGGGGTGTGACAGAAAAGTTGGTATCAGAGCTCATGGTTATAGGGAATTAGGTTATTAGTAATACTTTGACCTAGTCTATAACCTTCCTAGGACCCTAACACAAGATTCTTGTGTTTAGATCTTAAAACAATACCGTCACTTATCCTTAGGTGACAACCACAACAAGAACACAAAACCCGAATCTGCTTTGAAAACCAATCATCTGTTCTAGGATGATTTATTGTAAGGTTTTGAACCCTTTAAGTTTTAAAATTTCGTCAAAGTTTGGGTCTTATAATGTGAACACGTGCGAACTGGAAGAGTGAATGCCTGTACCCTGAGTTTTCTGTCTAAGGCTAGAGTGTTCGTACAAATTCGCAGTATCGGACCAGTCACTCTTACCTGGGAACTCTTGGGGTGAGTGTTCACTTATAAGCGAGCATGTCTTCGGTGATACATTAATGTGACTCATTTACTTTGATTAAACACCGTCACATTTGTTTGCCTTAAGTAACAAACAAATGATCGCAATTTCTATGTGTTGTTGTTCTGTTATCCGATAACATTTCACTTGTTTTCTCCTATATCTTTCAGCTCCTCTAGAATGTCTCTTCACCGCAACGACATTCAAATGTCCGAGCAAGCTACCAAATTTGCCCAGCGAATAGGCGAAGTAATCCTGACGACTATGGAATTAAGTATCGCCATGTCTCGCCTCAATAACGAAGCCACCCAAGAAGCATCGAAAGAAGCAGAAGCCGAGCCATCGAAAAAGTCAAAGAAGCGTAAAGCTCCAAAGGATCCCGTAGCCGTTGCACCAAAGCAAGCAAAAACTAGCCAGGTGGCAGCACCACCAGTCAAGAAGCCGTACTTAGGAACTGCTCCTTTCTGCAATCAATGCAATGGCCATCATCCAGATCAAACACCATGTTTCAAATGTACCCACTGTGGACGATGGGGACATTTGGTCAAAGCATGCCGTTTTGTGATCCAGAATAAAACTGTTGCAGATCCTACTGTTGTGCAAGCAAATCCAGCATGAGCTCGTATTCCGCCTGGTACTTGCTACAACTGTGGCGAAATGGGTCATTTCAGGAACAAATGCCCAAAGTTTGTCGATGCAAATCCGACCCATGGACGAGCATTTGGCCGATTAGAAAAAAGCTGCTGCTTGGAATAATCTAAATCTTATGTTTATATTTCTAGTGTTTTCCTTTGAACTCGGAAACAATCGATTTTTGTTTATAAATAAATCTTTATTTGCAATTCCGATGTACAAATATAGTTACATGTGTGTATGGCATACCCTATGATACCTACACCAAAAGAACCGTATTTGTAGTTCTCTTATTCATATGATCGCTCATGATTTCCTCGAAGATGCTAAGTGCTCGATTCATTCTAAGAAACGAAATTGGCAATCTGAGTAATCACTTTAATTCCTTGGTTAGATAACTAAGGAAACCCTTATCTATCAAAGTTACTTTTTGTACTCAATTATGTTATTTGCGACTGTCAATTTAGCTTTGATAATCACCTTTTCCTTTTGACCTCACACCGATGCAACTTGGGAGTTTCAACATTATCATAAGGATGGATTGGTTAACCAAACAACATGCTGAGGTGGTTTGTTTCGATAAGATTGCTCATATCCCTCTTCCGTCTGGCGATGTTCTAGGAGTTCGTGGCGAGAAACCATCTGATGGTTTGAAGCTTATGTCATGTACAAAGGCCCAAAGTTATTTGCGAAAAGGATATGTGGCTTTCCTGGCACATGTCACCGAGGAGAAAGGCAAGAGCAAAAGTATTCAGGATATTCCGATTGTTCGGGATTATCCAGAGGTGTTTCCCGATGAACTGCCTGGTTTGCCTCCAGTTCGGCAAGTCGAGTTTCATATTGATCTTGTGCCCAATGCCAACCCGATTGCGAAAGCACCTTATCATCTTGCACCGTCAGAGATGCAAGAGTTCTCGAAACAACTTCAAGAATTGTCTGATAAAGGATTCATCCGTCCGAGCTATTCGCCCTGGGGAGCTCCTGTCCTCTTTGAAAAAGAAAGATGGATCTTTTCGAATGTGTATCGATTATCGTGAGCTTAATAAGCTTACCATTAAGAATCGATATCCCTTACCTAGAATTGACGATCTCTTCGACCAGCTGCAAGGTGCTGCATGCTTTTCCAAGATCGATCTGCGTTATGGGTATCATCAATTTCGTATTTTCGAATAAGATTTTCCGAAAACTGCATTCCGTACAAGATATGGGCATTATGAGTTCACTGTCATGCCTTTTGGTTTGACGAATGCCCCAGCTATCTTCATGGACTTAATGAATAATGTTTGTAAACCTTATTTAGACAAGTTCATTATTGTGTTCATCGACGATATTCTCATTTATTCTAAGTCTCGAGCCGATCACGAGCAACACCTTCGTTTGACCTTGGAACTTCTAAAGAAGGAACAACTTTTTTTGCTGAATTCTCCAAATGTGAATTCTGGCTTAAAGAAGTTCAGTTCTTGGGTCATATTGTCAATGAGCAGGGTATTCATGTAGATTCATCCAAGATTGTTGCAATTAAGGATTGGAATACACCAACGACACCTACAGAAGTTCGTTCTTTTCTTGGTCTTGCTGGTTATTATCGACGGTTTATTTCTAATTTCTCGAAGATCGCGGTTCCACTCACTGCTTTGACTCAGAAAAATAAGCCTTTTGAGTGGGGACTTAAGCAAGAAGAAGCATTCCAAACGCTGAAACGAAAGCTCTGTGATGCTCCTATTTTATCTCTACCTGAGGGAAACGATGATTTTGTTGTCTATTGTGAGGCGTCGAATCTAGGACTTGGTTGCGTTCTTATGCAGCGTGGTAAAGTCATAGCTTATGCGTCTAAACAGTTGAAAATTCATGAGAAGAACTATACAACTCACGATCTTGAGTTAGGAGTTGTGACTTTTGCGCTGAAAATCTGGAGACACTACCTCTATGGAACGAAGTGCGTGGTTTTCACAGACCACAAAAGTCTCCAGCACATTCTCAATCAGAAGGAGCTGAACATGAGTCAACGACGTTGGGTTGAACTCTTAAACGATTATGATTGCGAGATCCGCTACCATCCTGGTAAGGTGAATGTCGTAGCCGATACGCTTAGTCGAAAGGAACGAGTCAAGCTTCATTCTGTTCAAACTCTATCTGATATTCAATCTCGTGTCCTTCAAGAACAACGATTTTGTGTAAACAAAGGCTTATTGAAATATGAGCTACTACTTCGACACGAGCTTAAACTCGAAACGGAAGGGCGATGGGTTGCTCTATTTTAAGAACCCTTGTGGGTGATTATCGCCCAAATTGGAGCCCTGATTGGATTCCTTGTACACCTTAATATGTACATTACAACTCAATAAGGGCAAACCAAATTCCTATTATGATCTTCCTATCTTCATAGTTAGATTCTTGATAATATTTAAAGTGCTAAATGAAATCCACGGATTGGATTCCTGGTATGCTTTAAATACCCGTGTCCAAAGATAACAAATTAAAGGTCAAGTTAAACGATTAATGCGATTATGTGTTTAGGTGTTCTCTCTTATTATGTGATCCGATTTTCGTTATCCAAATCCTCATAGAATCTTCCATATCCTCATATGGGGGATTCATAATAGAATATTCAAAAGGTACTATCTTAAATCCTTAATGGGCTTCTACGTGGTAGTTAAGACCCTTGGGTTATATAGTACCATTCCATGATTCGAAAATAAACCCTTGAGTGGTCTAGTTAAAGATTGGTTCAGAATCTGGTTAAGAGTGGCATGTGATGATACAGCTGAAAGGACCCTGTGGTGGTCCAGTCACACTCATCACAGGTTCATTCATTTGGTTTTTCCCCTACACATTATTAAATGCACTGTGTGGACTATGCAAGGAATTACGTAATTATGGACGCGTACATAATTATAAAAATTCAGTGCACGGAAACCACAGTAAGATTTATCATGTGTAAGAACTAATAGTGACAACAATAACGAAACGTGAACAATGTAATGGAGGTATGGTGGACGCACCAATGACGCTTCATATACTTGTATATAAGTGTCCCTCTTACCTTGCAAGCATAATGTTATTTAAAGTTACTAGAAGTTCGGAACTCTAACCGGTGTTGTTTTATCTTTTCGACTTCATGTTTCAAGCTTTCACAAGTTTCCTCGAAATAAAATTTCGGGACGAAATTTCCTAAAGTAGGGGAGACTGTGACAACTGTGTTCTGTAAGCACCGTATAATGTAAAACAATGTGGTTATCAATAAAACAATGTGCTTTGGTGTTATTATATGTGTTTTGGTGTTGTTATGTGTGCAATTGTGTTAAAGATTTTACAATTTGATTCGAGTCCGATTCCAAGCTTTAAATCACTTTCTGGAAGGTTATACGCAAACTGGTGCTTAAACGCAATCAGTTTAATGCAACATACACTCCGGAACTGTGTCGTAAGCCAAACATGCCCTAAATATCCCTTACATAACTTAGAAATAAGTTTCGAAGGATTCGGTATGGCGAAAACATGTTTATTTAAACTAAAGAACTAATTACGACAAAACTGCGAAACGAACGTTGGTGACCGCCCGGATAATATTTAAATCCCACAAATATTCTGTTATGATTAAAATCTTATTTTAATCAGGCCCGTGTTGAAAAATAAATTAAAACGCTTAAAAACATTATTTTTCAAGTTTAAGCGCGTACCGCGTGTTTCTGCGCAATACAGTGCTTCTACTGCAAAGCACAACCAACGCAGCCAAATCTCGACAACTGAAATTTATTTCAGTAATATTTTGGCGAGTTTATTTTTATAGAATAATAAAAATAATTTAGAACGCCATAAATCGGGATTTGAACGCTAGATAAAATACCGGTACATAATTAAACACTTTAACGAAACGATACCCAACCAAACAACCGGACTTTACCCGGAATATAAAAATATTGTCAAACACATTGTTTTTACTTTTCTGAGCTAGTTAGGGTCCCCGAATACCCTAACCCACTTTATATTAAATAACACATAACAATACACAAACTATATTATTAATTCCTAACTAGAGTTGTAACTAAACTAGTAACCAACACTTGCATCCCAACCCCCCCCCCCCCCCATAATCGGTTCTAGACAAGGGGGTACACACCCCTTGATTTCTTTTCATATTTTATTTGATATGTAGGCAAGATATTAGACACATTACATGTTGGTTAAATGGTGGACTTGGTCTTTATAAAGAACCTCTAGACCTCCACCTTCTCACTTCAAAACACACAACAACCAACAACAATTCTCTCCTCCTCTCTTCTTCATTTCGGCAACCACAATCACCCACCATATCACCACCATCCAACTTCCATACAAGCATTCTATACATACCCAAAGGTGCTAGAGACCGAACAAGTAAGCTTGGTGTACTCGGAAGCTCAAGGACCGCTCTCGATTTCTTTTATCCACCACTTTTCTACACTCGAACTCCCCTAGCCTTGTGCTAGTGGTAAACACTTAGATCCTTGCATTTTACATGATTGTTGAGTGGTTAATGATGTTTAAAGATCAAAAAGATAGAAAGTCTAAAAGATTTAAACAAGTCTTGAACATCATCTAACATATGGTAAAGTAGTGTTAAAAATGATGATGAAATATGTTAATGCATGATAAATCTAACATATATAAGTGATAATCTGCTGTAAGTATTATTGTGATCGCTAAACATGTTAACGGAATCAATCGAACACACTTCATAATGTTAAAAGACTGAAAACAACTTGCTGATCTACATTTCCAGCCGCCTTTAACAGGCTGTAACCAGATCTTAACTTAACAAAAAACTGATTTTCTCGATTCTTTAGCATGTTATTATGAAATACGGTTCTAATGGCACTGGAATCATAATTTTTGGACTCCGTTTACAATTTTTAAAATGTCTTTTCGTAACAGCAGCTGGAGCTGCATTTTTCTGCTGAAAATATGCGTCCTGTTTTCAGTCATAACTTGAATTCTGTGTAAAGTTAGATCATGAAATTTGTACTGTAAATGACCACCGATGTCTTTGTAATACTCTCACTGGAACTTCGTAAATCAGACTTACGATTAATTTTTAGTGAGTTATTCCGTGGACTGCAGTCAGAAAAAGGATAAATCTGATTGCAGTCGGGAAAATGAATTTTTATAAAATATTGGTAATGAACTAGACCCCGATATTTTTACACAATAATATTTGGATCGTTTAAGATATTCTGTAAAAATTTTGGAATTTTTGGAATAGGTTAACTATTTTATTTAAATGTCCGAAAACAGTCCAGTTCCATATATATTAAAACAGGAATGGCATAAGTAGTATTTTGCATGTCAAAGTGTGGTTTTGATTATTAAAATCATTCTTATTTAAATTAGGGCGGATAAACAAATTGAGGAATTGTGTTAACATTTAAAAACGCACCCGAAGGTGAGTACATAGTCCCCTCTTTTACTGTTTTCGATTGTTTTGGGGTGATTCATATGTATCAAAACGATTTCGATGTTTTAACGATGGTTTCAAAACGAGTAAGATGGTTTATACCAAACTAATAACGACTTCGATAATGTGAATAAGCTTGTTGGTTGTAATTACATAACGAATGACATTCATTAATTTCGGCCAAACCGACCAGTATTAGGTTATGGTACCATAGGATCCGACAAATCGCGTTATCAGACCGGACCCATGGTTATGTGTGGGTTAGGTGGGTAACGACCAAATCTGATGATTGTTAACTTACCCTTTGGAGGTTTGTTAATGCGAAAACAAGTTGAACAATAGACGAGTCACACAGGTTTGAATGTTATTAGCGAGACGACCAAAAGTAGTTTCACGATCTAAAACGAGAATGATTTAAATGACTAAAGCGATGTTTAACGAATTAAACGATTTGGGTAAACGATTGGTTTTCGGTTGATGTTTAGATAACGGGACGGGTGTAATGTGATGAAAGCATGGTGGATACGCCGCTGGTACTTCCTATATATATATGTTTTTATCATATTACATACCGTGGCGTTATTTAGTTCTCTTGGGTGAACAATTCGACACGATGTGATACAAACGATGTTTACGAAACTATATAAACCATACGAGTTTTATTACGAAAACGATTTACGATTTGGTTTACGAAAACAAATGTTTTGGGTTAAGATTCATGGCATCGAGGTTTACAAATTATAATCAAACTATTTTGATTTAGTATTCTTTTTACGATACAAACATTTTACCAAACAAGGTTTTCTAATAACGAAGTTGTATGAATTATTTCAACATATAAACGAGCCATGAATCTGACACTCTCACTAAACCTATGTACTCGCCAGCATTTCTTTGCTGACTTTGTTTTCACATATGTTTCAGGTGTTGTTGAATGATGTCGATTGCTAGGATGCATACTCACATAGGACTGGACGAGGCCTTAGTAACTTAATAAACTTGTTTATTTAGATTTCCAGACGATGTAAATATCTAATGTTTAATAAAACGAAACCTCAAATTTCCGTGTGTTTTGAAACAATGATTCTGTTACAACACTCCCCGACAATTCCGCCGCGATTTGTTGTTTTACGCGGTCGGGGTGTGACACATAACTACTCATAACCATTTCGCAAAGTCATAACTTTATAATCGTCGGCAATTTACGAGTACGAAACAAATGTAAGCTATTGTTAATGGTTTCAAAAATCAACACAATTTGTCACAAAGTTGAAGCAAGAAACAATGCAAAACCCTAAATTAAACAACTACCTACACCGGGGTGAAACCAAGGTGATTAGCCACTCATGGTTGATGAAACTTGATCACCGGATGTTTGGAACTTGACTTGGGTCATCTTGAAACTTGAACAATGGTGGAATGGCGGATGATTAGGGTTTGTGGAGTGATGGTTGGGTATGATGGTGATTTTGTGATTTTTCGGTTGATGATGATGATGATGTTGTAGATGAAGTGGAGATGATTGATGGATTGGAGATGAATGGTGATCAAGATAATCCTCAATTGTGGCTCCAAGAATGATTCAAAACCAAGAGAGATGTGTAACTCCCGAGTTTAATGCAGCAAGGACCAATAATAATCGTTTCCTTCAACCAAATATCAAATTCTCACATTTCAGCAAATCACAACCCGTCGCCGACGGCTTGGGGCCCGTCAGCGACGGCCTCCCAGTATCTTTCTTTCTTCTGATGGCTTGATCTCCTGGTTACGCGAAACCTGGCCGAAGGGGTTATCTAGAGCCCATCCCGGACGGCCCTATACCCGTCGGCGACGGCCTCTCAATATCTGCTTCTCCAATTTTCACTTCTTGCACTCCCGGTTGATCTGTAACGCGTCCCGGTTGTCCGGTTTTCGACCCGGTGACTCGTAAAGCTCCCAAAAAGCTCCTTAAACTCCATTAAACCTGAAAAACACATTTTTAATTAAGAGTAGGCTAGTTGGAATTAAAACTCATGTAAAAACACTAAGTTACACAATTACGAACACCGGTTTTCAACCACGTATCATATCCCCACACTTGTATTTTGCTTGCCCTCAAGCAAATCTGTTTTTCACTTTCACGTGGGTCGAACAAAGAATACACTCCCCATTCCCGAGACAAAGGTTAAGGTCTATTGTCATACGAAAGTTCGAATTCCTTACAATTTTCAACATATTTAACGGTGAAGTGACTAATCACATAAAATGGTTATCCAAGACTAACCCGCCCTTAAAACTAACAAGTCATTCACATCCCTCACAATGTTCTCTCCATTCGGCTTATAAATTGGCTAATGTGTATATTGGGATTGATCCCTGCCAGAGGAACAGATAATGAAAGCCAAAACCGGATCATGACAGTGGATTCACAATAAGAAGCAGTTTACACTAAGTCTTCTCCCTTGAAAGTGATTATAACATCTGATGGTCTTACATCCACTGCCCGGATACAACTGCTGCTGTTCTTCTAACTACTGACGAAGCCAGAAAACTGCTGAGAAGAAAACACTGCTGGTACAATCTACTGATGACAAAGCACTGCCCAATCAAGGACTGATCAACCTTGATGAAAGCACTGATGTAAAGAGAAAGCAGTAGTTTAGTATGTCATCTGTTTTATGTATAGTCAGTGGTTAGGTTTAGCAGTGTTTGTATAAGAACAATAGATACAGGTTGTTAGGCTGTTAGACGTCGCTTTCATGGTGACGTCAGCTGAGATGCCTCAGTGGTTTGTGATTGTCTATAAATGGAACAGTACTCTGTACTGTTACATTTGATTGTTTTGAGTGAGTTCTTCTCCTCAATTCAATCCTTTCATCTTGTGCAACCAACCGCTGAAGTATTAGGCTGAGGGGAAGTTTAGTTTGTAAGCATGCTTGTAATCTTTTGAATTGCTTTGTAATCTTTTGACTGATGAAAAGCATGTTGGGTCAAAATGGAGAATGATGTTATCAATTACGCCGATGTTATTAAGTGTCTTTATTGTTTTGTAAATGTTGGCGTTTTTATTTGTAATAGTCGGATATTTTAGTGTCTTTAGTAGGTTTTCCAAGCAAGAGGCGGCTTTCTTGGAAGACAAGGCTCAGGGGCTATATATAGAGGACTACACCTCACCTAGAGGGTGTGTATTTGTGAGCCACCACCCCGGGGGAGCTCACCCGGGGTGGATGATTGTCTTTTGTATTTTCTTATCACATTCAATGAAAACTTGTATGTTCCAATCCTTAAAGTTTCAATCTTTCTTGTTCATTTTTGTTTGTTCTTGGCTCAAAATCACCCGTCTCACTATTTTTCACCGAACCGAGCCTGAAACCGGATCGTTACGGGACTATCATTTCCCAATATCTATCCGGATCACTGTGGTTGGTTGTTTTAGCCCAAAACACCTATTGATTAAGTGTTTGAACTATGAAAAGTTAAGAATAATCAAAGATGAAGGTGAAGCTAATGGATTAATGAATACAACAAGTGTTGTATTGAATCCAAACAATAATGTAAATCAGTAAAGCACCTTGGATATCAGATTAGAGCACAAGAACAATGATTGAATGTAAACAACACCAATATTCATTAAGAGAGCCAAAAGCTTGAAGTGGTTATAATACAAGGGCTATATATAGTGTTCCTGACTAGCCAGCAAATTTATAAATTTGCTGGAATCTTATCTACACCAAGTCAGGATTACAACTTCTATAGAATTACAAAATAAGCCCCTATACTATCAAATTAGCTACAAACCACTATAAAACTAATCCAGCACAAGTATGAACGATCTCAAAAGTTCCAACAATATCCCCCTAGATCGTTGCATACTTGTCTTTTCATTCTTCATTGATATCCGTTGGATTCTCAGTAGCTGGCTTCTCGGGCTCTTTGGGATTGTCTTCGATTGTTGTCGTTTCGGGTGGTGCTTGAGTTTCGATTGGTGCATCCGGAGTTGCTTGAGTAGTAACAACTTCACTAATAGGTTGATCCTCCATAGTGGCCTCATATGTGGATGAGGCCGGAGGTGATGATGTTGTGGTGGGTTCAGTTGAAGAAGCAGGGGTTTTTTCTTTCTTATGTTCATGCTTCTTTTTCTTCCTTGCTTCCTTTTTCTTTTCTTTTCTCAATCTTGTCTACCAGATCCAGCATTTCCCTCTTTAACTTCCAGGCTCTTTCTACCACTCTCTAAAATAGCATAGCCTCTTCAAGATTTGCATTTCCAGCTCCCACGTTTATGCGGCTTGCATTCAACACAATTAGATCCGAGAGCCCAAACATAAACACATCCATAGGATCCAAGATCCGAATATCCACATTTTCGTTGGATCTTATCACAGCTTCGCCAGTCTTGCTATCATAGAACCATTTCTTGAAATCTTTGAGGGCAACAGGAATTTCTTCAGGTAGCTTAATTTTTGTGACAACTTTAGCAGGGTTGATCACCCACGTCACTTTTCCTTTCCCTGTTACTGGATCTATGGTAGTTTCCGAAACTCTCCGCCTTGGACGCTGAGGCCTGTGATTAGGGAAACCTTTGTTGCATTCTTTAGCGATCAAACGCTCAAAGTCTCCTCCAATGCTTCTTTCTTCTGGATTTAGAATGTCCAGACGGCCCAGCTCACGTAAATCCCACCTGGGAAGAGTAAAGAGATCAAAACCGGTCTGAAAGTACTGGATCACGCCACCTCGTCTTTTAACAATAAACAATCCTCTCAGGTTGTCGTACTTCCAGCTTATGATTCTGTCGGTAGCTTCACTCTTTTCAACGGTTATCACCTGATAAAAATCATGGAGTCTTTCCCTCTCTTTCTTGAACCATTCTGGGTGCTGGGGAGAGAAAGTTTTTCCATCTCCTTGCTCATACTGTACTTCTTCTTCTAGACCCCATTCAATAAATCTGGCTGGCATATCATCTCTATCAACTTCTTCTTCGTCACTTTCATCTCCTTCAGCTACCTTCTCGACCGATTCCAGGCGTCTTTTCTTAGCTTCAGCTTCTTTTTCCTTTCTGGCAGTTTCTTCTTCTACGAAAGCTTCAAAGTCGAAGATTTCATCAAAGGAGAACATGGGCTTTGTTTTCATCTGCTCGCACATTTTTCTCATCATTATGTACAATTTCTCTAACCCCATCTGCTGGAACCTGATAAACTTTGATTGCTTGGCCATGTAGGCGTTCATCTCCTTGTTCTTCTTACGCTGATCTTTAATCTTCTCTCTCAGAATGTTTGTGTCGTTGACTTAATTTTTGAGAAGACAGATTTCCTTTGCCACAGATGGACTGGTGTTTTCAATGAGTTTATCGTAAAGCTCTTGAAAGGGACGAACCCTTTGTGGCGGGACTGGTGGCTTTGAAAACCTCGTCGGCTTTACAAGAGATAATTTTGAAGATCTTTCATCTGTCTTTTTCTTGCTCACTGAGGCTTCATCAGGATCTACTATCAAAGTATCAACGAAGTCATTTAGAGACTGTACTTCTTCTGGAATAACTTCTGGTCTTTTGGATGATGACATCTCTTGTCTCTTGAGTCTCTTCTCTTTCTTTTCTCTTTCCTGCAACGCGTGAATCTCCTTCATATCTTTGATGTGTCGCTGCTGTTCTTCAGATTCAGCTGCTCTAAAGCTTGCACCCATTAGTCTTTCTGGGTTTTCTGAAGCCTTTTTCTTTTTGGGAGGCTCATCTTTAGCAACTTCCTTTCCTTTTCTTTTGCCTTTCGATCGTTCTTCCTTTTTAGAAGCCTCTGCTTCAGCTTGTGCAATCCTTTGCTGCTTTTCTCGGAGTGCTTCTCTATATTTTCTGTAAGCATCTCTGACTAAAGGCAATCTCTCGACTGCATACATCCAATCGTGTAACATCACCCATTCATTAGTCTTAATCTCCGTATACTGACGACTGGTTGGCACATGGAAGGTGTACAGATTTCCATCATTTGGTGGGTTTTCATACTGATCGTTTATCAGCATCTGGATGAAACAAGGATACATTGCCCAAGTTTTCCCACTCACATTCTCTAGCAAGTAGTTGAAAATTAGACCGGAGATGTTGAATTTATGATTCAAACACAGGTTTAACATGGCCGCCGACCACTCTAGGTTCAGTCCATCAAATCCACCCTTTCTATGAGCTAGGCACATAGCAATAACGTGAACTATAAATCTCCAGTCCCTTGTGAGCCCATTTCTCTTAATCTCCTTCTTTAGACGAAAGTCTCCTACGTATCCCATTCCACGAAATCCGTCCAACACATCATCCTTGCTTAAAGAGATTGGATCTTGCTCGTTGTCTTTCAGCTTCAACACTTTGCGAATCCTATCTTCAGTAACTTCTATACGTTTGTTACGAACAGTTGAAGAAATCCCTCTCTTGTTGTTTATATTTTCAGGCTTCGCATGTTCCCAGAACTCTTGAATGTGGAGGCGATAAACGGGAACTACTGCTTCAACTGCGAAACCGATTCTGCTAGATTGAATCCATCTCGCTGCATCCTGAAAATCCTATGGTGTTTGATCGAGATTGATACTCTGGTTGTGCTTTAACGTAGTATCCCAATCAATAATTTTCACCATCTTGCTTCTGAAACACCAAACGAGCCAAGTGAGAGAAATGTTGAGATAGAAACAGATATTTACAATATTCACAAAAAAATTAAATTAAAAAAAATAGAAATAAAATCGTTGCCAGGTCGGTGGTTGTCTTCGCTGCCGGGCCAGTGGTTGTCTCATCGATAGCGAACTCAGCGATGATAGGGTTTTGTACCCGGATCGATCCACCAGCGAAGACGATCCACCAGCGAGGACAAAAGGGTTTTATCCTCGGAGCGATTTAGCAGCGAAGCCGTTTTACCGAGATAAATTCGCTAGCAAACTTAGCACAGACATGGTTTTGTTTTCTGTTTTGCAAGAAATGGCAAAGTGTTAGCAATTTACTATCATTTCCTCTAACAGGAGTCAGAAACAAGCATCTCATTTTGATTTTCTGGAATATCCCCCCTAAAATCTTTATTTTCGAAAGTCCATTTGCCCGAAAATGAAATTTTAAGAATCAGAAAATCTTTTTGGTGGGCGACGCTTTACGATACTTGTTTTACTTTCAACAAACGTTTTTTTTTAACTATGGACACAAGATAGAGTATTTACGAAAGCTTTTGGACACAAGATTCATTTCCATTCAAGGAAATTAACCATCTCCAACCAGGTTACCAGCTGGTTGAATCGAGTCTTATCGAAAGCTTTAGTGAAAATGTCGGCCCGTTGCTGGGTTGTATCCACTGGTACCACTTGAATGTATCCTTTCTCGTACGCATCTCGAATTGAGTGAATACGAATTTCGATATGCTTCGTTCTGGAGTGGTGGATGGGATTCTTCACAATTCCCAGGCATGCATCATTGTCGATGAATATAGGAGTCTTCATGATGTTGATTCCATAATCCAACAACTGATTTTGTATCCAGAGAACTTGTGAACAGTAACTGTAGGCCGCGGTGTATTCTGCTTGAGCGGTGGAGGTGGACACAGTTGTCTGTTTCTTGCTTTGCCATGAGATCAGACGATTTCCCAAGAATTGACATCCTCCTGAGACAGACCTGCGATCTACTTTACAACCTGCATGATCACTGTCAGAATAAGCAATAAGATCAAAGTTACTATCTTTAGGATACCAAAGACCTAGTTTCGGAGTTCCTTTAAGATAGCGGAAGATGCGCTTCACAGCGGTTTCATGAGATTCCTTGGGATTAGTCTGAAAGCGAGCACAGAGACAGACAACCCACATGATGTCAGGCCTGCTAGCCATTAAGTACATCAGAGATCCGATCATCAAGCGATAGAAGGACTTGTTTACAGGTTTTCCTTGAGGATCTAAAGAAAGCTCCGTCTGAGAAGCAAATGGAGTACTTGCAACTTTGCAGTCGTTCATGTTGTACTTTGCGAGAATATCCCGAATGTACTTAGCCTGATGAATAAGAATCCCGTCTTCCTTTTGCTTCACTTCTAGCCCCAAGAAGAACGTCAGCTCTCCCATCATGCTCATTTCAAACTGTGCCTTCATGACAGACTCGAATTCTCTACACAGTTCTTCGTTGGTTGACCCGAAGATGATATCGTCCACATAAATCTGAACTAGCATTACGTCTTCTCAGACTCTTTTGGTGAAGAGAGTCATGTCGATCATTCCTCTGGTGTATCCACACTTCAAGAGATAAGTTGACAAAGTCTCGTACCAAGAACGTGGAGCTTGGTGAAGACCATAGAGGGCTTTGTCCAACTTGTAGTAGCGACCTGGAAAATGAGGATCTTCGAAACCCGGAGGCTGACACACATAGACTTCTTCCTTTACCTTCCCATACAGAAAAGCGCTCTTTACGTCCATCTGAAAAACTTTGAAATTTATGTATGACGCGTAAGCCAGGAATATTCTGATGGCCTCCAATCTTGCAACTGGAGCGAAAACTTCTTCGTAATCAATTCCTTCCTCCTGAGGAAAACCCTGCACCACTAATCTGGCCTTGTTCTTGATTACTACTCCATGATCATCCATCTTGTTACGAAAGACCCATTTGGTACCAATCGGAAACTTTCCCTCAGGTAGATCTACTAACTCCCAGACCTTGAGTTTACGAAATTGAGATAATTCTTCCTGCATTGCTTGAACCCAACTGGAATCTAGAATCGCATCTTCAATGTCCCGTGGCACGGATTGTGAGAGAAAAGCTGCATAGAGACCTTTGTTGATGCTTGACGACTGACCTCGTGTACGCACTCCTTCTTCGACTGCACCTATGACATTTTCTAGAGGATGATTTCGATTTGTCTTGTACCCTGCATTTGTCTGAGACTCAATCTATTGCGGAAGGTTGGTGAAGTGTTCGTCCACGTAGATGACTGGAGGGTCATCTTCTTGAGTTGGTTCATCCACATTCGCCTGTGAAGAAGAAGCACCGTTATCTGGGGTGTTCTCAGGCGAAGTGTCACCAGTTGCTTCATCCACAGAGAGAAGTGGATTAGCAGAGAATGGAGTGAAACGGGTAGTGAACGGAGTCAAACCAATATCTGAAGTATCAAACAGAGGTTCAACTTGAGCGACATCTGCAGGTTCTGCTTCTGGAACATCTTCTGGAATTTCAAAGGTGTTGAAGATCACACCCACATCATAAAACCAGTCGGGAGTACTTCCAGTGTTAGTGTAGTTTCCCTCTTGAAAGTCAACGTAGTACGACTCAATCACCATTTTTGTTCTTCTGTTGTAGACTCTGTAGGCTTTCTGAGTGGATGAATATCCCATGAAGTAGCAGATATCACCCACTGCTTCGAACTTGATGAGATTCTCTTGAGCGTTTAGAAGAGTGCAAGAACATCCAAATGGTCTGAAGAAATCAATAAGCGGCTTTCTTTTGAAGAGAAGTTCATACGCCGTTTTTCCGTGTGGTTTACAATGAGAACCCTGTTCAGAACGTAGCATGTTGTGTTAACTGCTTCTGCCCAGAAGATGATTGGAAGCTTTGAATCCACCAGCATGGTCCTTGCGGCCTCAATCAACGTTCTGTTCTTGCGTTCAGCAACCCCATTTTGTTGAGGAGTTCTGGCTGCACTGTATTGGAGATGAATTCCCTTTTCTGCACAGAAGGATATGAAAGTTTGATTTTTGAATTCGGAGCCATTATCACTTCTGATTGACTTCACTTTTAATTTGGTCACGTTCTCAATCAAGGGAATGAATGCCTTGAGAATTTACGCTGTCTCACTTTTTGCCTCAAGAAAATAAACCCATGAAAAACGAGAGAAATCATCTGTAATCACCAAACAATAAGAGCTTTTAGCAAGACTTTTAACACTAATTGGACCAAAAAGATCCATATGCAACAACTGAAGAGGTGCCGTAATCGTGTTCACTGCTTTGGACTTGTGCGATTTCTTGTGTTGCTTTCCTTGGGCGCATGCTATACATTTTTCGGAAAAAGGAAATTCTTTTATCGGAAGACCTCTTACTAAGTTTAACTTAGAGAGTTTGTTCATATTTTTGAAATTTACATGCCCCAATCGCCTGTGCCAAAGCAGTGACTCCGATTCTGAAGCCTTTGAAATCAAGCACGTCAAGTTGTCATTTGTCTTGGCATTTTTCATATTGAGCACGTATGTATTGTTTTGTCTTGGAGCAGTGAGCATGATCATTTCTGCAGGAACGATATATCCAGGCTTGAGAAACAAGCATTCCATGTCATTGAAAAGCACTGATATTCCTTTATCACAGACTTGTGATACGCTCATGAGATTGTAGCACAATTCTGGAACATAGTTGACGTTTTCCAGTGTGAGAGCTTCAGAGACCACATCTCCTATTCCAACGATCTTCCCTTCCTTCTCGTCTCCAGCAAATGACACGAAATCACCATCAATAAAATGAAAGTTCTTCAGAAGCTCCTTCAAGCCTGTCATGTGTCTTGAGCATCCGCTGTCGACGTGCCAGATGTACTCCATGAGCATTCGAAGCCATTTCTGGAGTTTATTCTGAAATACAAGAATATACACAAATTAGTTCGATTTAGGAACCCAGATTTGCTTCATATTGAATCTATCGTGGTTTTGACCCACGATATCTTCTTTTGCCTCCAAAAATAAGCTGTTGAATCAACCAGATTTTTAACAGATTTCTTAAGATAATCAAGTTGATCAGTGATGTTCTTAACAAAATCATATTCCGGTTTAGAAAACTTTTTGGCTTTACAATGTTTCCCTGTATGTCCTAAATGACTACATCGAAAACATCGTTTATGTCTGGGCCTTTTGGTGTTAGAAGATGATGTATGTGATGAGTGTCTTGAGCTTTCTGCTTTCTTCATTTTCTTGTCAACTCTGCTTTCATCTTCTGAACATTCTTCATCATTGTCGGAATCAGATGAACTTTCAGACGCTTGGTATTCCCTTGACTCTTGCTCTTCACTTGCTTCGTAACTAGAATCATTGCAGCTTTGATCTTCGCTTGAACCTTCTGAATCTTGGTCTTTAACACTTGAACTTTCGGAGCTTTCATCATTTGTTGTTTGATCTACACATGAGGTTTTCAAGGTTTCTTCACTTGAAAATTATGTGCTCTCACTGTCTGTTGTTCGACCTTCGTTTGATGTTTCTGATATTTGCTCATCCTCAGGACTTGAAGTCTTCACAGCAGTGCTTGAGTCTTCGTTGCATTGATCTTCAGTGACTCTCTTTTCAGAATCTGTCATACCTGTTCGAGATGGAATAAATTCTGGAATTTCCTTGGTGAGGAATTTTCCAAAGCTATTCTTTTTCAATTCTGGCACAAATACAGGAGATTCACAAACAAATTTATCATCACAAAATGCAGAATTTAAATCATGACATTCAAGCATAGCATGTTCACGATCACGGGTCTCAAATGTAGGCACATGGCCCTTACAGTCATCCGAAGATTTAAATTTAGGCACATGGCCATTACAGTCATCCATCCTAATTAAATTATTACATTCATCCCGAATATTGTTTTCCTTAGAACAGTTCCAGGCGAACCAGTTAACAGTGGAATAACTGTCGCCTGAGTAACCTATTCCTATTTTTGAACCGCCGCAGTCTCCATCCTCATCGCACACATCTTCTTTACACACAATTGGATCTGCATTACTTTTAGAAAAGTTAGCGGTTATTTTGTTTTCACAAGAAACGTTTTGTTCTACAGAGGCCTTTTCATCAATGAGATCGTTTTCGGGATGAGGAGTAGGTATAGGCACATAGTTTTTGCTATGTGGTGGAAGGAAGAGTTTTCTTTCGTTTCCTTGCCTATCCTTATACCCGATCCCGTCTTTCACATACGTTGGTCGTTGGCAGTTTTTGATGTCAGTAAAGGCCTTTTGACTGACATTCCATTTATCAATGATAATTTGCAATTTATTCTTTTCATTCAAAGCCTTTTCTAGTCTATCTGTGAGATCGTTAATGATGAAATCTTTTCTAATCACAAATTCTTTTAGAGTTTGCATCTCAGCTAAAGTTGAATTCAACTTTCTCTGGTATGCGGCCTCGTTCAGTTTAAGTTCGTTATTCATTTTTAAGGCCTTGTCTTTTTGTCTCTCAAATTCTAGATTAAGAGACTTATAATGTGCCACGACATCAACGCATGCTGGTGAGCATAACTTTACTTTAAAGTTATGTGGAATACTATTTACCAAGTCTTTGTCAGCCTTTTCTTTGGAAGATTCAGTTTTCATTGCTGTGGCTGAGGCTTTTCCTTTGTCTTTCTTCTGGTCAGATGCAGCCTTAGGAATCTGCTCCTTAGCTTCTTCAGACTTCTTTTCTTTCACAGGCTCTGGAGAGGTGAGAATGCTTTTCAAACCCTTGTCAGCAGTATTGTCTCCTTTTGGAATTCCAGCTGTCTGTTTCTCAAACTGCTTCGAAGAGAACTCGCTTGAGATCTTTGCCATGAGAGCTTTGTTGACTTGCTCCTTAGCTTCAGCAATTTCTTCACTCCAATCATAATCTTCGACGACTAAAGCTTTTGGCGTGCTAGGAGACGCATTGTTTTTGTTTTCTTCAACGGTGATTTGTTTCACGGCATGAGTTGATTCGATGTTTCCTTCTTTCAACAAGGGGCAGTCACGCTTTAAGTGGCCCAGATTCTTATAGTTATAGCATCTTAGTTTGGATTTATCAAAGCCAGCCTTTCCGAGACCCAAACGTTTCCCGGTCTTGTCCTGAAATTTCTTCAACCTTAAGGTGATCATGGCCATTTTCCATTTCAGATCCATTTCCTCCATGTCATCTGGATCGACTTGATACATGTCTTCAGCAGTGAACATTTCCTTCTTGAGCTCTCCTGACATTAAAGCTTCATAGCTGCTTAGAAACATGTTGAAAAGTGCCACGTTTTCAGTAGACACTTTCAACGCTTGTGTATCGCCAATCGTGACAGTCTTCTCACTAGGTTGTGGAGCTTTTGATGCGCTTGCGGAAGCGTTAGCATAGATGTCACACCCCGATTTCCACACGTTTGACCGGTGGGCCCGTTGGGGAGTATCGTGACGTGGTTGGTAACATAATAGTCAAATAACACAATTATATAAATGCACAGCGGAAGCAAATTGTAAGATATAATTCAACCGAATATAATGTTGTAATATCAAGTATCACAATAGTCGATTGTTTATCCACAGACGGATCAAAAATAAAATAGAAATAATAGTTCAACAGACTTTGACATCTAGAGCTTGCGAGACTTGAGTAATGATGCCTGGAGTAGCCAGCCTATTTCGTCTAGCACCTGCACTTAACCTTTTTGGAAAATACGTCAGTTTACACTAGTAAATACAACTCAACTGACTCATTTTGAAAAGAGTTTGTAAGTTGATTTGAATGCACTTCGGCACAAAATATCTTTATAACTTGGGACATTTATTTGTATATAATCTTGTAAACAGTTTTACTCATTTGCCGTCCGTTAGCACCTGTTAGAAGAGCCGGTTTAAGTTAACTGACACGCCACAGGTATAGTGCCCACAAGGTTGATTCCTTTAGTGGATTACCAGTTTTTACATAATGCATCTGTCAGGTGTACGCCTGCACCCCGTGCTTAGGTCGTGGCCATTTCGTAAAATGATGCCAAGGATATCCGGGACATGGTCATTTAACCCCCAAGGGTCATACATCAAATAATACAGAACAAAGCGGGTTATGTAAATACATTAATCACAATCCGATTTAAATGACTACATACCCGACCAAGCGGTACTTTTATAGTACCGTATCCCAAGCCCGTATAGGGAAAATAAGTTAAGAGTATTTACCTGAGCAAAGTATCAATCAAATACAGCAAATGCAAGTACTTTTACTGGGCTCCTAATCTGGAACGAAGGTTTATAATAACCTATTAGATTTCTAACGGGTCCTTAACTAAGCCTTAGCTTAGACCGGTTAGTTTCAATGATACGGTTCGTACGCACTATTAAGCGAAGACTGGATAGAATGTGATTTAGACCCGGCAAGTTCGGAGACTTGCTTAATATGGGTATTTCATACACACTCTGGATTTTGAGATAAAACCGATAAGGTTTGACCCGTTTCGGCTAATTTATGTAAACTTGTTACATAAACCGAACCGAACGCGTAATAAGCGAAACGGGTAATAATGAGAGCCATTTACAGGTTTCCTAATTTAATATGCTCCAAATATGCTGTGACATCAGTAAGGTGTCTTTTATTATGCCCGAAACGAATTTAAACACAAACTATGCCACGTAGGGGTAGTTTGGTCATTTTAAAGGTTGTAAAAAGTTTCAGTAGTATCCTGAGTTACAGGTCTGATGTAATCATTAAAAATACTTAGTTTACTGATTTATAACAGTAAGGTATTGTAGGTATGTGAAATTTATCAATTATAACCAAACTATGCACCGTAGGGGCATTTTGGTAATTTCACATAAGCCGAAAAGCTCAAAACTAAAGTCTGAGTTTAACAACCTTTTCTTACTGTTAGAATATTATAATTTACCTCAAATATCAGTAGGTATCAACCCTTGTATGTTTAATATGGTTATAGCACATATTATGCGTTCAAAACGCTTAAAAGGCGATTAGAAGCCATTTCCGGGTTTGATACATAAAGCTGATATTTTTATTATTCCAGGAGGCTTAAAATAATTTATTTATCCTAAGTGATCAGTAGCAAAAGGTTTGGAGTTGATTAGATATGTAAAACTCATTTTATGGCCCGTAAGGGTAAAACCGACAGTTACCGGATTAAGCCTACGACTATTAGTTATGCTCAGCCTAAAATTTATTAAAAATCTTCAAAAATCCCAAAATAATATATTACATCAGTGGGTAAAGAGTTAGATATTAAAAAGTAGGCTTAACTAGTCTATACGCTAATTACGCCGTTTAATTAACATAAAGCTTTCATTTTACGCTAACGAGCATAACTCTTTACCTACACCTCAAACTGATGTCAAACTTTGCATACAAGTTTATATATCAGTAACTAAGGTTTCTACATTTTTACTTTTTCACAAATCACGTTTTAAGGTGAAAAGGGCATAATGGTCAACATATGAGCAACTAACGGAATCATGCATATTAATTGGATAACTAATGATCCGAGGTGTATAATCACAGAGGGTTATACTAGCATGTAACCTGGTCCAAATGAAGCTCTTAGGTATTTCTAAATCATACCAAAACGGGTCAGAACTGAAAGTCAAAGTATAAGTCAAACTATGCGACTTTCGGTTTCGAACCGGGTCTAAACAGGAAATTGTCGGGTTGAACATGTTTAGACATGTTCTTACACTAATTACCAAGTTATATTAATGATCAAACAGGTTGTATGTGTTCTACATTGCTAATTATGCATAAATTGTAATTTACACATTCTGTTGACTTTTTAAATACAAGTTTGACCCGACATTTGACCTAGTTAGAGTGGGAATCAGGGGGAACCCTTTTGAGGGTTTATTACCCACATAATTACCAACTTATAACTACTTTTAATTCGACTAATCACTAAACCATTAGTGATTAATCTTAAAGTCAACCGTTAATTACGACGGTTTGACTTTTAAGCTAATACTAAGCTAAAACTTAATTAAGAAATGTTAGGCATACTTACAAGGGTCCTATGAACGACCAGAGATCACTTGAGAGAGGTCTTGTGCTCCAGAAATGCTCCAAAGTGCAGATGAAGGTGTGAAGAACATGGTTGCAACTCATGGCTTTATATAGTGATCAACTCACCATAGATTGTTGACATATGGTTCTACAAGTGACCACAACTGATCAACACATGTCTCTAGTGTTCTAGGAGGCATTTAGGGGTCGCCCATGATGAGAAATATCAGTTTTGGGGCGATTTTTCGCGTATACAGGCTGCTGTCTTCTTTTTCTGCATCTGGGCGGTAGACGCGGCCCGCGTAAAGGTTAACCAGCCTTTACGCGGCCCGCATGGACCTTAAAATCAGATTTTTCATTTTCTTGTTTTTACAACTTGTCCCTTAGCTTCACGAAAGGTCAACTAAGCTTAATACTTGCTATTTGACCCCTTATTATTTACTCACAAGGGCTTTAGGACTTATACCCACTTTGCCAAGTCCCTGGACACTTCCGGTTAACCCGAAAAGTCATAACTTTCAACGTTAACGCTTTAACCCCTCGCACACGAATTTGATCATAACTTTCTCATACGATAACGAAACTTTATGAAATTTATATCGCGCATTCTAGTGAGCATAATTATCAGTTACAAAGCTTCGGGTTTGTCAAAAGGTCACTCAGAGGTATAATTTAAACATGTTGACACATTTAACCCCTGTAGTTTGTATTCTCTCACTTTTAGCTTCGTATGATCCATGATTTATTCGTTTGAAGGTATGCGTATCATGTAGGGTTAATGTACAATACATTTATTCACTGTTGACATTTAGAACTCGTATATTCACATACATTCCATGACTGTCAACTTTAGTCCTTCTATAACATTCTTTCACACGTTCAAACATATGACACGTGTCTACACATTATAGGACGTGAATTTTTGAGGTGTTACATCCTCACCCCCTTAAAATAAATCTCGACCCGAGATTTACTGAAATAAATACGGGTACTTTTCCTTCATCGTGGATTCAACTTCCCACGTGTATTCGGGACCTCTACGGGCATCCCATTTGACCTTTACAATAGGTACATGCTTCCTTCGAAGCTTCTTAACCTGTCGATCTTCAATCGACAATGGTTTTTCCACAAATTTTAACCTCTCATCTATATGCACATCTGTATGGGGTATAACCAGTGATTCATCAGCGAAACACTTCTTCAGATTGCAGATGTGGAACACATTGTGAATTCCACTGAGCTCTTCTGGTAAGTTTAACTTATAGGCAACTGACCTGACACGTTCGATAACCTCGAAAGGTCCTATGTATCTCGGGCTTAGCTTGCCTTTCTTACCAAATCGCATCACCCCTTTCCAGGGTGATACCTTAAGTAACACTTTATCACCTACTTCGAAGTGAAAAGCTTTACGCTTTGGATCTGCGTAACTCTTCTGCCTATCTCGGGCAGCTTTGAGACGGTCACGAATCTGGACAATCTTGTCCGTCGTTTCGAACACTATCTCTGGTCCTGATAATTGGACATCTCCAACTTCCGCCCAACAAACTGGCGTTCTACACTTTCTACCATATAAGGCCTCAAAAGGCGCAGCCTTTATGCTGGTGTGGTAGCTATTGTTGTAGGAGAACTCAATTAGTGGTAGGTGTTTATCCTAACTACCACCCAAATCGATCACACATGCACGTAGCATGTTTTCCAACGTTTGAATAGTACGCTCACTCTGACCGTCTGTCTAAGGATGGTAAGCCGTACTAAAATTCAAACGCGTGCCCAAAGATTGTTGGAAACTCTTCCAAAAATGTGACGTGTACCTAGTATCTCTGTCAGAGATAATAGACACAGGTATGCCATGTAAGGCTACAATCTTATCCACGTACAACTGGGCTAACATGTCGGAGCTATAAGTCTGCTTGATGGGTAAGAAATGTGCTGACTTAGTCAGTCTATCAACTATAACCCATATTGTATCATTTCCTTTCCTGGTCTTAGGTAACTTGGTGATAAAATCCATAGTTACCATTTCCCACTTCCACGTAGGAAGTTCAGGCTGTTGTAGCAAACCTGACGGCTTTTGATGCTCGGCTTTGACTTGCGCACATGTCAAGCATTTAGCTACATAGGTGGCTACAGACTTTTTCAAGCCTATCCACCAATAATTTGCCTTTAGGTCCTGGTACATCTTATCAGCTCCAGGATGAACGGAGTATTTGGAACTATGGGCTTCCTGGAGGATGACATCTCGAAGTCCTCCGTAAATTGGGACCCATATGCGTCCATTTAATCTTAGAATTCCGTCCTTGCTAAGAGTTAACTGCTCCTCAGTTACCCCTAGCTTTTCATTAGGATAGTTAGCTTCTAACACAGTTTCCTTCTGTGCAGCTAACAACCTTTCAGTCAAACTGTTCTTTATCTCCATTCGCTTGGCATTGATTCGGATGGGTTTCACCCTCTCCTTTCGACTCAAGGCATCGGCGACTACATTCGCCTTGCCGGGATGGTATCTGATTTCACAATCATAATCATTTAAAGTCTCCATCCAACGGCGTTGCCTCATGTTCAAATCTTTTTGATTGAACAGATGCTGGAGGCTCTTGTGATCAGAATAGATCACACACTTAATAGCATATAGATAATGCCTCCACCGTTTTAGCGCGAATACAACGACACCCAACTCCAAGTCGTGGGTGGTGTAATTCTTTTCATGCACCTTTAACTGTCGTGATGCATAGGCAATAACCTTGCCTTTCTGCATAAGCACACACCCCATGCCAGTGTGCGATGCATCGCAGTAAACCACAAAATCTTCTAATCCATCTGGCAATGTCAATACTGGGGCGTTGTTCAACTTTTGCTTCAGAATTTCAAAGGACTCTTGCTGCTTAGGGCCCCAAACGAACTTTACCTTCTTCTTAGTCAAGGATGTTAAGGGTGCAGCAATCCTTGAAAAATTTTCAATGAAACGCCTGTAATATCCTGCCAATCCCAGGAAGCTACGAATTTCTGTAGGCGTCCTTGGCTCTTGCCAGTTCATAACTGCTTCAACCTTAGCGGGATCCACTTGGATACCACGCTCACTCACCACATGTCCAAGGAATTGGACTTCACGAAGCCAAAATTCACATTTGGAGAATTTGGCATAGAGCTTCTCTTGCTGAAGTAATTTCAGAATGCATCGAAGGTGCTTCTCATGGTCAGCTTGGTTCTTCGAATAGATAAGAATATCGTCGATGAAAACGATGACGAATTTATCTAAGTAAGGCTTGCAAACGCGATTCATGAGATCCATGAATGCGGCCGGTGCATTAGTGAGCCCAAAAGGCATCACTAGGAACTCGTAATGACCATAACGAGTCCTAAATGCGGTTTTGTGCACGTCTTCATCTCTAACTTTCAGTTGATGGTAGCCTGACCTTAAGTCAATTTTCGAGAAATAACTTGCTCCTTGCAATTGATCGAACAAATCGTCGATCCTTGGTAATGGGTATCTATTTTTGATCGTGACCTTATTATGCTCACGATTATCGATGCACAGACGCATCGATCCATCCTTCTTCTTCACAAATAGGACTGGCGCTCCCCATGGAGACAAACTAGGTTTAATGAAACCTTTAGCTAGCAGTTCGTCCAGTTGTGTCCTCAATTCCTTCATTTCTGTGGGCGCCAATCTATAAGGTGCTCGAGCAACAGGTGCTGCTCCGGGGATGATATCAATCCTGAATTCCACTTGCCTATCTGGTGGCAAACTAGGTAGCTCTTCCGGAAAAACTTCTGGGTATTCAGAAATGACAGGGATGTCTTCTATCTTCGATTTAGGCTCATCAATAATTACTTGTGCCATGTAGATGACATATCCTTTCTTTAAACACTTGGAAGCCTTGAGCATAGTCACTTGCTCAGGCAGTCCATATTGGGTATCTCCCCGAATGGTAAGTGATTCACCAGACGGAGTCTTAATTACCACTTGCTTTCTGTTGCAGACAATTTGGGCCTGGTTATGAGATAACCAGTCCATACCCAAGACTATGTCAAAACCGGCCAGCTTAAAGGGAAGTAGAGACAGAGGAAAAGAGTGGTTCTTAATGGATATAACACATCCATCTAACACAGTTGAGATAGTTTCTATGGTGCCATCTGCTAACTCTACCTCATAATTCATACTCAAGGTTTTGATAGGTAAATTCAGCAATTTGCAAAATTTATGATCTAAAAATGACTTATCCTCGCCTGAATCAAATAGTACTCTTGCAAATATATCATTTACAAGGAAAGTACCTGTAATTACGTTGTCATCCAGAACTGCTTCCTTTGCATCCATTCGAAAGACCCTTGCATTGGTCTTCTTGATCTCATCAGGCTTCTTGGCATACTTAGGGCAGTTGGTCTTAATGTGCCCTTTCTCATTGCCGTTGTAGCATGTGGCATCTCTTATCTTCTTGCACTCTATCGTCTTGTGCTCTTTAGATTTGCATATCCCACATGCAGGTGCTCCTGACTTAGAATCAGACTCAAGTCTGCACTTTCCAAAGTGGCATTTCTGGCAAGTCGTGCACTTTGGCTTTTCCTCTGTCCGCTGACTATTCCTTCCAGACCCAAACTTCTTGGAATCGGTGTTTCCCTTGTGCTTCTTCTCTGACCCTCGTGAGTTATCATCCTCACGCTTCCTCTTACTTTCTTCAGATTTCTTTTGCGATCTCAACCTGACCGCATCTAAAGTAAGGGACAAAGAGAGATCAGCTGCCGACCTAAATGTAGCAGGTCTTGAAGCCTTAACACTGGCTTTGATTTCTGGGGCTAAACCCCCAATGAAGCGAGCAATTCGCTTGGGCTCTGGTATTACAAGGTAAGGAACTAGTCTGGACAGGGTATTAAAACTGGTGAGGTAAGCTTGACAATCTAAGTTTGTCATCACCAATGATAAGAAACCAGATTCAATTCTTTCGACCTCATGTTGAGGATAGTAGTTTTCCATAATGAGAGTAATAAACTGCTCCCATGACATGTTGTAGAGCGGGATCTTCCCAGCAGCTTGAATGAGAGACCTCCACCAAGCTAGTGCCTCTCCCTTGAATGATTGGGATACATACTTTACTACGTCCCTTTCAGCACAACCGCTGATGTCCACCACCGTGTTGATGCGTGTGAAGTGTTATATATATTAGGTGTATATTTTAAGCCCCTTTAACACTTATTTTTAGCCAAGTTTTAAATTTATAAAACACGATATTTTACTAACACTAAACACACATATGGGCAAGTGCACCCACCGTGAGCGTAGTATAGTGTTGGCAAGATACCGAGGTCGTCCAAGGACACAAGAGCTTTTAGTACCGGTTTATCCTCAACGTCTAATCAAAATAAAAAGTTTAGAAAAATGTTTTTAACTAAGAAAAATAAAAACTAACTAAAATGCTGAAAATAAAAATAAAAGAAAAACAGATAGACAAGATGAATCACTTGGTTCCGACTCGTATCTAGTGTAACCTTTGATTATTTCCGCAGTTTTGCACATATTTAAGAGATTATCATAGTTATTGTAGTAGGCCCCTCTTTTGAAGGTGACGTTACCCTCACCCCAGTAGTTTGAGTCAGCAAGGATACAATCCTAAAAGGGTGGATTATTGGAAGATAATTAATTAAGTTATTAATGCAAATTATGGTAGGCCCCTCTTTTGGAGGTGACGTTACCCTCGACTAAGTAGTCTGAGTCAGCAGGGATACAGTCTTAAATAGCCGGGTTATAGAATTAATAGTAGTTAACTTATGAGGGGATCAAAGAGTTTGGACCCCCGCCATCCAATACCGTGAAGTATTGAAGGAGGTCCTACTAAATTTGACCCAGGTCCATTGCAGGACCTCTAAACGCTGAACAATGGCAAGACCTTTACCAAACCGTTCCCTTAACCCCCGACCAGGTAGCCAACATACCTCCATATAGACCGTGGAGATATGAATGGTGAAAATCTTTTATTTTATATAGACAGTAAAATAATGCCAAGACACCACGGACAAACGATAAGGAAAGATCACCTTCAACACAAGCAACTAGTTATTAAAGTCATTAATACAAAACCAAATAAAAAGTGCAAAAGATTAGAAATAAAAAGTATTACACTAGACACTTTGTCTTCACCAAGTGATGTAAGAGACTTAGGCAAACATGGCCTTGATTATCAAGAACTCTTACGATCAATCTTGGATCCTGAGACAACTCACACACTCTACGATGGACAATGGATGATGGTGGTGGATGATGGTGTTATGGTGGTGGTGGGTGGTGGGTGAAGTGTGAGAGAGGTGGTGTGCCAAGGGATGGTTTGAGCTTGAGCCAAGCACTCCTATTTATAGGCTGAACAGAAGCTCGGGCACGGCCCCGTGTCCAGTGGGCACGGCCCCGTGTCCACATCCTCTCTTTCTTCATTAATTGCATCTTTGTCTTATTAGTTGACCACGCCCCCGTGTCCGCTGAGCACGACCCCGTGTGCAGAAGAATCTTTGTACTATGAAGATTTGCCTGGATTGTGCGAATCTTATAGTTGACCACGACCCCGTGTCCGCTGAGCACGGCCCCGTGGTGGGCAATAGAAGCTTCTACCACTTTGTCTTTTCTGCTAACACTTGGGCACGCCCCCGTGCTGGCTGAGCACGGGGCGTGTTCAGGCTTCTGGTCTCTTGTTTTGCTTGGGAAGATGCTGTTGTGGGGTCGGGCATGCCACGTCTTGTTCCTTTTCTTGTATTTATGTTAGATTTTGATGTCTTTTTGCTTCTTTTGTTAATTTGAGCTCATTTAATCCTGAAAATACAAAAGGAAGACAAAAGCACACTTTTTCCAACATTAGTACTAAAAAAGGGTTAGTTTTATGCCTCATTTGATGAAATTTATATGTTACATTTTGAACACATCAGTGTCCATTTCATCCAACCAGGTCATACAATCTACTGCCCCTTTCTCCCCAGTGAAATCTCGGGGTTTACAGGAAACAAAGTACTTGTAGGTACAAGACTTGGTACGCGGTTCATTATCGAACGCTATCTTCTTGGATGGAACACTGTGTTCATTTGATGAATGTCGATCATCATCCTTCTTTGGCTCCTCTTTCTTAGAGGGCGGCTTATTATGAGGCTCTGAATGAGTTTTAGGGACAGATTTAGAGTGGGGTACAGATGAGGCTTTACTATTAGTCCCACTATACTCCCTGAACTGTTCCTCTACAGCTTTAGATACAGCTGTATCAATCAGTGAACGAAGTTCTCCTTTGGTTATATTAATCCTATCATTATCATCGCGGTTTTCCAAAGGATGACTGTTTATCTCGTCAGAGTCAGCCATGTAGTCTTAGTTGCTACAAAAAGAAAATAAGGGCAAGGTTTATTTAGAAGCCCATACAATACTATCATTTTAAACGATTTATTAACCATGCTTTTAATACACATATTAGTTAATTTGATAAATATATAATTGTTCAGGATTTTTATCATAATCCTAAATTATAAGTTAATAGTAGCACAAAAGGCCTAGTCACGTAGACAAGTTTAATTTATAAGCCATGATTTCAGAGAATCGAGGCATTAAGGTTTGAATCAAAGTTCATTACCTTTTCTTGACAGGGAGTTGTAGGCTACCACTGTCTTTAGTCTCAGAGGACGTTAATTATAGCCTGTGGGCACTTCATCCCCAAGGGATGATTATATAAATAAGGGAATTTAGAATAACCCAAAATGACTTATGTGATTTTATCGTATCACATTTTGTCGAGCATGTTAATATGCTTTCATATGTTTAATAAGGATTTGAATCTCTTGAATAGGTTCTACCATCTTGGCCTTGTATGCCGTGACATTTAGGCTAGGTTTTATCCTTAAGATTCTTTTTAATATTCAACGCAGAAAAATCCTAAATTGAACTGTTAACAAGGATCTGAATCTAATTGTGGAACTACCATCTTGGCCCTGCCTTAAGATGACATATGGCTAGGTCTTGCCCTTTTTAGATCTTGCCATTTTTATTATAATGGTAGATCTTATAATATAGGAATGATATTTTAAACATAATCGTTCCTTTAAAATTTAAACAAGTATATGATTGCCCTAAACGGGACTTCTAAAAAAATGACTTGCAAAGGAATCCAAAAACGAATTGGAATTTGTCCTATGTTCTTGTCTAGACTCAAGAATGTGCAATTGTGTAGCTGAGATTAAACACAAAAGACTAGTGTCTAATTCACTCAGTGTTGGCTCTGATACCAACCTGTCACACCCCGATTTCCACACGTTTGACCGGTGGGCCCGTTGGGGAGTATCGTGACGTGGTTGGCAACATAATAGTCAAACAACACAATTATATAAATGCACAGCGGAAGCAAATTGTAAGATATAATTCAACCGAATATAATGTTGTAATATCAAGTATCACAATAGTCGATTGTTTATCCACAGACGGATCAAAAAGGCAAATAGAAACAATAGTTCAACAGACTTTGACATCTAGAGCTTGCGAGACTTGAGTAATGATGCCTGGAGTAACCAGCCTATTTCGTCTAGCACCTGCACTTAACCTTTTTGGAAAATACGTCAGTTTACACTGGTAAATACAACTCAACTGACTCATTTTGAAAAGAGTTTGTAAGTTGATTTGAATGCACTTCGGCACAAAATATCTTTATAACTTGGGACAATTATTTGTATATAATCTTGTATACAGTTTTACTCATTTGCCGTCCGTTAGCACCGGTTAGAAGAGCCGGTTTAAGTTAACTGACACGCCACAGGTATAGTGCCCACAAGGTTGATTCCTTTAGTGGATTACCAGTTTTTAAATAATGCATCTGTCAGGTGTACGCCTACACCCCGTGCTTAGGTCGTGGCCATTTCGTAAAATGATGCCAAGGATATCCGGGACATGGTCATTTAACCCCCAAGGGCCATACATCAAATAATACAGAACAAAGCGGGTTATGTAAATACATTAATCACAATCCGATTTAAATGACTACATACCCGACCAAGCGGTACTTTTATAGTACCGTATCCCAAGCCCGTATAGGGAAAATAAGTTAAGAGTATTTACCTGAGCAAAGTATCAATCAAATACAGCAAATGCAAGTACTTTTACTGGGCTTCTAATCCGGAACGAAGGTTTATAATAACCTATTAGATTTCTAACGGGTCCTTAACTAAGCCTTAGCTTAGACCGGTTAGTTTCAATGATACGGTTCGTACGCACTATTAAGCGAAGACCGGATAGAATGTGATTTAGACCCGGCAAGTTCGGAGACTTGCTTAATATGGGTATTTCATACACACTCTGGATTTTGAGATAAAACCGATAAGGTTTGACCCGTTTCGGCTAATTTATGTAAACTTGTTACATAAACCGAACCGAACGCGTAATAAGCGTAACGGGTAATAATGAGAGCCATTTACAGGTTTCCTAATTTAATATTCTCCAAATATGTTGTGACATCAGTAAGGTGTCTTTTATTATGCCCGAAACGAATTTAAACACAAACTATGCCACGTAGGGGTAGTTTGGTCATTTTAAAGGTTGTAAAAAGTTTCAGTAGTATCCTGAGTTACAGGTCTGATGTAATCATTAAAAATACTTAGTTTACTGATTTATAACAGTAAGGTATTGTAGGTATGTGAAATTTATCAATTATAACCAAACTATGCACCGTAGGGGCATTTTGGTAATTTCACATAAGCCGAAAAGCTCAAAACTAAAGTCTGAGTTTAACAACCTTTGCTTACTGTTAGAATATTATAATTTACCTCAAATATCAGTAGGTATCAACCCTTGTATGTTTAATATGGTTATAGCACATATTATGCGTTCAAAACGCTTAAAAGGCGATTAGAAGCCATTTCCGGGTTTGATACATAAAGCTGATATTTTTATTATTCCAGGAGGCTTAAAATAATTTATTTATCCTATGTGATCAGTAGAAAAAGGTTTGGAGTTGATTAGATATGTAAAACTTATTTTATGGCCCGTAAGGGCAAAACCGACAATTACCGGATTAAGCCTACAACTATTAGTTATGCTCAGCCTAAAATTTATTAAAAATCTTCAAAAATCCCAAAATAATATATTACATCAGTGGGTAAAGAGTTTGATATTAAAAAGTAGGCTTAACTAGTCTATACGCTAATTACGCCGTTTAATTAACATAAAGCTTTCATTTTACGCTAACGAGCATAACTCTTTACCTACACCTCAAACTGATGTCAAACTTTGCATACAAGTTTATATATCAGTAACTAAGGTTTCTACATTTTTACTTTTTCACAAATCACGTTTTAAGGTGAAAAGGGCATAATGGTCAACATATGAGCAACTAACGGAATCATGCATATTAATTGGATAACTAATGATCCGAGGTGTATAATCACAGAGGGTTATACTAGCATGTAACCTGGTCCAAATGAAGCTCTTAGGTATTTCTAAATCATACCAAAACGGGTCAGAACTGAAAGTCAAAGTATAAGTCAAACTATGCGACTTTCGGTTTCGAACCGGGTCTAAACAGGAAATTGTCGGGTTGAACATGTTTAGACATGTTCTTACACTAATTACCAAGTAATATTAATGATCAAACAGGTTGTATGTGTTCTACATTGCTAATTATGCATAAATTGTAATTTACACATTCTGTTGACTTTTTAAATACAAGTTTGACCCGACATTTGACCTAGTTAGAGTGGGAATCAGGGGGAACCCTTTTGAGGGTTTATTACCCACATAATTACCAACTTATAACTACTTTTGATTCGACTAATCACTGAACCATTAGTGATTAATATTAAATTCAACCGTTAATTACGACGGTTTGACTTTTAAGCTAAAACTTAATTAAGAAATGTTAGGCATACTTACAAGGGTCCTATGAACGACCAGAGATCACTTGAGAGAGGTCTTGTGCTCCAGAAATGCTCCAAAGTGCAGATAAATGTGTGAAGAACATGGTTGCAACTCATGGCTTTATATAGTGATAAACTCACCATAGATTGTTGACACATGGTTCTACAAGTGACCACAACTGATCAACACATGTCTCTAGTGTTCTAGGAGGCATTTAGGGGTCGCCCAAGATGAGAAATATCAGTTTTGGGTCGATTTTTTGCGTATACAGGCTGCTGTCTTCTTTTTCTGCATCTGGGCGGTTGACGCGGCCCGCGTAAAGGTTAACCAGCCTTTACGCGGCCCGCATGGACCTTAAAATCAGATTTTTCATTTTCTTGTTTTTACAACTTGTCCCTTGGCTTCACGAAAGGTCAACTAAGCTTAATACTTGCTATTTGACCCCTTATTATTTACTCACAAGGGCTTTAGGACTTATACCCACTTTGCCAAGTCCCTGGACACTTCCGGTTAACCCGGAAAGTCATAACTTTCAACGTTAACGCTTTAACCCCTCGCACACGAATTTGATCATAACTTTCTCATACGATAACGAAACTTTATGAAATTTATATCGCGCATTCTAGTGAGCATAATTATCAGTTACAAAGCTTCGGGTTTGTCAAAAGGTCACTTAGAGGTATAATTTAAACATGTTGACACATTTAACCCCTGTAGTTTGTATTCTCTCACTTTTAGCTTCGTATGATCCATGATTTATTCGTTTGAAGGTATGCGTATCATGTAGGGTTAATGTACAATACATTTATTCACTGTTGACATTTAGAACTCGTATATTCACATACTTTCCATGACTGTCAACTTTAGTCCTTCTATGACATTCTTTCACACGTTCAAACATATGACACGTGTCTACACATTATAGGACGTGAATTTTCGAGGTGTTACAATAGATCATGTCAGAAGCTTGTTGACAGATGCCACCTGAGGCAAGGAATGCCACATTCTTCATTCCAGCAGAAGTTGGATTTGTTTTTGGAGTGTAGCCAGCAGTGTTCATTTCTCGTTTGTTGACATCCATTTCAAAAGCTCTTAGAGTGTTAATTAAGTCTGACAGAGTGACAGGATTTGGATTATTGAGGAAATCCTTCTTGATCATCATGCATTGCAAACTCCATTCCTTAGGGAGTGAATCCAGCAGCTTCTTGATGGCAGCACGGTTTGTGACAGGATTTCCTGCTTTCTTCATTTTGGTCATCATATTCAGAAGGCGACTGATGTGAACTGACGGACTTTCTCCACGAACTCCACAGAACATGTCGTATTGCTTTTGCACCATATCTCTCTTACTTTTAATGAGCTCTTCATTTCCCTCATAATACTCAATCAATGCATTCCAGAGTGCACTTGCAGTTCAGTGTTCTTCAAACATGTTGCAGTCATCAGTTGACAGAGCCATGGTTAGGGCTGCATGCGCACGGCAATCGCGTTGGATTAGAGCCTTGTCTTCGTCAGTGAAGGTTGTGGGGTCAGGATTAGCAACTACCACGTCATTACGAACAACCGTTGGAATGTGGGGTCCAGCGGCGACTGAGACCCACAGATTGTAGTCCGTGTATTCGAAGAATGACTGGATGTGAGTCTTCCAAGTGCTGAAGTCTTCAGCCCCTTTCAACTTTGGTGGCCTAGTAGTGGTTCCGGTCTCAAGTTCCGCTTGAGCAATTGGACTTAGCTGATTCAACGACATCTTAACTTGTTTTTGACAACGGTAAGTTGAACATATGTTAATTTCGCTGACAAGTCTTCTGTAGAAAAAATTTCGCCGATGCACGGAGAGGTCCTGCACGAGCGAGCTAACTAAATCCGCTGATACAAATAACACAAACGTTAGTTTGGCTTAATTTCGCCGTATACTGTGATAAGAACACTGTGGTTCTATATCGCAGTTCTCGAAGTCGCCTTCGATAATTTCGCAATAAGGGTCACTTGGCACTATTTTGCTGTAAATCGTTAATTTCGCTCGAGTTATGGTCGGTGAAATTAATGATTATGCGATGAGATTCAAGAATTGTTCGCTATATTCGCTGTATGCAAAGATATCGTCGCTATATTCAAAAACTATTTCGCTGTATTCAAAAATTGTTCGCTGTATTCAAACTAAATTCGCTGGACAGAGGGTTTAACACGAACTAAAACCCTCTAAACACTCAAAAACAGCTCAAAAACCATGTTTTGATGCATCAAAATGTCCAAAATGACTACCTAATCATATATTAACAACAACCTATCGATTAAACACACCAAATCAGTCCATTTTAAGTCCGAAAATTTGAAACTCTTGAAACTTTGAAAAACCTTCAAAACTATGAAAAATCTCAACAAGAACACAACAACCAAGAGCACTAAGGCTCTAATACCAAATTGTAGATCCCAATATCTATCCGGATCACTGTGGTTGGTTGTTTTAGCCCAAAACACCTATTGATTAAGTGTTTGAACTATGAAAAGTTAAGAATAATCAAAGATGAAGGTGAAGCTAATGGATTAATGAATACAACAAGTGTTGTATTGAATCCAAACAATAATGTAAATCAGTAAAGCACCTTGGATATCAGATTAGAGCACAAGAACAATGATTGAATGTAAACAACACCAATATTCATTAAGAGAGCCAAAAGCTTGAAGTAGTTACAATACAAGGGCTATATATAGTGTTCCTGACTAGCCAGCAAATTTATAAATTTGCCGGAATCTTATCTACACCAAGTCAGGATTACCACTTCTATAGAATTACAAAATAAGCCCCTATACTATCAAATTAGCTACAAACCACTATAAAACTAATCCAGCACAAGTATGAACGATCTCAAAAGTTCCAACAAAGCATTTGTTTATCTAAACTATTTTCTTCCTTAATTGTGTTTACAAAGTTTGTGATCATTTCCGCTGCACTTAAACTCTATTCATCTCTATTTGATTTGTTCAAATTATACAAACAAACACAATCTGAGAGCCTCCAATCTTAACAATTGGTATCAGAGCCTGGACAGTCAAATTCGATCTAACAATCATTTTGACATAACAGTTCGGCTCAAAATTCATTGATACTAAGGTTGGGTGCATTTAGTTGAAAAACAGAGTGCCGAGTAAACCATGCTCAAAGTGGTTATTCAAAAACTCTGTAAAACAACCAAGATGTCATAAGACACACAAATTTCACACAACAAGTGATGTCATACACATGTCACTCATAGTTTCCAGATCTGAAAACATATCTGTTAAACTATGGGATTAGTTCTTATTTTCAAAAATTGATTTCAACTGTTGTTATGAAACTTGTGATGTCACTATATTAGATGCTAAAGTATGAACCTTAGGTTAACAAAAGCCTATGTTCATAAAAACCTTAGTGTTTTTGCTAACGTAAAAAGAGGGAAATTAAAACTTTAGTCATAAGGATTTATGTGTTGAAAACAGGTTGAGATCCTCAAAAGGAACAAATCAACTCTGTTAAAATACACCAAGAAAACAGGATAATCCGTATCATATGTAATGTGAGATTGTTCAAAAATTTGTACAAATATGGCAAATTCTCTTAAAGCATTACTGCAAAATGATTCAGGATTAAGTATTCCTTCAATAAAGACCTCCCAATAAGTATTTTATTACTTATGAATGGGAAGGGTGAAAGGGGAAGAAGAAAATTCACAAAAAAAAACTCATAAGTGTGTTTATCTCAAAACTTTTGAAGTTAGAAGAAAAGAGCATAAACATAAAACACTCAAGAGTCAAAGATTGGGGTAAAAATGGTCATTAAGCAACTGTGTGCATTCATTGGTTCAAGAAAAGGTTCAGGTAACAATAGTATTCGCAGAGAATAAACTTTCAAATGGACTAGACAAATTTTCAGAATAATCACATGGTAACAAAATCTACACCAGGGTTTTCGAAAACTCATGTGATCTTGTGTCCTCATTTTTCTATTGAAAATCAATCAACAAGAGAATGGTACCAAATAGTGGTCAAAATGTATTTAGTATTTCATACCACTGTTGTCAAAACACTGACCATTTTCATAAGCTTGAGATTGATATGATTAGGAGTTTCAGTGAAAAATTATACCAGATTCTTTTGGTGTTGTTTTCAGAAAATCCTTTAATTTTTTTGAAAAAGGATTTTCTCAAATAAAGCAGGATATATTATTCTTTATTTTTCCTTTAGGAATGATATATTTTGAACATTTTACTGATTTTTGATAGTAAAAGTTTCAATCTCCTGTGAGGATATATGACCTTATTTTTGTTAGGTGATATTATCCTCAAAACAGATCTAAAGGAAATGGTATATTTGTCAAGGTCATGTCAAACTCAAGTTTGTTCTTTCACTATGCAAAAGATTGATTGTCAACAGATCTTAAAATACTTGGGTACTCATGTTTTAATTTAAATATTATAACAAGAATGAGTTGCCTTGGTAAAAAGTTTACATCATCTGGGGTACTAAACCACTGTCAGAAATTTGTATAAGCTTCAAAATGTGTAATTGACATGTGGTAAAACCTTGAATGGAAAATTCTCTAAACGGTTGCTGATATATCCATCTTTCAAGTCTTTACCATTTACCCTAATCACTGTTTTGTTCAAACATCTGCCTTCTAAATATTGTCCACTGCTAAAAGTCAGCCACTGATCCTTCATTTTGCCTGGCAAGCACTGATGCTCAAAATCAGTGTCTTATCCACTGATATGCTATCCACTGACAGTAAAAATCATCCACTGTTATCACAGCATTACCGTTGTAACCACTGATGTTTGCTTCATCAGTGGCTCTCAAAACAACTGTCCTCCATTCTTCATCCATATCATCAGAGGTTGATACGTGGTCAGTTTTTAGCCATCAGATCTTAATAACCACTGCCGCATCAGCGATCATTTTTTCTTAATAAAACCCTGATCAAAACCCCCAAACAGGGTTTTACACTGTCGAATTGAATTCTAAAATTCTCATCTCAAAGCAGTTTCTAACCCTTCATCCCAAATCATTCTCTATTCTTCCGCATCAAAATGACGAAATCAAAATCACCATCATCTTCCAAAGAGGTCGCTCAAACAGCCGCTGAATCCGTTGAAATACCATACAAATCTCCTCATAACTATGTGGGTTTACTCACAAAACCCACAAACAACCACACCTTCGATTCCATCATTGACACCTTATCTGAATCAAAGTACAAAACTTTGATAACAGCAGACGCTCCCATTTACCTGCAAACCCAGAGAGAGTTCTGGAAAAATGCTACGCTTGAGAAACAAGACGATAAAGTAGTAGGCATCAACTCCTCGATACAGGGTAAAGCAATCCAAATCACTCCACAAACAATCTCAGAAGTCTTTAAACTCGATTATCAGAAAGGTAAAACTTCTTTTGATAAAGCCGAGTTGAAAACTGATTTTCTGAAAAGAGGGTATGCAGAACAATCAAAGGTAGATACCTTACAAAAAGGTTACTTCCCGTCTGCACCCAGATTTTTATTTCACACACTTTTGATGTGTGTTTCAAATAAAACAACAGCGTTTAACGAAATACCATTGAAGATTCAATGCCTGGGCTATGCTATTTTAAATAATAAAGATTACAACTACTCCCAGGAAATCTTTAATGACTTGGTAAAAAATGTTGATAGCAAAGCATTTTTACTCTTTCCAAGGTTACTAAGCTACTATTTTAAACAAAAATTTGAAAAAGAAAATGAAAATTTGCTAAAACAAGGTGTTTATTTTCAAATAAAAAGTTTAACACCTGAAACATTCACTAGAATGTTGGCACCAATAAAAACAAAAGCAGAGGTGTCTGAGCAGAATTTAGCAGTTACCACTGCTCCTCAGACATCTGCTGCTGAGTCCACTGCTCCAGGTGATCATAGCAGCACTACCACTGCTTTGAAACCCACACCTGCCACTACCAAAAAGACCAAAAAGAAAACATCCAGAAAACCCACCAAACCCAAAAAGGCAACTCTGGAAGATGAGATCCCAGAGCAACTGCCAGTGACAAAACAAATGTCACCACAAACCACTGCTGCTACTTCCTCACAGCAGTTGGTAGAAAGATCTCCACCATTGCCTCAAACTCCTCCTGTATCCTCACAAAAGGATCAGGTTGTAAGCACAGGGACCCCACAATATGAAGCTCTAGACCCAATCGGATCCATCTTCCTCAGTCCTGATCCCAAGGACATGTCTCTTTCAACACCCATACCCTCACCAATCATACTACCACAATCCATGCTACCTTTGTTGCATGCAGTTGATATAGCTCTGACACAAACCAGTTCCTCTCAATCACTCATCAAAGAGAGTACACTCCAACAAGTGACTGGATCTGATGCCTATACCTCTGCTATCCCAGCAACAACTGAGGAGGTTACACTGCAGGAGTTACAAGTAACTCCTGTCAGTAGTTCAAGTGGAGCAGCAACTACAAATGTTGGATCAACAGATCTACATATGGACAGTTGTTTCATTAATAAGTCTCCCTTGAAGGCAATTTCTTCTATAGCACCTTCGATAACCACCAGTGAGTTTGTTTTAACCACTGGTACCATCAAAGGATTATCAAGTGCTGAAGAAAGAAGTCCCCAGTACCAAGAACAAGGGGCATCAATGGGTGATTTTTGGGACTCAGTTCCTAAGTCGCACATTGGTACAACCATTGCTGGTGGGGATTCAGATGATCCCATTAAAGTGGGTGATGATTCAAAGTATCAGGAATTGACGGGCAGAGTTGAAAAACTTGAAACATCAGTTGCTGAGATAAAGGATATGGTCCAGCAGCTGCTAAAAGCTCAAAAAGTACAATCCACTGCTGCTCCAGCTCAAGCATCTGCACAACCTGCACCTGCTGCAAATGAGCTGTGGAATATTTTCCAGCCCTTACTTGAAAAACAAAAACAGATGGCTGATCAGCAGCATGAAATACATGTTAAAATGCTGACAAACATGGTGGAGTCGAGATTTAAAGATACTCAAGCAGACATCAAAGCTATCAAGGCTCATCTCCAAAGCACTTCTGGAAAAGTTCCCTCTACCATCCTTTTCATGGATAACCCCCTTGCAGATAATGCCAAAAAGGGGGAGAATATCAAGCAGTTGAAGAAAAAGGGAATTGAAGATGGTCTGTATGTTGAACCAGAACAAGAAAAACAGACATCTAAATCCTCAAAAGGTTCAAAATCTCAAACCACAAAATCTCAAACTTCCATCCAAATAGCTGATACAGCAGTAGTTACAAAAACTGCTAGTAGTAGCCAAACAGCTGCCATCACTTCAACACACACCACCACCACTGTATACCATCAAAAACTACCTCACCACCTTCAACCCCTGCTCAAAAGCATAAGACATCTACTGACACATCAGTAGTTGTAATGACAACAGAGGTTGAAACACCAGTTGTTTCAACAGCTGTTAGTCAACCATCCACCACGGCTCTTATCATTCCTACATCACAACCAAAATCCTCTTCATCGGTAAAGCTTCACAAAAGAAAAAGAGAAACAACTCAAGTCACTGATGAAAAACATGATCCTGTTGCCGCAAAATATCCACTGGAACTAGATGCTATGAAAAATCAGATGAGACAATTTTACACCGAGGAAGATCCTTCAAAAAGAAGATTCCTTTCCCTCATTGGCTTCATAGTCCCAGAAAACATGGATGAATATCTCGAATTAAAAGCAAGGCAGGCAAGGATTAGAGCTAAACTTGAATGCAAAGATGAAGGTGATGAAGCCATTGCAGAAAGAATGGTACTCTTGCTCACAAAGGTCAAGCTAATGGAAGACAATGCACAAGATCTGATCAAAGAAAAGACAGATCAACGAAAAGCAATGAGAAAAGAGTATCTTGCATATATAATGAAAGAAAACTTCTATCAAGCTGAAGAAAACCATTTTGAAGAGTGGCCACTGGTTGCCTTGAAGCATGAAGCAAACAGGATTGAAAGGGTTAAAAATGATCCAAGTAAGAAGAAGACAGCTCCAAATTGGAATAAGTACAAAAAGCTAATTGCTGATCTTACTTCTGAATACAAAAAGAAAAGGCAGGAACTGATAGATGCTAAGGTGGATACTGCTAAAGCCATAGCAAAATGGACAAAGCAGTATACCGATGAGGCTTATGAACGGCTGAAGAAAAGAAAGATAACAGTCTCAGGCACTTCTAAAAAGCCAGACTACAACAAGATAGAACAACAGCTGGATGCTCTTAAAACACTGATCACATCAACAGTTGACCCGAGTCTTGTGATAAACCAAGAGAAAGGAAAACTGCTGACCAGTGAAGAAGAAAAAGAAAAGGAAGCTGAGTACTTCACAGAAGCCATCAAGAAAATGGGTCTAAAAGAAGATAGTTCAGTGAGCCTTCAAAACCTTTTCAAAAAGGTACTAACCAAACCTGCATCAACAAACATTTCAGCAGATATCTCAGACAGTGAGCTTGATCAACAAAAGACACAAGAGCAAGTTGACAAAGAAGTTGCAGAAGATATAGCTGCAGCAAATGAAGTGGATTCACAATAAGCAGCAGTTTACACTAAGCAGCAGTTTACACTAAGTCTTCTCCCTTGAAAGTGATTATAACATCTGATGGTCTTACATCCACTGCCCGGATACAACTGCTGCTGTTCTTCTAACTACCGATGAAGCCAGAAAACTGCTGAGAAGAAAACACTGCTGGTACAATCTACTGATGACAAAGCACTGCCCAATCAAGGACTGATCAACCTTGATGAAAACACTGATGTAAAGAGAAAGCAGTAGTTTAGTATGTCATCTGTTTTATGTATAGTCAGTGGTTAGGTTTAGCAGTGTTTGTATAAGAACAGTAGATACAGGTTGTTAGGCTGTTAGACGTCGCTTTCATGGTGACGCCAGCTGAGATGCCTCAGTGGTTTGTGATTGTCTATAAATGGAACAGTACTCTGTACTGTTACATTTGATCGTTTTGAGTGAGTTCTTCTCCTCAATTCAATCCTTTCATCTTATGCAACCAACCGCTGAAGTATCAGGCTGAGGGGGAGTTTAGTTTGTAAGCATGCTTGTAATCTTTTGAATTGCTTTGTAATCTTTTGACTGATGAAAAGCATTTGTTTATCTAAACTATTTTCTTCCTTAATTGTGTTTACAAAGTTTGTGATCATTTCCGCTGCACTTAAACTCTATTCATCTCTATTTGATTTGTTCAAATTATACAAACAAACACAATATGAGAGCCTCTGATCTTAACAGTGTATACTGTATTAGCACTTCAAAGAACAATCGCTCAAAACTGATTAGAACACATACCCGCATAGGCTTGCAACTCAATCATTCTCCACCACCGATCACGAATACTAAACACAAGTCATAAGGTCTTTGTAAGGGTTGTAACGGGGCTAGGCTAAGGGTAGGAAATAAGATAATTTAAAGTGGCTAAGGTGATGAAAATTCGATTTTTATTACAAAACAACTATTCTAAGCGCAACTAACTACAAAAATCAAACTAGAAGGCAACAAGCTTTCGCCTTTTATTTCTCAAACTAAGAACATATATTTTTGTTCTTTTCTCAACAATTTTCTATTCTTTTTTTTTTGTATCATTTTCTGATTTTTCTTTTTTTTATAAATATATATATGCAAACAAACAATTCACGAATATACAAACTTGATTCCTATAATCGAATTTCCATCACACGGGGTTTAACAGAAAAAGGTTTTAAGGTTATGGGCTAAAGGGTGGTCAAACGAACAGATTAGGCTCAAAATTGGCTACTAGGGGATAACTTTTGGGTAAGGATATAAAAATGGTGTAAAAGGAAAAGGTTTACCTAATGCCTTAATCATTCTCGTGCTTGTATTCGGTCTATGGTCTCGAACGTATCAAAAGTTGCAAGTTCTACAATACGCGACTAATGGTCCACTCAAACAAAGAAACATGTATATGTAAATCTATGATATAAAAGTGGCTCAAAACCTCGCGTATAAGGGTATGGTATGTGATATGCATAAAATGCTAGTTCCTTAGGCGAATTATTCCCAAATAACCACCCTCTAAATACCCGTCATGCTATTAATTTGAACTTGACCATGACAAAAGACCAAATGGTTTGTGCCATCCCTCGTTGACTTAGTTACTTGTGCTTTTAAGATCGCTTTTGAAACAAGAAATTTTTGAAAATTTTTTGAAATTTTCCCTCATCCCCACACTTGAGGTAAACATTGTCCTCAATGTGTAGTGTTTAAATGAATGGGTCAAAATCGAAAACTTTTACTACTCCCCCATCACCACACTTGAGGTGAACATTGTCCTCAATGTGTAAGAACTAGAGTTTTAAAAACGCACAAGGGATGTGACACGGCTAACTTCCCCAAAATTCCACCCCGGAAAATATTATACAATTACAATCCACTTATTACTAAACTAAGAATCAAGGTAAAAAGGAAACGCATGCACCTGAGTTTTGTCGCTAGATGCTCATATATTCTTCTTCTCTTCATAAAAACGGTTGTCCCGCGAACATGTTGTACCTACAAATCTTAACCCTTATGTAGAAGCATGCTTCTCACAACCATTGAAATTTGTTAGGTGATTAGTTCTACCATTTTTATGAAAGTGTTACCAAATCATGCGTTAAATTACCTTGAGTTTTGTGGAAAAATAATTTACAACAATAACAATCCTAACTCACTTTCGTAGGAATCACGGTTGCATTTAGCTTATGCAACAAGCCCTTTAAACCCCCCCAATAGCTTGGGAGGACGAGAGGTCTCGTGAGGGTTATATAGGGAACACACCTGCAACGTTCATTTAACTAGGCAAAAATAAATAATAATGAAATAAAAATAAGGAAAACTAAAGTGTACAACAACAGCAACACAAAACATACCTTGCCCTCACCACTGATATCTCTCGTTGGGGTTAACTGGCGGGTTTGGCTGGTATGGATAACCAGTGAGGGCCTCGAACATCTCCTTATAGTTATCGAGTGGGCCCAGCTCTCCTTGGGGTGGTGGCTGATAAGGTATCGGAATGAAGCTGGAGCCTATTGCCTCGGTCCAGTGAGGGGATGAATCGGATGGGCCTCGTGGAAAGGGGAGGTTGGGGTAGTCGGTCCACCCTGAGTGCTCGACATAAGGAAGGCCAGCTTCATAGTCTCTTTGATGTCTCTCCTGATCGTTGAGGATTTTGGCGTTATTAATAGCCATTTGGTTAGAGACATATAAGGTGCTCCATCGGCGTCGATCCAATTCATTGCGCTCGTTTTGACCCCTCTCCTCGTCTGCCTCCCATGCCCGTCTTCGGGCTGTCTCATCCTCCTGCATCTTTATCAAACGCTCCATTTGAGATCTTTGGAGCGTTTGTTGTAGCTGCTGGTCTTCCATATGCTTCTCCATCCTCTCACGATAGGCCGTCTGAAAGGCCCACTGCTCCTACATCTGGGATCCATGTGTTTCCTCCCAGTTCTGTCTCCTCTTATCATACTCTCTGCCCTCACCTATACATGCAGAGACATTGACAAACGTTTCTTGTTGGCCCCGATTGAGCTCCTTGTACGAAGGTACCCATCGACAGTTCACAAAACCTGCCACCTCGGCATTCAATTCCCTGTGTGGCCTCATATACCTCTGTTTTGGTCCCCGTGGACCAAGAGGCTCAGTTTCGTCTTCTACATCAACCATTTCCTCATCTCCCCCAGCTCCTTGCTGTGCATCTGGATCAACAAACTCATACCTGTGACCCAATTTGTCGGTCACCACATATTTGCTTCCCGAAAGCTTCACATCTATCTTCCAATTTTTCTTTATTGCTGCTTTGTTGAATTCTTCCAAAGGCTTGGATACCCAAAGCGATTCTGGGGGCATACAATTCTGTTGGAGGATCATGGCACTGATGAGGCGTACATATGGAATAAAACGCCTTTGAGATGACTCCTGGGTGAACCATGTGTTCATCATGATGATATGCCTCCATGACAAAGTAGGTATCCCATACAACAAGGAATGAACAACCCTACAATCACTTGCTCTCACTCCTCCTCTATCACCAAATCTCACCAAAACATTCTCTAGGGAAATTCCTTGAAGAATCCTTCCCTCAATCGTCATTTGAGTTCTTTGGGCTGCTCCCCCGTCATTATATGGTAAGATAACCGCGGTGATTTGTTCCGGATCATCACCGTTCATATGATTATCCAAGAATTGTTCAATGGTTGGATAGTCATATGCTTGCACCCCCAAAGAATCAAAGCGCGCAATGCAATTAATCGTTTCAAAGGACATTGTCATCTCCCCTCGGCTTGTCTTACCAACCAATTTCCACTGGGCGGGAGGACCGTCCTTGTTCTTGAACCTCAATGTCGCCAACCATTTGCACACCTCCACCAAATACACCCGAGAGGTGTTGTCTTCACACCAATCAAGAACCCTCTCCCATCCTTGATGCTCAAACATTTGAACGATCCTAATTTGTCTAAACTCTTCCACATTCACAACCCTTTCACACACCACCCTTTCCGGTACTGAAGTGGTCACACCATTGACCATTTTCCACTTCCACAGTTTGGCTTCCAACTTCCTATCCTGGTAAGCCGATAGAGGTTTGTTTTTCTCCTCATCCCATACTTGAGCGCTTCTACTATCCCTGAATTTCTCCCACGCCCAATCTTTCCTGTATAGTCTAGCATCACCCTCTTCTACGGAGCTTAGTTGTTCCCACTTCTTCGGTATTAAACCGGAAGAAGATCCCACTCTAGATGATAAGCCTTGCCCTGTAGTTTTCTGCTTTTTTCTACCTCCGGCCATAACTACAAGCACAAAACAAACAAAGCATCAATATAAACCCCAACCTTTACTAAACTCTCAAACTTTGAACATGATGTGTGATGTTGAAGTTTTAATCAACAAATAGATGCAAAATCGCCTTTTTAAACCTCCAAAGTCGCCTATTTTATCATCTACCTATCAATTTTCTTGTTAATTCACAATTTTTATAAGTTCAACAAAGTTCAACATCACCTTCATGTTCAATCATGTAAATAACGAGTGTAATCACTTCACTATGGTTATAACATGTTCAAATCCCATCCAAAACAACCAATCATACTTAAATTCATGCTAGAACAACATACATTGTTTAAACAACCTACTCTTAAACTAACAAGTTTAAAATTTTGGAAGAAAAACAACTAACATATGATAATCAAGCTTAAATTTAAGGAAAATCCATACCTTTGGTGTTGATGAACAAGAAAAACTAAGAAAAGATGTAAAGCAAAAAGCTTGATGAACACCCTACAAAAACCCGAAATTTCACGCTCTGAAATCTTGCAAACTAGCAAGAATTGATGAAAACCGTGATAGGGGTTTTGTTCCTCTCGAAAAATTACACAAGATGGACTCAAGAATCAGAAGATTTGGTGAAAAATTGAAAGAGTTATGAGAGTATGAAGATCTAGGGTTCTTGAAGATGATATGGAGAAGATGAAGTGAAAAAGGGTGAGTTGGGAGAGAGAGAGAGCAGAGGTTTTTGAGAAGTTGAATGATGTGGGGATGTTGTGGATCGAGTTGTGTGGTCTAAATTGAGTCTGGGTTGTGTTTTATGAGGTTAAAAGGTGGTTTGGTTTGAAATCTTGCGTTAAAACGAAGTCTGCCACGACCACATTTTTAGAGCCCGTCTCCGACGGCTGACCAAAATTTCAAGTTGGGCAGACGCCCTAATCATCTGGTTACGGGACATTGTTGTCGACGGCCATTTCTAGGGCCCGTCTGGGACGGCCTCACACCCGTCGCCGACGCCCTCTTTTTTTTTTCAGTTTTCATTTTTTTTTAAATAGGGAGAAACATATGTACTTTTTGAAAGAGGACTATATACATTAAAAATTCCTAAAAAATATTAAAAATGTTTTTGTAAATTTTTATAAGTTAAAATCTGAAAACGCGAAAACCGTTAACGCCCTACCACCCCTCGAAAAGTCATGCATTGTCCTCAATGCACATAACAAAGTCTAAAAACATACCTTACGTCTTCATGACTCGTTCAGAATGTCCGGACTTCAGACAATCAAAAGGGGTTAGTATGAAACAAAAACGATTATATCTAAAGCACTCAAACAACTAAAAATTATATATAACTCTACACAACATGTTACCGGTCCTTTTTAGTTGACCTCATAAATCGGAATGCTTACCACGAAGCTGACCGATTCCTTGTTTTCATCCACCTTTTCATTACCGTCGAGGAACGGTTTTAGCCGATGGCCATTGACCGTTTGCCGTGACCCATCCTCTGGGTCCTCGATGGTAACATCACCCAATTGTCCGACCCGGGTGATCACATAGGGTCCCATCCATTTGCTTCAGAGCTTTCCGAGAAAAACTTGATCTACGAGTTGTAAAGCCATACCTTTTTCCCAATCTCGAACTCTTTCTTCCTCAACTTGGCATCATGCGCCTTCTTCATCCCATCCTTGTACTTGGACGCGCATTCATATGCCATTTCCCTTAGCTCCTCCAACTCGCATAGCTTAAGCTTCCTTTCCTTACCTGCATCATCATATTTAACATTAACTTCTTTAATAGCCCATAATGATTTATGCACAAGTTCAACTGGTAAATGACAATTTTTACCGTAAACCAACCGGTAAGGTGTAGTGCCAATGGGTGTCTTCTGTACCGTACGGTAGGCCCATAAAGCATCATTCAACTTGATTGACCAATCCTTACGGTCTGCCCGCACGGTCTTTTGCAAAATCTCTTTGATTTGCCGGTTTGACACCTCTACTTGCCCGCTTGTTTGCGGGTGATAGGGAGTAGCAATTCTATGGTCAACAGCAAACCGTTTTAAGAGTTTCCCAAACCGAAAATTTTTAAAATGAGATCCTCCGTCACTTATGATTACACGAGGGATCCCAAACCTTGAAAAAATATTGGTTTGAACAAAATTACAAACTACGGAATGGTCGTTCGTCTTGGTAGCTATTGCTTCTACCAACTTTGACACGTAGTCAACGGCCACCAAGATGTACCAATTGCCATAAGAATTGGGGAATGGGCCCATGAAATCAATACCCCACACATCGAAAATGTAGATCACGAGGATTGGTTGCATGGGCATCTCATCCCGTTTTGAAATACCCCCTAGTTTCTGGCACTCTACACAATTCTTGGAAAACTCAAATGCATCTTTAAAAATAGTTGGCCAATAAAGACCACTATTCAACACTTTATGACCCGTTTTGTGGCCACCAAAATGGCCAACACATGCAAATGAATGTAGATGCTTTAACACGCTTGGAATCTCCTCATCGTCAATGCATCTTCGAATCACTTGGTCCGCACACTCTTTCCACAAGTGCAGTTCTTCCAACCGGTAATACTTGATTTGAGACATGAAATGTTGCCTCCTCCGTCTATCCCAATGTGGCGGTAAGTCACCTATAACAAGATAATTCACAATGTTAGCATACCAAGGTAACTTATCTAATTTCATGATGTGCTCATCGGGAAACGACTCATTGATCTCTAAAGCTTTAGGATCCTCCTCGACCATCAATCAGGACAAATAGTCCGCTACCACATTCTCGGTACCCTTTTTGTCCCGTATCTCCAAATCAAACTCTTGGAGCAACAACGCCCATCGGATCAGTCTTGGTTTGGCATCTTTTTTCTCCATGAGGTACCTAACCGCAGTGTGATCAGAATAAATAATCACTTTACTACCCCATATATATGACCGAAATTTATCCAATGCATATACTACCGCGAGTAGCTCTTTTTCGGTAGTAGTGTAATTCAATTGTGCATCCGAAAGAGTCTTACTCGCGTAGTATATGGCAACGGGTTTCTTGTCAACCCTTTGTCCCAACACGGCCCCCACCGCATAATCACTTGCATCGCACATAATTTCAAATGGTAAAGACCAATTTGGCGATTGCAAGATTGGGGCCTCAACTAACTTTTCTTTTAACTTGTTAAATGCGTTTTGACAATTTTCATTAAAATCAAACGGTTGATCTTTTAACAACAAGTTACACACAGGCTTGGTTATGTCACTAAAACCCTTAATAAACCGTCGATAAAAACCCGCATGACCTAAAAATGACCTAACACCTTTAACACTCGTAGGATATGGCAAAGTGGATATAACTTGTACCTTTGCACAATCGACCTCTATCCCATGACTCGACACCACGTGTCCCAACACGATTCTCTCTTGAACCATAAAATGGCTCTTTTCCCAACTCAAGACCAAACTAGTTTCTACACACCTTTTTAGCACTTTGTCTAATTGGTCCAAACAAGCCTCGTATGACGACCCAAAAATTGAGAAATCATTCATGAAGATTTCCAAAGACTTCCCCACCATATCTGAGAAGATACTCATCATGCACCTTTGGAAGGTGGCGGGGGCGTTACATAATCCAAACGGCATTCGCCTAAATGCGAAGGTGCCGTAGGGACAAGTAAACGTTGTCTTTGCTTGATCTTCTGGATGGATGGCAATTTGATTATAACCAGAATAGCCATCTAAAAAGCAATAAAATTATTGCCCCGATAATTTCTCAACAATTTGATCAATAAACGGAAAAGGAAAATGATCTTTGGAAGTTGCGGTATTCAACTTCCTATAATCAATACAAATTCGCCACCCGATTACCGGCCGAGTGGCTACCTCTTCACCTGCGTCATTTTTGACGACTTGTATACCCGCTTTCTTTGGAACCGTCTGCGTTGGGCTCACCCATTGGCTATCCGAGATCGGATAAATAATACCCGCATCAAGCCATTTCAACACTTCCTTTTTCACCACCTCCTGCATATTCGGATTCAATCTCCGTTGTGCATCTCTGTCACGGCCCCAGCCCCGGTTTTACCCGGTCAGGAGCCGCGGGACAGGAACACGTGGAATCTATGATGCGACAGCGGAAGATTTTATCAGGATCTTTTTAAAACTCAAAATGCCCAAATATTTTATTTCATCATTCGGGATAAACCCCGTTATTTTACAATAGAAGAATTTCATAAGTAAATTCCCTGATTTATTAAAACATGTTTATTCATTTTAACTGAGCCACCTCTTCAAGCTTGTTAGTGCTCCGTAGCACTTTTTCCTTGATTTACAGCAGGTCGCCTGAAACATGTTTTAAAAATATTTTGTCAGCGGGGAAATGCTGGCGAGTCATTCAAGTATGTAAAACGACACATTAGTTATCAATTACAGCATAAGAGCGATTACAATGGCTTCTATCTTATTTTTATCTGGCGCCGTGTCACCTGGTGACGATGGTCATACCACTATTGGGTCTTTCCCCAAGTAGTGACGTTTATCACTGTTAGGATTTATTAGCCTAACCCGTGAGAAATTAGTAATGTGCACAATACCCCACTAGCCAGTGATTAAGATAACCACGACTTACTCCCTGTAATTATAACATTTTAAAATGGAGTATTGTAAAATACTTTTGATAAAAGAGAATAACTCACATTGTAGATTTATACGGGCAGAGTTTAGCCTACTGATTAGCCTTGTAACCTAATTTAAATAACATGCACACGAACTAGGTCAGTAACTAATACAACATTTATGATAACTCACGAGATTAAACCCTCACAACGAATGACAAAGTGCGATACTTAAACATCCATCGAATTCATGACGAATGACAAAGCATAACCCTAATGTGGGCAGCACATAAACATCCATTGGATAGTTTCATTCGATCGGACATTGAATCGTAGTAGCGATCGAGTTATTACCCTGTTATTGCGGCAGCGTTTCGTGCTAGTGTGTGTTTTTATAGTAAACGGACTATATCTCAGTGCCTGAATTGAATTGTTACGTCGAACCAACACAGAATGTCAAGTCCCACACCCCTCTATTTATACTGGAAAACAGCCCCCCTCGCGTGGCGCGAGGGGCACCACCCTACCATAGGGTATCCCCGTGTAATATCAACTAGGAAACACCCCCCCCCCTGAGTTTTAGGGGCCCTGATCCTGATCCTGATTCTGATTGTTTTGAAAATTTTATGGGTTATGCAGGATCACTTGGGGGGTCTTAATTAGGGTTTCCTATTGGGTAGAATAAGAGAAGAATTAATATTTTTAATGAGAGTTGTTACATCCTCCCCACCTTAATAAAAATCTCGTCCTCGAGATTTATTGGAACAAATAGGGATACTTTCGCTTCATCTCTGATTCCAGCTCCCAAGTGTACTCAGGTTCTCTCTTTGAGTCCCACTTGACTTTGACCAGTACTAACCGTTTGCATTTGAGAAACTTAACTTTTCTGTCTTCTATCTGAAGAGATTTCTCAACAAATTTTAACTTTTCATTTACCTGTATATCTTGAAGAGGTACTACCAGTGATTCGTCAGATAGACATTTCTTAAGATTGGATACATGAAATACATCATGTACCCCAGCTAACTCTTCTGGTAGTTGTAGACGATAAGCAACTGGCCCTATACGTTGGACTACAGGGAATGGTCATATGTACCTTGGACTTAGCTTTCCTTTCTTTCCGAACCGAACAACTCCTTTCCAAGGAGAAACTTTTAAGAGAACCTTGTCTCTGATTTGAAATTCTAACGGCTTACGCCTATTGTCTGCATAACTCTTCTGGCGAGCTCGAGCCGTCTTTAGTCTTTCCTTAATTTGAGTGATCTTGTCGGTAGTCTCTTGCACAATTTCAGGTCCTGATAATTGACTTTCTCCTATCTCTGCCCAACAGACTGGAGTTCTACACTGTCGTCCGTATAGTGCTTCGAATGGGGCAGCTTCAATGCTTGAATGATAACTATTGTTATAGGAGAATTCAATTAAGGGTAAATGGTTGTCCCAATTCCCACCAAAATCGATCACACATGCCTTAAGCATGTCTTCCAAAGTGTGGATCATCCTTTCACTTTGTCCATCTGTTTGAGGATGGTATGCAGTGCTTAAATTTAATCGGGTTCCCATAGCTTCTTGGAAACTTGTCCAGAAGTGGGAAGTGAAACGACTATCCCTATCCGATACAATGGAGAGTGGAACTCCATGTAAGGATATGACTTCATCTACATACAACTTGGCTAATCTTTCCATGCTAAAGGTTTCTTTCATGGGTAGAAAATGAGTTGATTTGGTTAATCGATCCACAATTACCGAAATCGCATCATTACCCTTTCTGGTTTTAGGTAACTTAGTAACAAAATCCATTGTTATGAGTTCCCATTTCCATACAGGCATTTCTAATTGTTGTAGTAGACCTGAAGGTTTCTGGTGTTCTGCCTTAACTTGTGAGCAAGTTAGACATTTAGAAACATATCTAGCTATGTCCTTTTTCATTCCTATCCACCAGAAGTTATTCCTTAAATCTTGATACATCTTATTGTTACCAGGATGCATGGTATATCTAGATTTATGAGCTTCCTCTAAAATTTTATTTCTTAACTCTCCCTGCTTAGGTACCCAAATTCGTTTCTTATGGAATCTCCAAATTCCATCTGCTCCCTGCTCTAATTCTTTTATCCGCCCTTTCATTCCTTCAGCAACATCCTAGATTGTTGTTTCCTGAACATCCTTTAATTGTTCCATTAAATCTAACTGTAAATTTAATCTAAGAGCACGAACTCGCTTTTGCTTTTCATGATACTTACGACTTAAGGCATCTGCAACTACGTTTGCCTTTCCTTCGTGATATTGAATATCACAGTCGTAGTCACTTAGGATTTCCATCCATCTCCTTTGACTCATGTTTAATTCTTTTTGCCCAAATATATATCTTAAACTCTTATGATCTGTATAAACAGTAAACTTACTACCATACAGATAATGTCTCCAAATCTTAAGGGCAAAAATTATGGCGCCTAATTCTAAATCATGAGTCGTATAGTTTTCTTCGTGCTTTTTCAATTGCCTTGATGCATATGCAATTACCTTCTTGCGTTGCATTAACACACATCCTAATCCTAGCTTTGAAGCATCACAGTATACTTCAAAATCTTCTGTTCCTTCTGGTAAAGCAAAAATTGGAGCATTGGTTAATTTTTGCTTTAAAATCTTAAAAGCTTCTTCTTGTTTAGGTCCTCATTCAAACTTAACTGCTTTACAGGTTAGCTTAGTTAATGGTACAACTATTTTGGAAAAATCCTTAATAAACCGTCTATAATATCCAGCTAAACCTATAAAACTTCTAATTTCCATAGCTGACTGCGGAACTTTCCATTTGGTGATCGCTTCGATCTTAGCAGGATCTACGTGAATACCTTCGTGATTCACCATGTGACCTAAAAATTGCACTTCTTGTAGCCAGAATTCACACTTCGAGAATTTGGCATAAAGTTTCTCTTTTTTTAACAAAGTTAAGAGTGCATGCAAATGCTGACAGTGTTCTTTCTGACTTTTGGAATAAATAAGTATATCGTCGATGAAGACAATTACAAATTTATCCAAATATGGTTTATAGATTCTATTCATCATGCCCATAAATGCTGCAGGAGCATTTGTTAACCCAAAAGGCATAACTGTAAACTCGTAATGACCATACCTAGTTATGAAAGCAGTTTTAGGTATGTCTTCTTCCTGTACCTTCAATTGATGATATCCAGAGCGTAAGTCAATCTTAGAAAAGTATCTAGCTCCCTGAAGTTGATCGAAAATATCATCAATCCTAGGTAATGGGTATCGATTCTTAACTGTAACCTTATTCAATTCCCTATAATCGATACACATTCACATCGAACCATCTTTCTTCTTTACAAACAACACTGGCGCTCCCCACGGGGATGAACTAGGTTATATAAATCCTTTGCTTAGTAATTCATCTAATTGCTTTTTCAATTCTAACATTTCTGTGGGTGCTAACCGATAGGGTGCCTTGGCTATCGGTGTAGTTCCAGGAATTAGATGAATTCTAAATTCTACCTCCCTATCAGGTGGTAATCCAGGTAGTTCTTCTGGGAATACCTCTGGATATTCCGATACTACTGGAATTTCCTTAAATTCCTTACCTTTCATGTTAATGATTACTGAAATCATAAACACCATTTCTTGTTTTCTTGAATAACTAGCCAATTTCATTACTGAAATGAACTTTAGTGGCTTACGTGGTTGATCTCCTGTAATCACCACTAATTCTCCTGTGGTTGTACGAATTTCTATGGAATTCTTATCACAAAGAATTCGAGCATGGTTGGCTACTAACCAATCCATTCCTAATACCACATCGAATCCGGCTAGATTCATAGGTAACAGGTTTGCAGAGAATTTGTGGCCTAACAGTTCTATCTTTATTTCTCGCACAACCTTATCTATTTTAACAGAATTCCCATCTGTCGTTTCGACTGTAAAAATCTGCCTAAGTTTGGTTAAGGGTAAATTAAGTGCTAGGCAGAATGAAGTATTTATAAAACTTTGGTTTGCACCAGAGTCAAATAATACTTTTGCATAGATGTTGTGAACTAAGAACGTACCAGTTATTACATCCGGAATTAGCTCGGCTTCCTGAGTAGTCAGCTGGAAGGCTCTTACGTTCTTCTTGTTAGTTCCTTCTGCAGTTTTGGCTTTATTATCAACTGGTTTGACAAATTTTGGGCAGTCTGGCCTAATATGTCCAGCTTCTCCACAGTTGTAACAAACTGTGGTTTTCCTCTTCCTGCAGTCTTCTTCTTGATGCCCCGGGATTTTGCAGAAATTGCAATACCTTTTGCATCTTCCAAAATGCTTCCTTTTACAGGAATTGCAAAATGGAACAGCGGAAGATTGCCCAGTTCTCCTTCCTTTGAAATTACTACGGTTACCCACACGGAATCCCTGGGTAATCTTTTGGGCTACTTCCTTCTTCCGGTTTTCTTCTCTTGTGTGTACCAGTTCGTCAGTCAGAGTGTTAGCTAACTCCACCGCATCATCGATCGTGCGGGGTCTCGCAGCCTTGACAATATTACGGATCTCGCCAATTAATCCCCAAATGTAGCGAGATATAGGTACCGGTTCTGGCGAAGCCAGGGTTGGTACCATTCTAGCATATTCGAAAAATGTCGAAGTATACCCTCGACAATCAATGCCTACCATCTGATGATTTAGGAACTTATTTGTCATTTGTTCATTTTCGTATTCGGGACATAATTTTCTTTCTATAAGACTTTTAAATTCTTCCCAGTTCATAGCATAGGCCATATTTCTTCCTTTGGCTTGAAGTACCGTATTCCACCACTCTAGCGCCCCTTCTTTAAAAAGATGCGACGCGTACATGACCTTGTCTTCCTCGCCACATTTACTTATCATAATTACTGCCTCGGTTTTCTCTAACCAAAGTAGTGCAGCAGTCACTCCTTCGTTACCTGCAAATTCAGCCGGTTTACAGGCAAGAAACTCCTTATAAGTGCAACCAGGTGTTGCAGCTCTCATTTTCTTAAGGAGTGGAGCTTGTATCCCCTCATTGTCGTTATTAATATGGTTGCCGCCTCCGTTTACACTATTACTGAAATTATTGTCGTTTGTACGTTTGCTAGGAATAATTTGTTGAGGTGTAATTGGATTTCGAGCAGCAGCAAGGATGGCTGGAATAGCGTTGGCTATTCCCTGAGCAACGATATTCTCGATATCTTGCCTATTTAGAATTTGATCCTCATGATTGTGCTCAGATTGGTTACCCTCGTTAACTTGTTCATTACCAGCGTTTGCCATCTGGTAATTAATTTATATAAGTGATTAGTATAAAATAATTAATAACTAAACATAACAAAACAATCGCACATAATCATATTAACACGTATAGCCAAAATTGTCGATTTTTCGACTTCCAGTTTTATATATTATATTATGCATCCGTACACACTGTTATCTTACAAAAGTTTTATTTTTAGGTTATTATACATACTTATATTTTTTTATTACTTTTATTATTATACAAACACAGTTTCACAATCACACTCCCCCTAGTCCGCTGGCTTTTCAGAAATGATGTTCCCTTTCATCGTATTTCCAGGAGATTTGTTCTCCTATCTCCCGAATCTTATTCCCTGCATCCATTAGTTCTTCGCCAAAATGGCGAAGTTCAGCTAAGTTTTCATTACTCATTGGTGGGTTTGGTGCAGGTTCTGGGTCGAACTGAGGGAAAAAGGTATAAGGATTATTTAGAAGGTTTTGGAATTGCCAATCGTTGGTCCACCACTCGTCCATTTCTCCTTGAGGTTGAGTGTGGATTAAAGGTTCTGGGATGGCTGGTTCCAGGTTTATTGGAAGTTGGGTTTCAGCAGGATAAGGGAAAAGGTTTGTATTGATAGGCCTAAGGATATCACAGCTTGCCAGTATGTGATCCAGTTCCTCCTGCAATGGTAATTCCCCAGCTTGCCTAGAACTTTCGCCAATTTCTATTCCTGCGGTTCTAGAACTTTCTCCAATTTCTATCCCTTTTCCTTTATCTATAGGATTCTCTATTTTGGGAATTCTCCTTGTCGCTGGTTTCCTTCTGCGTACACGTCTCCAACCCACAAATCTTCTTCTTTTCTTTGGCTTTGATTTCTCCAGAGGTGGAGCTTGAAATTCCGTAGGTTCTTCCACATCGGCCAAGTAACCAGTAAAATCTCTGGAAACTTCTACTTTAACAGGATAGAGATTAAGATTCTCTAGAGCTTCAGATAATTCATTCATGCTGTTTTAGCATTTATGAAGAAACATACAAAATTTTAGGTTAAAAGTTTGTAAATTAATTTTTTCACAGAATCACAAAAAAATGGAATCAGAATTTTAATATTATAAATGTCTAATAAACCATTTTATTGAAACAAAATATTTATTTTTAATACAACTAATATTATTTTAAAGTTTCTGACTAATAGATAATATGGCTGCTAATACTGGGTCAGGGTGTTGGTAATCTAAAGATTAGCATTTATTGCTACAGTGGCTAACATATAAAGATTTTCCCATTTTTCATCTAACTCATCTTCCCATGGTGGTTTATTGTTTATTTCCTGAGTTTCTTCATTTATCACTTCTTTTGTTTAAAACTTCTTTATTATCTCTTGACTTTTCTTAATAATCAAACTTCTATTATTAAAGGAGAGTGGTTTCTCATACTGTGCCTTACGAATAAATATTCCTTCCTCAGTATCTACTGAGTATCTTGAGGATTTTGATTGGGATGAACTTCCCTTATCTTTTGGGGAACTATCTAATTTAAGATAGATGTTTGAAAGCTTTTGCTTACCCATACTGTAACTAACAAATAGTCAGTTAATAAAACATATAATCACAAAATGGCAATCAGAAAAATTAAGTAATTTTAAATACTTAATAGGCTTAAATCAGTGGCTCTTTTAGTAGCTCTGATACCACCTTTTCCTGTCACGGCCCCAGCCCCGGTTTTACCCGGTCAGGAGCCGCGGGACAGGAACACGTGGTATCTATGATGCGACAGCGGAAGATTTTATCAGGATCTTTTTAAAACTCAAAATGCCCAAATATTTTATTTCATCATTCGGGATAAACCCCGTTATTTTACAATAGAAGAATTTCATAAGTAAATTCCCTGATTTATTAAAACATGTTTATTCATTTTAACTGAGCCACCTCTTCAAGCTTGTTAGTGCTCCGTAGCACTTTTTCCTTGATTTACAGCAGGTCGCCTGAAACATGTTTTAAAAATATTTTGTCAGCGGGGAAATGCTGGCGAGTCATTCAAGTATGTAAAACGACACATTAGTTATCAATTACAGCATAAGAGCGATTACAATGGCTTCTATCTTATTTTTATCTGGCGTCGTGTCACCTGGTGACGATGGTCATACCACTATTGGGTATTTCCCCAAGTAGTGACGTTTATCACTGTTAGGATTTATTAGCCTAACCCGTGAGAAATTAGTAATGTGCACAATACCCCACTAGCCAGTGATTAAGATAACCACGACTTACTCCCTGTAATTATAACATTTGAAAATGGAGTATTGTAAAATACTTTTGATAAAAGAGAATAACTCACATTGTAGATTTATACGGGCAGAGTTTAGCCAACTGATTAGCCTTGTAACCTAATTTAAATAACATGCACACGAACTAGGTCAGTAACTAATACAACATTTACGATAACTCACGAGATTAAACCCTCACAACGAATGACAAAGTGCGATACTTAAACATCCATTGAATTCACGACGAATGACAAAGCATAACCCTAATGTGGGCAGCACTTAAACATCCATTGGATAGTTTCAATCAATCGGACATTGAATCGTAGTAGCGATCGAGTTATTACCCTGTTATTGCGGCAGCGTTTCGTGCTAGTGTGTGTTTTTATAGTAAACGGACTATATCTCAGTGCCTGAATTGAATTGTTACGTCGAACCAACACAGAATGTCAAGTCCCGCACCCCTCTATTTATACTGGAAAACAGCCCCCCTCGCGTGGCGCGAGGGGCTGTCGCGTGGCGCGAGGGGCACCACCCTACCATAGGGTAGCCCCGTGTCCCCGTAGCTCAGGTGAGTTGGTCGTTCGTTCAAATTCGAATTACACGTAAAACTGTGTTGATAATATCAACTAGGAAACGCCCCCCCCCCCCCCCTGAGTTTTAGGGGCCTTGATCCTGATTCTGATTGTTCTGAAAATTTTAGGGGTTATGCAGGATCACTTGGGGGTCTTAATTAGGGTTTCCTATTGGGTAGAATAAGATAAGAATTAATATTTTTAATGAGAGTTGTTACAATCTCGAACGGGAGACACATTTTCTTCCGTGATGATTTTATGCATCACCACCGAGGGACTAATTCCCTTCAAATCAGCAATGGTCCATCCAATCGCCGCCCGATTGGTGACCAAAACACCCATCAACTTCTCCTCTTGCTCCTCGGTTTAGTTTGATGCAATGATAACCGGGAGTGTATTGCCTTCACCAACATAAGCATACTTGAGATGCTTCGGCAATGCCTTCAATTCAACCTCCGGAGGCTCTACTAATGACGGCTTCAATTTTGTGTCAATGCTCACCGGTAAACTCTCAAATTGGTGCGTCCATGTCGGTTTTACATCTTTAACCGCAAGCACCTCCAAACTCTTCACCTCCTCGTCTATGCTCTTATTCATCTCCACCTGTGACCTGTCAAACATATAACAATCCTCCATTGTGTTTTCCCCATCCACGACTGTGTCGTTAAGAGGTATACACGTGTCAACAATGTCCGCCATATAGCATTCATCATCAACTGGAGGGTTCATAAGTCCGGAAAAAACATGCAACCTCAACCTTCGGTTTCTAAATGTCATATCAACCGTTCCTGTTTTGCAATCAATTTGAGAATTCGTAGTTGCTAAGAACAGTCAACCCAAAATCACCGTAGGTTGTTTGGTTGGGTTCTTGGCCACATAATCGAGTACCAAAAAGTCCACCGGATAGTAAAAATCCTCGATTTTTACTATCACATCCGAGACAATTCCACGGGGTAGTTTGGGTGTCAAATCGGCTAACACCACGGTGGTGTTTGACGATTGAAGTGGACCAAACTCGTATTGGTCATACAAACTACCCGGTAAAATGCTCACGCTAGCACCAAGCTCTAGAAGTGCCCGATTGATTTTAAATTCGCCTACTTGAATTGAAATGATAGGCGCACCCGGATCTTGAAGCTTAGGTGGAAGTGCACCCGAAAGAATCGAACTCACATTTTCGGTTAAATCTAATTTTTTTGGAAATTTATGAGTTCGTTTCTGGGTACACAATTCTTTCAAGTACTTAGCATACGACGGTACTTGTTTGATTGCATCCAAAAGAGGTAAATTAATTTTTACTTGTTTGAAAATTTCCAACAACTCTTCTTGTTGTGGACCTCTTTTGTTTACAATCTTCTTCACGGGTCCCTTTAATGCTTCGGGATAAGGGGCGGTATTAGCCTCCACACCCTTTTCCTTAGCCTTAGGGACGGGGATGGTCACCACGGGAGTGTTATTATTCTTTTTTAAATCGTTTTTGTTTTGACCCGTTTGACCATCCTCATGTTCATCCTCACTAGCATCTTCCACCACCCCTTCAACAAACTGGGGTGGTGGTGTTTTGACACCATTATCTACGACTCGACCACTACGTAAAGTTATTTTATTAATTGGTACCTCACGTGTGTTCTTCGAGCTTGACCCTTGATGCTTAGGGTTCACCGTAGTATCACTTGGAAGCTTTCCCATGCTTCCCCTCATTTGAGCCATTTCCTCCGCGAGTTGGCCTACTTGCTTTGCCAGTGCCTCATGTGCTTTGTCCCGAATCTCATTTGTCTTCTTCATCTCCTTAATGTCACTGTTAGATTCCTTAACCACATTTAACAAAGCGTCCATTTTGGCACTCAAATCATCCCCACCAGTTTGATTATTCGACCCGCTTCCATTACCGCCTTGATTATTGTAATTCCTTTGGTACCCACCATGGTAATTATTGTCCCTACCTTGATACCCTTGATTGTAATTACGTTGGTAACCCCCTTGGTTACCACCATGGAGATTTTGATATGATGACCCGCTTTGATTTCCCGGTTGAAAGTTCGGGTTCATTTGATTCGCGACATTCCCATATCGGAAGTTTGGATGATTTCTCAATCTGGGATGATAAGTGTTTGAATTCATATCATTGTTCTTTCTATCCCCGAACACTTGATTTACCTCTTCAATGTAGTCACCCGGTCCGGTTTGACATTGATCGGTCCGATGACCAATCTCCCCACAATCTTCACACACCGCGAATTGAACCGCATTTACCTCCTTCTTCTTCATACGAGCCAACTCCCGTTCTAGAGTAGAAATCCGATCCTTAGAGTTAGAGTCAAGATCGGGAAGTGACCGGGAAACGGGATGTTTTTTAGCTCTATCGGCCGACTCCTTTGCCTTTGACCACTTACTCATCCTCTCAAGAAATTCCCAATCATCATCTTCATGATTGCTCAATAGGGTTCTGTTGCTCGTTGACTCGAGGTGATTCCATGTCTCGTCGTTTAATCCTCTCACAAAACATTTAACCAACTCCCACATTTCGATTTGATGGTGTGGGCACTTCCGAATCAACTCCTTGTACCTTGTGAATGCTTCATGCAACGGTTCGTTCGATAGTTGGCGGAAAGACCTAATTTCATCTCTGGCATCATCGGTCTTTGCAATCGAGTAATATTCGTCAAGGAATACTTGTTGCATCTCACCCCATGTTCGAATACTATTTGTCGGAAGTGTAAGAAACCATTGTTTCGCCTTATCTTTAGCGAAAACTGAAATAATCGAAGCTTGACCTCCTCCAACGCAAAATTGTGCCCCCCGATTATGCTACATATGGACGAAAACTCCGTCAAATGCGTGTATGATTCGTCATTAGACCTCCCATTGAAATGGGGAAGTATGTTGATGTAGTGGGGCTTGCAATCGAACATTCTCCTTTCACACACTACTGGAGAATCATTATCGGTAACCACAGGCCGAAAACGGTCATTCACTCCCCGTGGAGGTTGTTGACGACGATGTGGACCGTTAACTTCTTGATCAACCGGCCTTCGATTGTCCCTTTGATCACCTCCTCTATCACCTCTTTGATTCCAACCTTGATTAACTCTTTGGTTACCTCCTCCCACGAAACGAGGGATCCGGTTAGGGTTAGCATTGTTGTTGTTATTTTTGTTGTAAAACCCATCATTCTGGTTCCTTTGGTTGTTGTTTCGTGGTTGACGGTTGTTTTCGTAACCGTCATTTCTCGCATTCCCGTACCCATAGTTATCATTCCCCACAAAATTGGCATTTTGGTAGCCAAACTCATCATCTTCAAAACCTCTAGCATTGTAGGCGTTACCTCTATTCACATACCCCCAATCTTCATCATCACCCCAATCATCGTAATTACCCTCATCATCCGAATATTCCGTATGGACACTCACATGTTCTGGCGATTGGTAACCGGGAACACTGAACGGCTCATCATCGGGGATAGCATTTCTTAAATCGTCTATATTAAAGAACGGGTCTTCATTCGCGGGATTGCCACGATCTCGATTGCCTCTGCGGTCGGAATTGACATTCCGGTCATCAAGGTGAATGGGTAAGGAATTTTGTCGATGAAGGTTTTGTTGTTGGGGTGTTCTTTGGGTGTTGTTGGGATTTTGGTTTCGAAAAGGTGGTGTGGGTGGTCTAGAGTTGTTATTACCACCCGGTTGCTCTTGAGGTATAGGTTGGACATTTTGAGCGGGATTAAAGTTTCCTCGGTATTGGAATTGGTTCGGATTTTGGTTTTGGTTGAGGTTTTGATTTGCCTTTGAATTGGTTTCAATGGATGGTGTGAGTTTTGATGTATGGGTGACTTGGTTAGAAGCAAGTGTTGCCTCCAACCGGCTTGCTAAATTCCTTCTTACAACTCTTTCGATTTCCGGTTCGTAGACTAACGGTGAAGTCCTCCCGGAATTTCGCGTATGCATGCACTACCTGTAACCTGCACAAGTAACACACCCCGCGTAACAAAGAAAAAGACAAAATCCAAAAAGGAAATTATGCAAATTAAACAGTTAATCACACAAATTCAAGCAATATCCAAACACAAAGCGCACGCATTCCCCGGCAACGGCGCCAAAATTTGATCGGAGTGTCGTGCTCCGGTCAAAGATAATATTTATAAGCGCAAATTACGCTTAACTATGTGTTAGTGGTAGTAAGGGGTCGAACCACGAAGAGTATGTGGTTTGCGAGTGGATTCGATTGAATTAAAATGAAAGTCACAAATTATGAAGCTTGCTATAATGTTTTTGTATTTTTATTTAGTTGAAAAAGATGTGAATTGGTTTAATTGATTAAGGACTACTGATTAACGATTCCAAGAAAACTTGATTACTAAACAATAATGATAAAAAGGGTTCACTCCCGGTTTCAGTAATTGCCAACCTAGGGTTTCTACAAGTTTTAGATTCAACTCAATTGCATAACCATTAGCGGATTTAGTGTACCGTGACTTAGGTGCCAATAACTATCAACGTTTCGAAAAACGGACAAGAATGCACTTTGTAATCAACACAAGTAAAACCTAACCATGACAACGCATAACTACACAAAACCATTTCGCAAAGTCATAACTTTATAAGCGTCGACAATTTACGAATACGAAACAAATGTAAGCTATTGTCAATGGTTTCAAAAATCAACACAATTTGTCACAAAGTTGAAGCAAGAAACAATTCAAAACCCTAAATTAAACAACTACCTACACCGGGGTGAAACCAAGGTGATTAGCCGCTCATGGTTGATGAAACTTGATCACCGGATGTTTGGAACTTGACTTGGGTCATCTTGAAGCTTGAACAATGGTGGAATGGCGGATGATTAGGGTTTGTAGAGTGATGGTTGTGAATGAAGGTGATTTTGTGATTTTTCGGTTGATGATAATGATGTTGTAGATGAAGTGGAGATGATTGATGGATTGGAGATGAATGGTGATCAAGATGATCCTCAATTGTGGCTCCAAGAATGATTCAAAACCAAGAGAGATGTGTAACTCCCGAGTTTAATGCAGCAAGGACCAATATAATCGTTTCCTTCAACCAAATATCAAATTCTCGCGTTTCAGCAAATCACAACCCGTCACCGACGGCTTGGGGCCCGTCGGTGACGGCCTCCCAATATCTTTCTTTCTTCTGACGGCTTGATCTCCTGGTTACGCGAAACCTGGCCGACTGGGTTATCTAGAGCCTGTTCCGGACGAACCTATACCTGTCGGCGACGACTTCTCAATATCTGCTTCTCCAATTTTCACTTCTTACACTCCTGGTTGATCCGTAACGCGTCCCGGTTGTCTTGTTTTCGACCCGGTGACTCGTAAAGCTCCCAAAAAGCTCCTTAAACTCCATCAAACCTGCAAAACACATTTTTAATTAAGAGTAGGCTAGTTGGAATTAAAACTCCTGTAAAAACACTAAGTTACACAATTACGAACACCGGTTTTCAACCACGTATCAGGTTGTATTGGTGGCATTGGTGGTGGTGGCGTGGTGTTCCAAGTACATGTGCCAAAATATTGTCTACTTTGTCCTCGATGGGTTGCCCATTCAGGAATTCATGGTTTTGTTTTCACCCGACGAGTTGTTCGCCAAGGAAAAACGCGTCTTGGTAGAGAAGGTTTCCACCCCCTTATAAAAAAGGTTTCGTTTTCCTTCTCAACCGATGTGGGACTCACATCTCCATCCCCCTTATGGAGCCCAGCGTCCTCGCTGGCACACCGACAAAGTCCTTGGCTATGATATCATTTGAAATAGCCCAAGTAAAATGTGCCAAGATATTTGTCCATTTCCCTCAATGGCTTACCCATCCAAGAACTCACGGTTATTTTTACTTGACGAGCTGCTCGTTGTAACGCTTCACATTCCAGCACTTCCCATATTTAGAAATATGTATTCGTATTTCTATTTTTGGAAACTTTAAATCATATTCTATTTTCAACCCTTGTAATCTCGAGACTTTGATCATAATGGAAATACCTTTTATACATACACATGTTATACATATACTTGTTATATACGCGATACATCATCAATTACATGCTTATGTGTGAAACCAATACTTATAATGCTCAATACTATCATACATGCATACAATATACTTATGTTATGCTTACACATGTTACACATACTTAGTATACACTAAAACGAAACCCATAAACCAAAATCCACCCTTTGGGCCGAAGGTGCACTAAGGCAACCTTCGTGGCCACCTTCGTCGTCCAAACGCACGAAGGTGACCCTCGTGGCCACCTTCGCCTCCCAGACACACGAAGGAGTGACCTTCGTGGTCACTTTCATCCTTCAAGTGCATGAAGATGCACGAAAGTGCCACCTTCGTGGACACCTTCACGTGACGACGCTGATGACAGAACTTCGGCACGGATTCAGAGCAGAATGTGTTTTTAAAACACTCCTTTTCACCTTTTTCAACTTCCAACTATCACCTAACTTCATTTATTACCTAAACCCTAATCCCGCCTTATAAATAGGTTTCTTTCACACCTTTTAAACACTTTCCACACATTTAATATTCTCTCAAACTCCCAAATTCTCTCAAAAACCTCAAACATTTTCCAAAAGTTTGCCATGGCAAACTAAGGTGGAACCTCATCACATTTGAGGTCCAAAGTAGTTATAAAATTCTATTTTGAAACATCTTTTTATTACTTGCATATGTGACTTGAAACTTGATGGAATCTTGCACCCACCTTGCTCTCAACTAAGCTCATAGTTGTGGGTTTTTGTTGTGGTTGATTTCCACAAGCAACAAGGCTCAAAACCTATAAACATTTATGCCCTAAGAGTCCCAAGTGACTTTAAAAGTGTTGGAACCATCCAAGCTTTCAACCTTCAATGTTGAAAGACTTGTGTTTTGATGAAGGTTTAAACCATGGAAGCCTTGGCTTTCCAAACTTGTTCCACTACCTCACTTTGTAACACCCCGAAATCGGGTTTGGTGATTAAACCCCGTTAATACTAAAGACGGGAAAGTACCGTTAGTGGTAAAAGTAAACCGGCAAATATTAGGAATAAATTGAATAATCATAATATTTATTTAAAGTGAATAAGAGCTTTCAAGAAAAAAAATAGGATGGATAAAAGGCCGATTTAACGGGACTTAAAGTAAAACGGGTTATGTTTTCCCGAACCTACTAAACTGACTAGGAAATAAATAACCTAGTTAGTTGGTTGTCTTGTTTTAAAGAATGAATAAAGTTAAATTGCCAAAGATATAAGCTAAATAAAAGTGGAGGGGCCTATGTTGTTAAAATTGAAACCTTCTTTCATAAACAAGATTAAAAATAAACCAAACACACCCAAAAAGGGGTGTCTGGTCGATCAAGAAACAGGGGGCGACCAAGAGCTCCCCTTCAATCCCTAGTTTCACAAAAAATTGATCAATTGGAGGTTCAATTCAGTCCCAAATCAAGTTCTAAACACGAATTAGTGATCACCTCACTGAAGGGATCACAAGGTATGCAAAATTCTAGTATTTTGATTCATCTAAAGTTCTAGGTTAATTGTGAAAAACTGAAATTTAGCTTGATTATGTCTTGCATGGATGAAATTAGAAGTAATATGGCATCTAGGGATAAACCCTAGATGATTTCTGGTTAAAATCTAGCATTATGCTTGTGGGGTTTATAATCACCATTAGTGAGTTTGTAGAAACTAAATAAACACTAGAATTATGGTTCTTATTCTAGTGAAATCGGAATTCATGTGGTGAATCTGAAATTTATTGATGTTAAGATTTAGTATAGATTTGTTAATTGAAGTGAATATAGAGGAAAATAACATGTCAAGAACCTAGTAATGATTATGTAAAATCTGACCCGCTGGGTGTTTGTTGAAACGCCTAAGTGAGGATTAAAGTATTAATAATCGAACAAAAACGCAGATTTGCGATATCATAATGAATCATGATAAATGGTTGTAAAAAGGGTTCTAAATTGGCTATGAATGGAACTCTTTAGGCGAGGAATCCGGATCATCAAGTGGACAAGCCGGTGGAAATACGCGTTTGAAAAAGGTGCTTAAAAGGTACGTAACTACGGTTCCGTTACGTTATGCTTGATTCCATATTCTAGCTAGTAGACTTTAAATTAGCATAGTTCATGAAATTGGCATTTACTTGAAGTGATGAAGATCACTAGGTAAATAAACGGTCAAAAGGTGAAATTATCACCCATTGACAATATTGTCTAATGGTTTGTCGAGTTATATGTTATAGGAATAAATAGCAAACGGATAAGTACATCGCTATTGTTTAGCGGTTACGAAGGTAAGGTATTGAAACGGGTCAATATATTGATCCGATCCAGGTATGTATAATAACACAACTCATCATGTAGAATTTGGAGTTCTATAAGAGTTAGACAATGTTAAAGTGTAGATATTCGGTTATCTTTAAGGTAAACCGAATAAATTATGTTCATGGTGTTTTAGAAGCATATGGGTTTATAAATAAGATTATAGTTAAAAGGGTTGGATTTTGGGTCAATCAAGTATTTAAAGGACTCTTGTAGTTAAAGAAGGATGAAAATTGACCAAATTGCCCTTGTAAGTTAATTCGGACGAACGACCCTTAAAGGTGGTTCGGAAATAAGTTTTATGATTACATAAATGCTTAGGATAAGTTAGATAGTGAAAAACATAAATTCTTGGGTCGAAGGGCTTTATATGAGTCTTTGCCGTAAAATGGTAATCCGAGGGGTAAAACTCGGAACATATAGATATCCACATTAAACCCAATACATATATAGTTGTAGTGGGATATTACTTGAGGAGAAATGTAGGAATAAGATGCTAGAAATGAATGAAAGCGATTTCAAGCTTTAAAGTGCTTAAATACCCTTAACGGGTCGAAATAAGCATACGAATGAAAACGGGTTTAAAGTGTGTAATAAACCTATGATTAGAACCTAAAATGGTAGATAACATTAATTGAAGAAGTGTTTGTGATGTAGGAATCAAACAAATACGTTTGTATGATAAAATGCGTAAACGGGTCAAATTTTTGTAAAAAGGTAATAAGCCAAAGCCATGAAAGTTTCAAAATTTATTAAGCCGGATGTCGGATTTTAACTCCATATGATGGAGAATCAAATTACAATCACGTAGGAAGAAACGGTAGGTCAAACGGATAAGCGGATTGAAAGATACGAAAGTTTTTGTGTCAATAAACGGCAAAATGGAAGAAGCTGATGCAGGGGCCACCGTAACTTACGGTGGGTACCGTAAGTTACGGTGGAGGCTGAATCCTTTACGGCAGTTCTCCACTGCCTTACGGTGGGGAAATTCTCAAACAGAGACCACCGTAACTTACGGTGTCACCGTAAGTTACGGTGGAGGCCAAAGTGAGGCCATTGTTTTTTGATCAAGAGATTTACATTGTGATTTCTTTCCATTATCATTTATCTTGTCTTGTACCGTTATTTGAATTATCAAAAACTAACTTTAAGTTGGTTTTGAGCACAGGTGTATATCGAGAGCCCGGATGAAGATCAGGCGTCGAGCAAGAACCAAACACGTGTTAAATAAAGCTTCCGCAAGTTGTTCCGTCGTTATTCTAAAGTGGCGAATTAATTCATATTATGTTATATCACTTTAAATCGTTAAAAGTTTTTAACAAGTCCGTATTTTCAGTATAAGTGAGTATAATTTCTTGATTATGAGTTATAAATTATACGATAAACGTTAAATTATAACAAGGGTGTTACAAGTTGGTATCAGAGCCTTGGTTTAAGAGATTCAAGTATGGTGGGAAAAATACGCTTGGACTTAAACCTTATGCTCTTAATAAAGATTGGTGTTCGGTTCGAGGCTTGATCGCAAATCCGGTAAGTACATGTATGTTAATAGTTTAACTAAAGTGTTGTAAACAACACATAGGGCTATCGTGTGATACACGTTACCCCAATTAAAAGGATTGATATGGTTGATGAAAATATGCGCGTTGACGCGTATGGTAGAAAAAGCCTTGTATTATAATACGGGCGATTATTGAAGTTGACATTACTAACTCTTGAGAATGTTTTAGATTGAAGGACACTCGCATATGAAGATAGCGAGAGTTTAACACATCGTGGATTTGATAGAAGAACGGTCCAAAGTACAAAAAATATAGCACGCTCACCAATGACCTAAATCGCACAACAATTGCGAATAAGTTAATGGCAAGGAGAGCATGTTAGAGCAAGCATTACCAGGTGCACATTTTAAATTTAATTGCACAAATAGTAATATGCAACAGATATGTAGAAATTGAAAGTTGCATATGTAGATTAAAAACTTGGAGAAACCCGAATAGAAAACGTATTCGGGATATTGTTTCCAAGAGAAATAAATAGAGGTGTTACTTACATGGGGTGTGATGTGAAAGTTAAAAAAGGGTCATGTATGTCATGTGTTGATCGCCTACTCTGGCCAAGTAGGTATTGAACACATGATACCACGAACTTTTTATGATGGACATGCCTACATCCGATGTAGTAAGGACGGGATGAATGGGACTAACTTAAAAAGTACCCAAATGAAACAAATGAACAACATAGTTGATAATAATGTAAACGCGCAGCCGGGTGACGGAAGCGAATTACATTAGGATAATGAGCCCGAGAGATGGATATCGCTAAGTTAATTAAACTAGTGGATATAACGAGATTACGTTATTTCAAGTCGCATTATGTCATGTAAGATACGTAGATGATTAATAACCAAAAGGATATTACCATACTTTTCTGGTAATACTAACAATCGGTTAAAGTATGAGAAATGCTTAATTGATTATCGAGAGCAAATGCATGGAGTTAAACTCGATAATTTAGGTAAGAAAAAGGTTTCGGGGACGAAACCTCTTTAAGGGGGGTAGACTTGTAACACCCCGAAATCGGGTTTGGTGATTAAACCCCGTTAATACTAAAGACGGGAAAGTACCGTTAGTGGTAAAAGTAAACCGGAAAATATTAGGAATAAATTGAATAATCCTAATATTTATTTAAAGTGAATAAGAGCTTTCAAGAAAAAAAAATAGGATGGATAAAAGGCCGATTTAACGGGACTTAAAGTAAAACGGGTTATGTTTTCCCGAACCTACTAAACTGACTAGGAAATAAATAACCTAGTTAGTTGGTTGTCTTGTTTTAAAGCATGAATAAAGTTAAATTGCCAAAGATATAAGCTAAATAAAAGTGGAGGGGCCTATGTTGTTAAAATTGAAACCTTCTTTCATAAACAAGATTAAAAATAAACCAAACACACCCAAAAAGGGGTGTCTGGTCGATCAAGAAACAGGGGGCGACCAAGAGCTCCCCTTCAATCCCTAGTTTCACAAAAAATTGATCAATTGGAGGTTCAATTCAGTCCCAAATCAAGTTCTAAACACGAATTAGTGATCACCTCACTGAAGGGATCACAAGGTATGCAAAATTCTAGTATTTTGATTCATCTAAAGTTCTAGGTTAATTGTGAAAAACTGAAATTTAGCTTGATTATGTCTTGCATGGATGAAATTAGAAGTAATATGGCATCTAGGGATAAACCCTAGATGATTTCTGGTTAAAATCTAGCATTATGCTTGTGGGGTTTATAATCACCATTAGTGAGTTTGTAGAAACTAAATAAACACTAGAATTATGGTTCTTATTCTAGTGAAATCGGAATTCATGTGGTGAATCTGAAATTTATTGATGTTAAGATTTAGTATAGATTTGTTAATTGAAGTGAATATAGAGGAAAATAACATGTCAAGAACCTAGTAATGATTATGTAAAATCTGACCCGCTGGGTGTTTGTTGAAACGCCTAAGTGAGGATTAAAGTATTAATAATCGAACAAAAACGCAGATTTGCGATATCATAATGAATCATGATAAATGGTTGTAAAAAGGGTTCTAAATTGGCTATGAATGGAACTCTTTAGGCGAGGAATCCGGATCATCAAGTGGACAAGCCGGTGGAAATACGCGTTTGAAAAAGGTGCTTAAAAGGTACGTAACTACGGTTCCGTTACGTTATGCTTGATTCCATATTCTAGCTAGTAGACTTTAAATTTGCATAGTTCATGAAATTGGCATTTACTTGAAGTGATGAAGATCACTAGGTAAATAAACGGTCAAAAGGTGAAATTATCACCCTTTGACAATATTGTCTAATGGTTTGTCGAGTTACATGTTATAGGAATAAATAGCAAACGGATAAGTACATCGCTATTGTTTAGCGGTTACGAAGGCAAGGTATTGAAACGGGTCAATATATTGATCTGATCCAGGTATGTATAATAACACAACTCATCATGTAGAATTTGGAGTTCTATAAGAGTTAGACAATGTTAAAGTGTAGATATTCGGTTATCTTTAAGGTAAACCGAATAAATTATGTTCATGGTGTTTTAGAAGCATATGGGTTTATAAATAAGATTATAGTTAAAAGGGTTGGATTTTGGGTCAATCAAGTATTTAAAGGACTCTTGTAGTTAAAGAAGGATGAAAATTGACCAAATTGCCCTTGTAAGTTAATTCGGACGAACGACCCTTAAAGGTGGTTCGGAAATAAGTTTTATGATTACATAAATGCTTAGGATAAGTTAGATAGTGAAAAACATAAATTCTTGGGTCGAAGGGCTTTATATGAGTCTTTGCCGTAAAATGGTAATCCGAGGGGTAAAACTCGGAACATATAGATATCCACATTAAACCCAATACATATATAGTTGTAGTGGGATATTACTTGAGGAGAAATGTAGGAATAAGATGCTAGAAATGAATGAAAGCGATTTCAAGCTTTAAAGTGCTTAAATACCCTTAACGGGTCGAAATAAGCATACGAATGAAAACGGGTTTAAAGTGTGTAATAAACCTATGATTAGAACCTAAAATGGTAGATAACATTAATTGAAGAAGTGTTTGTGATGTAGGAATCAAACAAATACGTTTGTATGATAAAATGCGTAAACGGGTCAAATTTTTGTAAAAAGGTAATAAGCCAAAGCCATGAAAGTTTCAAAATTTATTAAGCCGGATGTCGGATTTTAACTCCATATGATGGAGAATCAAATTACAATCACGTAGGAAGAAACGGTAGGTCAAACGGATAAGCGGATTGAAATATACGAAAGTTTTTGTGTCAATAAACGGCAAAATGGAAGAAGCTGATGCAGGGGCCACCGTAACTTACGGTGGGTACCGTAAGTTACGGTGGAGGCTGAATCCTTTACGGCAGTTCTCCACTGCCTTACGGTGGGGAAATTCTCAAACAGAGACCACCGTAACTTACGGTGTCACCGTAAGTTACGGTGGAGGCCAAAGTGAGGCCATTGTTTTTTGATCAAGAGATTTACATTGTGATTTCTTTCCATTATCATTTATCTTGTCTTGTACCGTTATTTGAATGATCAAAAACTAACTTTAAGTTGGTTTTGAGCACAGGTGTATATCGAGAGCCCGGATGAAGATCAGGCGTCGAGCAAGAACCGAACACGTGTTAAATAAAGCTTCCGCAAGTTGTTCCGTCGTTATTCTAAAGTGGCGAATTAATTCATATTATGTTATATCACTTTAAATCGTTAAAAGTTTTTAACAAGTCCGTATTTTCAGTATAAGTGAGTATAATTTCTTGATTATGAGTTATAAATTATACGATAAACGTTAAATTATAACAAGGGTGTTACAAGTTGGTATCAGAGCCTTGGTTTAAGAGATTCAAGTATGGTGGGAAAAATACGCTTGGACTTAAACCTTATGCTCTTAATAAAGATTGGTGTTCGGTTCGAGGCTTGATCGCAAATCCGGTAAGTACATGTATGTTAATAGTTTAACTAAAGTGTTGTAAACAACACATAGGGCTATCGTGTGATACACGTTACCCCAATTAAAAGGATTGATATGGTTGATGAAAATATGCGCGTTGACGCGTATGGTAGAAAAAGCCTTGTATTATAATACGGGCGATTATTGAAGTTGACATTACTAACTCTTGAGAATGTTTTAGATTGAAGGACACTCGCATATGAAGATAGCGAGAGTTTAACACATCGTGGATTTGATAGAAGAACGGTCCAAAGTACAAAAAATATAGCACGCTCACCAATGACCTAAATCGCACAACAATTGCGAATAAGTTAATGGCAAGGAGAGCATGTTAGAGCAAGCATTACCAGGTGCACATTTTAAATTTAATTGCACAAATAGTAATATGCAACAGATATGTAGAAATTGAAAGTTGCATATGTAGATTAAAAACTTGGAGAAACCCGAATAGAAAACGTATTCGGGATATTGTTTCCAAGAGAAATAAATAGAGGTGTTACTTACATGGGGTGTGATGTGAAAGTTAAAAAAGGGTCATGTATGTCATGTGTTGATCGCCTACTCTGGCCAAGTAGGTATTGAACACATGATACCACGAACTTTTTATGATGGACATGCCTACATCCGATGTAGTAAGGACGGGATGAATGGGACTAACTTAAAAAGTACCCAAATGAAACAAATGAACAACATAGTTGATAATAATGTAAACGCGCAGCCGGGTGACGGAAGCGAATTACATTAGGATAATGAGCCCGAGAGATGGATATCGCTAAGTTAATTAAACTAGTGGATATAACGAGATTACGTTATTTCAAGTCGCATTATGTCATGTAAGATACGTAGATGATTAATAACCAAAAGGATATTACCATACTTTTCTGGTAATACTAACAATCGGTTAAAGTATGAGAAATGCTTAATTGATTATCGAGAGCAAATGCATGGAGTTAAACTCGATAATTTAGGTAAGAAAAAGGTTTCGGGGACGAAACCTCTTTAAGGGGGGTAGACTTGTAACACCCCGAAATCGGGTTTGGTGATTAAACCCCGTTAATACTAAAGACGGGAAAGTACCGTTAGTGGTAAAAGTAAACCGGCAAATATTAGGAATAAATTGAATAATCCTAATATTTATTTAAAGTGAATAAGAGCTTTCAAGAAAAAAAAATAGGATGGATAAAAGGCCGATTTAACGGGACTTAAAGTAAAACGGGTTATGTTTTCCCGAACCTACTAAACTGACTAGGAAATAAATAACCTAGTTAGTTGGTTGTCTTGTTTTAAAGCATGAATAAAGTTAAATTGCCAAAGATATAAGCTAAATAAAAGTGGAGGGGCCTATGTTGTTAAAATTGAAACCTTCTTTCATAAACAAGATTAAAAATAAACCAAACACACCCAAAAAGGGGTGTCTGGTCGATCAAGAAACAGGGGGCGACCAAGAGCTCCCCTTCAAGCCCTAGTTTCACAAAAAATTGATCAATTGGAGGTTCAATTCAGTCCCAAATCAAGTTCTAAACACGAATTAGTGATCACCTCACTGAAGGGATCACAAGGTATGCAAAATTCTAGTATTTTGATTCATCTAAAGTTTTAGGTTAATTGTGAAAAACTGAAATTTAGCTTGATTATGTCTTGCATGGATGAAATTAGAAGTAATATGGCATCTAGGGATAAACCCTAGATGATTTCTGGTTAAAATCTAGCATTATGCTTGTGGGGTTTATAATCACCATTGTAGGTGATTAGTGAGTTTGTAGAAACTAAATAAACACTAGAATTATGGTTCTTATTCTAGTGAAATCTGAATTCATGTGGTGAATCTGAAATTTATTGATGTTAAGATTTAGTATAGATTTGTTAATTGAAGTGAATATAGAGGAAAATAACATGTCAAGAACCTAGTAATGATTATGTAAAATCTGACCCGCTAGGTGTTTGTTGAAACGCCTAAGTGAGGATTAAACTATTAATAATCGGACAAAAACGCAGATTTGCGATATCATAATGAATCATGATAAATGGTTGTAAAAAGGGTTCTAAATTGGTTATGAATGGAACTCTTTAGGCAAGGAATCCGGATCGTCAAGTGGATAAGCCGGTGGAAATACGCGTTTGAAAAAGGTGCTTAAAAGGTACGTAACTACGGTTCCGTTACGTTATGCTTGATTCCGTATTCTAGCTAGTAGACTTTAAATTAGCATAATTCATGAAATTGGCATTTACTTGAAGTGATGAAGATCACTAGGTAAATAAACGGTCAAAAGGTGAAATTATCACCCTTTGACAATATTGTCTAATGGTTTGTCGAGTTACATGTTATAGGAATAAATAGCAAACGGATAAGTACATCGCTATTGTTTAGCGGTTACGAAGGCAAGGTATTGAAACGGGTCAATATATTGATCCGAGCCAGGTATGTATAATAACACAACTCATCTTGTAGAATTTGGAGTTCTATAAGAGTTAGACAATGTTAAAGTGTAGATATTCGGTTATCTTTAAGGTAAACCGAATAATTTGAATTATGTTCATGGTGTTTTAGAAGCATATGGGTTTATAAATAAGATTATAGTTAAAAGGGTTGGATTTTGGGTCAATCAAGTATTTAAAGGACTCTTGTAGTTAAAGAAGGATGAAAATTGACCAAATTGCCCTTGTAAGTTAATTCGGACGAACGACCCTTAAAGGTGGTTCGGAAATAAGTTTTATGATTACATAAATGCTTAGGATAAGTTAGATAGTGAAAAACATAAATTCTTGGGTTGAAGGGCTTTATATGAGTCTTTGCCGTAAAATGGTAATCCGAGGGGTAAAACTCGGAACATATAGATATCCACATTAAACCCAATACATATATAGTTGTAGTGGGATATTACTTGAGGAGAAATGTAGGAATAAGATGCTAGAAATGAATGAAAGCGATTTCAAGCTTTAAAGTGCTTAAATACCCTTAACGGGTCGAAATAAGCATACGAATGAAAACGGGTTTAAAGTGTGTAATAAACCTATGATTAGAACCTAAAATGGTAGATAACATTAACTGAAGAAGTGTTTGTGATGTAGGAATCAAACAAATACGTTTGTATGATAAAATGCGTAAACGGGTCAAATTTTTGTAAAAAGGTAATAAGCCGAAGCCATGAAAGTTTCATAATTTATTAAGCCGGATGTCGGATTTTAACTCCATATGATGGAGAATCAAATTACAATCACGTAGGAAGAAACGGTAGGTCAAACGGATAAGCGGATTGAAAGATACGAAAGTTTTCGTGTCAATAAACGGCAAAATGGAAGAAGCTGATGCAGGGGCCACCGTAACTTACGGTGGGTACCGTAAGTTACGGTGGAGGCTGAATCCTTTACGGCAGTTCTCCACTGCCTTACGGTGGGGAAATTCTCAAACAGAGACCACCGTAACTTACGGTGTCACCGTAAGTTACGGTGGAGGCCAAAGTAAGGCCATTGTTTTTGGATCAAGAGATTTACATTGTGATTTCTTTCCATTATCATTTATCTTGTCTTGTACCGTTATTTGAATTATCAAAAACTAACTTTAAGTTGGTTTTGAGCACAGGTGTATATCGAGAGCCCGGATGAAGATCAGGCGTCGAGCAAGAACCGAACACGTGTTAAATAAAGCTTCCGCAAGTTGTTCCGTCGTTATTCTAAAGTGGCGAATTAATTCATATTATGTTATATCACTTTAAATCGTTAAAAGTTTTTAACAAGTCCGTATTTTTAGTATAAGTGAGTATAATTTCTTGATTATGAGTTATAAATTATACGATAAACGTTAAATTATAACAAGGGTGTTACACACTTCTATGAACTTTTAGTTAGATTCATACACTAAATCTCAAAACAATTTCCAACAAAGGGACAAGACTACATCACGTCCCCAAACACTCTCCATGTTAGGGATGCACGCATCTAGCTTGCTCACTTGGTTGTTTTAAGATTTAGTAGTTTATGTAATTTTTCATTTTTAGTTCATATTCTTGACCAACCGAAATCATCAACAAAGTTCATGATTTTGTGCTTTGGTTAAACATATAATGAGGTTAAATGGATGTTCACCATCCTACCACCTTGCATGACCATTTTCATGGTTCCTTACTTTATATCCGTTTATGTTATTCTTTACATTCTAAATCCAGTTCGTTAATCGAACCCGCAACTCACACACCTTCGTTTCCCTTAAGGGTAACTTCGGTGTTCCAAACTCAAGAACTCTTCCAACTCACTTATGTGGAAATCTCTACACAAATAGTGAGTATACATGACCCTATTTTTTTCGTTTTCACACTTTTGGATGCAATATATATACCGTATTAAAACTCACATAAACACACTTATGCAAATACTTAATTCATACAAACGAATCCTTTATACATGCTTTATACGTTTGTACTTTAGAAATACATGCATGCTAGAAGCCATTCTTGCATTATATTTTTGTCATTAACTTCGTACGAGCCTAAGTTAACATGTATAGCGCTATAAGGGTAGCACACCACCCTTGTTGGGTCTATGTTAAGTAATCAACGGTCTTGTCGTTGAGTGGAATCTTTGGGCTGACAAGTATGTGATGCATGCTAGTTTATGCTATGTTTATGCCTTATTATACATTTGTGCCATGTGGATCTCGTTAACTTCTTTATACGTATGCAAGTACACTAAATATGTATGCTCACCAATGCTTTTGTGTTGACATGTTATTTTAATATATATATTGTAGGAACTTGATGTTGATGCGTTGAAAAAGAAATCTAATAGGAATGACTAGAAACACACTTAGTTAAATTTATATTTATATGGTTTAAATTGTTATGTTCGGATGTTGTACTTCCTTCGAAACAATGTAATTCCCCTTTATCATGAAATGAAAAATCGTTATTTTAAATATTTGTCACAATTAGTTGTTATGAAATCTTTTGCAATCTCGTTTTCGTCTCACTCTGATGTTTCCGTCATCGGTTGAATGTGACACTCGCCCAGGCAAAATACGTCTTGGTAGAGAAAGTTTACACCCCATGTAAGAGAAGCTTCATTCTCCTCCTCAACTAATGTGGGACTTACATCTTTAAAAATCCCAAAATGACACAACGGGCTCAACAGAAAAACATAAGTGTCTAAATTTGTTAAATATGAAATTTTATTAAATTCCTTGCTTCCAACTCTAGCATTTTATTATCACTCTTCACGCATTTCCCTTGTTCCCCTAAATACCTGCTTAAGAAATAAGAGAAAACAACAAAAAGAAACACGACTAGCGGACAATATCTTGACACGGTTTACTTGGGATGTTACAAATGGTAACAGAGGCAGGGGCCGGGCCGGTGTCTCAACGAGGACGCTAGGCTCCTTAAAGGGGTGGAGATGTAAGTCTTACATCGGTTGAGAAGGAGAACAAAACCTTCCTTATAAGGTGGTGGAAACCTTCTATACCAAAACGCATTTTGCCTGGGCGATCAAATCGTCAGTTGAAAACAAAACTGTGAGTTCTTGGATGAGCAACCCATCGTAGGCAACCGGACAATGTTACACACACACACAGAGGGGCAGGGGGTGTGTAAGTGTATTTTCTAAATAACGCGTTGTATAGATGTATATATATGTGTGTGTTCGTGCGTGTGTGTTTAAGCATTTATTTATTTATTATCTGCATTAAGAGGTTGTACCAAGGTTTAATATATTGTACTTTAGTTAAAAGGACACAAGTAACTCACATTTTTAATGAAGTTATGAGGATGAATGAAAATGATAAAAAAAATAATAAAAAAAAAAAAAAAAAAAAAAACTGAAGATTAGAAACACAAATGAAGAAAAAAACTATTTAGACTACAATAGTATACATGGTTAAACTAAACGAGTACACCAACTAAAATAACAATTTACTTTGTAGTATGTATAATGTTGAAAGATTTAAACTATTGATGGACCCCCTTAAAGAGATTGACTAGCTTTACCACTCGTACACACTATGAACAAAGAAATACAACTAAGCTATTGTATATTCCACAGTCAAATCTCATAGTGAAATTGGATAAGTTGATCATCTTGACAATTTATATAACTTCGACTTTTAGTTTTGGCTTGAATCACAACCTTATAAACGCCTCTCTTTAGAATACCCCACAAGTATGTGTTTGAGGTTTGGTTGAAATGAAAGATATTTTGAACACTTTAAGAATATCAATTAATAGTATTATGACCCAACTATACTAAGATGCAAACGAGACGTATTTCAACAAATAATTGAAGGTTAAGAACGCAAGTTTGTTATTTATCGAAAAATAATAAATATGCATTTAGCAAATATGTTTATGTTTTTAATTAGATTTGAACAATTTTTAAGCACTTTATTTTATGTGGCCTTTGGTTCCTACTATACCAGTATTCCTTAGTAAATGATTGAGGTATTGATATGACTTTTGGTTCCTATTATGCCATTATTCCTCACTAATACCTTAAAAAGTATATTGTACCAAATCAACCTTTTTTTTTTTTTTTTTTTTTTAAGGTAAACTTCATTAAAAGACGGCCGGCCTGACTAAAAAAAAAGCAGGACCGCACCACCCGAAATTACAACATATACATCGGAGATTTACACCATTCTTTCCATTCTAAATTCTTAAACTTAGACCTATTTTTAAACCAAAAAAAGGAAAACGACTTAACCTCCCCAACAATCTCTAGCCACTCCCCTTTTCCTTTTTCGAAAATCTTTTTGTTCCTAGCTCTTCAAATGCACCAACAAGCAATTATGATAATCCCACGAACAATCTCCTTCTCAGTAGCACCATTACCCGCAAAGTTGAAAACTTCCATGAGATCCTTGAAGCTGAACGCGAAAATAGGAGGGATGTTGGTCCAAGAATATCAACTAGGCTCGGTGGTGTACTTTGGTATCTATCTTCCGTTTTGCTCTATGTGGTTTAGTCATTTTAACGGTTTTGCTCAAATAGTTTAAAAATAGCCATTTCCTCCCTGATCTTTCGAGTTTGTCGCCAGTTTGCTCCCTAATCTTTCGAGTTTGTCGCCAGTTTCCTCCCTGATGGAGTTAGAGGCTGGGAGCAAAATGAAGATAAGTTAGAAAAATCAGGGAGGAAAATGGCTATTTTTAAACTATTAGAGCAAAACCGTTAAAAAGACCAAACCACAGGGAGCAAAACGGAAGTTTACTCTATAATTATATATGTACAAACTACAAAGATACTTTAATATAAATAACATTATTTAACTCTTTAAAATCTACGGTCCTCAAATTAAGAATAAAAAATTCGAACTAAAAACAACTAACAAATTTGGGTTTAGATAAATGAAAGAAAATAAAATATGTTCCTCAATTGGAAAGTTTGCAAAAAGTATATGCAAATGAGACATCGAATAACTGTCACTAAAATCACAGTAAAAAAGTAAACTTTTCAAAGTTAGCGTTGCTAATCTTCCTTTTGATTTATGACTTATGTGTGTTAAACATGAATATTAGATAGAACACATTTGATTTTCGACATAACAAACTATTGTTTCTTCTTACAATGTTATTTATAGCGCGTTTGCTAACGAAACTAAATGCCGTTAGTCGTGATGCATAGTTTATTAGTAGTATGGCTCTTAAAAGAGCGAACTGTGCAGTCGAGCTGATGAGGTGCCTTAAACGCCTACGGGACCCTCAGAGCGAGCTCCTCTTGCTTCGTTCTTGTATGGGTGTTGCTAAATTACTGTTTGGTCTTCGAACGTGTCAACCTTCTTTGGTCGGGGGAGCTGTCTTTGTTTTTGATGAAGGCCTCCGGGGAGCATTAGAGGATATTGTTGTTTGTGGGGGTGCCTTTTTTGGAGATCTCCAGTGGAGGTTGGCTTCTCTCTCGACCCGGTTCGGAGGCTTAGGGATTTTTACGGCCGAGGATGCCTCTTCATATGCTTTCGTGGCTTCAAGGGCCCAATCTTGGGGTTTAAAAGACCACATACTCCGAGAATGTGGTGGGGATGTTTTAGACTCTGATTACAGGAGTGCGTTGGACCTTTTGCATAGTTCTCTTCCCGACCTTGATATTGGCGGTTTCTACATTAAAGACACCGCCCCTCCTAAATCCCAGAAAATTCTGGCGAATGCCTTATATGGCGAAATTGTCAAGAGGTTTGAAGAGAAGTTTGTTTTATCCCCTCGGCAAAGAGCTGTGTTTGAATGTCTGCGTGCCCCACATGCTCAGGATTTTCTGTCTGTCGCACCTATTGAAGGCTTGGGGCAACACATGTCGGCTGTGGAATACCGTGCTATCCTTAGATACCGACTGATGATTCCTTTGTTTCCAGTTGACGAGCCATGTCCGGTATGCCGCAAAGCGTGTTTGGATTCTTTCGGCGAGCACGCGATCCACTGTAAAGAGCTACCAGGGTTTAAATATCGGCATGATTGGGTGAGAGATGTGTTATGTGATGTTCTTAAGCGGGCCGGGATCTCTGCCAAAAAGGAGGCTCCAGTAAATTTCCTGACTGACCCCTTAGAGGGGAGGTCCACTTTACGCCCGGCGGACATCCTTGTGTTTGGATGGGAAGGGGGAAAACACGCTTGTGTAGATCTAACTGGAGTCTCCCCCCATGTTGGGCTCAAGGACAAGGGCTTTGTCGTAGGGCAAGCGGTGCTCAAGGCAGAGGCGAGCAAAGTGGCAAAACATGAGAAAGCCTGCCTGGAGAATCAACATGTGTTTGTCCCGTTTGCGTTTGATACCTTTGGTGGCTTCGCTCCTGACGCTGTGCGACTTTTGAATCGGGTTCAAAAAGTCGTTAATAGTAATTCTTCGTCGCTAAAGGTTTCAAACTTTGTATTTAGTAGAATTGGTTTTTCTATTCAAAAGGGAGTGGCGGCGCAACTTGTTGCCCGACTACCTGCCATTGCTTTGTAATTGCCCTTTTTCGTGTGGAATGATATCTGAAACTTAAAAAAAAATTGAAATTGTTTTTTCAGGGCCAACCCGTTAGGCTTTCCAATCTAGGCATGGGCCTAGGGCCATAAAAATCAAGGGCCTCCAATTTTTAGTAAGTTTTATATATTGTAAATGTTTTAGACCCAAATAAAGCAAAATTAAACCAGTCTTTTACTATAGGAGCCCAGATAAAAAATGTTAAGGAAAAAAGACCTACATTCAATGTCCAGTTTCGAAATTTAACTACAGACATAACTGCAGCAACCATTGACCATTCGACCCATCCCGAAGCTAGAAAAATAGATTTTATTTAAACATATACTACATCTATACAAAATATATAACTTTAAAAAAATAACTTTGCCAACTATAAACTTTTTAGTTTATAATTGCTGGTAGGAAAAGGGTTTTGTTACCAAATATGTTGTAAAAGATAATTTTACAAAAATACCTCCACTTTATAGTTTGTTTAGGATCTTTAAAAACGTAGGAACACAGGGTGTTTTTGAAGTAAAAGAACATAAATATTCGGTGGTTGAAAAGATTCCAGATTCAATTATATCAACACGTCCCACAATTGGCTTTACCGTTTTGGTATCGACATAACACAGCTTAAGGAGGAATTGGTTTGAACTTTTAAAAGAAAGAAGAAGGGTTTGTTGAGCAAAATAAAGAATCTAATAATTACTTTGAATCGTATATCATCTTTCTTTTATGATTAAAGAGAATGAAAAAGTTGTATATATAGGATAGCAACGAGACGGATTTGGGACATATATGATTAGTTCAGTCTCATATCGGACTGTAAAATCGTGTTCTATACCCGACTCAACATTTGTTAGGTATAGCTAGGCGGGTAATGCATGTCGGGTATCGAACATACCCATAGGTATCTGGTATAACCAAGGGTCTCTAATATGACTGATACTTTGCTAAAAAAATATATGTTGGGATTTCCATATACATTTTTCTTACCATAATATCTATTATATATTTTTAACAACTACAAAAAATAAAAATATTATAAAATACATACTCGTACTTAGACCACCCGTAGTGGCTGCCCAAATGGGCGTTTTTTGTGCTCAACATCGCCCAATCACGCCGACCAACCACTACACATGGGCGTGCTTGGCCCTTTTTTTGCGTGTTTTAAATCACGCTGTTGGGGCAATTTTTTGGCCAATCACATTTGAGCTTCGCTTTTTTGGTTGGTTTTTTTATTTATATTTAATTCTCTATACCCTTTTAACATACTGCCCACATCCCCAATACACCCATTTTAGAAAAAAAAACGCCCAATAATGCTCATTGCTGACTGTACTGCCACATGACGGAAAACGCCCAAGGGTGGGGGCATTATTCACCCTTACCACTACGCATGGTCTTATCATAATCACTATAAAAGGTTTTAAATATCTAAAAATATATAAAGTGAATGATGATATAAATCTCAAAAAAAATGAGTTAACACTTCGTATGGTAAACAACGTTAATAAATGCATTCAAAAATTGAGTTAACACTTCGTATGGTAAACAACGTTAATAAATGCATATTGCAAAATGAAAACCATAACATAACCATTTATAAGTAACTAAATTCTAATCAACATTATTTGGTTGGTTCTTTCTTTTTTTTTAAGTAAAGGTTCTTGTGAAAACAAAAAACACAGAGAAAATCGCTAATTATTTTTTCTAGATCATGTGATATACCCTTTATATTTATATCTATATCAGAGGTTACTTATGCTCAGGGTCGCAGTCTTGTAGGGGCCGGAGGGAGGGCGCCCGACTCTTCGAACTTTTTGCTCAGTAGTGTCCGGTATGTAGTTTTCGTATAGAATTTTTTAGGTATATACGTTTTCGACCCCCGGTCGGAAATCTCAAGCTACGCCACTGCTTATGCTTATAGTTATGAGTTGAGCGACACCATGATGGTGTATCCTTTTTGTTCTAAAGCAAGAACAACTGCTACCACGTGACCGCCACGTCAGCAGAGTAGATTTCCCCTTCAAGCCTCAAAAAGCGCGGGGTTAGAGGAGCGTGAAAGGGTGGCGTAGGACGACAGGTGCCATTCACTTATTTATTTAATTTATGTTAAAAAACAAACAAACCAACAAATCACCATGAGATTTCTCACGCCATTGTCACCATGCCGCCACCACGCCATCAGGGGCATACGATAGAGGGGGGGGGGGCACCCGACCCCCCGAACTTTTCGCTCATTGGTGTCTTATATGTAGTTTTCGTATAGAATATTTTAGGTATATACGTTTTCGACCCCCGCTTTATAATTTTTTTTAGGTATATACGTTTTCGACCCTCGGTCGGAAATCTCAAGCGTCGCCAATGCAGCACGCCATGGGATGAGGTGGTCACGCCCACATTGTACGGTCTAATAGTGGGGGGATGATGTCAAAAAGGTTGAAGCTATGACGATGATGTTGGAAGTTTAGTGTGAATGAAAGTCTCAAGTTGGTAATTCACCTTGTCCCACATCGGTGTGGGAGTGAAAAGATAGGCTATTTATAAGGTGAAACCTTAATGAAGCCTTTGAAGTCTTATGACATGTTTTACCACAAGTCCTACCCGCGCGCGCGCAGGGGGGTGCAAAAAATGGAACCGGATTTAGTTGAACTCGCGTGTGCCCGCACGTCCTGCGGACACGAATGCAGCTCCGAAAACCCGGGCCCGCGTGCGGCAGTTTTTTGCACTCAAGACTAATAACCGTTTTATTTTAATGAATGAGATTTAAAACTGAAACTGATGTGGTCTTTGAAAGGTTATTATTATCAGTTTCGAAACTGATGTAGTAATGACGTTATTTCAGTTTTAATTTCTGCAATGATGGCTGGAATTCGGTTATAATTTTGTGCCTATAAAACTAGATCAATCTGATCAGTTTAGACACAGAGAAACACAGCTTTTTCCTCTCTCTCGCAATCTCTGCAAACAGCATCTCTCCGGTTTATTTTCAGGCAAGTGTTCAAGTCCGGCAGTGCGCGGTGCTGCTTCGAACCGGCGTACCCTGGGAACAGACGACGAATATGTTTAAGGGAATTGTGTTAAACACAAGCCCGGTTCACTCGTTAACTGTTTCTTCGTTTTATTATTTCTGTTTCAGATTAATTTTGTAGTTCTTATCAGGAGCGGATTTCTAACAAACTTAAACAGATTCGATTACTGATTTGTTCATGCATTATGTTTATTTTCAGAATGGAATCCCAGCCGATGACTACTGTTGTTTCTGCTGTCATGACCAGTGTTGTTTCTGCGGTCATGACCTCTGCTGTTACCGTCACTACCGGTCTGCTGACACCACTGCCTAATGCAGTGTCGCATGCTGAGAAACCAGAGAAATTCAGTGGTGTGAATTTCAAACAGTGGCAACAAAAGATGTTCTTTTATCTGACCACGTTGAATCTGGCAAGGTTCCTGACTGAACCAAAACCCCATGTTGATGAAGGGGATTTGGATACTCAAACTGTGAGTGCGATGCATGCTTGGAATCATTCGGATTTCCTGTGCCGCAATTTTATTTTGAATGGTTTGGTGGACACATTGTATAATGTGTATTGCAAAGCCAAGACTGCCAAAGAATTATGGGAGTCGTTGGATCGCAAATACAAAACAGAAGATGCGGGCACTAACAAATTCGTGGTGGCTAAGTTCTTGGACTTTAAAATGATAGATGCTAAAACTGTCATGAGCCAAGTCCAAGAATTGCAAGTTATTCTTCATTATATTCATGCGGAAGGAATGGTCCTCAGCGAGACATTCCAAGTTGCGGCAATGATTGAAAAACTGCCACCAAGTTGGGTTGATTTCAAGAACTATCTCAAGCATAAGCGAAAGGAGATGACCATTGAAGATCTTGTTGTTCGTCTTCGGATTGAAGAAGATAACAAAGTGGCCCTAAAAAGGTTGATGGTCCTTAAACTGTGAAGGCCAATCTTGTTGAACATGGGCAATCTTCGAAGGGAAAAAACAGTGGAAAGGGCGGAAAGAAAAGTCATGGGAAACGCTCCAACCTTGGTCCTAAGGGGGGAGTTGGGAAAAAGAAGTTCCTTGGAACTTGTTACAATTGTCAAAAGCAAGGCCACAAGGCTAGCGAATGCAAGCTTCCCAAGAAGAAGGAAAATGCTCAACAAGTGAACATGGTAGATGAAGTCGATAAGCTTGTTGCCATGGTCACGGACCTCTCGATTTTGGTCACGGAAGTGAATATAGTTGGGCAAAATAACAAGGATTGGTGGGTCGATACGGGAGCTACCCGACATGTGTGCTTTGACAAAAGCCTTTTCAACACCTTCAAGGAGGTGACTAATGGAGAAAAGGTTTTCATGGGAAATTCTGCCACGGCGGAAATAAAAGGCGAGGGTAACGTTGTTTTGAAGATGACTTCTGGAAAAGAACTCACATTGTCCAATGTGTTGTATGTTCCAGAAATTCGTAAGAACCTTGTTTCGGGGTGGCAATTGAACAAGTTTGGGTTCAAAATGGTGATTGAGTCGGATAAGGTCGTGTTGACCAAAAATGGTGTGTATGTTGGTAAGGGCTATGCCCTAAATGGAATGTTTAAACTCAATGTAATTGTCGTGAATGCAATGAAAGAAAACGCTACTAGTTCTACTTACTTGATTGAGTCTTCTAATTTTTGGCATGGTAGACTAGGTCACGTAAATTATAATTCCATTCATCGTTTAATCAAACTTGATTGCATACCAACATTCGATATCGACTCAATTAATAAATGTGAAACTTGCATAGAAGCAAAACAAACGAAATCGTCATTCAAAAAGGTGGAGCGAATCGCCGAACCCCTCGAGATGATCCACACTGATGTGTGTGATCTAAAAGCAATTCCTACTCGTGGTGGGAACAAGTAATTCATCACGTTCATTGACGTTAGTACAAGGTATTGCTATGTGTACTTACTTAAGAGTAAGGACGAGGCTATTGACAAGTTTATCTTGTTCAAAGCCGAAGTTGAGAATCAACTAAATCGGAAAATCAAAATTGTAAGGAGCGACCGAGGAGGTGAATATGTTTCACCTTTTAGTGACGTATGTGCAAAAAGTGGAATCATCCACGAACTCACAGCTCCTTATTCCCCTCAATCAAATGGCATAGCGGAACGGAAAAATCGTACCTTGAAAGAAATGATGAATGCCATGATGATAAGCTCCGGTGTAAACCAAAACATGTGGGGGGAAGCAATCTTATCGGCAAATTATGTGTTGAACATGATACCCAATAAGAAAAAGGATGTAACGCCTTACGAATTATGGACGGGAAAGAAAGCACCATATAAATCCTTGAAAGTATGGGGGTGTCTAGCTAAGGTGGTGGTCACACCACCTAAGCGCCTACTAATAGGTCCCAAAACGGTGGATTGTGTACTTATAGGATACACCCGTCCTTATGGTCCTTATCATTTTATTGTGCATGATTCCAAGAATCCTGGAATATGCAAAGGCACCATAATCGAATCTAAGGATGCAACGTGGTTTGAACATGTGTTCCCATGCTTAGATAGAAGTGAACCGAGTTCTTCTAGACCGGTTGAGGAAATTGTTCCCGGGGGTGTAGTTGAAAACGATGAACCTCGAGAGCAATCTAAGAATGAGGAAGTTGAAATCAGGAAAAGTAAACGGCAAAGGACTGAAAAATCCTTTGGTCCTGAGTTTCTTACCTATATGGTAGAAGATGAACCTCAAACATACCAACAAGCGGTACATTCCTCAGAAGGACCTCAGTGGAGGGAGGCAATCAAAAGTGAGATAGACTCTATCTTACAGAACCATACTTGGGAACTAGTGGATCTTCCTCAAGGATGTAAACCACTAGGATATCGATGGATCTTCAAGAAGAAGACGAAACCAGATGGAACCATCGATAAGTACAAAGCAAGGTTGGTGATCAAAGGATATAAACAACGAGAAGGTTTAGATTACTTTGATACATATTCGTCAGTTACGCGAATAACATCCATCAGGTTGGTGCTTGCCATTGCCGCCATTAGAAATTTGGAAGTTCACCAAATGGATGTGAAAACAGCTTTCTTGAATGGAATTCTAGAGGAAGAAATCTACATGGAGCAACCCGAAGGCTTCACAGCTATTGGGCAAGAAAAGAAAGTGTGTAAACTTGTGAAATCCTTATATGGATTGAAGCAAGCTCCAAAACAATGGCATCAAAAGTTTGATCATGTCATGCTTGATGCTGGGTTCAAAATCAATGAATGTGATAAGTGTGTGTATGTGAAGGACACATCTGATGGATATGTCATTTTGTGTCTATATGTAGATGATATGCTCATTGCTGGAAGCGATGACAAAATCATAAAATCTACAAAGAACATGCTAAAAGCAAGATTTGACATGAAAGATATGGGTCTTGCGGATGTGATTTTGGGGGTCAAAATCACGCGAATCCAAAGTGGACTCGTTTTAAGTCAATCCCACTATGTGGACAAAATTCTTGAGAAGTTCAATGCAAATGACTCTAATGACGCTAGAACTCCACTTGACACAAGTCAACATCTAGCCAAGAATAGAGGTGAACCCGTAAACCAATTGGAATACTCAAGAATTATTGGTAGCTTGATGTATCTTATGAGTTGTACTAGGCCAGACATAGCATTTGTTGTGAGCAAGCTAAGTAGATACACAAGCAACCCAAGTTCAATGCATTGGAACTGTATCACTCGGTTGCTTAGCTACTTAAGATACACTCGGGAATACGGGTTGCATTATAACAGATATCCAGCAGTTATAGAAGGACACTGCGATGCAAATTGGATATCTGACACGAATGATTCCAGAGCAACAAGTGGGTATGTATTCACACTTGGAGGTGCAGCGATATCGTGGAAATCATCAAAACAAACGGTTATTGCTAGATCCACGATGGAATCTGAGTTCATCGCTTTAGATAAAGCAGGTGAAGAGGCAGAATGGCTACGTCAATTTGTTGAGGATATACCAAGATGGCCTAAGCCGGCAACGGCCATTTGTATACATTGTGATAGCCAATCGGCACTTGGCAGAGCTCGTAGCACAATGTATAATGGTAGGAACAGACATATCAGACGTAGACATAATACGATACGACAACTAATCTCTACAGGAATTATCACTGTTGACTACGTGAGGTCAAAGGATAATATTGCGGATCCGCTGACAAAAGGCCTAAGTAGAGAGTTAGTACAGACGTCGTCCATGGGAATGGGACTGAAGCCCTTGAAAAATGAAGTTCATATGATGGAAACCTAACTCAATAGATTGGAGATCCCAAGAATTGAGTTCAATAGGAAAACCTAATTGTATGAATAAACAAGGTCACTGTGGGGGGGATAACCCTACGCATTTAATAAGGTAGTTTATTATAAAGATTTATAAACTTCCTAGTCCATTCCTAAAAGTGACAAGTGTGAGGCTAAGCCTATGGCTTTTAATGATTCGACTAAAGTAAACATACATAGTGAATCACCTATGTGAGAGAGAAGTGGGGTCGCTTCGAAGGGTATTGTTGGGGCACAATACTTAATGGCTCTCGCAGAACCAGGCATCATGTTCATGACCATAACGAACATAACTATGAGGACTTGACTTTGTCAGGGAGAGTCTTGTGTGAAGTGCATTGTCGTCTACACAAACGGCAGACGAGTTCAAAGACATCGAGTTCTACTCAGAGCTAGTGGGCTAAGTGCATTTCATGAGCGAAGGTTCAAAGGGTAACACCTACCTATCGCATGCAAAACTCAACTGCTGAAATGTAACAAGGAATTATGTTGTTTCTGAGATCGACCTCCATTCATGTGGGGGATTGTTGGAAGTTTAGTGTGAATGAAAGTCTCAAGTTGGTAATTCACCTTATCCCACATCGGTGTGGGAGTGAAAAGATAGGCTATTTATAAGGTGAAACCTTAATGAAGCCTTTGAAGTCTTATGACATGTTTTACCACAAGTCCTACCCCCGCGCGCGCAGGGGGGTGCAAAAAATGGAACCGGATTTAGTTGAACTCGCGTGTGCCCGCACGTCCTGCGGACACGAATGCAGCTCCGAAAACCCGGGCCCGCGTGCGGCAGTTTTTTGCACTCAAGACTAATAACCGTTTTATTTTAATGAATGAGATTTAAAACTGAAACTGATGTGGTCTTTGAAAGGTTATTATTATCAGTTTCGAAACTGATGTAGTAATGACGTTATTTCAGTTTTAATTTCTGCAATGATAGCCGGAATTCGGTTATAATTTTGTGCCTATAAAACTAGATCAATCTGATCAGTTTAGACACAGAGAAACACAGCTTCTTCCTCTCTCTCGCAATCTCTGCAAACAGCATCTCTCCGGTTTATTTTCAGGAAAGTGTTCAAGTCCGGCAGTGCGCAGTGCTGCTTCGAACCGGCATACCCTGGGAACAGACGACGAATCTGTTTAAGGGAATTGTGTTAAACACAAGCCCGGTTCACTCGTTAACTGTTTCTTCATTTTATTATTTCTGTTTCAGATTAATTTTGTAGTTCTTATCAGGAGTGGATTTCTAACAGATGAAATCTACTGTGAAGCTATGATGAAACCAACTGGATTATAGTTTGATCCAGGAGATGTTTTAAGGGTCTGAGTCTGACTTGAAAGCCAAGCTTCTGTGGGTTTTGCTTTTGGAATGTATTGTGTTTTCGGTATGTTTGTTTCGTGTCATGATGCAATGCTGTTCAATGAAACAAACTATTAATTCTTATATTTAATAATCAACAAATGCGTATGTGCCCAATTTAACAATGTATTTTTAACTCTCATCGTCTAAATTTATAAATATATAGGTAAAAAAGTAAAAAAAAAAAAACAAATAACCATATATAGTAACGAAAGGAATTGATAATAGGGTTATTTGATCTCCAAGTTCACATAAAAAAGTAAGAAGAAATTCTTTAGACACTTTTTTTTTCTTTCTTATGGGCTGTTTGTTTACCTCTTAATGAGGCTCTTAATGGTTCAGACTTCTTACTGGTTCAGCACTTAATGGTTCAGACTGTTTGTTTCACGAGCAGATATAAAATGTTTTAAAATCTTTAGTCACCTATACCAAAGTGTAGGTGAAGAACACGGAATCACCCATGGGGTGACTTGAAACGCTTTCTTGAGAGGATGGAGAATCACACCTTGTTCCTTCTCTTCGAATCCAGATCTGGAAAGAAGAAGAGAGAAAAGTGGGGATGTAGAGACGGCTAGTAGAGGAAGAATCCTCTATTTCCAGCTATAAAAAGTGTGATTTCCACTCACTTGCCATCCGCACATGGGGATGTAGACGGCCGGTAGGGCCACACTCGAAAAAATCATCCGAAGGCAAGGAAACTCATCTAGTCCAGATTTCCACCCACTTGCCATCTGCGCATGGGAGCAACACCGGACCGGGGGACCTGAAGGGGTATGGTCCCAAATGTTGCGTAAGTCATACGTACGTTGGGCCATAACCACACTCAACTCCGAAACAATTAGCCTGTCCCAAATTTCCTCTGCGGGATTTATCTATTTACGCGCAACCGTGACAACCCATGAAAGTATGTCGATACAAATGGCAACTGTCTGCAGTCGATCAAGTTGGGCCAGGCTCCGCCCAGCCAATTCGCACAACGAACAATTGTGTGCTTTTTATTGTTTCATTATCTCTACTCATAACTAAAGACAGATGCATCAAAGGTGGCTAGCAACTTTCCCGCACCAGGGCGATAGGTAAGCCTAAAACTCATAATCTTCACTTCCGAGCACTCATACTAAGTCTAGTGCTCCTCCCACGCTTGCATACGGGAGCAACACTAGACTGGGGGACTTGATGGGGTATGGTCTTAAACCTGACCCGAACGGTCGGACATTTCCGTTACTTATCGTTTATTTATATTAATATTTATTATTATTGCGTACTAACCCGCGAAGCCCAATGTAGTTTACACTACACTAGGTTGTGGGCTTGTAGAGACAACCTCTAACTGGGTCTGGCCCATTGAGGTTAAGGTTGCCCATGTCTCCTATATAAAAAGGTCTTCACCTTATTTTTAGGGTAAGAGATATGGGGCAAACACACTTTTTGTAGCTGAAAAAAGGGGATTCTTTTCCTACCGGCCGTCTCTACATACCCGCTTTTCTCTCTTCTCCATTGTAGATCTAGGTTCAAGAGGAAAAACAATGTGTAATTCTCCATCCTCTCAGAGAAAGCGGTCCTAATCATCCCGACGGTGATTCCGTGTTTCTTCGGTAGAGTAACTGCGTCAAGTAAATTTTTATGGCGGGCGAAGACATATAGGGATAACACAACGTTATATGGGATAGGCGCATGATATACTTAACAATAAAACCATGCATAATGGACGCTATAGGGCGTGAAGAGGCTTGATAACGCCCCCAACACTGCCCCCGTGAGTATTATAGAGGCATAAAGAGGGAGGGACATTTCTAGTATAACACCAAATAAGGTGAATTAGTAACCGAAAAATTAGTCCTTGATATCATGCATCCGAGACTGATAGATCAGTCCCTCTTAATTTAGTTCCAAATGGTCAATTTTCTTGTAGTGTGAAAAGGCATTAAGGTGCTGTTTGTTTTTTCTGCGGGAAAAGGTCTGCAGTCTGCGGACCACGTCTGCAGGTATCTGCAGGAGAAGAGGTGGACCAAATGTCTGCAGTCTGCAAGGAGAAGAGGGATTGTTTTTTTTTTCTACAAAAACCTTCTTTTATCTTCTCTTCTCTTCTCACACACAAACACACACACCTCTCTTCTCCCCTCTCTCTCTGCTTCATCTTCCACCACTGTAACACCCGTCTAATTTTACTTGAATTTAATCATAGTTCATTTCCAATTTTTAGAAAATATGCCTAGTTAACATAGATTTCATAAGTCAAATAGATAAGTAGCAAAAAGCTTAGTCAACTAAAGACTACGTTAAAACATTTAAAAGCAGTTTAACAATTGTTTACATTCCATAAACATAGTCTACTAAGAGTTAAAACATTGCGGAAGGTTGTAAATTATGTTCGGTTCTTCAAAAGCTAGCTCGATCATCTTCCGGTTACTTTCCAACATCACCTAAGATCAAAACCACAACAAATGTTAGTTTTGATAAAGTTAAAATGGGTTTAAACAAGTTCCATGGGTTAACAATCAAGAAAAAAAATAAAATTTTCCGGAAAGGGGGCGCTGCGTGACGCCAAGGCCCCTCGCGTCACGCCAGGCCCTGTTTTTCACAGACTGTTTATTTCTTTGATGCTGCAGATTCCCAGCTCAAAGTTTAATCAAGTTCCAACTTAAAATAGCCATAACTTGTGATTCGAAAGTCCGTTTTTAGTGATTCTTTTTCCTATACGTCTGTAATTTCATTACCGACGTGCCTGTTATGATAGTTATGCCAAAACTTTAACTTACGGGCAGAAAGTCTATATGTAGTTTATGCATTTATCCGACTCATTCCTACTAGACACAAATTACTACCATTTAACTAGTAAACTTATGATACTTTATACCCAATATCCCGGGCTTATCATCACTTGCATTTCTTTACCAATCTCATGGTTTAATGCTCTTGTGATTAGTATCTCTATTTTGATTCTCTAAAACACTAAAACAACAACTTGCACAATTAATTGACCCGTTTGGCTCATCTTATGGAATTCCCCAATATGATGACTACCAAACAATCCCGGGTCACTCTTAGACTATTAATTTAAGTAACGATCATAGTCGCTACAATTAACACCGTAATTATCCTAAAATGAGACTTCGCATAATTTAACAACAATTTGTTTAATGTAACGGGTCAAGTTACATACCTTTAGTGCACGCCCTTCAAACGCAAGTCACCACCGGCTTGTCCGCTTGAAGCTCCGGTATCCTTTCCTATTGAGTTCAACCAAAACGTGTTTAGAACTCTTTTTAAATTCACAATTCGCATATTTTGCCTAAACATCACAATCATGCGGTTTGACTTAAATTTTCTGATTTAAGCCCTTTTTGAGGATTTATGCAAACACTTTAAGGGTAGAAGTTTACACTATATATTATCAAGTTCTCAACTTATCATGTAGCCTTAATTCTTCATCAATCAACTATTTTACATGAACTTTATCTTCTAAATTTCTGAAATGACTTCATACATGTCAATATTACTAGAACAACCACTATCATCCTAGTGTTTATCATTATCTCACAAAACCCATGAATCACCTTCATTGTGTTTATGAAATTTCCAGAATTTTATCATGATTTCACATATTGTTGTCTAGGTTTTGCTCCTAGACACTTTATCTTTTCTAATCTACCCAAGTAACAAACATGCATCATAAATTTTCAGATTTCCTAAATTCATGAGAATTTCCAACAGAGAATTAACATCAGATTTTACATACCTTGTAACCCCCTTGTGACGAGGATCACTAATCTATGTTCAGATTTTGATTTTGGGCTGAATTGAACCTTCAATTGATCAATTTTTGTGAGAGTTAGGGTTTGGTGAAGAACCCTTGTTGCCCTCCTGCTTCTTGTACGACCAGACACACTCAAAGTGTGTTTGGTGTGTTTTAATTTTTGTTTTTATGAAATTAAGTTTCAAGTTTAGCAATATAGGCCCCTCATCTTTCGTTTCTATTTTTTGTTTGGTTGTTTTTAACCCTATCACAAGTTACTTCTAGATTTGTAGTTAACTAGGTTAAAAATTCCTAGTTAGTGAATTCTTGTTTATTTATACTTTATAATTCAAATATAAAGTTTTACATTTTCGGGGTGTTACAACCACCACTGAACCACAACCACCACCGTCACCTCTACACCACTGCCACCACCGTTACCACTACACCACAACCACCACCACCGAAGAGGGTTCGCAGATCTGAATAAGACGCGAGAAGAGAGAGAGAGATGCGAGGAGAGAGAAAGTGATGCCGGAAACGGCACGGCGAAATCGACGGCAACGAGTGGCGTTTCAGGTGTTGATGGTTGGTTGGTGGTTGTTTCTTCTTAAAACCGGTAAGTTCTAGTCCCTTCCTCCCGCAAGATGCCTGTTGAATTTGGGGATTTTGAGTGGGTTTTTGGATTTGAGGGGTTTTCATGGTGGTTGTGGTGGCAGGTGGATGGTGATGTTGGTAGTTGCAGGTGGGTGGTGGTGACGGTAGTTGTAGTGGTGGCCGGCGGGAGTAGGTGGGGGTTGTGGCAGGTGGATGGTGGTGACGGTAGTTGTGGTGGTGGCCGGCGGGAGTAGGTGGGGGTTGTGGCAGGTGGATGGTGGTTGCAGGTGGGGTGTGATGGCAGGTAGGTGTTGGTGACGGTGGTTGTGGCAGGGATGTGGGGGTGGAGGTGTGGAAGAAGACCTCTGTGCCAAGAAGAGGTTAATGTCTGTGCCAAGAAGACTTGGGTCATTGTCTGCGTGGTGAAGAGGTCTCGCAGACTTTTTTTAATGAAAGGTCTGCGAGAAAACAAACAAGCTGCAGCATCCAAACGTCGCGCGTCTGCGCGGCACAGACATAAGTGGCCAGAAATGATTCTGGCCAAAAAACAAACACCACCTAAGAGTCCTTAACTATTACACATTTTTTAAACGGGTGTTATGATGTTGATGCGACGAAAATGGCCTTAGAAACCATTAACCATTATGGATGATCAAAAGTTCTATGCAAGAATCCTGACACAAACTTGTATACACTCAGATTTTTTTGAACAAGATGTAGCAATGCTACACTGGAGTCGGATAGAAAAAATATTCAGTTTTACGATAACTTTTTAAAACTATATTGAAAGTGATTTGAAACATACGCAATTTATTTACCTTTAAAAATGATGGAACTATTAAATATCAACTATGCGCCTTTTCTTCTTTACTCTCCTTGCTATAAATAACTACTAAATCGTCACTCCTTAGTCATTGGTCTTATTTGATCGATTGTCCAAATTTGTTGATCGATTGTCCAAATTTGTTCTTATCGTTCTCATGAATTCAAGAATGTTTTTAATATGTATGTGTGCGCACACACATGCGTCAACATAGTTCTGCACAATAATTTTCATCTTTTTATAAAACTTACATAGTATTGCTATACTCAATTAAACATAAATACATTCTTGATTTTATAGTGTAATTTTTAATAAAAGTAAAGTGTAATTAAAAAAAAATAAAGTATTTAAAAGTTATTTAACTTTAAAAATGATGGAATTGAAGTTAAACCAAAAGGTGAACTAAGAAGGTTTGTTCCTTTTTCCCCTTTCAGTTATTTGTAACTTTTTATTATTTATGATTTTGCCATCGTCCTAATCTAAGCAACCGAAAAAATGAGATGTTAGTCTAGATTATCTTACTGTTGGACTTTCATTGCACAAGTCTTGTTGATCAAGTTTGAAAGAAAAATACGGGTCAGAAGTGTAATTATTATAAAGTATGTTTACGCTTTAATTAGAAGTTATGTCATATTATAAGGTTAATTGTGTCAAGAACCAAAGATATTATAACCAACAAGTGAAGGGATGTGACGCATAGTGAAGGGATGTGACGCATCAGAAAAGATACGTCAATTAGAAGAACCGCCAAACACAAGTATATACGTCGATTGGAGGAAAGGGCCGCGATGATTCTTCTAGTGACACGATGGTTCAGACGCACCTCTAGTACGTATAAATAAACTAGGGTTTTCAGTTTGTTTTGTAACTCGTATAAATCATATTCAATTGTTCAGTTTTTATACAATTGCATATTAGGGCTAATCCCTCTCTTCTTGTTCTTGCTATTTTGTTCTTGATTGTGAGTTGAATTCATGGTCCTTTGGGATCTATGCTTACCTCCTACACTTTGAATGATAACTTCACCTTGGTGGTGGCCGGATGTGAATTTATCGAGAGTAGTTGTAATTCATGGAATTCTTATGGTTCTTGGGGAATTTGTTGTGGTAAGCAATTATAAGTACGCTTTATATGAGAAGTGATCTGTATTGTTAGTTGTGGTTTAATATGAACATGTTGGGATTATGAGGGGCTTATGTGAAAGATTAGAAGGATTGCGATCATCTTGTGTCATTGTTGGAGGTCCTAAGTGTAATTTATCGTAGCTGGAGTGTAAAAGAGAAGTATCCAGAAGTTGTTGCCATTCATACACTCGCTCCCTTGTTTCAGTTGTTCTCTGTATTGTGTGTTAGGGTTTTGAGATTCGTTGAAGATTGTATTAACAATCTCTCATCTATATCTCATAGATTGATCTTGTTGATGATCATCAGTGGATGATAATCACAAGACTCTTTGTGTTATGTATTGTTTACAGATTTTACAATTATAAGATCTAGGGTTTATTTGGGGGGGGGGGGGGGGACAAATTCTTTGGGTTGGGTTAATAAGATTTTATCACTTTTTTGTCGCTATTTCTGTTGTTCATCGTTGTGATTGTTGATTCATAAAATTCTACATGGTATTAGAGCAAATTGCTCTCGATCCAAGTTTTTCTCTGTTGTGATTTCTGATTTCTTGTGTTGTTCTGTGTTAGGGTTTTCTCATCTTGATAACTTGTGTCTGGCGTTCTAAGATTTGTGGATCTGGACGGCCTGCGTTGGTCTTTGTTATCCTTGTGATTTCAAAGCAAACTAACCTGGTTATTTGTTGGTGTGTTCGTTATTGATCTGATTTTATAACCCTAGAAGGTTATTATTCAGATCTGCATAAAGGAGGGAGGTAAACACCCTAGTAAGATCGTTCTTATATCTTATTCTTTTATTTATCTGTTGATCTTGTGTTGTTGATGTCGGGGTTGTAAGGACCGGTTTATTGTGTCTAGTTGTTGTTGATGTCGGGGTAGTGAGGACCGGTTTATTGGTTGGTCTTGGTGCTTGTTGTTGTCTCATCTTCTATATTGTTAGTTTTTTGGCTCCTGTGTAAAGACCTGTCCAGGCACTATAAGTGACGATCCTGGAATCTGGGCCCTGATACAGCTTCGCCTTAGGGTTTTACATCTTGTCTGTTATTTTCTGTTGGTTGATTGTTATTCTTATTGTTGTTTGTTGGTTATTGATTGTTTGTCAATATGGCTGGTACTTCTGCAACACTTATCAGTAAACTTGATATAGGAGATCCACTTTACTTACATCCTAGTGATTCGAGTAGTCTTACTATTGTTAGTATCAAACTCAAAGGAACTGAAAACTATAGGGTTTGGTCTAGTGCTATGAAGTTGGCTTTAGAAGCAAAGAATAAATTTGGTTTCATTGATGGTAAATGTGAAAAAGATTCTGATGATCCTGTGAAAAGTAATCAGTGGGATAGATGTAACTTTGTTGTCTTAAGTTGATTCTGTGTTTGATGAATTATACCTAGGTCAAGTTTTTTCCAAGTTAGCTTCTGAAGTCTGGACAAATTTGAAAGAAACGTATGATAAAGTTGATGGCTTTGTAGTGTATGATTTGTATAAAAAGATCAGCTATATTTCTCAAAGTGGGAGTTCTGTATCATAATATTATCATAAACTAAATACTAGGTGGAGGCAATTTGATGTTATGCTTCAATTGCCTTCATGCTCATGTCAAGCAGCTAAGGATTATAATGGTTTTACTACCTTTATAAAACTAATGCAGTTTCTTATGGGTTTAGATGATGTTTATCAACATGTAAGAACAAATTTGTTGACACGAGAGCCATTTCCTTCAGTCAAAGTTGCTTTTTCAAGTGTGTCTAGAGAAAAGTCACATAGAAATGTTAGTGGTGGAACCAAAGGTCAAAATATGTCTTTTGTGTCTAAAGTTAATTAGTCTATTGATCAAAAAAAGAAAATGTTTAGAGGACCCAACCCTAATCTTAGGTGTACTCATTGTAATATGTTGGGTCATAGAGTTGATAGATGTTTTGAATTAGTTGTGTATCATCCAGGATTTAAGAAAAGGTCTAGTGGTCAGGTTGGGAAAAACTTTTCAAATAATAACAAGTCAAATGTGTCATCTAGTCCTTCTGTGTCTCCATTCTCTCCTGAACAGGTTGCTAAACTCTTAGTCTTGTTGGTGAAAAAACTAGTGCTGATCCTCAAAGTTCTAACATGGGAGGTGAGTCTAATCGTGTTTATAATCCTTTTGGTATTTTTGTTAGTTGTTCATATAACAACCCGCGTTTTTGAAGTCAAGGTACAAGTCAAAGTCAAAGTCAAAGGAAGAAAAGATTGCAAATTGCGATCTGTCACTCCTTGCTAAGCTACTGATTTGTGCTTCATGACTTGTAATCGAATTCTATTATCTGTTTGCTTAGGTTGTATTATGTGGAGTATCTATAATAATCGAGGTTTAATCGCATGTTGATCGCTAACCTATTTTATCACTTTATCGCTAATCTCATCGCAATCGCATCTTGATTTATAGGTTCGGTATATTGTTTTACGTGTGTGTGATACTTATGTGTTACTTGTGCATGTTTACATTATATTGGTGGTGATTAATCGAAAACGCAATTGCAACTCTATCGCAACGTAACCCAATCGCAAACGCTAACGTAAGTTTATTTAGGTCATTGTATGTTAGTTATATTATTTGTGTGATTATTATTAAACCTATCGCATCGCTTAATCGACCCTCGCGTAAACGCATCGCAACGCTCAACACGTAAAACGAAACATCGAAACCTAACTCGCCGGATCACTTCGATCGAATGACCATTTGATCGAATGGTCATCCGTACGGATGACCATCCGATCGGATGGCCATCCGATCCGTCACTTGTGCTCCCCTTTCCTCTTTTGGCAACCTATAAATACCCCCTGTCACTTCACAAACAGTGATGTGACAGCTCTCTCTCCGACCAGCACGTTCCAGCTCTCTTTTCTCTCGATTTCTCGCGATTCTTGTAAATTTTCAACTCAAATCTTGTACATCTATCATCTACACACACTTCTTCATCATTTTCACATTTGAATCTTCACTTTTAACCGTGAAATCAGCGGATTTGAGGTGTTCTAGGATGATGTCATCATGGGGTTCTTATGAACTTCAAGAATTGGCCTCATTCCACCAAGAACAACTCAGATCTAAAGGATTTCAACATGATTTAACACTGTTTACGCATATATCTAAACATTTTCTTGTTTAGAAGGATTGAAAGATGGTTTCACAACTTTCTTTCAACTCTTTTACACTCAATGCAATCAAAACTGATAGAATCGGAGCTCGTTCAGACCTTCTACTCATTCCTAGTGAAGTGTCAGTCTGAGATCTGATTCCTATCAAAGAGACAACCGATTCCGGGTTGAACATGAACAAACCGTCATGAACAGCTAACTGATCGGACTGTGGTGATTCCCATCCGATCAGTTAGTCTGGACTTGATGGGGTTCCTGTTGTTCAACACATTGTCATACCGTCTCGATCAAATCGCAAACTTTTCAAACTTAACAAAATATCCAAGTTTTCAAAACGATCAGATTGTTGGACGGATTGCCGTCCGATCGGATTGCACTTGGTCATCAACACTCAAACATTTTCAACATTTTCAACATTCTCAAAACGTATCAGTTCTAATCGGATTGCCATCCGATCGGATTGACATCCGCGGTTTTCATGGATTTGATACGGCCATTATGAATTCGTCGTAATGCCCTTTGGTTTAACCAATACACCCGCGGTTTTCATGGATTTGATGAACCGTGTGTGCAAACCATTTCTTGACCGTTTCGTCATCGTATTCATCGACGATATCCTTATCTATTCGAAGTCGAAAACCAACACGCGCAACATCTACGTTTGGTGCAGGAAATACTCCAAGGGAATCGACTCTATGCCAAGTTCTCCAAGTGTGAATTTTGGCTAGAGGAGGTTCAATTCCTTGGTCACATCGTCAATAGTCAAGGTATACACGTCGACCCTGCGAAAATCGAAGCTGTTAAGAGTTGGGTTACTCCAAAATCACCATTCGATGTTCGTTCGTTCCTCGGATTAGCGGGCTATTACCGTCGATTCATCGCCGACTTCTCAAAAATCGCTGTTCCGCTTACTTCCTTGATGCATAAAGACAAGCCTTTTGTTTGGGGAATCAAAAAGAGCAAGCCTTTCAGACTCTCAATCATATGCTCTGCAATGCTCCTGTACTCGCTCTGCCCGACGGAAATGATGACTTCGTGGTCTATTGTGATGCCTCGAACCTTGGTCTCGGTTGTGTTCTCATGCAACGTGACAAGGTTATCGCTTACGTGTCTCGTCAGCTCAAGATCCACGAGAAGAACTATACAACCCACGATCTCGAGCTTGGTGCTGTTGTTTTTGCATTAAAGAATTAGCGACACTACCTTTATGGTACCAAGTGTACGGTCTTCACAGACCATAAGAGCCTGCAACACATCTTGAATCAAAGGAACTGAATATGCGCCAGCGCCGATGGGTTGAACTTCTCAATGATTACGACTGTGAGATTTGTTATCACCCTAGCAAAGCAAATGTCGTTTCCGACGCTCTCAGCAGACGAAGCTATTTGCATAGCGTTCGTAATATTCACGCTCAGCACAATCTCGAGATTCTTATACGCGACGCTCAACATGCTTGTTTTACCGAACGCACTTTGAAGAAGGAAATGATTCTCAATAATGGAAATCAGTTGGTGAATAAATCGAATGGTATATTCCATTATCTAGACCGAATTTGGATCCCCAATCGCACCAATTTACGACAAATCCTGCTGGACGAAGCCCATAAGTCCTGATATTCTATTCATCTCGGTGCCGATAAGATGTACCAGGACCTTCGCTACAAGTACTGGTGGCCGGGCATGAAGAAAGATATCGCTATCTATGTTTCGAAGTGCCTGAGTTGTTCGAAAGTCAAGGCCGAACAGCAAAGACCCTCTGGCTTACTTGTCCAACCCGAGATCCCTATGTAGAAATGGGATAGTATAGCTATGGACTTCATAACGAAACTCCCACGCACGCCATCAGGTCACGACAGCATCTGGGTTGTCGTTGACGTTTGACTAAATCTGCTCACTATCTGCTGATACGAGAAGACTTTAAGATAGAAAAATTAGCCCGAATCTACACTGACGAAATCATCTGTCGACATGGGACGCCTCATGACATCATCTTTGACCGCTTTCCATCCCCAAAACCGACGGTCAGACTGAAAGAACGATTCGTACCCTTGAAGACATGCTTCGCTCGTGTGTCATAGATTTCGGTGGTAATTGGGACGCGCACTTACCTTTGGTTGAATTCTCGTAAAATAACAATTATCATTCTAGCATTCAAATGGCACCGTTTGAGGCATTATACGAAAGAAAATGTCGATCACCTATTGTATGGCACGAGATCAGAGATGCGCAAATTACCGTTCCTGAGCTGTTGCAAGAAACGACTGACAAAATCCTTCAAATTCGAGACAATCTGCTGAAAGCTCGGAGTCATCAGAAAAGTTACACCGATAGACGCCGCAAGCCCTATGAATTTGACGTTGGCGATTACGTACTCCTAAAGGTATCACCTTGGAAGGGTGTGATCGGATTCGGCAAGAAAGGAAAGCCCGCGCCTCGATATGTTGGACCCTTTAAGATTCTGGAAAGGATCGGCAAAGTGGCCTACAGACTCGAACTACCCGAGGAACTTAGCAACGTCCACCCGACTTTCCATGTATCGAACCTCAGAAAGTGCCTAGCCGAGCATGATTTACAAGTGCCACTTGAGAATCTACAAGTGGACGAAGCATTACACTTCGTGGAGAAGCCTGTCGAGATAATGGACCGAGAAACCAAGAAACTCAGGCACTCACGTATTCCCATTGTGAAGGTTCGCTGGGAAGGAAAACGCGGTGCAGAGTTCACCTGGGAACTTGAAAGTGATATGAAGGCGAAGTATCCACAGTTATTTGTTACGCCTACAGCCTAATTTCAGGACGAAATTCCCTAAAGTAGGGGAGGCTGTAACAACCCGCGTTTTCGAAGTCAAGGTACAAGTCAAAGTCAAATTCAAAGGAAGAAAAGATTGAAAATTGCGATCTGTCACTCGTTGCTTAGTTACTGATTTGTGCTTCATGACTTGTAATCGAATTCTATTATCTGTTTGCTTAGGTCGTATTATGTGGAGTATCTATAATAATCGAGGTTTAATCGCATGCTGATCGCTAACCTATTTTATCGCTTTATCGCTAATCGCATCACAATCGCATCTTGATTTATAGGTTCTGTATATTTTTTTACGTGTGTGTGCTACTTATGTGTTACTTGTGCATGTTTACTTTATATTGGTGGTGATTAATTGAAAACGCAATCGCAACTCTATTGCAACGCAACCCAATCGCAAACGCTAACGCAAGTTTATTTAGGTCGTTGTATGTTAGTTATATTCTTTGTGTGATTATTGTTAAATCTATCGCATCGCTTAATCGACCCTTGCATAAATGCATCGCAACGCTCAACACGCAAAACGAAACATCGAAACCTAACTCGCAGGATCACTTCGATCGAATGACCATTCGATCGGATGGCCATCCGATCGGATGGCCATCCGATCCGTCACTTATGCTGCCCTTTCCTCTTTTGGCAACCTATAAATACCCCCTGTCACATCACAAACAGTGATGTGATAGCTCTCTCTCCGACCAGCACGTTCCAGCATGTTTTCAACTCAAATCTTGTACATCTATCATCTACACACACTTCTTCATCATTTTCACCTTTGAATCTTCACTTTTAACCGTGAAATCAGCGGATTTGCTGTGTTCTAGGATGATGTCATCATGGGGTTCTTATGAACTTCAAGAATTGGCCTCATTCCACCAAGAACAACTCAGATCTAAAGGATTTCAACATGATTTAACACTGTTTTCACATAGATCTAAACATTTTCATGATTAGAAGGATTGAAAGATGGTCTCACAACTTTCTTTCAACTCTTTTACACTCAATGCACTCAAAACCGATAGAATCGGAGCTCATTCAGGCTTTCCACTCGTTCCTAGTGAAGTGTCGGTCTGAGATCTGATTCTTATCAAAGAGACAATCGATTATGGGTTGAACATGAACAAACAATCTCGAACAGCTAACTGATCGGACTGGGGTGATTCCCATCCGATCAGCTAGTCTGGACTTGGTGGGGTTCCTGTTGTTCAACACGTTGTCATACCGTCTCGATCAAATTGCAAACTTTTCAAACTTAACAAAATATCCAAGTTTTCAAAATGATCAGATTGTTGGACGGATTTTCGTCCGATCGGATTGCACTTGGTCATCAACACTCAAACATTTTCAATATTCTCAAAACGTATTAGTTCTAATCGGATTGCCATCCGATCGGATTGACATCCGATCGCATGACAATCCTGCTGTGAACTTGTTCCGTAAAGGAAATGTCTCGCTGATCGGATTGCCATCCGATCAAACGATCATCCGATCGGACGACCGTGCGATCGAACAACCTGAAAGGTAGAGAGATACTTCTCTGTTTTTAAAATGCTACAACAAAAACTTCAAAGCCATCATACACAAACACATCCATCCAAAATGAATGTCAATCCGACCGAATGGCCATCCGACCAGATGACCGTCCAACCGGACTGTCATTCGATCGAATGACCATTCGTTCGGATTGTCATCCGATCGGATGACCATTCGTCACTTGGTTCACTCTTCACCGTTTAACGTGCCGTTCATCGCTTATGCTATCGTTCTGTAATCATGCTAACTTTCCAGCGCTCCCTTCAATCCAAGAGAGTGTTTATTTACTAAACACAATCTGTGAGTATACTCGATCCCTTTTTTGCTTTACGCACTTTTGGGTGTTACATACGTTACTTATTCAAATCACAGTCGACACACTACACAAATACTTTTATACGCTGACCGTTATTGCATGTTATACGTGTTACTCGATGAATGCTTGTACGTTATGTTTACACAGTGATTGTTGCCTGACACCTTAGCAACGATTGTACTATAGTTTGGACTCAGCACCTTTCGTGGACAGGGGTTGTTAAGGGTTTTCTTCACGTGTCATAGTGGTGATATGTGTTGCGCATTCTACAACTCACAGTCAGATCTGTGCATATTTCATAGTCGATAACCTACTAGCTTCACTTTGCTACATGTTACATGCCGGTTATGCGTAAAACGATTTCTCTATCTATTATACGATTAAACTTGTATGCTCACCTTTACACTATGTGTATTGACCTCTATTTTAACGTATGTGACAGGTGTTTAGGATGATGTGCTTGCTTGCTATCTTTTGTGGAATCAAGATAGGATTGGTCTAGAAACAAACAATTTAAATTCTGAGTTGTCGAAACAATTTATTGTTTTTGATATGCTATGTCTGTAATAATTAATTTGTTGGATATGTTTTGGTATGGGACTTAATGTTACATATTCGGTAATATTAGTTGTTATGGATTTCTCCTGGATAATCTGTTTCGCTCAGTGTCGCGCCATGATGTTTCCGCCATCGGTTGGGGTGTGACAGTTCAAGTCTAATAAACTTTGTATTTTTATTACAATTGGATTGTTGATTCTTGTGCTAATCAGCACATGATTAAGAAAGATAAAGATTTATTTAGTAGTATTGATGTGTCTGAATATGATTTAAAAGTGTGTCATCCAAATGGAACCAAAGCTGATGTATTGCAAAATACATCCTTTATTCGTGTACAGTTTGTATAGTTTTTCATTATATTTAGTTTAGTTTTCGTTAGAATGTGCATACTATTGATCATATTGAGTTTTGCAGGTCTTGGTGCTTAGATTTGCTGAAAATTGAGTGAAAACGAGCCACAATGCTGAAACACCAAGTCCCGGAACGAGTTGAAAAGAGTTAGAATTATTTTCGAAGTTTTTGAGAAGTTGAAGCTGGGCAAAATTCGAAGGAATCTGTCCAATTTGACCTGTGCCGCTACACCACAAGGGAACAACATCATGGTGGCGCTACGCCACCATTAAAATAACGATTTATGCAAATTGTAGCCGTCGCGCTACACCACGACGAAGACCCATCCCTGTCGCGCGACGCGACGGGGTTTAATGACGGCAAATCTTCGTTAATTATTAGGGTTTGGTATAAAAACTCAAGAAATCATTATCACAACCCTAGTTACGAATTGGGAGCATCTTAGGCGATTCTTGGAGCATTCGGGGAGCAGATTTAAAGGTTTTGACGCATTAGAATCATCGGTACGAGTTCGGGATGAAGAATTGAAGACTTTCTCGGGTTTTCCAATTCCTTGTTTATTGATTTTCTTTCGAAACTTGTTATCATGAATTCTTGTTTAGACATCTTTCATTTGTTTTCGCTATTTGACATGCTCGGCTAAACTTTTATGCCACCTAGACTTTGATGAATGGATTAGTATAAAGTTTTAACCTTTTTCGTTAATTGCATGATTTTTATGGATTAATTGTGTTTAGTAAACAGTTTAGTTTATTGATTTGATGTGTATGCGTACTTTGATCTGGTTTCTTGTTAGCAATTGCTTCGTATGATTCTTGGTGATGGTCTTTATCACATAATAGGGTCATGCTAGGGTTTAGGATTTTGGTGAGTGTCAATATCACGCAATAAATCTTAACTCTTTAGGGTGAAATTGCGCAAATAACCCTAGAAGTACTTGTTAGTGATTTTCTAGATTTTAGTGTTCTACTAGTCCTTATAGCTGGAAGGTGCGGGGCTATTGATAGGTCTTACCCGGCGAATTGCTTTAGACAGTCCTTGGAAAGGGTCTTGCCTTAGTTGCCCCGTCGGTTTATTAGTCTATCAAGTCAAATTAATAAAACTAAACTACCCTAGATCTATGATTGGAAAAGAGTAGGTCAACATTAGGGTACTTACACAATAATTAGACAACTGGAAAGACGTCTAATAACCGGTAGGATTAACGGCCTGGGGTAGCGCCATAAGTTTCACCTCGAGAAGTGTTGAGGGACTTAGTTGGTGTCTTAATGGGTTTAGTATCATAAGATCCCGGTTCCATAAGTCATGCAGTTAACTTAATCGGTAATTCTTTAAAATCAATCCAGGATTCTAGTCTAGGTGGTCTCGTTCATCATATAAGAAAAGCCTTTGTCTTATTTCGTATTAGTCTAGTTTTAGTTTAATAATTTGTTTAAATAGATTTCCTTAGATTTTTCGTAACCCCCCCCCCCCAAACAATAAAATAGTTTCAGTCGTGTCTGTCATTGTCTATTAGAGTCTAGTTAACGTGATAAATAGAGTCTCGTGGTTCGATATCCGGACTTCCTTAGGTCATACTACAGTGATCGGTACACTTGCCGATTGTGTGGTTTAGGTTGAGTCTAGAATTAAAGCTTTGTAGTGTCTAGCTTAGAGAGTCTAATTTAGTTAATTTTTATAGTCTGTTTAGCACACATCAAGTTTTTTGCGCCGTTGCCGGGGACTCTTGGCAATCGCGTTCATTAGCTTTGATAGACTTTATTGATATATACGTGCTACGTGTTTTGTTTTGAGTCTTTTATTTTTATTTTTATTTTTAGTTTGAGTCTTAGTGACTAGTGTTTGCTTTTCTCATATCTAGGTTTTTGCTTATAGTGGATGCCACATCTGCGCTCGCACGGACCGCCGAAGCCGCCAGTCACCGAGTCATCGTCTCGATTGGGCCAAGGCCCACATGTTAGTACTTCATCCTCTTCTCAATTTCCTAATTTCGATTCCACTCCGTTACCCACCCCACCTCCAACCCCACCACCTTCAGCAAACCATTCACCTAAAACATCACCTAAGGTTTCCCCACCCGATAGTCCCACCTCTAGCAACCTAGAAAACATAGAACAAATGGCCAACGCAAGACAAACCGTCTATCAACAAGCCACCCAAAATTTCACCGGTCTTGCTTCACCCATCACCGTCCCACCCATAGTTAGAGAAAACTCATGGCAGATTCTCTCTTATGCCATGCAAGCCTTAACCAATAGCATCCAGTTCCACGGTCGCGAGGACGAGGACGCCCCGGCCCACATAAACCGTTTCTCCCATATCCTTGCTACTTTTAGACTTCACGGAGCCCCGAATGATGCAACCTACTTGCAGCTTTTCCCATTTTCATTGGCCGGCCGTGCGGCTACTTGTTTGGACTCTCAGCCAACCGGTACTTTTACCACTTGGGCGGGCCTTTGTCAAGCCTTTTTGAACAAGTATTTCCTGCCCGCTAAAGCCTCACATCTTCGTGACCAAATTCACTCTTTCCGCATGGAGCCCGACGAGCCCTATTACCTTGCTTGGGAGCATTTCTAAAACCTTTGTGCTTGTTGCTCCCAACATGGTCTTTTCGGTTGGGCCCTTTGTGAAAAATTCTATAACGGTCTCACCCAAGAGACTCGTGATCGTTTTGACACAAATGCGGGGGTCACATGATAGGTATTCTTACTGTTGCTGAGTGTTTAGAGCGTTTCGAGGCATTTGCCCAATCTCAATCTCAGTCTTGAGCCGATCAGCGGTACCAAAGTGGTAATTCAAATACCACTACTAGTGCACCCACCCATGGGGTGAACCATGTCACTATGGACCCTAGTCTAGCCGCCGTATTAGAAAACGTGACTAGGGAGCTTAAGGTGATTAAGGCTAAGGTAGATAAGTGTGAGTTTTGCCGAGGGGGTCATGATACGAGTGCGTGTCCATTGCTAGTTGGTGAGGAGCAAGTTGATTTCGTAGGAGGAGGTCTAGGTAGAGGTCAACCTAGTGGGTTTGGTAATTTTAATTCGGGTTGGAGAAATAATAACAATTTTAATAATAATAATAATAATAATAACTTTTGCTCAAATGGACCTCCTGGTTTCCAAATAGCTCAAAATCCAAATAGGGGTCAAGGTTCATTCTTTGGTGGGGGTTCAAATGGGCAGTTCAATAAGGGGTTCAATGGGCAGGTCAAAGATGGGGGTTCAAATAATCAGGTTCAATCAGGTCAGGGTTCAAGTTATGATCTAGGGGGTAGTTTAGAGAGAATGGAAGCAATGATGAGCCAATTAATTGTTAAGGGCCAAACCACCCAAAAGATACTTAACGAACATGACCTTATCCTTAAGAACCACCAAGCCTCTTTCCAAGACCTTCAAAGGGTCGTAGGAGATATGTCTAGGAAACTAGATGAGAGATTACCTGGTCAGTTTGCGGGTAACACCCAACTAAACCCTAATGCTCATGCAAAAGCCATTACCACTCGTAGTGGCAAAACCGTAGGGAACCCTAGAGTTGAGGAGAGAGTAGTTGAGGAAGAGGAGGAGATTGTAGACGAAGAGATCGAGATGGAGGCTCCCGGCAAAGTGCAATCGAGGCTAAGCCCAGCAAGTACCGCACAGCCCGGTGAGTCTCAAGGTGAGAAGAAGATAAAGAAACCACCCGTAGACGTTAGGCCTTCCCCGATCATAGACCATTCGCGTGTCCCGTTTCCTTCACGTCTTAGGAACCAAAAACACTCAAGGGAATACGGGCAATTCTTAGACATCTTCAAGCAATTGAAGATCAATTTACCTTTTATCGAGGCACTTCAATCCATGCCTAACCATTCGCGTGTCCCGTTTCCTTCACGTCTTAGGAACCAAAAACACTCAAGGGAATACGGGCAATTCTTAGACATCTTCAAGCAATTGAAGATCAATTTACCTTTTATCGAGGCACTTCAATCCATGCCTAAATATGAAAAATTCTTAAAAGACCTTCTTAGGAACAAAGAGAAGTTAGGGGAGTTGTCCATTGTCCCATTGAATGGAGGGTGTTCCGCCGTTGTTCTTAATAAGCTTCCGGAAAAGCTTACCGATCCCGGTATTTTTACTATTCCTTGTCTATTCGGTAGTAATACCAACACTAGAGCCTTAGCCGACCTAGGTGCTAGCATCAATTTGATGCCCTTTTCTCTTTATGAGAAGCTAGACCTAGGAGAGCTTTCACCTACCTGAATCACATTATCCTTAGCCGATCGGTTCGTTAAATACCCTAGGGGCATAGTTGAGAATTTGCTAGTTAAGGTAGACAAGTTTGTTTTTCCCACCGATTTCGTCATTCTCGATATGGAAGCGGATGAGAGAGTCCCTATTATACTTGGTCGTCCATTCTTGCGTACCGCTAAAGCCCTCATAGATGTTTACGATGGTAAGATCACCATTAGGGTCGGTGAGGAGAGAGTGACTTTTGAGACAGATCGTTCCATGAACCACCCGAGTGGTTCTGATGACTATAGTGGTCCTTGCCATTCCGTATACTTCTTGAACTATTTTATCTCATGTGTCGATCATTGTTTAGAGTATATTAGTGGTGCGGATTTAGTGGTAGGAGAGAGAGTAGAGGAGGAGTCGAAGTTGGTAGATGAAGTTGAAGCTGAGGGAATTCCTTTAATTCCCGAAGTATTAGCCGTTAGTGAGGACACCACCCAACCCCCACCCTTAGAGCTTAAGGTACTTCCATCTCATTTAGAGTATGCTTTCTTAGGGGGAGGGTTCCGAGCTACCCGTCATTATCTCGTCAAAGTAAGAAGAAGGAGAGAAGTTGAGATTGTTGGAGGTGTTGAAGGCCAACAAAGAGGCCATCGCATTGAGGTTGTCCGACATCAAGGGCATAAGCCCTTCATATTGCACCCACCGGATACTCATGGAGGATGATTACAAACCGGTGGTGCAACCCCAAAGGCGGCTCAACCCCAACATGAAAGATGTTGTGAAGAAGGAGGTTCTAAAACTCCTAGATGTCGGGATGATATATCCCATCTCTGATTCACCTTGGGTTAGTCCCACTTAGGTTGTCCCTAAGAAGGGAGGGATGACCGTTGTCATGAATGCAAAGAATGAACTTATCCCTTCTCATACGGTCACAGGTTGGCGTGTGTGCATCGACTACTGAAAGTTGAATGATGCCACCCGAAAAGACCACTTCCCATTGCCCTTCATCGATCAAATGTTGGAGCGTCTCGCGGGTCAACAATTTTATTGTTTTCTCAACGGATTTTCTAGGTACTTCCAGATCCCCATAGCACCGGAGGATCAGGATAAGACAACGTTCACATGCCCCTATGGCACCTATGCGTACCGACGCATGCCATTTGGGCTGTGTAACGCTCTAGCTACCTTTCAGCGGTGCATGGTTGCCATATTTCAGGATATGATTGAGAGCTCCATGGAGGTTTTCATGGATGATTTTTTGGTATATGGTAACCCTTTTGATGAGTGTTTGAAGAATCTCGAGAAGATGTTGAAGCGGTGTGTCGAGACGAAGCTTATGTTAAATTGGGAGAAGTGTCACTTCATGGTGACGGAAGGTATTGTGTTAGGACACAAGATCTCTTGGGATGGTATAGAGGTGGATTGTGCGAAAATAGATACCATTAGTAGGTTACCTCCACCCACGAGCGTGAAGTTGATTAGGAGTTTTCTAGGGCATGCGGGCTTCTATAGGCGCTTTATTAGGGATTTCTCAAAAATTACTCGCCCCATGACCCGTTTGCTAGAGAAAGATGTTCCATTCGTCTTTGACGAGGAGTGTCTTAAATCCTTCAACTTTTTGAAAGAACAGCTTGTGAGTGCACCTATTCTTATCTCGGCCGACTGGAGCTTGCCGTTTGAGCTCATGTGCGATGCGAGTGACTATGCCGTTGGAGCGGTATTAGGACAAAGAAAGGATAAGTGTTTCCACCCCATATTCTACACGATCAAAACGCTAAATGATGCTCAAGAGAATTACACCACCACAGAGAAAGAACTCTTAGATGTAGTATTTGCTTTCGACAAATTCCACTCATACCTAGTTCTATCCAAGACCATTGTTTTCACCGACCATTCAGCGTTGCGTTTCCTTTGTCAAAAGAAAGACGCCAAACCCCGACTCATACGGTGGATTCTATTGCTTAGTGGGTTTGATATTAAGATTAGAGACAAGAGAGGGGCCGAAAACATAGCGGCAGATCATCTATCACGTCTAGAGGACCCCAAGAGAGAAGAGATTCGTGAGGAGGAGATTTGAGACACATTCCCTCACGAGTCAATCAAGTTTGTAGAGGTCGAGAAGGAGGGATTGCCTTGGTTTTGTGACTTTGTAAATTATCTTTCTAGTGGCAATATTGTGAGAGGAATGACCACACAACAAAAGAGGAAATTCATTAGTGAGTCGAGGAAGTATGTGTGGGATGATCCTTTCCTCTTTAGAATTGGAGGAGATAGGATACTTAGGCGTTGCGTGTCGAGAGAGGAGGGTTGGAACATCATTAAACATGTAATTGGAAGGCCTCACGGGAGGACATCATGATGCATACGCCACCGCTCAAAAGGTGTTTGATTGTGGTTTTTATTGGCCTAGCGTACTTCGAGACGCCGTTGAGTTCGTAATAACATGTGATGCTTGTCAACGAACCAGCAATATTTCAGCCAAAGATGAGATGCCTCAAAACCCGATCCAAGTATTGGAGGTTTTTGACATTTGGGGCATTGATTTCATGGGACCCTTTCCCGTCTCCAAAGGAAATCGTTATATACTTGTGGCGATTGACTACGTGTCTAAGTGGGTAGAGGCTCAAGCTCTTCCTACAAATGAAGCCCGAGTAGTGTTGAAATTCCTTAAGAGGCTCTTTTCCCGATTCGGTACACCTAAAGCCTTAATTAGTGACCGTGGTACTCACTTTTGCAATGCATTGATGGAAAAATTGCTTGCACGCTACGGAGTCACTCATTGTTTGTCTACCGCATATCATACACAGACAAGTGGTCAAGTGGAGAACGCGAATCGCGGTATCAAACGTATCTTAGAAAAGACCATTGGTAAGAATAGGAAGGATTGGTCCGACAAACTTGACGATGCATTGTGGGCGTTTCGAACCGCCTATAAGATGCCTTTAGGAACCACACCATTCATGATCGTCTATGGAAAAGCTTGTCACCTTCCCGTAGAGCTAGAGCATCGAGCGCTTTGGGCATTGAAAACCGTTAACCTTGACATGACTGAAGCCGCTAGGAAGCGTTTCTTTCAAATCCATGAGCTTGAGGAGCTTAGGGATGCGGCTTATGCTCGATCGTTGGGAATCAAGGAGAAAACGAAAGCTTCGCATGATAGGAAGTTAAGAAAGGTCAAGGAGTTTAGAAAGGGTGATAAAGTACTTCTCTACAATTCAAGATTGAAGTTGTTTGCGGGGAAGTTGAAGTTGAAGTCGAAGTGGTCGGGACCTTATATGGTTCATTACGTGTTTCCGTACGGAGCGGTGGAGATTATGGATGAATCGGATGGCCGAAGTTGGAAGTTGAATGGCCATCGGTTGAAGCACTACATTGGAGGAGCAATAGACAAGAACGAGATGGAGGAAACACCTCTCGAAATCCTATCCAAAGCCACCAATTAGTGTTTTGGGATGAAATCCCAAGTGTAGAGTTTGTATTGTTTGTAAATTTCATTAATTTTCGTATTGTTTTCGTAGTTTTTCGTGTCTTTGTTTTGTGTGTTTGAGAAATTTTGCAGGAATCGTACCATCGAGGAGCTGAATTTGCAATGAAAACGGCATTCCAGGTAAGTCCCAACACTTAGAAAAATTTGGGATGGTTTGGTAACACTTAGAAAATTTTCTAAGGCATAAAACTGGAATTTTTACGCAACTTTCTGCCCAAAAAACGCCCTCGCGTCGCGCCACACTGAATATGACCCCCTGGTCGCGCGACGCGACCCCTCAGTCCAGTTTTTGCTTTTGAACCTTACCGTTGCGGTACGCGACCATGAAGTCCCCAACCCTTGGCGTTACACGACCCTTCAAATGAACCGGCTTATTGAACCATGTCGTGGCGTCACGCCACGGCTAACACATGTCGACGTCGCATACCGCGACTGAGTTCCAGATCGATACAAAACCCTTTTTTTCATCTGTTTTGCCCGAAACTTAACCAAACCCTTTCCCCTTAAAAGCCACCGCCGAACATACCTCCACCCACCATAATCCGCTATATCTCCTTCTATTCACCACCGTTACCCTCCATTCGACCACCATTTTGACCAGAATTCAGCCCGGAACAAAACCCACCTCAGAAAAATCAACTTCGGCCACTGAATTCTCTCCGATTCAGGACTCACCACATCTCAAAATTTTTGAACTTTTCTTGCAATCCTTCATGATTCAAGTACGTTTCTGTGCATTATTCTCTTATTTGTGTTGATTAGAGTCATTGTGTGAGTCCGTAGGTTAGTTGAGTCGTGAGTGTCGAGTCTTGTTTAGTCGAGTCCGTAGTGAGTCAGTCGGTTCATGTTGAAGTCATGTGTCTTCGAGTCTTATGCTTCGAGTTTGGTTAGTCGGGTCGATAGCTAGCCGTGTGTTAGGCTTGAGTTAGTCTAGTGCTGAGCCGATTTACTTCGTGTCTAGTATATGTATGGTAGTTAGAATAGTTCAGGGGTGCCTCCGGCTTGGTTTGGGATACTGAATGTTTGATTGTGGATTGAATTGGTTTGGGACATTGACGCATAAAGCTCCAATCTTGCGCATTAAAAACGAAAATTTTGCAAACGAAAAACCCTCCTTGAACTAGGCGGACTTTTTCAAATGCAAGGAATTTGATTTTAAAACTAAAAAGCAACTGATTTTAAGCAAGTTTGGACGTCAATGATGGATTGTTAGGCACTCGTTTTAATTGCGGACAATTAAAGTGCCTAGGTAGGTAGTGTACATTGAGTCCAATTTAGTGTCTTTGTGTCGTTTTAGTTTAGTTTGAGTCATGTATTACTTGTTTTTGGGTTTACTTGCACGTACAAGTGATTTAGGCTCGCCCGTACTCAATCTCCATTCGGGCGAGTTTAATTATCACTTAGCATTTGTAAAAAGGTAACCCGTTTGTTTTAGAATTAGCCGCGAATGAAATGCTATACGGCTATTCTATCTTTTTCGAAAAATTTATAAAAATTCAAAAAAAATATATATATATAAAATTTTCAAAAAAATTAAAAATACAAAAAATAGTGTGTTATTACTGATTGTTTGCGTGTTTTGTCTTGTTAATATCTATTTTGCAGACATGGCTAGCAGTTCACGCAGTGGTAGGGCCCGAAAAAGGGCTGCGGGTCAGACAGCACCACAGTAGGATCCGATTTCTCAAGAGATTCAAATTTTTCAGATAGCTACTGATGATCAAAAATTGAGAAAGATCCAGTATCAAATGGCTTATAACTTTATTCCAGATAGGAAATGTAGTAGAACCGACCACCCGATACTGAAGTTCGAGCCAGGTACATCTGAGTGGGAGAAATATGATAAGTTGAGGAAAACGGATTTGCTTCAGCACAGGGTGATAGATTGGATGTGGCTGGGGGAGATAGGTTCAAGGCAGGAAGTGGCGGACCTCTTGGGTCCACAGTTGACTAATGCATTAGAGTGTACGCAGGCTCAGTATGAGGAGTTGGTGCTAGAGTTTCACAGCACATGGAGACACAAGGAAGGAAAGTTTGATCAGGATACAACTATGTCTTTCAGTCTGGGTAGGCAGGTTTTTGAGATGAATATGGCGAGGTTTGCCATTGTGTCGGGGTTTTATACTGAGTAGAAGGTGAAGCAGCCGGAATTTCTGACTAGTTGGAGAGGTGCTTATTCTACTGTGGGGGATTACAGTGTTGGTTCGACTGAGCTGCGAAGTTTCTGGCAGACGATTTCCGACCACCCATTCACGGTTACGAACCTTATCACTTCGGTTCGTTACTCGGTTTATAGGTATGTTTTGAAGATTTTATCTACTACATTGGTGGGGCGGAAGTCGGGGGAAAACAAGGCGAATTGGATAGAGTTGTTCATTCTCATGTGTCGTGTGGAGAACCGTGAGATGAACTTGGCTACGGTTTTAGCGGACTCATTTAGTAGAGGACGTTGAGGTGGTCATCGGGCTTGGCTATGGGCCCCTATATTACTCGGATTGCACAAAATTTGGGGGTGTTCAATAAGTATGTTCCCCAGTTTTTACATGAGGGGCCCAAGATGATGACATTTGGGATTAGAGAGCTGCAGCAGGCTGGGATAGTGTCGTGGACTGAGCCCTACGGCTGGGAGCCGATTAGGCAGGGCCCGCAGGTGCAGCCGCCAGAGGGACATCCAGCTGAGGATTTGATGATTCAGGTAGACCCTACACACCGACAGCGGCCACCACAGTGACACGAGCTACCAGCACATTAGTATCCGAGGAGGCAGCCACCACCTGTGCCTCTTACTTTAGAGTCGTTCTCTGGCTATGTGGAGCAGAGATTCGACAGGCTGGAGCACCTTATTCTTACAGGTCAGGATAGGCAGGAGGAGGCCCTCAGGTACATGATGAGTAGGCACAGCATGGGGGTTCCGGATTTCTTCCAGCCGAGACAGCAGGGTAGCTTGGCTGGTGCTGCAGAGAGGTTTGCTCCGACTCCCCAGTTCCGTGTATTTGGAGAGAGCAGCTCTGGTGCAGGTGGACGACAGGAGGGCAGTGAGGAGTCTGCCAGTGAGCACGATGAGGACTAGTGTGGGGATGGTGAGGATGAAACTGCAGCTGACTATATCTTTTGTTTGATTTTTCTTTTATGTTGTTTTTTATCCTCATTTATTGGTCTGTACTTATACTGATATACTTTAAACATGTTGGTTGGGAAGGATGGGTTGGTATGTGGTTGAAACTGATGATATTTTGATGATATATACTATGATATGTTGGTAGTTTGCTTGTGATATTGATATGTTGATGTTTACGCCGCTTTCATTCGCGTGTCCGAGAATAGGAGTTGTTTGCTGAGCGCGTTTCGAATTGGAGGACTTATGTGGAAACGACTGGCACTTTGACAGTCTCACATATATAGCTAAGTCGTTTCCCTTGTATTCTTTTGTATTTTATTTATTTATTTCGTCTTTAGTTATCAGTTTTTAGTGTTTAGGTAGTTTTTGAGTCGTATTTCCATTCTTGCATTAGGGACAATGCGATTTTTAAGTGTGGGGATGGGATACATGTAAATAATCGAGTTAAATATGAAAATAAAAAAAATTATTAAAAAAAATGAAAAAATCAATAAAAAAATTGAAAAATCAGAAAAATGTTCTTTGAAATGAGAAGTTTGCATATTAAAACGGAAAATGATAGAAAAGATGAATTTTTGCTTGGGTTCGAATAATAATAAAATGAGATTAAATAAATCGAGCTTGTGTCTACTTAGGGATATGTGGATAGGCTTGGGTTTGGTTTTAAGTCCCTTTGAGTTAATACACCTTAATTGTCGGTCTGCTAGTGGGTTTTCATCTGGAAAATATGGGAAATTGAAACCGCCAATAAGAGTATAAGGAATACCGTTATAAGTTAAAACCGTTAGAATTTTTTATCATGAAAAAAATATAGAAAAAAAATGAGCTAGAAACTGAATGAAAGTAGCACAGTTTTATGTAGTCTGGGTTGGGGATAGTGACTTTACAATCGGATTACCTCTAGGGTGTGTGAAATCGAACTTGCAAAGAAAAGAAAAAAAGTCCCGAAGCTTAAGTAATCCGAGTTGGGGATAGCGACTCTACAGCCGGAATGCCTCTTGGTTAGGGAAAGCAACGTCTACGCTCATTGAAAGAAAAAAAGAAAGAAAAGTGAAAAAAAAATGGAAAAGAAAAATATGTGATTCTAAATTCCCTTGGTTTTGATATAAGACGGTTAGGAATTGATCCAGTGATCATTTCTTTAGTTCTATAAGCTTGAGGCGGGATTAGGTGGACCGTAGATTCTAGCGTGAGGCCCTAGGTAGATTGACCGCACTTAAAGTAAATTCACATTATAAGGGCTTAAGACCGGATTTGGGTTTAAAGGGACAAATATATTCGCAATCGCAGCTAGTGCAAGCTTTGGTTTTAATAAAATATACATATACTTTTGACCTGAGTGATTATTCATCTCTGATTTCGTTGCATAATTCTTTTTCGAGGACGAAAAAAGAGTAAGTGTGATGTCACACCCCCAAAATCCACACGCGGAGTATCACCGCTTGGAGGCGTGACTGACCAGGATCAAGCCACCAATCATATCAAACATAATAAGTATTAAATGTAATTTAAGCCAAACGATATGAGAGGTGTTCAAAACAAAACATATCAGGTGTCTAGCGGAAGCATAAATGTAAACCCAACGTAAGTAATAAGTTCAAATGTTTAAATGTTTTTATCATAAGATCCACAATCCGCGCCCACAACGACCGCGCCTCCCGTGCAAGCTCCAAGAGTACCTATGGTCCTGCAAGGCATGTAACAGAGAGTCAACAACTAGTTGAGCGAGTTCATAGTTGGTTATTCAGTTATAGTGTTCGTATTGTAATTCGTAAGCTCATTTAGTAATCATGTAATGTCTGTAATGGTATCGCGGCCCTCCAGGCATGTTTGCGAAGTTTAGTGGGGGTTTCCCATGTTTTCTAGACTAGGTATATTTGTATCGCGGCCCACCCGGCATGTTTGCGAAGATTAAAGTATAGTTCGCGGCCATTCTAGGCATGTTTGCGAAGATTGTTCTATTATCGCGGCCAATCCCGGCGTGTTTGCGAAGAGAGAGTATATGTATCACTAGTCTAACAGTATCTACTAATAACCTTCCCCTCCCGAGGAATAATTCCATTAATCATGTAAGTATAAGAAACATTAAACCCATTCCCAACCCCGGGAATCCCATGCCTTGGTAAGAGTGTAAACTCACCTTGTTTTGCTCGGTATGCTAAGTATGTGCTCAAAGTAAGTCAATCACGTCCTAAAGTATGCACGTATACTAAGTCAGTTTGTATTTACGGAGTTGGCACGTAAGTATAACCATAGTGGACAACGCATCAAAAATCACCAAGTAGCACATTACACATATTTAAGATCATACAAGCCAGGCATAGCATCTAACAGCAGTTAGTTAACTCAGGTAAGTCTTAACAGAATCAAATTACCAAACAGTTTACTCAGTCGGCGAAACACCCCTGTTTCGCCGTGAAACCCTTTGACGAAACACTTCTGTTTCGTCGACTACATTCTTGGCGAAACACCCCTGTTTCGTCGTTAACCCTTTGACGAAACACAAATTCTGTTTCGCCGCACAATCCATTTCGTGACCCAATTCAGTTTCGTCGAGAATCAGTTACGTACATGAACCCTAATCGCCGATACAACAGTTTACAGAAATCATTCAATCCTCGCTCAATATAATGAGTCTTATGTTACTAATCATTAATCTATGCATCACAACCGAACCATCAATGAAACAAGGATCATATCATCATCATCATCAATAAAATCATGTAACCATCACAAAACAACACTCATAAAATCCATACTCTATGCATACCCGCTAACATGCATAATCATCGAGAGGTTCATGAAACCCTAAGTATTCATCATACACATATACCCCTATAATCCAGAAATCAAGCATATACACAACATGTATAAAGAAATCAAAGGACAAAGAAACCGATTAGACGAGCACGCACTAACCGAGATATCCGGGATGAACAAGGGAGGATTCGAGAGAGAAAGATGATGGTTGAAGATGGTTATCGCCTTCACAGAGTGGAGAGTTCTAGGGTTTCGATTTTTGTTAAAAGTGTGAAACAGGAAGTCGGTTTACGTTAAAATACACGAATTACCGTTCTGGGCCCTTAATGGGCTTTGCGAATCAGTGGGCCGGCGAAACACATCAGTTTCGTCGTGAAGTTCTATGGCGAAACACACTGTTTCGTCGAGTTGCTTGATGGCGAAACACATCTTGTTTCGTTGGGATGTATATGGCGAAATAGTCTGTTTCGTCGGATCCTTTCATGTGTTAAATAGTTTAAGTTTTCAACAGGTGTTTCATGTTATACAACCAAACACAAAATTATGCAAACACAATGCGTTTTATCATATCATAACATGTACAGTTACAAGTCAAACAACTAACAGTCAAAGTCAACGCGCAATAAATACGAAAGTGAAAGTATGAAACTCGAGTTGTCACATTATCCCCAACTTGAAAGAAATTTCGTCCCGAAATTTAGCGTGCGGTTACTGAGGAAGCTAAGTAAGTTATGTCGTTTACTGGTTTTCCTGGGGTGTCACATCATCCCCCCGTTGAGTTGGAATTTCGTCCCGAAATTCTGTAGTAGCTTCAGCCTCAGTAGTAGTAGCATTGTTTTCGAACAACTGGGGATTTTTTAGTTCCATTTGGTCTTCTCGTTCCCAGGTATATTCTGGGCCACGACGGGAGTTCCAACGAACTCGAACAAGAGGTATTCTAGTGTTCTTGAGGACCTTAACATCCCGGTCCGTGATTTCAACAGGTTCCTCGACGAAATGCAACTGTTCGTCGATGGTGAGCTCCTTCAAAGGAACTATGAAGGTCTCATCTGACAGACACTTCTTCAGATTCGACACGTGAAAGACGTTGTGAACTGCACTGAGTTCTGCTGGTAAGTTCAGTCTGTAGGCCACTTTGCCTATTTTCTCTATGACTTCGAAGGGTCCAACGTATCGTGGATTGAGCTTGCCTCGTTTGCCAAAACGAACAACACCCTTCCAGGGTGATACCTTGAGTAGCGCTCGATCCCCAACCTGGAACTCGAGTAGTTTCCTGTCTTTATCTGCGTATGCTTTCTGACGGTCACGAGCTGCCGCCATGCGTTGTCGTATTTGAGCAATCTTCTCAGTAGTATCAACTACCATTTCTGGACCTGTGATCTGACTATCACCCACCTCTGCCCAACAAAGAGGTGATCTGCATTTACGCCCGTACAATGCCTCAAACGGAGCAGCTTTTATGCTGGTGTGGTAGCTGTTGTTGTACGAAAATTCCACAAGTGGCAGATGCTTTTCCCAGCCCTTGCCAAAGTCAATTACGCACGCCCGAAGCATATCTTCTAGAGTTTGAATAGTGCGCTCAGACTGCCCATTTGTCTGAGGATGATAAGCTGTGCTCATGTCTAAACGAGAGCCAAAAGATTTATGCATTGCTTGCCACAGTTCTGAAGTAAAACGTGCATCACGATCAGAGATAATAGAGGTGGGCACCCCGTGCCTCGAGACAACTTCCTTAAGGTATACATCTGCTAGAGTGGAGAACTTATCCGTTTCCTTGATAGCCAAGAAGTGAGCAGACTTTGTGAGTCGATCCACGATCACCCAAATAGTATCATTCCCGCGCTGAGATCTAGGTAGGCCAGTAACAAAATCCATGGAAATTTGTTCCCATTTCCATTGTGGTATCTCAGGCTGTTGGAGTGGGCCTGATGGTTTCTGATATTCCGCTTTGACTCTCGCACAAGTCAAACACTTGCTAACGTAAGTTGCTATGTGAGCTTTCATGCTAGGCCACCAGTATGTAGTTCTGAGGTCGTGGTACATCTTATCCGAACCAGGATGTACTGAGTAGCGAGACTTATGAGCTTCTTCCATTACAAGCTCGCGTAAGTTGCCATAGAGTGGGACCCAGATGCGTCCTGTTACATAGTAGGCTCCGTCTGCCTTTTGTTCTAACCGTTGCCTTGAGCCACGTAGAGCTTCAGCCCTGACGTTTTCTGGTTTCAATGCTTCTACCTGAGCATCTCGTATCTGAGAAGGAAGGCTAGACTGAATAGTGAGTTGCAATGCTCGTACACGCCTAGGTGTAGTATCCTTTCGACTGAGGGCGTCGGCCACCACTTTGGCTTTGCCCGGATGGTACTTTATAGCACATTCGTAATCGTTCAGTAGTTCAACCCATCTACGTTGTCGCATGTTCAATTCTTTCTGCTTGAAAATATGTTCGAGACTCCTGTGATCAGTGTAGATGGTGCACTTAGTGCCATACAGGTAATGTCGCCATATCTTGAGCGCAAAAACAACGGCTCCTAGCTCTAAATCATGAGTAGTGTAATTCCGTTCGTGAATCTTAAGTTGGCGTGAAGCATAAGCAATGACTTTATCCCGTTGCATCAACACACATCCAAGACCTTGGATAGATGCGTCGCAGTAGACTATAAAATCGTCCGTGCCTTCAGGTAATGAGAGGATAGGTGCGCTACAAAGTCTATCCTTTAAGTGCTGAAACGTTGTTTCCTATGTATTACCCCAACGGTAAGCAACACCTTTCTGTGTCAGTAATGTATGCGGCTGTGCAATCTTTGAGAAGTCTTTGATGAACCGTCTGTAATAACCCGCCAAACCCAAGAATTGGCGTATTTCGGTTGGTGTGCGAGGTGCAGGCCAGTTCTTGATCGAATCTACCTTGGATGGATCGACATGAATCCCATCCGTGTTTACCACGTGGCCTAGGAAGTGGACTTCACGAAGCCAGAAGTCGCATTTTGAAAACTTAGCGTACAGCTGTTCCGTTCGAAGGAGTTCCAAAATAAGTCGTAAGTGCTGCTCGTGTTCCTCCAGACTCTTCGAATAAATCAAGATGTCATCGATGAAAACAATAACAAACTTGTCAAGATAAGGTTTGCACACCCTGTTCATAAGATCCATGAAAACCGCAGGCGCGTTCGTTAGCCCGAATGGCATGACCAAAAACTCGTAATGGCCGTAGCGAGTTCTGAATGCTGTTTTGGAGACGTCCTCATCCCGGACTCTCAATTGATGATAGCCTGACCTCAGGTCAATCTTCGAGTAATAGCTTGACCCTTGCAACTGGTCGAATAAGTCGTCGATGCATGGAAGTGGATAGCGATTTTTCACGGTCACCTTGTTCAGTTCGCGGTAATCTATGCACATACGAAAGGTACCGTCTTTCTTCTTCACAAATAATACTGGAGCTCCCCAGGGCGAAGAGCTAGGACGTATGAAACCCTTTTCCAAGAGTTCTTGCAATTGCTTAGACAGTTCTTCTAGTTCAGTTGGAGCTAGGCGATAAGGTGCTCGAGCTATAGGTGCTGCTCCTGGAGCTAGCTCGATCTGAAATTCGACCTGACGATGAGGCGGTAGCCCAGGTAACTCTTCAGGAAACACCTGAGGAAAATCGCGTACTACAGAAATATCCTCAATCTTTTTCTCTTTCTTCGATGTATCAGTAACGAGTGCTAATATAGCTATGTGGCCCTTTCGCAAACACTTCTGTGCCTTCAAGAAGGAGATGATGCCACTCACGACACCACTCTTGTCGCCTTGAACTTCGAGAGGTTCTTTGCCAGAACGAGGAATATGAATGATCTTCTCTTTGCATAGGATCTCTGCTTGTTGTTGGGATAACCAATCCATACCAATGACGATATCAAAACTACTCAGAGTTATAGGAATGAGATCGATAGAGAAAGTCTGACCAGCGAGGATAAGATTACAACCCTGAACTATGTGTGTGGCTTCTAGACTTTTACCATTAGCTAACTCTACGACATGTTTGGTGTTCAAAAGTGTTGGTGCGCGTTTAAGCATTTGACTAACTTTCAGAGACATATAACTGGTATCCGCACCCGAATCAAATAATACAGTAACATAAAAGTCGTCGAGAAGAAACTTACCCATAACCACATTAGGATCGTTCCTTGCATCACCCTGACCAATCACAAATGCACGACCCTTAGCACCATTGTTGTTGTTGTTTCCCCCATTGTTGTTCCCATTGCCCTGATTATTAGGGGTGTTCAGGATTCGTTTCGAATTCGAAAAATTCGAAATTCGTTTAAATTCGATTCGATTATCAATAATTCGTTTCGATTATAAGAATTCGAATTCGAATTCGATTCAATTCGAGTCAAGTAAATCGAATACGAATCGAATACGAATTTATAATTTCAAATTCGATTCGATTCGAAATTCGAATAAAAATTATACATTTTTATTTATTATTTTTATATATAATAAATATATAACTTTTATTAAGCTATACTATAAATTCTTTTCTAAATTTTTTCTAAGTATTAAAATTACCCATTACATGACCCATAAGTAAAACCTAATTAACAAATCTATCAATAGATTTCTAAACATAAAAATATTAACTTATAATGTGGAGCGATTATTCCCGGCTTCTCGTTTTGAATTTTAGACTTGTGGTACTTTATTTGAAACTTTTTAATGTGATATCGTGTTTTATGGCTGCTTTAAGATTTATGTTTCATTTTTATAGTTTTTTACATGTTTTAAAGAATCTGAATTAAATCGAATTTATTCGAATTCGATTCGAATTCGAAATTTTAATCGAATACGAATCGAATACGAATTGGGTTTTTTATTCGAATACGAATTCGATTCGAATTCGATAGGTTTTAATCGAATTCGAATCGAATACGAATTCAAGGAAAAATAAAAATTATTCGAACAATTCGATTCAAATAATTCGAAAATTCGGTATTCGATTCAATGAACACCTCTACTGATTATTGTTGTTATTCTGATTCTGGTTTAACTGGGGGCAGTTCCGCTTGAAGTGACCTTCAGCCCCACACTGAAAGCATGCCCTATTTCCTTGTTGTTGTTGTTGTTGTTGTTGTTGCTGTGGCTGGTTTCGTGGAGCTAGTGGCTGTTGTTGCTGGTTCTGATTCGCAGTCCTTGAGCTCCTGCAATCTTTAGCTTCATGACCCATCTTGAGACATCTCTGACAGCGGCCCTTGCGACATTGACCACTGTGGTGTCTGTTGCACTTGTTACACAGTGGGTGAATTCCCCGATATCCACTCTGCCCCTGACCACCAGACGATTGCTGACTCTGACTCTGGTAATCACTAGTCTTGCGCTGCTGCTGTGATTGAGACTGTACGGTAGCTGAACCCTTGCTGGAATCCCCTTCCCATTTCCGCTTGTTGTCACTGGGAGTAGCAGGAGTAACTGGAGTGGTAGCGGTAGTAGTAGCGCTGATATGTTTAGGCAGTCTGTTCTGTTCCACTGCCTGATCGGTGAGGCGATGAGCTAACTTGACGATCTGTTGAATGGTGCCAAGATTCGCTGAGGTTACGTGACTTTGAATTTCCGGTACCAGACCATTGAGATACAGTTCGATACGCTTAATGGGAGGGTCTACCATTGTAGGACACAGAATAGCCAACTCATTCGATCTTCTGGTGTACGCTTCAATTTCTGACCCCGTCATTTTCAAGTGGTAAAACTCTACCTCCAGCTTATGAATATCATCACGGCTACAGTATTCCTCTTTGATCAACTCCTTGAAACCGTTCCAGGGTGTGGCGTTAGCAACAACCAACCCTAACATCTGAACTTGCGCATTCCACCAAGTCAGCGCAATGCCTTCTAGAGTACCAGTGGCGTACTTCACCCTGCGAGCCTCAGGGCATTCACACATCTCAAATACTGACTCAAGCTTTTCAAACCAATGGAGGAGTCCAACTGCTCCTTCCGAGCCACTAAAAGTAGTAGGGCGACAGTCCATGAAAGTTTTGAAGGTGCAAACAGGTGGTTGACCTCATGCTTGTGCGGCTGCAACTGCCGCAGCTACTTGTTCGTTAATGAGAGCCGTCAACTGGGCTTGTGTCATGTTGATACGTCCAGACATGATCTTCATAGCAAAGATAACATAAGTGAGGGAGGTTCGCGAATAGTGCGATGACAGAAGAGAGTAAGCACATAAGTGTTCTCATGCAATAGTGTTACGTTAATCTAAGCATACCCTGAGCAAGGTTCTATGCAATTTTAGCAAGTAGGCAATAAGACATGTACCATATTACCTAGGATGTCGAGTCTTGCACGTGGAGCGAGGCGTCGTTGTGGATCGTTGAGCACTGTATAGGTTATAGTCTGGTTTTAATAAAACGTTTTCCCCTTATTAAAACCGAGTTCTCTATAACCAATGGCTCTGATACCAATCTGTCACACCCCCAAAATCCACACGCGGAGTATCACCGCTTGGAGGCGTGACTGACCAGGATCAAGCCACCATTCATATCAAACATAATAAGTATTAAATGTAATTTAAGCCAAACGATATGAGAGGTGTTCAAAACAAAACATATCAGGTGTCTAGCGGAAGCATAAATGTAAACCCAACGTAAGTAATAAGTTCAACTGTTTAAATGTTTTTATCATAAGATCCACAATCCGCGCCCACAACGACCGCGCCTCCCGTGCAAGCTCCAAGAGTACCTATGGTCCTGCAAGGCATGTAACAGAGAGTCAACAACTAGTTGAGCGAGTTCACAGTTTGTTATTCAGTTATAGTGTTCGTATTGTAATTCGTAAGCTCATTTAGTAATCATGTAACGTCTGTAATGGTATCGCGGCCCTCCAGGCATGTTTGCGAAGTTTAGTGGGGGTTTCCCATGTTTTCTAAACTAGGTATATTTGTATCGCGGCCCACCCGGCATGTTTGCGAAGATTAAAGTATAGTTCGCGGCCATTCTAGGCATGTTTGCGAAGATTGTTCTATTATCGCGGCCAATCCCGGCGTGTTTGCGAAGACAGAGTATATGTATCACTAGTCTAGCAGTATCTACTAATAACCTTCCCCTCCCGAGGAATAATTCCATTAATCATGTAAGTATAAGAAACATTCAACCCATTCCCAACCCCGGGAATCCCATGCCTTGGTAAGAGTGTGAACTCACCTTGTTTTGCTCGGTATGCTAAGTATGTGCTCAAAGTAAGTCAATCACGTCCTAAAGTATGCACGTATACTAAGTCAGTTTGTATTTACGGAGTTGGCACGTAAGTATAACCATAGTGGACAACGCATCAAAAATCACCAAGTAGCACATTGCACATATTTAAGATCATACAAGCCAGGCATAGCATCTAACAGCAGTTAGTTAACTCAGGTAAGTCTTAACAGAATCAAATTACCAAACAGTTTACTCAGTCGGCGAAACACCCCTGTTTCGCCGTGAAACCCTTTGACGAAACACTTCTGTTTCGTCGACTACATTCTTGGCGAAACACCCCTGTTTCGTCGTTAACCCTTTGACGAAACACAAATTCTGTTTCGCCGCACAATCCATTTCGTGACCCAATTCAGTTTCATCGAGAATCAGTTACGTACATGAACCCTAATCGCCGATACAATAGTTTACAGAAATCATTCAATCCTCGCTCAATATAATGAGTCTTATGTTACTAATCATTAATCTATGCATCACAACCGAACCATCAATGAAACAAGGATCATATCATCATCATCATCATCAATAAAATCATGTAACCATCACAAAACAACACTCATAAAATCCATACTCTATGCATACCCGCTAACATGCATAATCATCGAGAGGTTCATGAAACCCTAAGTATTCATCATACACATATACCCCTATAATCCAGAAATCAAGCATATACACAACATGTATAAAGAAATCAAAGGACAAAGAAACCGATTAGACGAGCACGCACTAACCGAGATATCCGGGATGAACAAGGGAGGATTCGAGAAAGAAAGATGATGGTTGAAGATGGTTATCGCCTTCACAGAGTGGAGAGTTCTAGGGTTTCGATTTTTGTTAAAAGTGTGAAACAGGAAGTCGGTTTACGTTAATATACACGAATTACCGTTCTGGGCCCTTAATGGGCTTTGCGAATCAGTGGGCCGGCGAAACACATCAGTTTCGTCGTGAAGTTCTATGGCGAAACACACTGTTTCGTCGAGTTGCTTGATGGCGAAACACATCTTGTTTCGTCGGGATGTATATGGCGAAATAGTCTGTTTCGTCGGATCCTTTCATGTGTTAAACAGTTTAAGTTTTCAACAGGTGTTTCATGTTATACAACCAAACACAAAATTATGCAAACACAATGCGTTTTATCATATCATAACATGTACAGTTACAAGTCAAACAAGTCAAACAACTAACAGTCAAAGTCAACGCGCAATAAATACAAAAGTGAAAGTATGAAACTCGAGTTGTCACATGTGAGGATATTTGATGTATTGCAAAATACATCCTTTATTCGTGTACAGTTTGTATAGTTTTTCATTATATTTAGTTTAGTTTTCGTTAGAATGTGCATACTATTGATCAGATTGAGTTTTGCAGGTCTTGGTGCTTAGATTTGCTGAAAATTTAGTGAAAACGAGCCATAATGTTGAAACACCAAGTCTCGGAACGAGTTGAAAAGAGTTAGAATTATTTTTGAAGTTTTTGAGAAGTTGAAGCTGGGCAAAATTCGAAGGAATCTGTCCAATTTGAGCTGTGGCGCTACGCCACAAGGGAACAACATCATGGTGGCGCTACGCCACCATTAAAATAATGATTTATGGAATTTGTAGCCATCGCGCTACACCACGAAGAAGACCCATCCCTGTCGCGTGACGCGACGGGGTTTAATGACGTCAAATCTTCGTTAATTATTAGGGTTTGGTATAAAAACTCAAGAAATCATTATCACAACCCTAGTTACGAATTGGGTGCATCTTAGGCGATTCTTGGAGCATTCGGGGGGCAGATTTGAAGGTTTTGGCGCATTAGAATCATCGGTACGAGTTCGTGACGAAGAATTGAAGACTTTCTCGGGTTTTCCAATTCCTTGTTTATTGATTTTCTTTCGAAACTTGTTATCATGAATTCTTGTTTAGACATCTTTAATTTGTTTTCGCTATTTGATATGCTCGGCTAAACTTTTATGCCACCTAGACTTTGATGAATGGATTAGTATAAAGTTTTGACCTTTTTCGTTAATTGCGTGATTTTTATGGATTAATTGTGTTTAGTAAACAGTTTAGTTTATTGATTTGATGTGTATGCGTACTTTGATCTGGTTTCTTGTTATCAATTGTTTCATATGATTCTTGGTGACGGTCTTTATCACATAATAGAGTCGTGCTAGGGTTTAGGATTTTGGTGAGTGTCTATATCACATAATAAATCTTAACTCTTTAGGGTGAAATTGCGCAAATAACCCTAGAAGTACTTGTTAGTGATTTGCTAGATTTTAGTGTTCTACTAGTCCTTATAGCTGGAAGGTGCGGGGCTATTGATAGGTCTTACCCGGCGAATTGCTTTAGACAGTCCTTAGAAAGGGTCGTGCCTTAGTTGCCCCGTCGGTTTATTAGTCTATCAAGTCAAATTAATAAATCTAAACTACCCTAGATCTATGATTGGAAAAGAATAGGTCAACATTAGGGTACTTACACAATAATTAGACAACTGGAAAGACGTCTAATAACCGCTAGGATTAACGGCCTAGGTAGCGCCATAAGTATCACCTCGAGAAGGGTTGAGGGGCTTAGTTGGTATCTTAATGGGTTTAGTATCATAAGATCCCGGTTCCATAAGTCATGCAGTTAACTTAATCGGTAATTCTTTAAACTCAATCCAGGATTCTAGTCTAGGTGGTCTCGTTCATCATATAAGAAAAGCCTTTGTCTTATTTCGTATTAGTCTAGTTTTAGTTTAATAATTAGTTTAAATAGATTTCCTTAGATTTTCCATCCCACCCCCCCTCCCCAAAAAAAAACAATTAAACAGTTTCAGTCGTGTTTGTCAGTGTCTATTAGAGTCTAGTTAACGTGATAAATAGAGTCTCGTGGTTCGATATCCGGACTTCCTTAGGTCATACTACAGTGATCGGTACACTTGCCGATTGTGTGGTTTAGGTTGAGTCTAGAATTAAAGCTTTGTAGTGTCTAGCTTAGAGAGTCTAATTTATTTAATTTTTATAGTCTGTTTAGCACACATTAAAAGCCAAAGTGTCTAAAATTGGGAACACTAAACTTGCTACTGGAGTTGTTTTAAATGATGTTTTCTATGTTCCTGACTATGATTTTAATCTTCTGTCTGTCTATAAACTGTCTAGAGATAGTCAAATTACTGTTGTATTTAATGAGAATACTTGTTTACTTCAGGATTCGAAATCAAAGAAAGTCCTGGTGACTGGTAAACAAGATAATGGTCTGTACTTTGCGAATAAAAATGGTAATTCTGTTAACTTGTGTTTTAATAGTCTGAACAGTAGTAATCTTTGGCACAGTATGTTAGGACATCCTGCAGACCAGGTCTTGACCATTTTAAAAGGTGATTTAGGTGTTGCTGATGTAGTTAGTCATCCCTGTGAAATATGTCATAGGTCCAAACAGGTTAGAGGCTCATTTCCATTAAGTGATCATAAGACAAAACATATAGGTGATATTATACACTTAGATGTTTGGGGTCTGTATAAGGTCACTAGTAGAGATGGATTCAAATATTTTTTAAGAGTTGTTGATGATTATTCTAGAACTATCTGGTGTTATCTGTTAAAAAATAAAATGGAAGTGTTTGAAAATATAGAAGGTTTTTATGAATTAATACTAACTCAGTTTAAGAAAAGGGTTAAAGTTTTTAGAAATGATAACGGAACTAAGTTTGTTAATAACAAAATGAGTATTTTTTTTTTGTAAAACAAATGGTATATTACATCAGACATCATGCTCTTGCACACCATAGCAGAATGGTGTGGTTGGGAGAAAACATCGACACCTTTTAAATATGGCAAGATCTTTGTAATTTCAGAATAGTCTTCCGCTTCGTTTCTGGTCTGATTATATATTATCTGTTGTATATCTTATTAATAGGTTGCCCTCATCTGTACTTATAGGAAAAAAAGTCCATATGAACTGATGTTTGGATTTAAACCCTCTTTTGCTCACCTTAGAAACTTTGGGTGTTTGTGTCTTAGTACTATCTTAAGTGAGTCTGACAAATTTTCTTTTAATGCTGAAAAGTGTGTCTTAATTGGTTATTCCAACGTTAAGAAAGGTTATAAGTTGTGGAGTTTGGATAGTCAAAGGGAGTTTTACTCTAGAGATGTAAAATTTTATGAAATTGTTTTCCCTTTTGTTTTGGTCAAAAATTACCAAAGCAATTAAGTGATCAAATTAGTTTATGAGGTAGTGTGCTGTTGATATTTGCAAAAAATATGTTGAGTTGATTGTAAATGAAAACAGTTTCAGGATATAGCTCGAGGATATCAAGCTACACCAATAATCAAACAATGAGCGATAAAAGTAAAAGTTAACACAGGATGTACGAGGAAAGCCCTTGATCAATCTAGATCTCCGGCATAAAACCTCGGGAGCTGACAATCGCCAACTGCCTTGTTCTTCTTATTGTTTGAATAACCAGGATACAGTGCAGACAATCTGGCAGTCTATATTTATAGTTACAACAATAAACAAACTATCCTATAAATCCGAGATACCCTTGAATATTCCATCTTGACCATTGCAGACCTATTCTCCCAGCTTCAACGTCTTTCTCCCAACAATATTGAGCGAGTCTTCATGGGAATAAGTGCTTGTGAACGTTGTGATCCTGCAGCCATAACCTACAAGCAATTTGTTAGTAATAGCCAGGATACTGTCTTAGGATGTTACCAATATCATGGTTCGGTATCCTGATCATAAACAGCTAACATAAAATCAAGATACAATGTCAGGATATGGGCTCAAAATTTCACCCATAACACCTTTTAAGTCCAAACAATTAAGTTATCAAGATAGTAATATTTTTGAAAATGTGAATCATTTGAATTTTTTTGATAGTATTGAAGTGTTAACACCCAATGATGAAGAGGGGAATAATGGATCTCACGAGGATACTTGTGATTATTAGCAACCAGTCCTCTCTACATCTACCCCTTCTAGTGATGTTGATAATCAACATGCTGGAACTGGAAGTGAGAGTAGTAGTAGTGGAGGATCTGGCAGGGCAGAGGACACAGGTACCTCAAATGTTGAGACCAACCCATCTGAGGGAACAAGTTTAGTACTTAGAAGGTCTAGTAGGAACATTGTTTTGCCTTAAAGGTTTGAAAATGGGTAAATTACACTTTTCGTCCTTTATGTTTGTATCACATTGCAATGGATAACCTTTAACTTTAATAATTACAGTCATAGTCCTTTATTAGGAAAATTCAGTACATCTTTCGTCCTTTAGCACTAACAAGGTTAAAATTTTCAGTTAAATTTATTCACTTAAGGACAGTTTAGTCTTTTTACTTGGTTATTTATAATATAAATAAAAAAATAAGATGAAATATAATTACCCTTTCTCTCTTTCATTCTCACTCTCCCACACTTTGAACTCTTTCTCTCTCAACAAACCAGCAGTCATCAGCATCAAACCTCCACCACCCACCAACAACCACCAACCCACCACTAGATCTGAAGATATCGAAGGAAGCGAAGGAGACGGTGCAGGAGTGTGTGTCGGAGTTCATCAGCTTCATCTTCCCAAATTCCGCAACCCTAGAACACTGAACACCATGAAACCCTATCTCAACTCAACCATCTCTCACATAAACACACACGCATCCCTCATTTTTAGGGTTTCTCTGTTCCTTCAAAGTCTTCAATTTCATGTTTTGGAAGCTTCAAATCGGAACCCATTTGTCGTTTCCGCTAAGGAATTTTTTGGGAGTTTGTGTCGTGTGTTACAGTCCGCCATTGCAGCCAATCAGAGCTTTTAACTTCAGGTTTCTATTTTATTGTATTTTGGATGGTTCTTGAAGATTCTAGAGGTTTTTGACGTGTAATTGGTTTGAAATTGGTTGCCATGTGGAATCTGAGATTATTTGTTTTTTTTTGTTGAATTTGCTATGGTTTTTTCGTTGAATTTGTAGATTTTTTTTGAATTTTTATGCCTCGAATTTACTTTATTTTTTCGTTGGATGGTTCTGGAGAATTTTCGTTGCTTGATTTTTTCGTTGGATGGTTCTGGAATGTAATTTGTTTTTTTTTCTATGGAAGGTTACGTAATTTTGCTCAAAAATTGTAATTTCGTGGAACTGGGGAAGATAGTGGGGGTGGGGGTCCATGGTGGTAGGATGATGGTGATTTAGGGTTGAGGAATTGGGGAAGATGATGTATATATGTAATCTTTTTATTTTATTATTAAGAAACAATTTAATTAAAAGCATGAAATGACAATAATACCCTTAAGTGAATAGACTTAACTGAGAATTTTAATCTGGTTAGTGCTAAAGGACCTATGGTGTAACGAGTTTTACAAAAAAAGGACTGTGACTGTAATTATTAAAGTTAAAGGCTATCCATTGCAATGTGATACAAACATAAAGGACGAAAAGTGTAATTTACCCTTTGAAAATTTTGTGCTAAGTAGTTAAATCAAGTGTGATATAGGTAAAGTTGTTAATTACTCTTGTCTGTCTGTGGATAATCTCTGTTTTGTTACTGACTTAAATAAAACTATAGAGCCTGTTTGTTATGAGGAGGTTATTAGTGGCCCTAGATGGGTTGAAGCCATGAACAAAGAAATGGAAGCTTTGTTCAGGAATAATACTTGGGGTTCTAACTGATCTTTCTTCTGATAGAAAAGTTGTAGGTTGTAAGTGGGTCTTTAGGGATAAGTATAAGTCTAATGGTGAAGTTGAAAGGTTTAAATCCAGATTAGTTGCAAAAGGCTTTAACCAAAGAGGAGGCCTAGATTTTGGGGAAACCTTCTCACCTGTAGTAAAGATGGTTACTGTTAGATGTATAATAACCTTCGCTGTTCAAAATGATTGGCCTTTATACCAACTTAATGTAGATAATGCTTTCTTGTATGGTACCATTTCTGAGGATGGTTAATGTAGATAAGGCTTTAACCAAAGAGGAGGCCTAGATTTTGGGGAAACCTTCTCACCTGTAGTAAAGATGGTTACTGTTAGATGTATAATAACCTTCGCTGTTCAAAATGATTGGCCTTTATACCAACTTAATGTAGATAATGCTTTCTTGTATGGTACCATTTCTGAGGATGTTACATGAAGTTGCCTCAGAGCTATCATTCCAAAGATGAAACTAAAGTATGTAAATTGGTTAAATCTTTGTATGGTCTTAAACAAGCACCTAGAAAGTGGAATGAGAAATTGACTGGTGTGTTAATGAGTATTGGATTTGTTCAGAGTAAGTGTGATCATTCATTGTTTATCTTTTCTAGAGACAATGTGGTTGTTTACTTGTTAGTGTATAGTGTTGATATTGTTATAACAGGTAACTCAACAAATGAAATTAAAAAAGTTAAACAGATTTTGAGTGATAGTTTTAAAATTAAAGATCTGGGTTTGTTAAAGTATTTTTTAGGAATTGAAGTCTTATATAACAAAAACAGTATTTGTCAAAGTCAAAGGAAGTATTGTTTGGAACTGTTATGTGAGTTTGGGTACTTAGGTTGTAAACCTGTCAGTACTCCTATAGAACAAAGTTAGTTGGTTACTTCAAAGGTTGATAAAAATCAACAGTTATTAAAAGATGTTTTTGGTTTTTAAAAATTAATTGGAAAATTAATCTATTTGTCTTTGACTAGACCTGATATCAGTTATACAGTTCAGTTTTTAAGTCAATTCATGCATAGTCCAAAAGAAATACATTTGAACTTGGCTCTAAGATTGTTAAGATATTTGAAACAAAATCCTGGTAAAGGACTGAGTTTCAAGAAAAGTGACAAATTAAAATTGTATGGGTTTGCTGACTCTGATTGGGCAAAGTGTTTGTCCACTCGGAGGGCGGTAACTGGCTTCTGAGTTTTCCTAGGTGAATGCCTTGTTTCTTGGAAAAGCAAGAAACAAAGCACTGTTTCGAGATCAACTGCAGAAGCAGAGTATAGGGCTATGTGTTCTGCTACTTGTGAAATAATGTGGCTTAAGAATTTGTTAGCTGAATGTTAAATGTTAGTTACCTATTGAATTGTATTGTGATGGTCAGGCTGCTATGTCTATAGCAGCTAATCATGTGCTTCATGAAAAAACAAAATACTTTGAATTAGATTTACATTTTTTTAGAGAAAAAGTGGCTGATGGGATTATCAGTCCAACAAAAGTTGACTTAGAAAGTCAACTTGCAGATATTTCACTAAAGGACTTAGTGTTATTCAGCATGAAATTTTTTGTGCAAAGTTAGGATTAATTGATTTGTTTAAGCCATATGAATAAAGGGGGATGTTAAAATGTTTGTTGTAATTTCTGTCATTCATATGGTTTGGGCTTGTATCATGGTGTAAATATATGGGCTCAATTATTATTGTTGGTATTTGGGCTCAGTTGTTTGTGGGCTTTAAGTGAGAAGTGATTTGTATTGTATTGTATTGTTAGTTGTGGTTTAATATGAACATGCTGGAATTATGAGGGGCTTATGTGAAAGATTAGAGGGACAGTGATCATCTTGTGTCATTGATGGAGGCCTTAAGTGTAATTTATCGTAGCTGGAGTATAAAAGAGAAGTATCCAAAAGTTGTTGCCATTCACACTCTCTCTCTTGTTTCAGTTGTTCTCTATATTGTGTATTAGGGTTTTGAGATTCGTTGAAGATTGTATTAACAATCTCTCATCTGTATCTGAGAGATTGATCTTGTTATGTTGATGATCATCACGAGACTCTTTGTATTATGTATTGTTTACAGATCTTACAATTGTAAGATGTAGTTTTTTTTTGGGGGGAGGGTGGGATTCTTTAGGTTGGGTTAATAAGATTTTGTCACTTTTTGTCTCTATTTCTATTGTTTATAGTTGTGATTGTTGATTCATAAAATTTTATAATTCCACTAACAATTAGTGAAAGTTTTTTAAAAAAAAATGTCACATCAAAACCAAATTTCACAATTTAAAGTAACCGAGAACAAAACATCTAGACTAAAAACTCGATCTACATCGATAATGAGAAAAAATAGTCATTATCATCAACCCCATAGTGAGGATAACAAAGTCTTCCTCATCGGGAAAAAAATAAAGTGTATGAAAAGTAATTGGTTAATGGTTTATCCAAACATAATCTTGTCTTGTAAGTCGTGTTCAATGTCCAATATTCACAAACACCACAATTAATACTCCGTTTTCATTTAACCAATCCATTACATACCTGTATAATTTCTATATATAATAACCCCTATTTTGGTAAATATAAGAAATGAGAATCATTATGTTAATTGGTATTTAATTAAATTTTTCTATACACGAATATTGGCGCAAGATTATTATACTTATCTTGAACTTGAGAATCATAAATTGGATGTTAATTGGTATTTAATTAAATTTTTCTATACCCGAATTTTGGCGCAAGATTATTATACTTATCTTGAACTTTATTTGATATTTTTAAGATGTATTTTTAACGGTAAATTTGGATCATTGGTGAAGCACTGGAGTATTATCGTGTTACAATGGAACCACGCGATCATATCCATGTATAAATTAACACTTGATTAACTGTTATCATTTAAAGATCATCCTATTAGACTACACGGTATGGGGGGTCGTCCCTCTCCGTCCTCGGTCCGGCGCCGCTGGAACACCATTTCCCCCCTACCGTCTTCGTCCTTGGCGTCGAGTATGGGACGCTGGAGCCGATCCACATGAAGACAAAAACCACACATTCCCCTCTCTCACACACCTATACATACAATATATACATATACATTTTAGGTCGATCCCCCATTTCCATACATCTATCCTCATACCCATCCAACATGGATCCTACGTGACGAATCATCCCCCAAGAAAGGACCATCACAATACCACATAGCCTTATCCTAACGCATATATCAAAGGAAAATATTCAATCAATTTATATAATAATAAATAATAAAAGTAGTGACACGTATTTCGACATTTTTCGTCTATAAATAAGCCAATGTACTCCCCTTTTCTTGCACCCAGCTCATCCAGTAGGCTCTCATCTTCTTAAACCCACAAGAGTTGTACGTTAGGCAGAGAGAGTTGTACGTTACGCATAAAAAAGTTGTAAACCGGTAATTGGTGTAATGGCAATGGTGAAACCTTTTTAGACACACAGACGAAAAATGAAACATTTGAACTATACTGACAAAACTTTCCAAACCACAGGGATCATTTTGGCAATTTAAAAAAATGTCACATCAAAAACAAATTTCACAATTTAAAGTAACCGAGAACAAAACATCTAGACTAAAAACTTGATCTAAATCGACAATGAGAAAAAAACTAGTCATTATCATCAACCCCATAATGAGGATAACAAAGTCCTCCTCTTCGGGGAAAAAATTAAGTGTATGAAAGGTAAATGGTTAATGGTTTGTTCAAACATAATCTTGTCAGTTTAGATCATTTGTAAGTCATATTCAATGTCCAAAATTCACAAACACCATATTTATTAGTCTGTTTTTATTTACTAATCCATTAGACCGCATGCGTGAAAATGTAGCGTGGAAGCCCCGCCACGCTAGGCACACCACCCCGCGTATGGCAGCGTTGTGGTGGGGCTTGAGGATCTCCACTGGCGTGGAGGGCAATTTTGTTGGTGATTTGACGAGAGTTAACTGGTGGTTTTTGAATTTTGATAAGAGGTTTGTGATTGGTGAGTTTTTTTAAGAGTAAACTGCCATTTTGGTCCCTGTGGTTTGGCCAGTTTTGCCATTTTAGTCCAAATCTCAAACTTATTACATCTGGGTCCCTGTGGTTTGCATTTTGTTGCCATTTTAGTCCAAAATTCAAAAACCCCATTTTTTTTTACCGTTACAACCTCCTATTTTGTCCTTTAGTGTAGGGGCATTTTGGTCCATGTTAATTTATTATAACATTTCAATAATTAATAACATCATCTTCAAGAACATTATCAAACTTCATCATCAAAACCCAGAAAATCAAGAACATCATCTTCAAGAAAATCAAGAACCCAGAACAAAACCAGAAACCATCACAAAAATCAAAATACAGACAACAACAAATCAAAACAAAAACCGATTTGTAAAAAGAAACGAGGCTCAGATCTGTATCTTCAAGAACATCATCAAACATCATCATCAAAACCCAGAAAATCAAGAACATCATCATCTTCAAGAAAATCAAAAACCGATTTGTAAAAAGAAACGAGGCTCAGATCTGTATCTTCAAGAACATCATCAAACATCATCATCAAAACCCAGAAAATCCAGAAAATCAAGAGCATCGTGTTCAAGAAAATCAAAAACCGATTTGTAAAAAGAAATGAGGCTCCAACAACAAATCAAAACCGCCATGGCTGCAAACAGAGGTTGCAAGCGCACTTGCCCTCCTCCGATTCTGCCACGCCAAGCTGCGGAAAATCTCAAATGTTGACCCAATTTTGACTCGGATTAGGTGAAATAATCACAGCCTCGTGGTGAATAAAAGGACTGGGTTCAAGTTTTGATCATCCTGTTTGTTACAAAATCACCCTCAACCACCTAAAACATTAACAAAATCACATATCATCATCCATTATCTCGATCCCTTAGTTCTCTTTATCCTCCCTCTCTATCTCCAACCAACCCCAACCCCACCACCACTACGATAACCACCATCGCACCACCACTTTGACAGTCACCAACATCAAATCCAACCATCACCGAATCGGCTAACTTTAAATGACAACATACACGGCTGTCTTGTACCTGCAAGAACTTTAACATCACCAGCAAACCACAACAATCCCCACCCGATCTGAACCCACAATAAGCAAACCACAACAATCCCCACCCGATCTGAAAACACAACTTAACACCACTATAACAAATTCCCAAGATCTCATAACTATTCTCATCACTTATCGGAACCCTAGATTGAATCAGAATGGATATCTCGTTCTACCATCAACGTATTCCTCGGAATCTTGTCACATCATCCATGATCTACTTGATTTGAAACCCACTAACAGTTACTGTGGTTGCGATTTTACAGATCTGTGGTTGCGAAGATGATGTTGGTTACCTGTGACGACGGTGGTGGTGGCCGAATGATGATGGTGGTGGTGGAGAAAACCAAGAGAGATAGGAAACTGAGAGAAAGAGAATAGAGTTAAGAGAGAAGAGAGTTAAGAGAGAGAGTTAACTTGAAGATGATGAGGTTGAAGATGATGATGATCAGGGGTTAAGGAGAGAGAGTGAGTTGATTTGGGTTTTAAATGAATTTACAACAAATCTGGGTTTTAAATGAATTTACAATAAATTAAATTTAAAAATGACCAAAATACCCCTGCACTAAAGGACAAAATAATCAGTTTTCAATAGTCAAAATAGAGGGTTTTTGAATTTTGGACTAAAATGGCAACAAAATGCAAACCACAGGGACCCAGATGTAATAAGTTTGAGATTTGGACTAAAGTGGCAAAACTGGCCAAACCACAGGGACCAAAATGGCAGTTTACTCTTTTTTTTAAACAAAAGGTGGTCCTTTCCACGGCCATCACCACTCCGTACTTTTTTTACCACGCCCTCTTGTTGACGTGACTGCCACATGACGCTTAATGTATTCTCTTCATATCCTCCCATACCGTATAATCTTAGGTACCCATTTAATTTCCATATATAATAATACCCCCTATTTTGGTAAAGATAAGAAATGAGAATCATAAATTGAATGTTAATTGGTGTTTAATTAAAATTTTCTAATGAGAATCATAAAATGGATGTTAATTGGTATTTAATTAATTTTTTCTATACACGAATATTGGTGCAAGATTATTATACCATATCTTTAACTTTATCTGATATTTTTTAGATGTAAATATTATTTGGTGCAAGATTATTATACTATATTTTTAACTTTGTCTGATATTTTTTAGATGTAAATATTATTTTTTTAACGACAAATTTGGATCATTATGAATTACTGAAGTATTATCGTGTCACTAGTAAAACTACTTGATCTTATCCATCTCCATTATGATATAATGATCCACGTATAAATTAAAACTTGATTAACTGTTATCATTTAAAGATCATCCTATTATCCTAACGACCTTAATAAAATATTCAATCAATTTATATAATTAATAAATCATAAAAGTAGTGACACGTATTTCGTCATTTTTGGTCTATAAATAACCCAATGTACTCCCCTTTTCTAGCACCCATCTCATCCAGTAGGCTCTCATCTTCTTAAACCCACGTGAGTGTACATTACGCATAGAGAGTTGTACGTCACGCATAAAAAAGTTGTAAACCGGTTATTGGCCTAATGGAAGGGGGAGTGCATCCGGCTGATGCGTCGTCGTTTAGAGACTGTTTTTCGTTGGCATGGAAGAACCCATACGTTCTGCGTCTTGCTTTCTCTGCGGGTATTGGTGGACTGCTTTTTGGCTATGACACAGGTGATTACTACCTCTCTGTCTTTGACAGTTATTTTTTCCGTTAATTTGTGGCTGATAGTGTTGGGGGTGTGATTGTGTAGGAGTGATATCTGGGGCGCTGCTTTACATCCGGGATGACTTCGAGTCTGTGGATAAGAAGACTGTATTACAGGTGCCTATAATATTACTTAATGTTTTTATTTTTATTTATAGAGTGTTATTTAATAATTAAGGTTAATATAATGATGTCCATTTAGAAATAACATATAATTCGATTATATTTACGTCATGTTTTTGGAAAAAAAAACACTCTTGTTTTGGAAATGATAATGATTCGGTTACACAAGCTAAGCATAATTTATGTGAACGGTGACGAATGTTACTCTACTCATACTTTAAATTATATAAAATTAACCCTAATCTACGTCATGCGAAAATCGAACCTTTGATCTCTCCCTATAGTGCTAATTTTCTTTTTCCTGATTTGTTGGTTACTATTTTTACACCCGACCGAACGGTTAAACTATGATTTATTTTTCAAAACATTGATTAATAGAAGTTATTTTTATGTGTGAAAATGGTAATTTAAATATTGGTGATATGTTGTAAAAATGGTAATTTACATATTGGTGTTATGTGCCTTCCAAAAAAACATATTGGTGTTATGTTGTAATAATGGTAACAGAGAAAATATTGGTGTTATGTTGTAATAATGGTAACAGAGAAAATATAGAAATGCATTCAGAAAGTCGAAAAAATTTAAAGGTGGATAATTGGATATATTATGGAGATTTGAGAAAAAAAATATATTAAATGATCATTTTCGGCATGATAATATGTTTGGGTTTTGTAAGTTATAGTTATTTTTTAACGATAAATTTCATTTAATTCTTGTCGTTTGTGGGATTTGAACTCAAGCTTTCCCCTCCCAATAGCGTTGGGTTTCTAGAGTTATAGTTTATGTTTATGAATAATGTTTTTAAAATCTATATGAGATTGACTAAATATTATTTACAAGATAAAAACAAATATTTAAAATAAATCTGATTCTAATGATGCCAAATACTCCTTTTATTTTTCACGAGTTTTTACCAAAGACAATATAAATGTGTATTTTAAAACTACATGATAATATAAATTATTAAACGAAAAAGATATATCCGGTTTTTATGTTCTTGTTTTCTATCGCATAGGAGTAGTCATATTTGTTTCTTTCTGAACGTAATATTTAAATTATATTTTGCTTTGTGATCCTAACAAATATAAGAGAAAAATAAATAAAATAAATTATATTTTTTTTCTTTTTTGTTTGGAAGCTAGAAGTTAGTGAATTTAATTGGAAAATTTAGACTACATATTATCTCATAATTTATCCTTTAATTTTGTTTGGAAGCTAGAAGTTAATGAATTTAATTCTAAAATTTAGACCGCATATTATCTCATAATTTATCCTTTAATAAACATAGAAAGCGAAAGCATGCTTAAAAGTCTATTAACATTTATATTACTTTGTATTTGGATTCTATGTTTTCTTTGAAGGAAACATAAATATACACAATTTGCGAACAATAGGACTTGAACCCCCCACTATTTAAGAAGATACACCATTTCAACACCTTATATCATTGGGTAACATGCCCTTTAGGCCATCCGTAGTCATAAAGCCCCTTTGTGGGCGTTATGCGACACGTGTCGTGCCACGTCACACAGAGGCTTTTTGAGGCGTTATATCACTAGAGCCCGTAGTCATAAAGCCCATACTCATTATTACCTAATTATTAATTTTCAATTTTATTAATTAATTATAAAAACTTTTGATTGGTCAAAGCTTGAAAACAAACATCAATAGCGCCATGATGGTGATGGCGCTGCCATCTCTTTTTTGCCAGATAAAGCCCCTCGTCGCGGTGTTGAGGCCTCCATTGGGCGCTATGGGTGGCTTTTTGGGGCATATAGCGCCCCACTACAGGTGACCTTAATGGATGTTTATGTATACAATAAGTTGTTCCTAATCAAACAAAGCAATGTCATTTTCAAAGTACAATATATTTGTCGATTTATTTGGAATATTTTTGTTCGAAAGAGTCCAATTTTGACACAACAAGTGAACCCAAAAGTCACAAACCAAACTCTAAAGAAATACGCATGCAAATAGACAAAGTCACAATTTAAGGGAATATATTTGCATTTTTTTTCACACCCACTTTATTTTATTTTAATTAATAATAGATGATTTGTATTTAACTTCTTTTACTTCACATAAAATTATATTTATTTTTTGTGTGCTACAAATGTATTATTTCATCAAAATCTAGAGTTATGAGCAAGAAGCTTAACTCCAACCATTGTTCATATTTACAGAAAATTTGGAGGATTACATTGAAATATTATAACATACTTATACTAATTCAGAATAAAAAGTTTAACTATAAATAACTATTTACCTTGTATTTTATAATTAAAAATACCTAGAAAAATAAAGTTTTGTGAACTTAAAACATGTGAAATTACGAAAATTACCTGCCAACGTTACCCAATGATTAAGAGGCGTGAGAAAATGCAAAGCAAAGACAAACACATATGACCTACCAACATAAGAGGGTTCTAGTCACTACAAAGGTCAAAGTCTTCACTTGGAACTTTATGTATCAAAATAGACCACTCTTAACAACCTTTTTTTCTTTCTCATATTTAGTTGGAATATTTTATTCAAAATAGACCTTTAATTAAAGTTAAATTAAAAAAAAAAAAAAATTTTGCCAATGATCTCTAGATCAAATGGTGGAAGACTTGCATTTCTTTTGAGAGATGCAAGTTCAACTCACACTTGGTGCAGAGTGAAGCATTGCTGGGCAATGATAGGAGACCCAGGGAAACCTGGGTTCGATCCTTGAGCCAAACGAGTTTTATCGATAATTTCACCGTCGTGCCTACGGGCGGATGGGTTACCGGGTTTTCCCCGGAATTGGTCGTGGACTCTGGTTACTCTCGGTGTACTCCGTTTGGTCCAGTGGGTGCACTCGAGAGTGCTCGGGATTGATTCTGTTGGCCGTTAAAAAAAGTTAAATTAAAATTAACATATGTCCTATATTATTATTATCTTAGATAAAGATTATGGTGTTGGAAACTTCAAGAAATGGCGTAGTGGTAAACATATTCAGAGATTCAGGTTCAATTTCACTGCTTTTTTGTAATAATCTTTTGAAGGTCACATATCCGGTCTAATCTGCGATTTACATGATCTTGTTGTTTAACGATGTATTGCCGTCTTTTATGAGTTTTTTTATGGGAGGTTGTTATGGTTAAAAATTTACGGCTTTGGAACACGAGTATTTGATAGGTAAGAATGTTAATCCGTCACAGGATTAATAAGAGCTTTAATTTATTTTTCTTGATTGTTCTGAAATGTTATTTATGAAATGAAATATGTTTAAACCAATGTTTGGCCACCAAACGTTAGCCTATATATGAATAAAGGGTCGGTTAATAGTTCGTCCAGAAGTTAAGCATGCCGACCATTTAAATTCACTTTCAAACCAAATTTAGCTTTTCTTAACTTGGATAGTCGTTTTAATATCTCCTAGTAATATATTACCCTTTTTCTATCTTAAAATAACATATTGTGCTAAATACGATGATAATAATTATTTAATTTTTAAGGTAAATTCATTTAACATTTTATTTATATAATTAAATTTGTGTAATATAGGAAACTTTCGGCTAGTTTGATCTATGTACCTTATTCTATCAGTTTAACCACTTAGATATAACATGTTACTCAAAGGCCAAAACTACACTTATAGATGCAACATATCAACTAAATACTTTGAAATAATCTATTGCATTTATGGATTCAACAGGAAAGCATTGTGAGCATGGCAGTTGCTGGAGCAATTATCGGGGCCGCATTCGGAGGGTGGCTAAATGACCGTTTTGGGCGGAGATTCGCTCTCCTATTTGCAGATTTTCTATTCTTCATTGGAGCCGTGCTCATGGCGGCTGCACCCAACCCTAGTGTCCTCATCTTGGGCCGTATTTTCGTTGGGTTTGGCGTGGGAATGGCATCAATGACCGCCCCGTTGTATATATCGGAGGCCTCTCCGGCTAAGGTCCGAGGGGCTTTGGTCAGCACCAATGGGTTCTTGATCACTGGTGGCCAGTTTCTGTCTTACCTCATCAATTTAGCCTTCACAAAGGTGTGGAATAACAAAAAAAATACATTACAATTATTTGGTGTGACATATGAATCAATTAATAATAATTATTATTTTGTATTTATTTTTTTAATTGTATGATGGAAAAGTTTGTTCTTGTATGATTATATTAAATAGTTACATTATTTATTAACCAGATATTTTGAATTAAAAGAAGCCAAATTTGAAAAGTAAATTAAATAGTGGTAGTTACAAGGGTCTTTCCTAGAAAATGATTGTTTTTTTTTTTTTTTTTTTTTATAATTGGGTACATGTGAAGTAGGAACATTATGCCCCCACCCAACCATTAATCTTTCCCCTAGTTGTGGAAACAATCCACAATATGAATCTACTTTTATTTGTTATATACCCACTAGAAAAGTCACTTTTACATAAACATGTGATGATGTTACATGTAACACTCATACCAATTAATATTGTCTGTTTTTAGGCACCGGGAACATGGCGATGGATGCTTGGAGTTGCCGGGGTCCCGGCCCTCCTACAGTTTGTGCTCATGCTTGCGCTTCCCGAGTCTCCCCGTTGGCTTTACCGCAAGGTCCGCACTCTCTACATGTTTCGTTTATACGAGTGTAAACAACTTATGATATAATTGAAATACTGATTTGATAACAGGGAAGAGAGGCAGAGGCGATAACGATTCTAAGAAAGATATATCCGGCGGAAGATGTTGAAGCAGAAATCGAAGCACTCAAGGACTCGGTCGAAAAAGAGCTTGAGGAAACCGGGTCATCAGAAAAGATCGACGTGATCCAACTAATGAAAACCAAAACCGTAAGAAGAGGCCTCGTAGCAGGGGTTGGGCTGCAGGTGTTCCAACAGTTTGTAGGAATCAACACTGTAATGTACTATAGCCCAACCATAGTTCAACTAGCCGGCATTGCTTCAAAACAAACCGCGCTTCTCCTCTCACTTGTGACCGCAGGGCTCAATGCCTTGGGCTCAGTTGTCAGCATCTATTTCATTGATCAAACAGGGCGAAAGAAGCTTTTGGTCCTCAGTTTAATCGGTGTTATACTCTCGTTAGGCCTTCTTTCGGCTGTGTTTCAAGAGACCACAACACATTCACCGCCGGTTAGCATGTCCCAAACCGCTCACTTTAGTAACTTCACATGTCCGGCTTTCGAGCACAGCAGTTCTTCGGCTAATTGGGATTGTATGAAGTGCTTAAAGGGTTCTCATTGTGGGTTCTGTGCTTCATCTGTTGACAAGGTAGAAACATAAAGTTTTTAACTTTTGGACTCAAAGAATATCATTATTTTTTAACTTGTCTTGTGTTATTGTCACAGTTGCTGCCTGGTGCCTGTTTACTCTCTGATAGCTCGCTTAAGATCGCGGGTAAAAAGGTTAAGGACACGTGCCAGGATGAAGGTCGATTATGGTACACTCATGGCTGCCCAAGCAAACTCGGGTGGCTTGCATTGGTCGGGCTAGCGCTCTACATCATATTCTTCTCACCGGGCATGGGCACGGTCCCATGGATAGTGAATTCGGAGATATACCCGTTAAGATTCCGAGGGGTATGCGGTGGCATAGCCGCAACCGCAAACTGGATTTCAAATCTTATTGTAGCACAATCGTTTTTATCGTTAACCGAAGCCATCGGGACATCGTGGACTTTCCTTGGTTTTGGGGTGATATCGGTAGTGGCGTTACTTTTCGTGCTGGTTTTTGTTCCCGAGACTAAGGGTTTGCCGATCGAAGACGTCGAAAAGATGTTGGAAGAAAGGGCATTTCAGTTGAAATTCTGGGTGAAAAGGACTAAGGAGGATGTGAAGAAAAACTCTGAAGTTTGAGTGATGGTGTGTGGAAGTGATGCATATAGTAGTAGATAGTTTGTTATAGTTTGGACTTTGGCAATTGGCATTAGACAGACTATTTTGATGGGGTTGTGTTAGGTGTCCCCAATGAATTAACACTATGTTTTTAATGGTTATTCATCGAGATGCCTACCTTAAAAAACCTATCAATTAATATAAAAATAAACAATGGTTTATGCTAATGGGAGCAAGCAAATTAGTATTTAACACTTTTTAAGTTTTTTCTATTTTTTATGTTGATATCCCGAAGGTCGTCCATAAGATTTCGGATACTTTGTGTGACTAGTAAAAATGAGCTCTTAAAATAGGAAGTTATATATAATCAAAATTCACTAGTGCTGATCAAAAGGTTTGGTTTCCTTGTGCTACTCCTATTCTACGGTATTCAAATAATCGACATGTCTTAATGTCTTTGAGCAAGGAATATCTCCGTAGCAAAAACGAATAATGAAATAACGTAAGAAAGGTTTTGAGTTTTGAAATAAGCTCACACGACATAGGGTTCAAAGGGCTTTTCTATTCATAAACTCAGGGTTCGGATTTCCATTTATTTTGGGCAATGGGAACGACTCAAAGTGTTACCGAATTGAACCTCAAACTGACTAGATTACTTAAAAGGTAAAAGCACAAAATAATATATATATATATATATATATATATATATATATATATATATATATATATATATATCTATACTATATATAATAAGCATATAGGAAGGACTGCTTAATGTAATTGTCATTCCCTTAAAACACCCTTAATGCACAATGTACAACCCTTTAAAGCACAATATAATTTACAATCTATACTATATATAATAAGCATATAGGAAGGACTGCTTAATGTAATTGTCATTCCCTTAAAACACCCTTAATGCACAATGTACAACCCTTTAAAGCACAATATAATTTACAATCCCAATTATACCCTCACTCACACAATATGTTTGGGCGGCCATTTTTTCCATTCAATTTTTGAATTCCCGCTCACCTACAGTTGCTCCATACACCCATTTTTGTCTTCTTTTCATTTTCATTTGCAGAGGTAGAGAGAACCAGAATTGCTCCATACACCCATTTTCTCTCCCCCTCTCTCTCTAAAAACACTCAGATCTATTGTTCATCTAACCTCAAATCTCAAACTCAGTGGTGGTGATAACCCCCAAGATGGAAAATGTCATGGATTAGAGTTTCTTCAAAGATGGTGGTTGTGGGTGGCAGTCTGTTGGTTCGTGGCTAGAGAGCCACTGTCACCGGCGGTCTTCGTCGGTCCAAGGGTACCTATGGCTTTCGTTAGTCTCCCGACGTGGTGGTTCTAGGGCGGCGTGGCTGCGGCCCTTTATTTTGACTATGGTTCGTTGTGAATGGATCTTTATTTTCGATCTTTACTATATTTATCATTCTTGGGTTTGTGAATGGATCTACTTAGTCACCGATTAGAAGATCTCCGGAAATTTGTAGTTTGTATAAGTATGGTGATTGCTCTTTTTAATTTCAGTGTTTTAACTGATTATGCTTTTGTATTTCATATTGTTATTTTGTTTCAGTTCTTGTTCATGTTCAAAGACGCTAGCTTTGAGTCGGACATCACAACAGAGAAGGTTCGTGGTTTAAAGCAGGTAATATTTGAGGCAATTTCATTTTTTGTTCTATAATGATGCTAGATCTTGATTTTTTGTAACAGATTAGGTGGCGTAGGTTTGTGTGTTTCTGTTCTTATGATTCTTCCCATGATTTTTGCACATAGGCATTTGGTTTTGCCAATTATGTTACCACAAATTGAGGCTTATGAAGTGAAGTTCTTCATCACACATCAAATAATCAATCTTTGCTGGTTAATTCATGCACAAATCCTTCATAAGATTATTTCTTCATGATTAGGTTAACAAGCCTTACTGTGCAACTAAATTAAATTTGGGGGTTTTATGATTTGATATCGTATCATCAGTTTTATATGAAGAAAATTGTTAGAATGATAATTTGAAACATGAATGAATCAATGGAATCAAGTTTTTTTGGATTACCTTTACAAAGGGTCATAATAATGATTGAAGGTACTAATTTACACATTTGGGTGAACAATATGTTAATAACAGTTTGACTTTACAGGAAGTCAATCGACGGAACGGAAGAATATCATATACAAGCATCCAATAATCGAGGTAAGTACAAAACCCTTAGTTTGATGAAGCATACATGTTGATTTAATTGGATAACTATAGCTATTGAAGGATGGATATGATATTCTTAAATTATTTTAATTTGTTACGTTTACTAAATTATGTGTAATTTATTAGCTATGAAAATGTAAGATTTGTTGCCACAACTATATATATATATATATATATATATATTCATAGCAACATTTTTGAACTTGAAATTGCTGGAATAAAAGGTTGTACTTTAGGCTGTTTAGGGGATGTTATACTACCGCATAAAGCTCAGAAATCGTAAATGGCAGTAAAAAATGTTGGTACAGGGGTGGGAATTACATCTGTGCAGGTCTGGAATATCTTTTGTTATATTGGGGCTGTTAAAAAGTCAGATAAGGTTGTGAAATACTCTCTTACGGAGCTGGAAGTACGCTCAGAATGAATAGTGTGTGTGTGTATATATGACTCACTTGACCCATTTCTTTTTCAGGAAAGATTTTGCCTTTTCTAATTACCGAAAAGGAAGTGTATACGATAGGTGAGGACTACCAATTTACATTACATCTCTTGAATTTTAAAAGGAACAATATATATTCACCATCTCTTTTCATGCCAGGGTGTCACAGGAATCTTCTTTGAGAGTTCTAAAACCCTTAAATTGCCTACTTGGCTACTCATTTGCATCAAAGATGGAGTGCAATTCGAAGCGCCAACGCAAAACTAGAGGGAAAGGGAATAACTCCATAAGTTGATGTAAGTTGATCACTACAATACCTTTAACGCCATTAAGATTAGTGTATTAATCTTATTCAATGTTTTAAAAACCGGTTCAAACTGGCCGGTTGTACCGGTTAAACCGTCCGGTACACCCGGTTGAACTGTCCAATACACCCGGTTAAACGACTGAGCCAAATTCATTACGGTATAAAAAACGGATTTTAAAACATTGATTTTATTTGTTAAAGATAAAGAATAATTATGAAAGTCTATCTTTGGGTCTTTCTGTCTTGTGTTATGGTTCTTAGCAATTTTACACCCACATTGCTAATTTGTACGTGATTATATTCCTGCTGCTCTCGTAAAAAGAACACACCTTTACAGTTGACTTTAGACCGTCAAACATGGAACTTTTTAGTTTTTTTTTCACATTCCAAGCTGATCAAATTATTGGCATATACTCAGGTTTGTGAATCCAATGAATGTGAATCCTACAGCGGAGAAACTCAGAAAGAAACTGGTAAATGAATAATTATGTGTGTGTTTGAACATTTTCTTGATTTTTAAAACTAATAATCTAACCATATAGTTTTTATAATCTTATTTAATATGTTGATTGTTTAAAAAATTCTTAAAAAATTGGAAGAAGAAGTGTGTTGAAGCGGGCTTAAGTTAATATATAAAATGAACCTTTATTGTTATAATGTTACTGATCATGCAGGTTAGATGAAGCAAGATAGTCTCTTTCAAGAAAAGTACCAAATGCATCCAGCAAGATCAATCCTTATCGGATGGTGATGGTGGCTCGGCTCTCTATACTCGCAATATTTTGTTTGATATAGACTATTGGATCCTGTGCATGATGCATTCAGGTTATGGTTCTATCTGTTCTCTTTGAGATAGTTTCGTACTGTTTTAAACCTCATTAGCATGCTTAAGGCTGAAAAACTGGCTATATGAAGTGGGTTCTGGTGACGGGTTTGGGTAAATGCGGGATATAAGCAAAATGACTTTGGGTCAAAACTTTCCGCTTTAAAAACTATGAATTTGGCTCGGCATCAAATGGTTCTGGACAAAAATAAGTTGGTTAAAATAAGTCGTTTTAGAAAAAATAAAGCAATGAGTCAAAAGGTCCCAAAAGGGCAAAATGGACCCGAATTGATACTTTTTAAATCAAACGTTCAATTTTTTTGTCATTGAAGGAGCCTCTTTGTACCTTACCTGCTTATTTAAGCAAATAATTTTGGAACTCTTTGTTCACTCGGGTACTGTTTAGAAATAATCTTTTTCACAGTGAATAAAAATAGGATTCTATATTGCTCTTGATTGTCATGTCTGCTTGAGTGATGTGAGAGTATATTTTAGTGTCTGAAATGTCTTTTTATGCTGCTTCCATTGTTTGTCTTGCATAAGATTAGATTTAATAAAATGCTTTTTGATGTTCTGAATAAAAACAATACTCGACACCATTAAATATTCAAAAGGATGCATGGTTGATGTGGCAATTTTGACCCATTTACTAATTAATGGCTTGATTCGGGTTTAGCCTTCATCTCTAACGGCCTAATATGTCAAATGTATAGAGCAAAAAATAAAAAAAGAGTTTGCTAAAGAGGAATATGGTCGAAAAGTATACAACCTCTAGATAGTTGCATTTAAGACCTTTAAGAATTATTGTAATTATCTATTTAGTGGACTGAAAGACCTAACCAATATTGGTGTGTGTGTTTTGTAAGGATAGTTCATTGAAATCAAATTATTATTTTAATAATCTAAATTTAAATGATCTTGTTTGGAACGGTTTATAGTTGGGTAACATGTTGGCTTTGCGTCATCTGTTGGCCAAAATGGGTTATGTTAACCTTCAAGGGGACAGGGGGTGGTGCAGTATTAACCACGTGACAATAGTGATTGTTTCGACTGATTAGCTAACATTTCGGTCAAAACGGTGATTGGTCGTATACCATATTATTAAGTGCTCTAATTATTGACAAGACGAAGAAGAAAATGTTCAGCAGCTTCCGTGAGTTCAAGTGGCACTAGCAAAAGAGAGGATAAAGTGGCTGGAGGCAAAAGAGAAGAAAAAATTCATGTTGGCAGGTATTTAGTTTTACCTTTGTTTTGTATGTTTTTCTGATGTAGTATTTCTACCCAGGGATGAGCAAATGGTCCCAGTACCAAATTTACCAAAACCGGGTACATTTTTTATACATATTTTGTACCGACTTTTGACATTTTCGGTACCGGTTTTTACCCTAAAATACTGGTACCGAACCATACCATACCAGGTATATTCGGTATCGGTATCCACTATTGGGTATTTATTAAAACAATCTGTTTTACCTGGAAAAAAGACTTTACTCAACATAGACTGCAAAAGTACACCATACCCTCACCTTCACCCTAAAAAAGGTACACCCTTTTTTGAGAAATCAGACTGCAAAAAGAAGATAACCATTCTGAACCATTTTGCTGTTTTGGTGAAATCTGAACCATTTTATATAAGACTTTATTTGCAGCTCAAATCTCTATATCTCTGGTTTGCAAATAAGTCCGTACATGAACGATTAAGCTATTAAACAAATGCTATAAAAGCACATATAACAATATAAATGGCATGTGGCTTTAGAAGCATATTCTCATAATCTAAATATTTGAATCTTGCATGCTTTTAGTGGTTGATTATATACCCAATGATACACTCTCAAAGCATCTATTTTACCGTATGAACTCCAAGTCATGTTTTTCTTGTTTTTATTTATAGTTGTGTTGCTATTTTATTTGTGCTCACATGCTAAATGTGTACTGCAGACTGGGTCATTCCAGAGAGTGTGGTTTACATATACAGAGCTCTGCTGCTAGATCTTTAGCGAGAAACATATCCTTCCAAGCCATGTAAATGTAACATGCATTCTATATTTTTTTAGTGGTGCTCACCTGTTTATAACCAAAAATACATATAAATTTATGATCATCATGACACGAATACACTACAGGTGCTAATCTTGGTTTGCTATCATAAAAAAATTGATTTGAGTTATAAGACCAATCTTGATATATATCATAAAAATAATTGACTCAAGTTAAAAGAATACTTGAAATTTATAAAGTTTTATAAAAAGTTGTAAGGTTTTCTATATCCAAAGTATATTAAAATTATTAGTTTTCATGTTCAATGGTAATAAAGTTTTCTTCAAAGTGTTTAATTAATTAAAGTCGATCAAGTTCTTTTTTGTATAAGGAACCACCAAACTTTCATTATCAATCCAATATGTCTCAAGGTTTCACATAGTTTTAGCCGGACTGTGTTCTCATGAGTCAAACCCAACAAGAATCCGAAAATTTTACACAAACCTGTAACGACGAAAGTCCTAAAAATCGTGTCATATATATGAACCCAAGCACCACAAAAATCCTAAAAATCGTGTCATGGACATAAATCCAAACACCACATATGTATTGAGTAGACAATAACATGATTCGTGTAACCGTTTTTTAATGCATTTCATGTTAATGCTTCAAAATTATAAATTTGCAACCACAAATAGAGTTATAAACTTTGTTTTTACACTTTCTTAATAGTGTATTTATTTTCTCATAAAATAAATTTTGTGCCTTAATTGCTTTCGTAAATTACCTTTTTAAGTACTTTTTAAAAACACCTGTAAGCGTCTAACATTGTTTTTTTATGTGTCGAAATCTGGTATAGTAGAGGAGAAGATACAAGAAAGTCACGAGTGAACGGATGTATTGGTAAAACAGGAAGAGATACAAGAAACTCCCCGCATTTTGTTTTTGGTGTTTTGTCCAGCTACTTGTTTGTTTTGTACTCTTGTTTTTAATTACATCTACTTCCTTTTTTTGTACTCTTCTTGTAGATAGATCACACCGAAGCTACAACTAAAAAAATTAACAAAAGTATATCACCAAAGAATCAATAAACTAACAGAAAAACCAGTGCCAACATATTACGAATAAGAAAACTAACTTAAGTACTATACAATATATCACAAGACGACTAATAAACTAACGGTAAATGAGTATCCTATTGTAAATCGTCACTCCCGCCGCATCGCGCGGGTAAATGACTAGTATATATATATATATATATATATATATGTGGAGAGTTCAAATGAGAATAATTTTTTTGTAAGAAGAAAAAAGAACAAATTTCAACCAATAAGAATGCTTTATTTTAGTTCATTTAATATAAGTATTTAATGTTACTATAAGGGTACATTGGTAAATCTACATAGGTCATTAATTTGTAGTATTCCTCTTTAATAGCTAATACATTAAATTTTTTGTAACTTATCTTCAAAATATATATATTTTTCAAGAAAATAAAATAAAATAATTTAAAGTGTAGGAAAAATTACGAGTTGTGTAGGATAAATTACGAGTTGTGTAGGCTAAATTTCAACGTGTAGGATGAATTTCGAAATATGTAGGATAATTTTTGATGTGTGTAGGCAAAAAAAGTTAGTGTGCATGATAATAGTCATTATGACTAATTAATTAGTAAAAAAATGATAATAAATGAGATAAGTGAAAAAACTATTTAATATTTTACAAAATTACCCTTTGTTCTTATTCTTCTCAATTAAATTTTCTTCTCAAATGAACCTTCCTCATATATATATATATATATATATATGTGTGTGTGTGTGTGTGTGTGTGTGTGTAACTAATACATGTAAGGGCTGTTTGTTTACCTTTTACTGGTTCAACACTTAATGGTTTAGACTATTTGTTTCGCAAGCAGATGTCTGAATAGTTCAGACATTTGCTTCTAAATGGTTAACAATTATACTGAGTTTGAATAGTTAAGAGCTATAATTTGAATCAGTCAGACATTTGCCTTTAAACGGTTAAGTATTATACTGGTTCTTAACGGTTCAGATATTTTACTGCTTCAGCACTTAATGGTTCAGACCTCTTACTAGTTCAGTACTTACCCATTCAAAAGTTGTCAAACATTTTTGGTCCTATACAGTCGCATACCCAATGAGCCGGCCCTAGATACCGTTAAGACAGAAGCGCTTTGGTATTTACTCGTTATAGTAATACATTTTTTTTGTTAATGTATCTTATTATTATACAAACTTGGTTCAACAAGATAGTTATTTAACTTATTCTTGTTATATTTAACTATTAAATTAAATTACTTTTTTCTGGGTAAAAATCAAACTTTACATTTCTTTCGACATTAGTCAATAAAAATTGCTTTTATAGTATTTTCTATTTTTTTTACAAATTAGCGTCACAGGTCATCGTATATATATTTTACCATTATATGTTTATAAATATAACGAACATTTGCTTTTATATCACTTTTGAGTTTACACTCGCTCTTCTACAAATTCCAAGTACAAGGACTAGGCTAATATGTTGTCGAAAAAACCAAGTTACTACCGCTTCTTGTTTAACAGTTTGTCGTCTTCGTGCACCTCAAAAACTATGGTTTGGTAAAGTTACCGACATGTCACTACCAAAACTAGGCCCGATATTGTATAGTGGATCGTGGATAACAATTGGGTTAGATTTAGGATAACTTTTTCTCCAAGAAAAGCTTCCACTATAAAAAAAACTTTGAAGTTCTTTTAAGCTATAGTAGATGGTTAGTTGAGAATTCTTCAATCTGTAGTGACGAGATCACACCTTAAAAAGAAAAAAAAAGTATCGCATTTCGGATAGATATGTTTATCATTCTAAGCGACGCCCATTGTATTAGCGACACGTTAGAGAAACATGTTGCCACACAATTTGACAAAACATATTTTTCTTGGTAACAAGAACATCACTGTGGGAGACAAAGGCAAAGTTATACAAAGCAACCGGAAAAAAGCAAAAGAAAGCACATAACTTGCTAGCCATAGAAATAAAGTCGAAAGTCGTGGCTACGCCATGTACAAAGGAACCATACAATTTTGACATGTACACAATACTTTGTTGCAGGTTTCTGTCTTATTAAAGGAAATGCAAACATCAATATGTGGTCGTGTTGTGAAAAACGTAGTGGATCATCTCTTAATGATATAAAGGAAGTGATCTAGAAAGTAAAATAAGACCCTAAAGTTTGAGTAATAAACCGATTATTTTTTGTTGTAGATTTGTAATCTAAAATTCTGTTGGTATAATTCTTGATTTACTCGGGTCAAAAATTCTAGATAAAAAATGGTGTATCAATGTTTAGTTACTAAAAGCCCAAAAAATGAGTTTTTGTGTCACATTAGCTAATTTAAAAAGATACTAGTGAAACTCATAATGTTTGTGCTATCATTCGTACGCATTTTTTTTTTGAAATGCGAACTTTATTAAAACCACCAACCCACGAAACGGGGAGGCTCAGAGAGAAACTACAAAATTACATAATTACAAAATTACACCACTCAATCCACGACACTGACCTTCTTTTGGATCAAGTATTACTAGAAATATCTTCTATCCTTGCCTGACCACCCGAAAATTTAACATCGTTTCTGGCCCGCCAAATACTCCAACAAGTCACCATCACTATCTCGTGGAAGATCTCTTCGCTTTGCCCCGTAAACCAATATGATCATGAATATCCAAAAGCTCTCTTACCGTGTTGACAATGTTTTACACCATCTAGTGACAAAATGCCAAACTCTGTTCGCCACAATACAAGTCGCGAAGAGATGATTGCTCTATTTGTAAGTAACAAGTCTATTAAAACTTAGCAATATATATAATGTATAATACAAACAAAAAGAATACCGTTTAGGTCAAATACTATTTAAGGCAACATGTTTATATTTTTCTTTTGTCAATTCAACCTTCATTAATTTCACTACCAACGGGTTACTACGATTGTTTGGTTTGCTAAATTGTGACACAACAAAACAACTGCTGAAATAAGATTTTTGCTTTTCCAACGTTAGGTAGATATTCGTTTTTTTAATGGCCAACGAATCCTCCAAATATGCTACTGGCAAAATTCACCATAGCGGGATACACTCGTCTCCGAACTGAGGAAACCCTCACCTAGGGAAGAAGCTCGTGAACACTCATTTTATATAATAATATTTAACATATATAACGCTATGTGAACATGACTCTTATATGATAATATTTAACATATATAACACTATTACTTTCTTAGTCCGGTACACTAGATGGAAATGGTGCATTCCTAGGCAAGTAAACATGACTACTGACTAGAACCAACTTGCCAAATAGAGGGCTAGATATACCCTTGGTTCTTTGTCCTTTTTGTTTGATGGTAGCGGAAACAATGGGACGTTTGTTTGGGGATTGCCAGGTGATGGCTAGGACATTGGTGCGTGATTGGTAGATGGCTCGATTTGATATTACCAAGCTCGTGTTCTTAGAAGATCTGGTTTTTAGGTTGGCCGGGGCACCCCACGGGTAGGGCTCCCCGGATTCGAAGCCACGCCGGAACACCGCCGCCACCCTTGCGGGTATGGCTCTCGGGTTCGACTAGCCAGCACCACTACCCGCTCGAGATTTTGCTATTCTTGATGAATCCGACCGTTTGACAACGGTGAATTGACCATTATTTAAAAAAGTCTAATTTGTACACTTTATAAAAGGATGACAAATCAAGAAAATATGTAATATATAATATTATTAATTAAAACGTTTATCTCTATTAGATTTTGCTAATTAAGGGTAGATGAATTTAATTATTTAAAGAGTTAATTGCCCGGATGGTCCCTGTGATTTCACGTTTTTTCACATTTAGTCCCTACCATTTGAAAATAGCAGGTATGCTCCCTATGGTTTGTCACATTTAGACCAAACCACAGGGACTATCCGGACATTTAACTCTTACCTAAACAACCATTATAACTTTGTGATTAGAAAATAGGAAAACAAAAAAAGGAAAAAGAGGAAAAACCTTGATGGGCTGAAAAGGGAGGAAGAGACAAAGCTGGGCCGGTATACGGGTCTGCACTCTGGACTTTAGAGCCTCGTAACACGTGTGAGCTCTTAAGAAAATTGGGCCTTTAGCATGCCTTTAGAGTTTAGATGTAAACTAAAATGGTGCTACTTGGAGTACTTGCTACAACAAATAATTTCGTTTGATATATTTAATAGTTATATTTAGTGATGCACAAAAAACCCGAACCCGGACCCGAAAAAAAACCCCAAACCGGGTATTATAAAACCCGGGTTTTTTATACCCGAACCCGAACCCGACCCTACCCGTAGGGTAGGGACCGGGTATGCATATTTGATCTAAAACCCGACCCGGAACCGGTTTTTTTATACCCGGTTTATACCCGAAACCCGGTTTTATAAATAACCGAACCCGAACCCGGAACCGGGTGTAACAACTCTCATTAAAAAGTTCTAATTATTATTTTAATTGTCCAATAGGAAACCCTAATTGAGACACCCAAGTGATTCTGCACAAACCCTAAAAATTTCAGAATAATCAGAATCAGGATCAGGGCCCCTAAAACTCAGGGGGGTAAACCCTAGTTAACGATTATCTACATAAAACGTTGTCAAATTTGAAATTTACGAAACTACTGACTCAGCTAGGCTAGTCCCAGACGTGGCTACTCTATAAAAATTAGGTGTCCCTTACGGACCGTAAGGGTTAAGTCTTACGGTCCGTAAGCCTGGCCAAAATTTCACTATAAATAGCAGACATTGGCACTTAGTTTCTGGAGTTTGAGCGACGAGAAATTTCGTTATATTCTCTGAGTTTTGGTCCGATTACTACAATTAACACACACGATCACTAATTGATGCCGCAATCAGGGTAATAACTCGATCGCTGATAAGATTCAATGTCCGATCGATTATAACTATCCAACGATTGTTTAAGTGCCGCTCAAATTGAGTTTATACTTTGTTATTCATCGTGATTTCGACTTGAATGTTTGAGTGCTGTTCGAACTCGGACTATACTCTGTCATTCGTTGTGAATCCGCTGGATTGTTAAGTATTGCACTTGTAAATCGTTGTGAGGGTTTAATCTCGTGAATTGTCGTAAATGTTGTATTAAGTTATTAATCGAATTGTGTGCCTATTATTAGTTTAGGTTAAAAGGCTAATCAGTAGGCTAAGCTCTGTTTGTATCTGCAATATCAAGGCTTATCTGTAGATTAAACTCTACTCGTATGAATCTGCATGATTATAATGTGAGTCATTCTCTTTTTATCAAATCTATTTACAAAATCATGTTTATTTTCAAAAGTTATAATTACAGTGATTAAGTTTATGTAATCACCAAATTACAGCCGGTATGTGGGGTATTGTGCACATTACTACTGTTGTTGTCACTTTAGGTGGGCGAACCTAATTAGTGATATTTGTCATTCATTGGGGCAGCCAATGGTGATATGACCACAGTCACCGAAATGAGTCGAGTGACAAATACTGTGGGTAGTTGGTTTGATATCTGAAACATTGTAATCTCTCTTAATACTGTAATTGATAACACTGTTTTCTAGTTATACTTTGCAGTGATTAAGTCTTTGCCAATCTTTAAGAAGCAAATGTAAAAACTCTTAATGCTATAAATTATAACAAATATGTTTTAAGTAAAATGAATGAACTCACTCAGTATTTTCCGCTGACAAAACATTTTTAAAACGCGTTTCAGGTAATTACAGTAGATTGGAGTAAGAGATGGATACGGCATTGAAAGGCATCAAGAAGTGGCTTATTTATTAATTAAATCAAATTAATAAATATTGTTTTATGTAATAAAATTTATCTTTATTAAAGCTACCTTTATAAAACATGGGTTTATCTCATCTATTTAAATAAATAAAATCCGGTGTTTTCTAAACTCTGATATTTTTCCTAGCTCACGGTCCTGATGAAATTTCCGCTGCAACGTTTTCAAAATAATAACCGGTACCACTGGGCTGCTCGCGACTCCCGATTCCATCCAGGGTGGGTCGGGGGCCGTGACAGAAGGTGGTATCAGAGCCACTGCTTTAAGCCTTTAGGTGTTGTAACAATAATACCTAAATTCATATAAAAGAGTTAGGAGATTGCTGTTAACTGGTAGCATACATGATAGCATTTAGACTTGAACTTAAGAAAAGATGCCTTAGTATCAGCTTCGAGATAAGCTAAGTACTTGTGTAAATAAAGTATGATGGGTTTTGATATACCATAAGAATGGTAATTAGAATATTGCAAGATATGATAAATAAGCAAGAATTAATAGTAATTATTGCTTATTGATATTACTTGATCTAGAATAAGATATGTACGGGAATACAAATTTCCCTAATTATGGATAAAAGCCTAATAAAGGAGGCACTTTTAAAAGATACTATTTATGGGAAATAGAAAATTTTCTCCGGCAAGACTGGGTATGGTGTAGCAGACTCTCCAGTTTGTCCGGATATACTGAGGTTACCTCTCCGGCGCGAACCGGGAAAGACGGGGTATATAATATGACAAACAAGTGACAAGATTTCCCTAAATAGTATCATGATATGATATCTGACTGGTATTTGGAAATATGAATCTGTTAAATACATTGACCTGATAGATGGAATGTTTATTCCCACATGTGAAATATATGATTATATAGATATATATATATCTATAAGGAATTCCAAAAGTCAATTTGGAATAAAGCACAAGCATCTGTGTCTAGATTTCTTTATTAAGAATCTCTTTTCCAATATCACACATTATTTCATTTGATTATCTGCCTAGTAACTTGAGCGACAATAATAACCATAGAAACCCATTAAGTTGGGATACCATCGAAAGTGTAAAGAATTTCTAAACGCGTTATCATAAACTATTAACGCAAGTAAGAAGCAAGTAAAATTTTGCTAGTACACAAGAAAACACGTGAAATTTAAATTATACGTCCACAGACGTCAAAGTATGTCACACACAATTTCCAAGGCAAGACCTTTGAAAAATATAAATTGGGTACGATGACACCAATGTTAATTCCATCAGTAGAAGAACTATTAATCGAAAAGAAGCACTTTGATCCTACAAGCGACATAAATTTCGCTAAGGTACGTTGGAACAATATTTTACAACCATCGGTGCACAGTCTAATCAGAGTCATAATTATTATCATTGCAAAAGGAGTCACATACCTTCGCAAATTCCTTATTTCATTTTATTCGACATTCCCTGGTAATGTTACTTAACAACAGTTATCACACGAAATTCCAGATAAGAGTTCTTATATTTCTTTCGTTGAAATTCTGACTTCTGCATATAAAAAAGTTGACTTTCGTGTTTCTACTTTCCCCTAATGATCATCATACCATGAGGATTTCTTTCATAGTAGCAAATATTGATCTATTTCATTTCTTGGTAAATCCACACGTTACACATGCACTGTTTGTTGCACATGTGGTTCGTTTGATTCTAAATTGTTGTTTTATTTAAAACTCAAATATCATTCCGCGTTTTGCACTGTGAACCGCATTATTGCAAAACAATGACCCTTTGATATCGATTCAATAAATTTCTTAAGAAAACTCAATTTTCTTTGGCATACATAGTTTTTATTGTGACAATGTCCGAACTTTCTTATTTAAACTCGTTTTGTTTAAACCGAGTTCAATTGTTTGAACTTGCTCGTATTACATATTCAATTCAAGGTTCCATATGATGAATTAAAACCATCATATTCGGAATAATCCTAACAAGCATTTCAATTCTCTTGAAACTATAACATGCTTGTGTGATCCTCGACTTCACTAAATCATTTCTTTGATCACAATCACTTTGTGGTGACATTTTCACAAAATCTGAAGATTGCGCTAATCTCGGATTTAATTATTTAATTATTTATATTAAATCCACTTTATTGATTTATTCTATACAAGCAATCTTAAAACAATCATGTGCTCAGATAATGATACCTAAATTCATATTTCGGTATATCTCTTAATAGTTATTATAATATCAATCGAGCCTTTTGTAATATTTATTGCTCTATCATCGTTAATCGAAAAACAGTATATATAAATTTAATTGATTATATACGGAATTACCTAATTTACAAATATAGTATTACTATATTTTAAACCATTGCGATGAAGAAATTATATTTAAGGTATACTCTTATTTAAAGTTATTGTTTAGTTATTTATTGTTGATAATTTTATTATTAATAATAATATTAAGATTATTTTTAAATACTAGAATTATTATTAAGGGAAGGTATTGGATAGCCTAGCCTTAGTTAGGCATGGACTGATCACCTATGCTTAAACAAGGCAGCAATAATCAATATCCAACCATGATAATAACTAGTTAAAATATATAAATTAAGTCATTATACTTATTTAATAAATTTTAATTATATTTTACTTTGTACTATAAGGAGAAGACATATTTTCATAAAACAATATAAGAATTAGAGGTACAAATAAAATTATATAAATAATTGTCTATTACATGTTTTGTGGTAACTATGTACCGTAACACTCTGGCAAGAAAAATAATCATATAAATAATATAGTAGTCATCAACTACATTGGATTAGGAAAACATAGTAATATATAAGAATAGTCCCCGTATTAAGTGTTATATATTTACAAAATATTTTACAAATATTTTTGTACAATAAATATTTTTACACCTTTAACTTTCATTTAATGTTATAAATAATAGTGATTTCTTTTACAAAATAATAAAATATTTTGTAAAGTAATAACTTCATTGCGGTGTTTTGTAATATATATTACATAGTAAAAATAAGTTATTTTACATAGTATAGTAAAATACTAAAATAACAATTTTTTAAAAGTGGTGACCATTTACATATAATATATATTACATTTGTTTTACAAATATAATATAAATTGGTCATGCCAAAACAACTTGTTCTTATTATATTTCGAGCTCTATGACATAGTATGAAAAATATGGTCAGTAATAGTATACTATCACCTTGTTTCACAATTAAAACCACTTGAAACTCTAAAACAATGATACACTAATTTTATTGTCTTTTGATATACCTTTGCAATTCACTCATCTCAACACTTTGATTTTCTCATATCATAATTTAATATTTGACAAATCATTTTTCATGCTTATATTTCATTTTAAACCTATCAATTCTAAGTCTTCCTTAGTTGCCAATCAAAGTAAGCTTTCTTTTGACAAAGAATTTTATTGATTCTAAAAGTTCTTCACATTCATTTAGAATATCTATTGATCATATATCTTTTGGCTTGAACCTAGTCACTTTGAAAATTATATCATTTCATCTTATTCGTTGACATCAATTCCTTGAACTAATTCAGTTGAACCATTGAATCCTATTTATTGTACAATTCGTATTCACAAAATTCGATATTTTAATTCTATGTCATCTACCCTAATATTATTTACTAAAATATGACATAAGTCTAAAAGAAATGTCGTAACCCAACTCTCGAGGCACTGTAGGGAAGAAAGTGCAGAACTCCGGGTTGTTGGGCAGAAATAGGAGAAAGTCAATTATCAGGTCCGGAGATAATACAAGAAACGACCGACAAGATTACACAAATCAAGGAAAGGCTGAAGACGGCCAAAGATCGTCAGAAGAGTTATGCAGATAATAGACGAAAGCCATTGGAGTTTCAAGTCAGAGATAAAGTACTTTTGAAAGTTTCTCCTTGGAAAGGAATTGTTAGATTCGGTAAGAAAGGAAAGCTAAGTCCAAGATACGTAGGACCATTTCCAGTGATCCAACGTATAGGACCAGTTGCTTATCGTTTACAACTACCAGAAGAGTTAGCAGGAGTACATGATGTATTTCATGTATCCAATCTTAAGAAATGTCTAGCGGACGAATCTTTGGTAGTACCTCTTCGAGATATAGAGGTAAACGAAAAGTTAAAATTTGTGGAGAAACCTCTTCAGATAGAAGAACAGAAAAGTGAAGTTACTTAAACACAAACGACTAGTATTAGTAAAGTAAAGTGGGATTCGAAACGAGGACCCAAATACAGTTGGGAGCTGAAATCTGAGATGAAGTGAAAGTATCCTCAATTATTCCAGTAAATCTCGAGGACGAGATTTTTATTAAGGTGGGGAGAATGTAACAACTCTCATTAAAAAGTTCTAATTATTATTTTAATTGTCCAATAGGAAACCCTAATTGAGACACCCAAGTGATTCTGCACAAACCCTAAAAATTTCAGAATAATCAGAATCAGGATCAGGGCCCCTAAAACTCAGGGGGGTAAACCCTAGTTAACGATTATCTACATAAAACGTTGTCAAATTTGAAATTTATGAAACTACTGACTCAGCTAGGCTAGTCCCAGACGTGGCTACTCTATAAAAATTAGGTGTCCCTTACGGACCGTAAGGGTTAAGTCTTACGGTCCGTAAGCCTAGCCAAAATTTCACTATAAATAGCAGACATTGGCACTTAGTTTCCGGAGTTTGAGCGAAGAGAAATTTCGTTATATTCTCTGAATTTTGGTTCGATTACTACAATTAACACACACGATCACTAATTGATGCCGCAATCAGGGTAATAACTCGATCGCTGATACGATTCAATGTCCGATCGATTATAACTATCCAACGATTGTTTAAGTGCCGCTCAAATTGAGTTTATACTTTGTTATTCATCGTGATTTCGACTTGAATGTTTGAGTGCTGTTCAAACTCGGACTATACTCTGTCATTCGTTGTGAATCCGCTGGATTGTTAAGTATTGCACTTGTAAATCGTTGTGAGGGTTTAATCTCGTGAATTGTCGTAAATGCTGTATTAAGTTATTAATCGAATTGTGTGCCTATTATTAGTTTAGGTTAAAAGGCTAATCAGTAGGCTAAGCTCTGTTTGTATCTGCAATATCAAGGCTTATCTGTAGATTAAACTCTGCCCGTATGAATCTGCATGATTATAATGTGAGTCATTCTCTTTTTATCAAATCTATTTACAAAATCATGTTTATTTTCAAAAGTTATAATTACAGTGATTAAGTTTATGTAATCACCAAATTACAGCCGATATGTGTGGTATTGTGCACATTACTACTGTTGTTGTCACTTTAGGTGGGCGAACCTAATTAGTGATATTCGTCATTCATTGGGGCAACCAATGGTGATATGACCACAGTCACCGAAATGAGTCGAGTGACAAATACTGTGGGTAGTTGGTTTGATATCTGAAACATTGTAATCTCTCTTAATACTGTAATTGATAACACTGTTTTCTAGTTATACTTTGCAGTGATTAAGTCTTTGCCAATCTTTAAGAAGCAAATGTAAAAACTCTTAATGCTGTAAGTTATAACAAATATGTTTTAAGTAAAATGAATGAACTCACTCAGTATTTTCCGCTGACAAAACATTTTTAAAACGCGTTTCAGGTAATTACAGTAGATTGGAGTAAGAGATGGATACGGCATTGAAAGGCATCAAGAAGTGGCTTATTTATTAATTAAATCAAATTAAGAAATATTGTTTTATGTAATAAAATTTATCTTTATTAAAGCTACATTTATAAAACATGGGTTTATCTCATCTATTTAAATAAATAAAATCCGGTGTTTTCTAAACTCTGATATTTTTCCTAACTCACGGTCCTGATGAAATTTCCGCTGCAACGTTTTCAAAATAATCACCGGTACCACTGGGCTGCTCGCGACTCCCGATTCCATCCAGGGTGGGTCGGGGGCCGTGACACCGGGTTTTATAAATACCCGGAACCGGTTTTTAAAAAAACCCGATTTTGATGTAATCTTGTTTAATTATGTATGCATTAAGACTTCTAGTTCTTATGATTTAACAAAATTATGTATGCATTTTGATGTAATCTTGTTTAATTATTAGGTTTCTAATAATATTTGCCACCGCTACTTAATTATTTAGTATATTTCATTACAAGTGGAAACAAATATGCCAATATATGTTGGCCATTCTATTTTCTTTGTTTGTTTAATATCATTATTAGTTTTTGTATTTAATAAATTGTGCCTCTGTTTATAAAGTTCAAGGATAACCATATGAAGAATTATAAATTGTGCCTCTGTTTATAAATTGTGCCTCTGTTTATCAATAGATTTGATGTCTATGTGTGAGAGTTATGTTTGATACATTTTATAAGCATAGTTCCGTTCGGGTTTTTTTAATACCCGGTGCGGGTTTTTTCCCAACCCGATGCATACCCGAACCCTACCCGATGAATACCCGAACCGGACCCGAACCCGGAAATAGGGTATTATAATACCCGGGTTTTATAAAACCCGACCCGAACCCTACCTGAACCCGGGTATATAGGGTATACATTTTTGGTAGAGAACCCGGACCCGGACCCGACCCGGTTTTTAAAAAAACCCGATTTTGTAAAACCCGATCCTACCCGAAACCCGGTTTTTAAAAAAACCCGATTTGTGCACCAGTATACCTCATGCAATTTGTATTTGATATGGACTCCCTATCCCAGCTCCACGATTTAGGCTTTAGGCTAATCGATAAACAACAGGCCCAAGTCAAATCACCATATGTTCGTATATTTTAATTGTTGGGAGATAATGTAATGCAGCCCACTTGAATTCCAATTGAAATTCACTAAAGTCCATCTTGAGTCTAGTGGTGCACAAAAAACCCGAACCCGAACCCGGACCCGAAAAAAAAATCCGGAACCGGGTATTATAAAACCCGGGTTTTTTATACCTGAACCCGACCCTACCCGTAGGGTAGGGACCGGGTATGCATATTTGATCTAAAACCTGAACCCGGAACCGGTTTTTTTTATACCCGGTTTATACCCGAAACCCGGTTTTATAAATACCCGAACCCGGAACCGGGTTTTATAAATACCCGGAACCGGTTTTTAAAAAAACCCGATTTTGATGTAATCTTGTTTAATTATGTATGCATTAAGACTTCTAGTTCTTATGATTTAACAAAATTATGTATGCACTTTGATGTAATCTTGTTTAATTATTAGGTTTCTAATGATATTTGCCACCGCTACTTAATTATTTAGTATATTTCATTACAAGTGGAAACAAATATGCCAATATATGTTGGCCCTTCTATTTTATTTGTTTGTTTAATATCATTATTAGTTTTTGTATTTAATAAATTGTGCCTCTGTTTATAAAGTTCAAGAATAACCATATGAAGAACTATAAATTGTGCCTCTGTTTATAAATTGTGCCTCTGTTTATCAATAGATTTGATGTCTATGTGTGAGAGTTATGTTTGATACATTTTATAAGCATAGTTCCGGTCGGGTTTTTTTAATACCCGGTGCGGGTTTTTTCCCAACCCGATGCATACCCGAACCCTACCCGATGAATACCCGAACCGGACCCGAACCCGGAAATAGGGTATTATAATACCCGGGTTTTATAAAACCCGACCGGAACCCTACCCGAACCAGGGTATATAGGGTATACATTTTTGGTAGAGAACCCGGACCCGGACCCGACCCGGTTTTAAAAAAAACCCGATTTTGTAAAACCCGATCCTACCCGAACCCGATCCTACCCGAAACCCGGTTTTTAAAAAACCCGATTTGTGCACCACTAGTTATATTCACAGATTCCTAGAGTTATAAATATTCTAAAAACATTGTTCGCACTTAACACAACCGTATTTATTCTTTCAAGTGAGTAAATTTTATTTACATTTACCACTACCCATAATTTTAACTTTTTAAGCACATTGAAAAATCATGTTGTAGCTCATGGAACCGATTGAAGACCGTTGGTCTTTGCCTACACTTCATGTCTTCAACGATGCCCATTGGCACAATAATTTCTAACCTTCCCAATCTTCTCACTCGGTAGTGGATTAGGTTGGATGATCATTTATTCACTGGGGTTTTACTATTTAGTGGGGTTTTGAACCTATCTCATGGGTTACTTGAAAACAACGCACAATTAGATATGGACTTCCTCTCGAATTGCTAGGGTTTCTAGAGATCAAGAGTTGTGAGCTTGTGATCTACGACTGTGGCGGTAAAAGCAAATATTGTGGTGGGATATTGATTTCGGAAGAAGTAAAAGAGATATACCATAGTTTGTGTGTGTGTTTAATGAGTCTTGTAGCAAGATTAGACACCGTTGTGGCTAAAGTTAGCCAAAGTGAGCACCAAGATTTATCCTATAATATTGCTCAACTTGGCGCTGACTCGGCACTGTATAAAGCCACTGCTGAAGCTTCATGACCCTGTTGTGGTCCAGGTGAGCAGTGGCTTGAGCGAGTAGTTTTAACTTTTAAACAAATGTAAATAATCAATATAAATTAAAAACATAAAGTTTATAAAATAAAACACAGAACATAAAACTAAATAAAGAAAACATAAAACATTTATTTATTTTTAAAAGAGCACACATAAAACAATCTAGTCCGTTGTGCTTTGATCTTTCTCTAGCTCCATTGCAATACACTCCTGCTTCTTTTCAAGTATTGCCCGACGACTTGGTGTTAGGTTGCTGCAGTCCTTCGTAAGAAAGTCCAAATTCCTCAACCTTTGTTTCTCTTTTTTCGCTAGCGCCGTCGTCTCGATACTACTTGAGATTTTCCGAATCTCAGCACAAAAATTCATTATCGGCTTCTGATATTGTTTTTTCCCCAGTCCCTTCCAACTAGACGACGTGGTCCGTCTTCTGCCGCCTCATACTCGTCGGTGTTTAGGTCAATCCCTACATGAGCATCCGAGCTACTAAAGGAGACGCATGCCCCGGACGAATTAGTCTTTGTATGCTTTGACCCCGAGTCGGCCATTTCATCTACGCTAATTAACTTGGTCCATTTCGAGCAATGTCGTAGAATGATCCACAAATAGTCATCGTCAAACGTTTTCCTAACCTTGTGCTGACGAAGCACCTCTTGCTTCCATTCTTCGCAAGTGAATCGGTAAACTTGAAGGTCATCACTCCCACTTGGTCGCATTTGTTGCATGTTTCTGTTATGAAGATTCATAAATAACCCGACATATTTGCGAATTTCGACCCACCGTCAGGATATCATATCTTGATTACGTGCTATACTACCCACTTGCTTGTAGAACACCTTTCGTATTTTTTCCCAAAATACTCTTGCTTTTTGGTAGTCCGCTACATAAAATATATAACAAAAAGTTTACGAAACCAAAAAATTATATAAGAAAAGTATATAAAAGAGTTAACTAATATATTATATCTTTATTATTTTACCAATTTTTACATCCATATACAAACAAACCAACTAATATATTATATCTTTACTATTTTAACAATTTTTACACATATATATACAAACTAACCTTACATTTGTAAGGATTTTAACTTAACCTTACATTTATTAGGATTTTAACTTACAACACTTTTTGTTTTGTTTATGACAAGCACTATACCACTATAGAACTAGGTTATGAGTTATCATGTCAATATATTAAGCAATTGTCCTGAATTTAGTTATCTTTTAGACTAAAGGGTATGGAGAGGATGGGCTTGGAGGGGATGAGGCGCCACGTAGGCGGCTCGTGTGGGATGGGCCTCCTTCACATTTGAGGGGGATGGAGGATGAGGCTACCCCACCTCATTATTTTATAATTTTTTAAGTGTTTAAATTGAAAATAGATGAGATAGAGGGTATTTAAATTGAAAAAGGATGAGAGAGAGGGTATTTAAATTGAAAAAGGAAATATAATATTTGAAGTGGGGCCACAACTCATTCGGCTGGTGTGAACCGTTTGGGCCGAGCCGAGCCTAGGGGGGTGGTGTGGGGGATCGGAGCCGGTCCTAGCCGGGCCTCAGCCGACCCCCATACCCATTAGTCTTATAGGGTAACAATTGTCCTGAATTTAGTTATCATTTATAGGGTAACATACGGTTAATCCATCACACTCTTGTCATGGGTGAGACTTGACTTCACCAACTAGTTGTCCTGAATTTATTTATCGACCATAACTTGTCAATAAACTCATGTCGTTTTCGTCTTTATGCACATTTTTTAAATATGGGACAATAGGTGGCCTATAGACAAAGCACCTATTCGATGAAATGGTAATAAATACAATTGATGGTAGGCACCAAATACTAAATTTATTGCACGTGCTCTTTATACAAATACATCTTTTTTTCTCCATTTTAATTTGATTTCCAAATTACAAATTTATTCATGAACGTTGTAACACGTATTTTTTATTTAGAAATTTGTGATGTCATCGACATTGGTTAACATAATTTTTATAGTATTATCTAGGGCTGGCATAACGGGTCAACCCGATCTGTTAAGACACAAACATGATAAGACACGAACCCGAAACACGTAAACACGAACACGACACGAAATCTTATCATGTTAGATTTTCAAAACACGAACGAACCTGTTAATAAACAGGTTACACGAAACGACCTGTTAAGACACGAAAAAATTACCAACGTATCATACGATCTGTTTAAGACACGAACATGACCTATTAAGACACAAACACGACTTGTTTAAGACACTAGCACGACTAAATCGGGGAAGCTGTGAACCGAATTGGGAATGGTGGTGTTTGTGAGAGAGATTTAAAAATTAGAGTTTGGATTGTTGAAAAAGAACCGCGTGTTTGTGTATAATTCATCCCAGATCCCAAGACTGATGACCCCATGTCCACACCCACTTATAATACTTTTTATTTTTTTTAATTATTAACATGTACTTAACGGGTCTTTACAGGTTAACGAGTTTTAACCTGTTTAGACACGAAACCCGTTAAGGTCAAACACGAAACACGAAACATGATAACTTCGTGTAGGTTCGTGTCGTGTTATCGTGTTCGTGTCAGAATTGTCAGCCCTAGTATTATCGCCATTTATGGCTTTACATACAACCTGTGGCGGACCTTGACCAAAAGTTCCGGGGGGCGGAAAGTCATGGGACCAATTTTTTTCTTATCACTATGTTTCGAGTTATATGTTTGGGTCGGATATTCAGTTCGGGTCGAGTCAAACAACAATAACTCCAAATACAACTACAAAATTTTTATTCATTCAAATAATGCGTTCTTACACATAAAACTAAATATTATTTAACAAAAATAAAGACCAAAATATTTATAAAGATGCAAGATAAATGCAAAAAAATTTTATTGTAAGAAAGAAGCGTTGGAGGAACAAAACTAGAAGGCACTTTATTATGTCTTAATGTCAGTCTGTGTTAAAATGTTGCACAACACCGGTGAAGTGATTACTTTAGGTTTCCTCCCCAACGACACACTATCAATCATGAACATATGTATAACAAACAAGCATAGTAGGTTACCAATGTTGCATTATAAAGTTAACCAGGCTAAAGATGAGAATGTATGAACACAATCGAAAACATTAAACATTGAAAATGCACAAATTGTGGTAAATGATTGATGAAATAAGTTGTTAGGCAATTTAAGACGAACTTTCGGCATGATTCCTTAGCTTCTTTGATATCTCCATATAATGCAGTTGTAAAGACATTAAAAGGCATATAAACCTTGGAAATGCAACTTTAAATTCATATAAAAAGCCAAAAAGAGAAAACCTTTTATAAATGAGCAACCAACTAAACGTATTACCCACCATTTATCGTTAGTTGTCAAGAAAATCTAACGACTATGAAATGTCAATGGTTGAGTTATGACCCGTTTATAAGTTGATAGTACCGCATAACGCCACAGCCTCACTCACATGTAGGGTTGGCTTAACATGTCAGAAAAGAAATGGTAAGACACGATGATCTAAGTTGTTTTTTTTCCAAACACAAACACGGACATGTTTAGAAATAGATTAACACGACATGAATTGCTAAGGAATATGTTTACTCGAGGCTCAAATTTCATAAAAATAGACGATTAAACCCTAGAACCAACAAAGAGGCGAAATGAAAATCATAACAAATCAGATCTAAATACATAGAATATGAGCAAAGTGAAAGATTTTACCAGTGATTAGTGATTACTGAAAAAACATGTGAATACGGAACTTGGTATCCCTCTACTTGAAAGACAAAGTGGATGAAGACGATGGACCGATGAAGACAAATAGAAGATTTGAGGATGAAGAGTATGAACCGATGTCTCTGACTCAACTTTGATAACCAGACTTGAAGCCTTCAAACGACGCTAATTAAAATTTGATAATTGTTGAAGAGGATGAATCGATGAAGGCAAAAAGAAGATACAAGAGGAGGCTTGTGAGTTGTAAGCGGGGAGTGGAAAATTTTCAAATTAGGGTAACTCTACGGTACCACGTATAGAAGATTACAAGGTCATATTATTTTTAAAATAAAAAAATATAAACATGCTATAAATAAGTTAACAATTGTTTAACCTATTTCGACACGAAGTCATTAACAAGTTGACCTGTTTAAGACACAAGACATGTTAAGCTCAAACACGAAACTTGCTAACTTCGTGCCATTTCATGTTAACACGAATTTTTGTGAGGTCAATCAGCCTTACTTGCATGACCTAACAAACCAACCATACAAAAGAATGATTGATCTTGTGATTTTAAATAGCTCTAATATGCTTAGATAATCGTCATCGTTAAAATAACACGGATTTATATTGATCTCTCTATTTGTATGCGTTTAGATGAGTTATGAAACTGGTTTATAAATGTATCTACACTACATGCATTAAGTTATAATGCTAATATCCATAGACCTAAATATTGTGGGGTATACACGAGTCAAATTCGAGTATAAATTGAATTTCATTAGTGATGATAAGGTGATACGTGATAGTAGTTTTGCAAAGGTGACAATTTAAGGAGGCATCTTATATACATAATTGTCACCATGTACATATTTGATTATGTTAGCTTTATGTTGTTGGATGTAACCTCCTGGTTTTTTTTTTACTTTAGGAACATGTATGGGTTGCACGTTATCACTAACGAGCTTGAAATAGATTAAAATGGCCAAGGGTTGGTTTAGGCCCAAAAAGGAAAGGATTTGGGGCTCTAAGCCCTTGCTATAAATAGCAAAGAGGACATCCTAGCCTCAAAATCACCATCTTCACCAACAGTGGCGGATCTAGGATTCCGACTAAGCGGGAACGTTTTATAAATAAGCGGTAACGAAATCGAAAAAACGTCAAATTTTTCCAAAATTTACACTAAAAACGTCAAAATTTTTCCGACTAAGCGGTAGCGGAGGCTACCCCTTGATGTAAGGTAGATCCGCCCCTGTTCACCAACATTTCTAGAGAAAGAAAGTAGAAAGACGAAGTGGGTGATTCTTGCATTCAAGCTTGAGGATTGAAGATTGAAAGTTGTAGCCCTTCAATTCCTGATCATTCAACAACAATTTGGTCAAGAGTCAGGCAAGTTTGACCTAAAATCTTAGATTTTGTTGTTTTTGGGGTGTTTTCGTTAAAACTTGGGTTTTCTCAATAGATATTAGATTTTTATGTGTTAAAGAGATTGAAAAGCTTAGATCTTGCTTCATGGAAGTTAAACAAACGTTTTAAATGTAAAATGTTAAGAATTTGGGTTAAAACGGGTTGAATCGTAGAAATTTCCATGTTTGCGATATTGGAACTTCGACATGCGGCACTCAAGGGATAAAAGGAGAAGACGTCGCAATTCCCAAGGTTTTCCAACCATTGATGACGTGTGTCACCAGCGACACTATGGAGTGTCACATGCGTGAGTGCGATGCTCCAAGTGATGGTTTAGTCAAGTCCTAACAAAAGTTAGGCTACGGTCGTGCGACATTGTCCTTTGATACCATGCTTGTGACATTGTTAGCAACTAGTTGAAAAGATGACGAGTTTTGCGTGTTAACTTTCATGCAGAACGAGTGGCGGCAGAATTTGTGTGAATATCCTTACATCGAGAATATAAGCACAAATTGGTGACTTTTAAACCCTTTTCTTACAACCTATTTGTTGGGGCTGGTGTGCATACTTGATGAACAAAGTTTAAATAAGGAAATGTTTATGAAAACCCTAAGTGTAAGTAAGGTTTTTGAAATGACCTAGTGTAAGATTGAAAGTACGTTTTGAACAGATTGATTTGAAAGGTTAACATCAAGAGGTGTGTTAACATAGAACGATTTGATTTGAACGGTTGACATTAGGGAAGTATGTTAACAAAGAATGATTTGAATGGTTGACATTAGGTTCCAACATGAGTAATTGTACGTGAAGTTTTGAAAGAAGCTTTTAAAAAGAAGTTATTACAAAGTCTTTAACAAACAGAGCCGGCTGAAAATATTATAGGCCCAAACCGTATAGAAAAATTGAGGCCCTTTTCATAAAATTAAAAGAAAAAAATTGTTTTAGATCCTATTATTCATATATTACCTCTGTGTATACATAATTATAGATCATAAATCCCAATATCAATAATCTTAAATCCAACCCATGGCTTTATAGCCTAGTGGTATCTTGGGGGTGGGATAAGACTTTGGACCAATAGGTCCTGGGTTCGATTCTCACAAGGGGGTTTTTCCCATATTTATTAGGTTTCCTCCTGAATTGGTGTATAGGCCTTATGCCTAGTGGAGATGGATATGATCGGGTGGTTCCGCTGGTGGCACGATGATACTCCAGTGGTCCGTCAGTGATCCAAATTTGCCGTTCAAAAAAAAAAAATAATCTTAAATCCAAGATCACCTACATATAATATGTTTTTTTTTTTAGAATTTAAGGCCCTTTGAAAGTGGTGACAAAGCCCTTGCTTTATTTCACTCCCTCTTGAGCTGGCCCCGTTAACAAAGATGTGTTATTTTGACCAATATCTTGACCATGTCCATGAGAAGAAGCTATTGCTCAGAATTCCTATTTTTATCACCAATTATTACATCTAGTATATGTGATATAATGAAGACAGATATTTGAAGCAGGTATGTATGTGAAAGGGAGAGGCAAAGATAGCTAATGAAAACAGTGGCGAACTCATAAATTATATGCTGGGTGCGGATGAGTGGTTTAAGCATATTTTAAGGGGTGCGGTCAGGTTTTTCTGCTTAAAAATACACTAATTTTTTTTTCAATGGGTGCGCCAATCATTCTCGGCTTCACCTAGGTCCACCCTTGAATGCAAGAACGGAAGGAAAGAAAGAAGAAATGTGGAGACATACAACGAATAGAATTGTTTAGAAATTCATATAATATATTTGATTTAGTCATATTGAATATCTTAAGACTAAGACAGAAAAAATGTTGCAATGTGATAGGCAGGAACTTGGAAGGTGTTCTTATAGAGTATGAAATTAAAAACAAAAGGTTGACTTATGAAAAAAAAGTGTATATTTAGAAAAGTTATTAAATGTAAAAAAAAATAATGTGATTAACAAGAAGTGTGTTTTAAATTTAGAGTAAACTTCCGTTTTGCTCCCTGTGATTTGGTCACTTTAACGGTTTTGCCCCAAACCTTTAAAAATAGCTATTTTAGTCCCTGATGTTTTGGTTTTGTTGCCAGTTTGCTCCATGCGGGGAGCAAAATGGAAAAACAAACAATTTGGATGAAGTTAGAGGCAGGGAGCAAACTGGCAAAAAAACCGAAACATCAGGGAGTAAAATGGCTATTTTTAAAGGTTTGGAGCAAAACCGTTAAAGTGACCAAACCACAGGGAGCAAAACGGAAGTTTACTATTAAATTTATAAAAAAAGTATGGGGTGTTTGTTTATATGTTTTTTTTTAAATTAAACTTCATTAACACACCTTCGACCCAAACGGGCAAAAGGCCAAACAAACAACAACACCCCCGACCTAACCGGGCAAAGGGTAAAGAAATTACAACATGTACAACGGATATTTACACCACTCCTCCTATCTAATATAATTACCTCCTATCTAATATAATTACATGAAGTTTGTTTATATGTATAGCAACAAGAGTACAACACCAGTACACTACCCATTTATTAATTCCCGTTGCATTGAGGTGTGCACTTCCATACCGTACATTAAAAAAGTACTCATCTTCAATCTAATCAACCCATAAGTAACTCTTACTTAAACGCTTAAATTATTGATTTATTTATTAATAAGATTTGAATTTATAATTTAAAAATATAGAAATATACTGAAGCAATCGAATCAAATATCACATAATTTATTGAGAGCGTGTTTTAATAATAGAGATAGACGTTGAATTTTGTGGCCAACCAAGAAATCATGTGATTCACCTAAGCACTAAATTTTGTTTCCACATGATTCAAGTTAATGTGTCAAATTTACAAATGAAAAATAAATAAGTCTTATATCAAATTATAAATAAGTTAGATTATTAAATTGATGAATAAGAACCCTCAACCATTTTTCTTGTTCAGAAGGGGATGTCAGCGCAGTTTGTTGCCCATGTACCTGCTATCCTTATGTAATTTGCCCTAATGATTGGAATGAAATCAAAAGATTAAAAAGTAAAAAAAAAAGTAAAATTATTTGATGACCTTAAAGGATATTTAAACTTTAAGATATAATTACATTTGATAAACCTTCAATCTTTTTCTTGTTCAAATTATTTGATGACCATTACGGAAAATAAACTTTAAGATAAAATATATTTGCAAATATAAAACTATGAATATACACTACAAATTGATAACATAGTTACAAAGATATGGAAGTTTGGTACACAACTAACAAATATAAGTCACCAAACTTATAATCTTGTTTATTTATATTTAATTCAAGCAAAATAGCTTAATTTAACCAAATATATATTTATTTTTGTTTATCAAAATGTAAACCTTTAGTTTGAAAGTTATTGAATGATTTGATAGACCAATCATAGCTTCAAATAACAATGGTGTCAAAGATGGATCAAAAAATCTAGTTGGTTCCAGCAGTGACAAATCTTTCCAACTCTTCACTATATCCACATTATTGCATTTCCCTTTATCTTCAATCATATGTAAAGGCCCGAAAATAAGATGCATGTTATATATATAAAACCAATATATTACAACAGAAATGCGAGTTAGAAAAATGTTTCCTTGTTGGAGAATTTCTTTATTTCATTATAAAATTTAATCAAAGTATATAACTTTCAAAACAAGTATTACCTTTATATTGTTTAAGTTATGTAAATAACCTTTAGAATAATATACTACATATTTATACTTAAGTTTAAGGTTAATGAACGTGCGTGAAACTTGGAGGATATTTATATCGTAAGATTTTGTATATACAAGAAATTACACTCATGTTTAAAGTGAAAAAAAATTAAGTAAACCAACAAAGTTTGCACCCTAGGTTTAGATCTAAGGGTGGTGGGTGTTGTCACGGTGCGGTATCGGCAAAGGTGAGGTGTCACTAGGGTTGTAAACGAATCGAACTGAACTGAAACAAATAAGACATTTTTCATGTTACTTCGTTATGCTTTTATCGGACAAAGGAACAATTTACGAACACATAACAGAAAGGAATATTATGTCCTTTTTCGTTCATTATGGAAATGATTTTGTTCGTGTAATAATCATAAACATAGTTGTCCCAAACTAATGCCTCAAAGAAAAACCATGGAATTTGGAAGCCGATGTGAGGGAGAAAAGGAGGATGTGGCACATAAATGATGTAATAAACTAATTTCTTTGAAAATGTGTATATAATAAGTTTAAATGTTATGGTGATAAACAAAATTTAATAAATTAAAAAAACCCAAATATTCTTTAATAATTGGAACTTAAACGAATATAAACAAACACATTATCGAACGTTTACGCACACAATTGAATGAACATGACCCCTGTTCATGTTGGTTCATATAATTAACCAAACAAAAATCCTTGTTCATGTTTGTTCATTTATTAGACGAACGAACATAAACTAATTTCTCGCCGAACTGTTTACAAACGGTTCGCTGAATATTCGGTTTGTTTACACCCCTAGGCGTCACCCTTTGTCGCCAGGGAACATCGCCCCTCCCATCGCGGTATCAGTGTGGAATGGGTATTGGCGGTGCAAGCTTGCCAACTATACTGCATGTGTGTATTTGTTTTTATTAGCCAATGTATAACTTGTTCAGCTTAATGTACAAACCTTAAAGATTGAGGATGTGAAGAATACGAATTTCCATGGTTTAGTGATAGAATAAGAAAAGTGATGTGCTAGAAAGTGTCAAAGATGTGAGGGACATTAGGGATAAAACCCCACCTTAAAAGGACATAACACTGTGTTCCAGAGTTCACTAACGGAAGGAAAGGAAATAGAAAGAAAGTAAAATTATTTTGTGTTCCAAAGTCTCATTTAGGAAAGGAAAAGAAAGAAAATCAAACATGTTGTGTTCCAAGTTTCACTTATAGAAGGAAAAGAAATGAAATAAATTAAAACTAGCCTAAATTCTTTAGTTTTTCTTTCTTCCGATTTGAAAAGAAAGACATTCTTTCTTTTCTTCTCTTTCATTAAGTCATAAGTGAACTCCGGGAAGAAAGCGTGAGTGTTGTTTTTTTTTTACAATGGAACTCATTTTCTATCATTTGCTTCATGTAGGAAATATCTCTTGATCTCATAACTTCATAAGGGTCTTTAGACCCTCTTCAATATTATAGTGGCAATAATCCAAGATGTGAGTGTGTGTAGTGTAATCAAGCCCCACTCCTTATGGCGTTATTGCATTGGCGAAAGCGTGATGTCCACACACACATCCACTCTTCCAGACTCACGTCCATTACCACTCTCACGCCCTCCCCTTTAATGTCCCTATGGCGCCCCTTCGAGAGGCGTTTAGCACCCCTAAATGATGATGTGGAGCCAAACGCCAACCCACTACACTTGGTCTAAACTCAACCCTTATTCTTCAACGAGGCAAACTTGAAAGCCTAAACCAAATGTTTTAGCCTTCTTGATTATGTTGCTTTTCGTGATCTCAATAGATGAGTCTAGAACAACAATTAGACCATCCTGAGTTCAAATCTCATAAGAAGTAATGTTAATCCTTTTAATAACTAAGACATTCAAGCGTACAGGTTTTAACATAACATCTCCCCAAAATCCTATACTCCATACCAATGAACCACAAACAAGCTAGTCTAAACCAAACCAACATGGCAAACCGCTGTACTTGTTACTTCTCCGCATTCAATAATCATGGGCACTGGGTCAACCGTATTAAGTGCTTAAAAGATAGGACCACATCCATGAAGAGTATGCTTCAATGACACCCACCCATGGCCCTTACCCCTAAAGACAAATATAAACGATAAGCTGGCTGGTGTCTGGTGATGATGACAGAAATAAATTCAGTTCAGTCTTTACACATGTATGCTTTGAGTCAGGTAAAAAAAAATACCTTTCAAAGGTGTTCATTATAATGTAGAAGGAAGATATCATATGCAAAGATAAATATAATTACGACTCAACCCGACAAGCGTGTTTTCGGTCTAATAGCTTAGCATAATGTATATGTCAGAAACACTGAAGCAGCAAGAACATTGATACAGTATTTAGATCTTATTAAATATTAGACTAAAACAAGAGTAGCATTTACTACAAACAACATTTAAACATGAGACATGGAAATTTTATACCTACAAATAATATTCACAAAACAACAGTTGTCAGTCTAATGAACCCCATTTGCATGCATATTCATTAAAGGTAACAAAATTGTGTGTTCACTCTGCTGCCTCCCTGCCTTTCAATGTCCAATGCCTTGAGAAACAAACAAAACTATATTCATTAAACAAGTAGCAGTGGAAAGAGAATATCAAAATAAATAAATAACTGAAACTTTCATGATTAAAGATATCAACATTTATTACAAAAAAAATAACATAACATGCTCTTTCTTATGTAAAGGACTACCATGACCACTAATCATCAAAGGGAGTGGGGATTACCAATCAAAAAGAGTTGCTTGTAAGTTGTAACAAAAGCAACGAACGCCTTACAAGAGCGAATACCACATGTTAATAAGGGTGTGAACAAGACGAGCAGAGCCTAATAGCACGAGTAAACTTAAGGCAGCTTAAGCTTTATGTCTAAAACTCAAGAATGGCTCGTTTATTGTTTATCAACTATATAATTATATATTATAATATACATTGCTTTCTAATCATATTCATATATGATACCATCTGGTTCTAATTATATACTATACAAATGTATTGATATAAAAATGAAAAGATAGGCCCTTTTAGGTTCACAAGCTTAAACAAGCCTGGTGTTGCAGCTCGGGCTCGCTTATAAAATGAGCTCCATCGAGCTTTTAGTGAGGTGATCTCAAGCTGCGCATAAGCGGTTCAATTTGTTTATGCAGAAGTGAATAAGATTCTTAATATATTATAAACTAACAGCATGTGACAATTGCTTTTATGCGTGGCAAATGTAATCACATTTTAATAAAAAATCAAAATCCCTAAGGCAATTATAAACAATTTCAAGAAACTAAATACAACAAAACAAGTGAAGTTCATGGTAAATCTTACATCAAAAGGAGTTCATCTCAAGGCAATAAGTCCTTCGCTTGACCAACATCTTCGCAGCAGTCCCAAAAGGCTCCTCAAACGCAGACGAAACCCACAATCCATCCGAAACCTCCCTTTGCACCGACTGATCACTAGGCCGAGTAGCAACCAATGTAGCCCCTTTCAACACCGTCCCATCCGGCAACTCCAAATACGGCGCATACCAAAGCCTCATATTCAAAGCAGGAACAAGCGTTCTCTTCGAAGCAGAAGAAGCAGACAACGGCTTCACCCTCAGCTCCTCCAACTGCTCCCTATTCATACACAACACCCCCTGCCCATCCGCATCCGTCAAAACCAACGAATCCAACGTCTTATGTTCCGCAATTATCGGTTGAAGCAAGTAATGCCTAGCAGACGCCGCAATCAACGAGCTAATCGTCCACACCACGCGCAATTTCAACCCGCCGTTGGTATAAAACGACTCCGGTATACTCCCATTATCATCATTACCCCCAATTACATCACAATTAGACAAATTAGATGCACCTTTATCAGGATATACAACAGAAGACGCCCCAAGCATCACACAATTATCCAAAGTCGATCCGAAATCGGCTCTCCATCGCAACAAAACATCATCCTCTAACCCTAACTCACCACTAGGAAGCTCAATTTTCAAAAACCTAATCTCATTAAAGTTTTTAAGCACCTGAGTAGGCGAATGATGCGTAACACCACCGCCTTGTTCCAGATCATCACCGTCGACGCTTCCGACGCTCAACGACGACGTCGACGGTGATGATAACGGCGAAGTCGCCGCCGTGGACGGCGGCGACGACCGTTTAGGACCGAGAAATTGACCTAGGGCTTGAATCGGTTTAAATATACCTCCAATAAGGACGCGGAAGAGAGTGGAAATGGATCTCGATTTGTCGGAGGAGTTGGAGGAAGAAGAAGGATCGTCGTCGGAGATGACGCAATCGACGCGAACGACGACGTTTTGGACCTGAGGAACGAGAGAGTGGAATCTTCTGGAGACGGAGGAGCAGCGGCCTAAGGCTTTGACGTCGGCGAGGTTGTTGAAGATGAGGAGGAGGAGGGAGTCCGGGAGTGAGTCGAATCGGTCGAGTTGGGGTGAGAGGATGCATGGTGGTTCAGGGTGGATTCTGGTGGTGAGATCTGGGAGGAGAGATGACATGGTGGTTGTGAAGAGATGAGGGTGGGATCTGATTGATGGTGTGGATTTGGTAAGAGAGATGAGATGAGATGAACAAGTGTGTTGTGTTGTTCACTTGTTTGTGTTGTGTTGGATATTATCCTTGCACTCAACCCAAAATGGAACTATAGCTAGTTTTATATGTATGTATACCAATATCTTTCTTATTAAAGGGATGTTTGGGATGCGGAATGATTCACTAAAAAGTGATTTTGCCTAAGTAGCCTAAGGGTGTCCGGAGTGGGGGCGGTAAACCCACCCGGCACCGCTTACCATCCCACCGTCAACATGTTGCCGCATGTTGTTTGCCGAAAAGGTAAGGCTGACAAATCGTGTCTTAACAGGTTTAACAGGTTTCTGACGGCGCGCACAACATAAGTTTCAAACATGATTACGACTCGTTTAACTACTTTCTACCACATCTTTATAAAACAGTTTTATATTTTATGTACAAAGATGAATAAATGATAGATCCTAACATTGTAATTTTAATTATTTTAAAAATTAAAAAAGTCAAAGGGTGTAGTTTTCAGTCAAACAGGTCTAATCGTGTCTTAACAGGTACCCAATTGCCAGCCCTACGAAAAGGTGAGGAAAATCGGTGAGAGAACACCGATTCGGGAAGAGGGAGGAAGGAGAGAGAGGGAGGGTATTGTGGGTGGGGTCCATTCCTATCTCAACCAATCACACATTTTTTTTTTTTTTTTTTTAAATAGTTTACCACTTCACCAAGTGTCTAAACCATTGCCAACACTTTTCACCAAAGTTTAAACACTTTTGACTGATTGACATGGCGCGCTCTGATTGGTCGGTTTTTTGGTTTGCCACTCAAAGTGTTTAACCACTCCCTACACCCTAAGAAGGATTGTGATGATGACATGTGACACTTCTAATAAGTAGGAATGAATGGCATTTTGGTCCTTATAAATAGGAGTGAAAATGACATGTGGCACCCCTTTTGTTTTTTAAAAATACAACAAAATAAATCTAGTACAAAAAAATCTAGCAAAAAAAATATAGTACAAAAAATATAGCACAAAAAATGTAGTACAAAAAAAATACAGCACAAAAAAAATCTAGTACAAAAAAATATAGCACGAAAAAATTTAGCAAAAAAATGTAGAACAAAAAAATCCAGCACAAAAAATTGAGAAAAAAAATTTAAGATAAAAAATCCAGCACAAAAAATTTAGCACAAAAATATAGTACATAAATCCAGCACAAAAAATGTTATACAACATAGAAATACAACACATTTTAGTGGGGTTTTTTAGTATTCATATTTTCTATAGCAATATGGTACTCAAATTAAAGATAAAAAGACGCTCGATTTTATGGTGAAATTTTTATTAAAAAATAATGTCGTATAAAAAAGTTATGAACGTTTAAAAAATGGGGGTGGAATATGCACGTGCCTTGCATGTGGAGAGAGAAAATCTATAAATAGGATTTTCCCAAGATACCCTTGCACTCCCCCTTTCTCCTACACTTTTATCTTAACCATTGATTTGAAAAATGAATGGTTAAGATTACTTCTCATCCTACTTAGGCAAAATCAACTTTTTATTTGATCTTACCCCTGTTTGGGATTCCTTCTCAAAATGACTTAGGTGTTGTTTGTTTTTGCATACATAAATTGTCTACAAGCTGATTTCATCTGTTTTCATGTCTGCAACTGAAGATGTGATCTGAAGTTCTTCAAGCTGAAAATATAAGACTGTTTGTTTTTATAAATTGATACCATCTGTACAAATTTTATATGCAAAATTACTGATCAAATGAAACCTAAAAATGAGAAATTTGTAATCGCATCTATAATTCTACAAACCAAACCATTTATTAATCAAAATAAAGTCAATAGTAGACAATCGCATCTATAATATTATTATTTTTCTTAACAGCCAAACTGATGTTAAAAACTAACACAAATTATTAATAATAATGTTAAAAACTAACACAAATTATTAATAATAATGTTAATTTTTCTCACCGGACACCAAGCTCCGATTCTGACCCACCACACCCCCGTCCGGTGACTGACCGGAGCCCAAAACTAGGTGACCGTAGGTCACCAAGAAGCGCACATTCCGACCCACTGACCCAGAAGAAACTCGGAACTCGAATCGCTGGGTTAGAAACTCAACTCGAGCAAGCTCAAGGCGAGATCAAGCTTCTTAAAAACCAGTTAGTGAATCGAATTATTCAAGATCGGTGAATGAGAACGATACGAACCGGTAAGGCCGAGGGAGAACTTGGAGATGATGGTTCCGGTGATGGCGAATCCGACGAGGAAGGGCCAGTTACGGTTGAACTCCCTTTTGAAGAACACGGGCCATGGATCGAACTTCCTCATTCTGCTTGCTTCTGCTAACGGTGATTCTTCGGCTGCCTTGTCTCGACCGATTACGAATTTACAGAAGTATGTGGGTGGGTTGTGCTTAAGGTGCTGTTTGGGGATTTTGATTTGGGTTTTTGAGTTTAGAACTAATATGAGGGAGGAGGGTTTTATGTGAAGATGTTTGAAGAAAGGGATGGATAGCTTTTTTTTAAGCTGAAAAAAGTCATTTTCAGGTCTGTTTAAAAGAAAAAAACAAACAGTCTTCAAGGGTAATGTCTGCGCGCCTGCAGACATCAGCTCCCTTGAAGATGTTTGAAGAAAAAACAAACACCCCCTTATTAACTTACATAAGTCAAAAGTGAGAAGTTAGAAATTCTAACTTCTCAAAAATGATTTCTCAAACACACAAAACTCTCTAAAATAAGCTAATCCAAACACTCAAAAAACAACTTATTAACTTTTATAAGTCAATAAGTGATAAGTTGCTCCAAAATAAGCTAACCCAAACACCCCCTAAAGGTCACATCCTAGTGTCACGAATTTCTTTAATCAGAATGGATAAGAAAGCAAGGAGGAACGTCGGGAGCGGTTAGGAAGCGAAGTTGGCGACGGGGACGGACCAGCGGACGACTCTGGGACATCCGCCACACCCTTTAGTCTTATAGGCTTCTAAATCACTTCCGTTTTTAATCGTAAACTACAACGCTCATTAATCTACTCTAACAAACCACCGGTTATATTTATCTTGTAGGATTTGAACCATTTGCCTTTAGGTAGGGGTTTGCCTACTACTATTGGTGGGGGAGAAGTTGTCCTCATTAAAAAAATCAGTGTTGTACATAGGGATGAGCTTGGAACCGAAAGTACCGATCCCGAGAATCACCAAAACTGGTTACTAATATAAAAAATGCTTGGTATGGTACACTACGATATTTGAACCATACCAAACTGGTGCCGAGTCAAAAGTACCAATCCCGTAAACGCCAAAAACGGCATGATATATTCAGTACCGGTACGGTAATGATTCGGCTTTGGTGCCATTTGCTCATCCTTAGTTGGACATACGTTAAAATCTTGATTGTCCCCATAAACTTTGCAATCACCCCCCCCCCCCCCCCCCCCCCCCTCTCACACACAGCTTTTGAAACCGACTGATTTAGAAATCGACCACTAAGCAAATCCAAATTTAGAAATATAAATTTTGTTTCATATAAGCACTAATTATCATTTATCAATATAAATTAGCTAATTAATGTTATGGATTTTACAAATTACAAATAGGCCCAAATGTTAAATGATAAAAGAAAACTTCCGGATGAACTCCAGAGCTGCATTGATAATTTAAAAGGGAATATGCAACTTACCAACTTGAATTACAATTGATTGTTCAAACAATGAAACACCTTTCTTTTAAATTGGTTTTTTTTTATCATTTAATAATTCAAGCTAGCTCTCGTATTATCCATAGCAACCACAACCATTGAAAGATGCTTTTCGATAATGAAATTTGTAAAATCCAATTTACGTAATCGGATTGATGATGAGTATTTAAGCGATAATTGTATTTGTTATGTTGAAAAAGACTTCCTTGGGAGTGTCAAGCTAGAAGAAGTTATGGCTAGATCTCAAAAAATGAAAACGCATATACTTTTGTTGATTATATAAAATATAGTTTGATTATTTTTTATATGACCCGGCCTGATCCGCCCTGAATGAAAAAATTACACAAATAACGATAGACAAACAACCCTATAAATCCCCACCCCCACTGCCTCTATGATACAGGAGAGACACATTAACACCACGTTGTATCCGTTGTGGACTTCGAAATCACTTCTAACATGAGAAATATGACAAAAGTTATAAGAGAATTCTCATAATTCCCTGTCACGATCTCTATAACTTTAATAAAAAAACCACATTTAGATATGAAATTTAAATATCTTTTAAAAGTTTTTAATTGGAAACAGTCAGGCCCAAGTCAAATAAGGCAACTGCTTTGGGCCATAAAATTTTTGAGGCCCCATATTTTACAGGCTTGACTTTAGGTTAAACCCATTTCTTTCATTTGGCATTCATGATGATTGCAGTCTTGCAAATTCCCGTAAGTTTCCATTAATTCATTACATGTTCCCAGGAGAGAAATAATTGATTTTACAAATAGTACATCTGATTCCAAATTGTGAAGAAGATAAATGTGTAAATCGTGAGGTTTGTTTTGTTTTTTTTCTTTATCCAATTTGTGATGCCAATTCATATCCCTATAAGTGATAAATCAGTAAAACACACCTTTGTTAAGTGCTAATTGCATTATTCAGTCACCTCGGTATGTTATGATTATGTTTATGGAATTGATGTGTGAAAGTTGGTGTCACACCCCAACCAATGGCGGAATCATCGGAGTGGGACGGAATAGATTGCAAGAGACTTCATAACACTATTGGTGACAATATTTAATTCAACCCATTTTCATTTCATAAAATCAAATTGTCAACATTACATAGAAATTTCAAATAACAACATGTTCATAACATAACAAAACAAAATTGATACAACATTTTAAACCTAAGACGTCTAAATGTGTATCTAGGCATCATCGCTACATCGTTTCATAGCAACATCATCCTCAACCTGTAACATGTTTAAAATAAGGTTCAATGCAAAAGCAAAGGTGAGTACACAAGGTTTGAATAAATATAGCATAAGTATAAAAGCATTTTCTCAAATCCACATGGCAATTTGTAAACAAGGTAACTAGCATGCATAACAATACGTCAAACGCAAGTGTCTACTAGTATTTAGCATCCCTCGCCACAAAAGTAACAAGACCATTTTAGAATAAAGACTTAACAAGACCCCGACGGGTGGTGTGCTACTCCTATAGCGCTATATATGATAGGTTGAGGACTTAGCAAAGTTAATGACATAAAGCATGTATAATCTAGCATGAACCTAAGTAAACAAGTAGCATGTATAACGGATTGAGATCATAAAGTATGTTTTAAGTGTGTGAATGTGAAGTTTGTTTAATAACATGTTACAACCCAAAGTGTTTTTAAAGGTAAATGGGTCAAGTGTACTCACGGTTTTGCAAGCTTCCACTTGATAAATCCGCGAGAGTTGTTGGTTGATTAGGATGGAACACCAAGTCCTTCTACACGAAGAAACAAGGTGTATGAGTATTGGAGTATAACGGTGGAGTAAAGATTCGGAATTTAAAAACGTATGAATATAAACATAAGAAAGTAATCATCTTTAACACATAATACATGTTTGACACTATGAAACCTCAAGGGTTAAAATATTTTCATGGGTAGAATACCCATTTGTCACACCCCAACCGATTGCGGAAACATCGGGGCGTGGCACTAAGCGTTCAGATTGCTCATGAGTTTCCATAACACTATAGTTTCAATAGTAATTAATCAAGTTTCATGAAATAAATAGTCTAAACACCAAACCACAGTAGTATCAATTACAAAATAATCCAAAATATTGTTTAAGTTTTTGAAATTTAACTAGGTGAGTTTCTAAGCATCAATCCTAGCTTGATTCTTGTTCCTCGGCTTCTATCAACCTGAAACATGTATTAAAATATATCAACAAAATGTTGGCGAGTATACAAGTTTGAGTACATAGTAGTGTAATAGTTTAAAAGCCTCATATCCAGCATGTTAACACATAAAAAGTTTCACCACCGCTTTCCCAAGACTCAAGGAAAGCAAAAGAATGTCTCCTCCTAACAATACCCCAAAGACTAACGAGGAGGTGCATTACCCCTATAGCGCTACCATTGTTAAGGCGGAACTACACACAATGATTAAACGTTCTCATAGCATAAAAGTCTCAAGTCTCAAGTTTCCAAGTATCAAGTTTCATGTTTACAGCGGATATAGTAAGTTTCAAACAAGTTTCAAGTGTCGAGTGTCAAGTTTATAGAATACATGTTGCATCCCAAAAGTGTTTAAAATAAAAAGGGATCGAGTATACTCACAGTGGGTGTTAAGTATCGATACCAACTATTGGATTGAAGGGAGCGCTGGAGTTAGCCTGATTATAGTATAACAGATAAGCGTCAAACAGAATGTCGAATCGTGTAAAGTGTCGGACAGGTCCTCCGATCGGATGGCCATTTGGACGGATGGTCGTCCGGTCGGATGACCATTTGGATTAGATAGACCCCCATCCGATCGGATGGTCATCCGGACGGATGACCATTCGATCGAATGGTCATTCGATCAATAGTTTCAACTTTTGAAGTTTTTGTTGTAGTATAACTCCAAGCCGTTCGATCGGATGGTCATCCGAACGGATGACCGTTCGATCGGATGACTGTTCGAGTGAAAGTTTCATAGCTCAAAGTTTTGATTCAAATAGTTTAAGTGTTGGGGAACAGGTCGTTCGGTCGGATGACCGTTCGATCGAACGACCCTCCGATCGGATGGTCATTCGACGGTGTGATTCTTTTCCCATTGCAACCTTCGTAAAAGATTTTTCTAAGTTTAAGTTTAGCGGAGATGACGGGGTAAGTATCAAAACAACGGAAAACTTACCAAGGCTCAATCTGTCAAATCGGATGGGAATCACCCCGTGCGATCGGACGGCTGTTCTTGACAAGGTTTCATGTCTGACCCGTAACTTGGTCATCTCTCCGGCGGAAATCCGTTATTGAGCCAGCTTCAGACTAAGGAACAAGTCCTTGGTCTGTTTTGGTTCCAAACACCACCGATTTGAGTAAAGTGTTTAAGAAAGTTTGAAGGAAAACATGTAATCAACTGAAAAGCATAGATTTAGTAAAGATTCATGGCAAACACATAGAAATCTCTTAGATCTGGACTAAATCTTGACGAAAATGACATCACACAGCCGGTTGTACAACCTGTCATGATGACGTCACCCTCAAGAGTCCAAATCTTAGTGATTTCACGGTGAAAAGTGTGATTTTGATGAAGAATCATGTGAGGAAATGTGTATAGATGAAAGTTGTACGAGAATCAAGTGGAAAACCTACAAGAATTGCTTGAAAATGGAAGAAAAGTGCCTTAGAACGGAAGAGTGCGTGCTGGTCGGACGAGCCTGTCATCAAGTGATATGACAGGGGTATTTCTAGGTGACAGAGAGTTAAGGCGGTGCAAGTGGGTCAGATCGGATGGCTGTTCGGTCGAATGGCCCTCCGATCGGATGGTTATCCGATCAGATGTCCATTCAGACAGTCCAATCCATTTGGCTACTTTTCCGACTTTGTTTCGTTTTGCGAGTTAGATTAAGCGTTGCGTTACGTATTATTGTGTAATATTATTACATGACAAGATTATATAACTAACACAAAAGTTTCCATGTTTCAAGTCTACAAAGTTTCAAAGTTTCTAGGTTAACAAGTCTCAAAGTTTCTCGTTCTATAAGTATCAAGAGTCTCGCCTGACAAGTTTCAAGAGTCAAGTGTCAAGCCTCTAGTTTCGAGAATCAAGTACCAAGTCTCTAGTTTCAAGAATCAAGCTTCTAGTTTCAAGAATCATCTATCTAGTATTAAGTATCAAGTTTCAAGATTCAAGATTCAAGATTAATAGTGTTTAATAAGTATCAAGCATCAAGAGTCAAGAGTCTAGATTCAAAGTTTCAAGATTCAAGTTTCTAGTTTCGCATAGTTTCTCATAGTGTAAAGTTTCATTTATTATAGGAACTAAACTTGACAAAGATAAAAGTTCAGGGACGTAGGGCGTTACATTCTCCCCTCCTTTAGGAGATTTCGTCCCCGAAATCTAAGAGGAAGACTGCTCGAAGAGCTGAGGGTACTTGGTCTTCATTTCATTCTCGAGTTCCCAAGTGAATTCGGCGCTACGTTTTCCTTCCCATCAAACCTTGACTATGGAAATTTTGCTGCGCCTCAATCGCTTGACACCTCAATCCATGATTTCGATCGGTTTCTCCACAAAGTGTAAAGCTTCATTTATTTGCAAGTCTTCGAGGGGAACCTGCAGTTCCTCGTCGGCTAGGCATTAGATCTGACACGTGGAACACCGGATGTACATTGTTAAGTTCCTGTGGTAATTCGAGTCTGTACGCCACCTTGCCAATCCTTTCAAGTATCGCAAAAGGACCCACATAGTGAGGGGCGAGCTTTCCTGTCACACCCCAACCGATGACGGAAACATCGGGGCGCGGCACTGAGCGAAACAGATTGTCCAGGAGAATCCATAACAACTATTAGTTATAATATATTAAAGGTTCATGTCCCATACCACAAACATATAAAATTAAAACAGTTATTATAGACATTGTTCTCAAAGACAAATATCCATTCCGACAACTCAGATTTTATTTAGTTTGTTTCTAAACTCCATCCTAGCTTGATTCTAGCAGGTAACAGTAAAGCATCCTAAACACCTGTCACATACGTTAAAATAGAGGTCAATACACATAGTGTAAAGGTGAGCATGCAAGTTTAATAGTAATAATAGTAGAGTTCGAAAGCGTTTACGCATAACCAGCATGTAACATGTATAATGTGAAGCTAGTAGGTTATCGAAAATGAAATATGCACAGACATGACTGCGAGTTGTAGAATGTGCAACACATATCACCACTGTGACACGTGAAGAAATAACCTTAACAACCCTGTCCACGACAGGTGCTGAGTCCAAATTATAGTACTATCGTTGCTAAGGCGTCAGGCAACAATCACTGTGTTAACATAACATACAAGTATTCATCAAGTAACATGTATAACATTCAGTAACGGTCAGCGTATAAAGTGTTTGCATTGTGTGATCGATTGTGATTTAGAATAAGTAACGTATGTAACACCCAAAGGTGCGTAAAGCAAAAAGGGATCAAGTATACTCAGAGCGATGGTAGCTAATGGATTGAAGGGAGTGCTAGAGTGATTAGCCTGAACAGTTTACGATAGCATAAGCGAATGAACGGTGTGTTAAACGGTGAAAGTGAACAAGTGACGAATGGTCATCCGATCGAATGACAATCCGTTCGGATGGCCATTCGATCGGATTGGCATTCATTTGGGATGGATGTGTTTGTGTATGATGGCTTTGAAGTTTTCATTGTAGCATTTTGAAAACAGAGAAGTATCTCTACCTTTCAGGTCGTTCGATCGAACTGTCGTTCGATCGGATGGCGATCCGATCGGCGGGACTTTGTGAGAACAAGTTCACAGCAGGATTGTCATTTGATCGAATGGTCTTCTGATCGGATGGCAATCCATTAGAAACCAATGATCTTTGAAAATTTGCAAAAAGTTTAAGTGTTGAAGTCTTGGTGCAATCCGATCGGACGGTAATCCGTCCCGACGATCTGATCGTTTTGAACTTGATGATTTTGATAAGTTTTTACGGTTTGCTTGAGACGGTATGACCACGTACTAAACAACGGAACCTCGTCAAGTCCCAAGTTGTCCGATCGAACAGAAATCACCCTAGTCCAACCAGTCAACTGTTCGTTGACGGTTGTTCATGTTCAACTCGAAGTCGGTTGTCTCGTTGATAGGAATCAGATCTGAGACCGACACTTCACTAGAGAATGAGTAGAAGGCCTGAACTAGCTCCGATTCTATCGGTTTTGAGTGCATTGAGTGCAAAAGAGTTGAAAGAAAATTAGAAACCATCTTTTAATCCTTTTAACCTTGAAAATGTTTAGATCTAGATGAAAATATTGTTAAATCATGTGGAAATCATGTAGATCTGAGTTGTTCTTAGTGGAATGAGGCCAAAACTTGAAGTTCCTAAGAACCCCTTGATGACATCATCCTAGAACACCTCAAACCCGTTGATTTCACGGCTAAAAGTTAAGATTCAAAGGTGAAAATGATGAAAAAATGTGTGTAGATCATAGAAGTACAAGTTTTGAGTTGAAAACTTACAAGAATCGCGAGAAATCAAGAGAAAAGTGGGCTGGAACGCTTGGTCGAACGAGAGAGAGCTGTCACGTCACTTTGGTGATGTGACAGGGGGTATTTATAGGTTTGTAGGATCGATTTGTGACCCAAACGAGTCAATCAGAAGAGTTCTTTATCTATTTCAAAGGCGGAAACAATGAAATAGACTTGGAAAACAGCTTGTTTCACACTTAATGGTCTTGTTTATTGATAATAACAGCTTTACAGATCAGTAGACGCGTCGGCAGCAGTTTGGCACCGGAAATCAGAATGTTACAAATGATTTCGTTTGGAGGCTATTTATAGATGAGGTAATTCCGTTTGAAAGTGGCAGTGTCCATTTCAAACGGAATTAACTATGTTAATTTCGTTTGAAACTGCACATGTCTCTTTCAAGCGGAATTAGCTCATTCAAACGGAATTAACTCAAACACACTCAAAACCTCCTATTTTCCTCGTACAACGTGCCCTGATCTAACAATTCTAATACAAGACTCGATACAAGACGAAGTCGACATACGTAATGCACCAACAGACTCCCCCTCGGATGTTGACGAGTCTTCTGTGTTGAGTCTTCAACGTCTTCAGTCTTTGGGCTCTTTCAAAGTATCTGACAGAATAAGCTTCCTCAGTCTTTATCTTCAACTTTCTCTTCTATCATCAGGATTCGATTCTGCTCTTGCATCTACAGACTCTTCTCCTTCTCGAATGTTGATCTACCAGCAGACTCCCCCTTGAATTATGCTGGGATCATAGACTGGTTCACACTCTGCTCACATGTTTACAGGTTCAAAAATCGCAACGTGACTTACATTCCTTCCCACAGGATCAGGACCAATTCCTGACTCTACTGATTCCTGCACAAAACTCTTCCTAAAAATAAATTTCACAAATTTAAAATTTTGACAAATTTAAACTCTGCTTACCACTCGAAGACACAAACTGAATACATCATTTTCAAGTATCTTACAAAATGATTTAACATGTTAGTCTTTGATGAACCACTTGTATGAATAACATTTTCATAATCACACACTCCCAAACCTGTTCGTCATGTTCAACATTTGGAATTTTGAAAATCAACCTTTCAACATCAGTTGTCTAAAATCTTTTTGAATTTTTTCAAAATTTATGCTAAAACACACCAAAAATCTTTTTGGATTTTTGAATAATAGAAATGGAATGCAATAAAGAAATATTTACATACAATATTTTTGTGAGTTTGTGTAAGTGGATCATATCAGTTTTTGAGACAAATCACCAACACCGTTAAGCTTTAAACATTTACAGTTCTAAACTATTCACTTAGATTGTCAGTATACTGATCCACTTAAATTTTCACACAAAGTTCAACTGTTTCGAGATATGAGATTAATGTTTTAAGAGACTTAAACTTATTTGCGTGTCCCACCTCAGAATATACTCCCGTATCCAGATACCAATATTCAGTCTTACAGGTGAGTATACCTAGATGATATCTGTAGGGGTTAAATGCGAGGGCCATGAGAGCTCAGGTCAGAACTTCCGTTCAGCAGAAAGATGACGGCTTCGACTTTTGGTGTGTCCCCTTTAGAGGATCTTTTCTTCAACAGCACATGATTAGCATTTTTCAATGTTTCATCATTTTTATGCTGAGGGTGGTGCTATATTTCAAGCAAGCATAAAGTATTCTCCGGGGACTAGGCCATTGCTTCCGCAAAATCAGAAGTCCCGGGATAATACCCCAGATATCACTAAGCATAAAGACCTAGTATCTCAAAAAGAGGGACCTTTCAAACAAGATTTCGGGGGTTACCCATATATCCGAGAGATGTTCCCCACGATATAAGCAAGTTTGAAATTTAGGTTTATATCTCGTCACAATCTACTAAATGTGCAAAAACCTACGGGCACATCACCAGTGAGACCGTTTATTACTTTTTTCTTTCCAATTCTTTAGCATGCTGTGATCATCCACTGATGTACTATCATTTCCTCTTTTTACAACAAAACTCGTTTTTGATTTTATCATGTTTTTGGCTTTTTCAAATTTTCTAATGTTTTTGGATTTTCTGAAATTTCTTACTCCCCCTAAAATGCAAACACATTTAAAGAAAATTTAAAAATAAACTATACAAGAAAAGTAACAACTGATATCGAATCACTTCAAATCGCCATCCTCTTGGCATAAACAATCAGAACTCCCCCTTTCAACAAACTATTTTCCCATTGATTTCAAAACACTTAAGTTTGTTTTAATCAAATGGTTTTTCCAGAAAATAAGTTTCGTTGATTTTACCACTTGTAAGTTAGGGGTTCATCACTTTGTTCTCCAAAATACCATATGTAGGGAAAACAAGTACAACTTAATGTCCTTGCTTTACCACTTGTAAGTGAAATCCTTCTTCAACCACTTGCAGGTTCACTCACCAACCATATCATTTGTAAATCAACATATAAAAATTTAAAAATACCACCTGCAGATTTACCAACCAAACCTATTCAAGAATGATGCCGATTCCTGCTCCACGCTTACCAACCTGGAAGCTCCGGCAAGTCAGGATTTCAGTTAGGAAGTACTTTCCCCCAAGCCTGACCAGCCTTGGGAGATTCTGGTACACATCTATCCCACCAACATTTTGATTTGTAAAATTCTTTTGCACCTTTAACCTTTCCATCAACCATCTTCCCGAAAATATGTTTAACTTTTCCATTAAACACTTTTTCAGCATCAAATTCTTTCTTATCAGCAAAGAATTGACCTGATATTTCAGTTTTACCCACTTTCAACTTCAAATTTTCCTTTGACAATTTAGGAAAATTTTCCTCGTTCAACTCTGGAACAGAATTATCAACCTTTTTCTCAACAAATGACTCCTCTGATTTTATGGAATCAGATTCATTGTCAGAACTACTATCAGATTTTACAACCCATTTTTGTTTGTTCAGATTGACCTTTCTTTTGTAAAAACGTTTTGAAACATCACCAGTTTCGAAAGTCGAATTTTCAAACACTTTAGATTTATCAGTTGGTTGTTTCTTTTCATCAACATATTTTTCTTTCAATTTTAAGTTAAAAGAAACTCCCTGTTTTGTGTTGTTGGACTTTGTACAATTCCAACTATGTGTCCAACTTCTTGACATTTGAAACAGGTTCTTCTGTCAACTCTTGGAGTAAATTTCTTCACATTCTTCTTTATTTCAGCAAGAAACTCTTGATTTGACTATTTCCAGAATGGGTTCTTCTGTTCTTCTTCAGAACTTCCTCCTGCAACAAATTTTGTTTTTGGTTTATAATTTTTTTTATTTTTATAATTTTCCGAAGAACTAAAACCAAGACCTTGTTTTCTGAAATTACCGTTATGGTTTGGTTTCTTTCGATAACCTGAACCAGAACTGTAACCCTTTTTCTTGTTCAATCTTTGTTGAACTCTTTTTAAGTTTTTCTTGAAGATTTAAATCTTTTATTTCAGAAATGTTAATTTCAGTTAATTTGAAAACCTATTTGATCATTTCAGATTTGACACTTCTTATTGGAAATTCTTCATCAGAATATAATTTGTCTGAATCATTCAAAATATAAGCCACTTTGATTGATCCGTCATTCAAATTAGATTTTGATAACAAGAATTCTTTAGTGTAAACCCTTTTAACCGGTGAACTCGGACTCTTTTCTGACGAACTCGGACTTTCAGATTTAGACTCTGACTTTGACTCTTCATCCATATCCAACACCTGATCGACCACTTTCTTTAACAACTCAGACTCATGATCAGTGTCAGACACTGTGAGTGTGACATCAATATTGTCTGGTAATTCATCAATGATTTCAGACTTTAACTTGACGTTGAGAGCCTTATTTACTCGTTCCTCATTTGGCTTTCTGGGAGAATAACTCTCATAGATTGGGGGCGGACACTTGTTATACTCGACACTTTGTTTCTTACCAGCATCCGTATCTTCCGTCTCTTTATCTTTGAAAGCTTCAAGACCTGCAATAGTAGTATAAACACGATCAATCAAATAATCATATGTTGTATAACTCAACAACAAACGTTTAATCCTTTCGCTCTCAATCTTTTCAAGCTCTAAATCCTGCTTCAGCTTAGCACAATCTTCAATATACTCATTGATGATCTTCTGTTTCATCATTAATGTTGAGCTCATTTTTGACATAGCAGCATCAATTTCTGAGTTTGCTTTTTTCAGACTATCAACTGTTCTATTCAAAACATCATATGACTCTTTCACATACTTCAAATCAGACAACAAATTTTCTTTCAACTCTTCAAGTTCACAAATTTTCTTGTCCTTTTCTTCACAATGTTCGCAAGACTCCAAACATTCTGACAAGGTTTAATGACCTCAACTATCTTTTCAATCTCAACAGTCTTTTCAACTTCAACAAGTTTTTCTATCTCAACGATTTTCTCAACTTCGACAAGTTTCTCAACTTCGACTATTTTCTCCACCACTTTCTCCACTTCAACGATTTTTTCTACTACTTTCTCAGTTACTTGATCAACATTAGCTTCTCTAGCTTCTGTCTTTGCTTTTTCATCAGCAAGGATTCTTGCTGCTTCCAGCTCTCTCCTCAATTTGGTAATCTTCTTCTGATTCAGTAACTCAACTTTATCTGCAAAGAACAAATTAAAACTATCAGGATCTATTCCTTTTCTAGCTTTGTTAAGATATTCTTCCTCATCATCTGTATCAATATCACTTCCTAGTTCTGGAAAAATCGGGATTCTTTTCTGACTAGCCTCATCTTCACCCAAATTCTAGCAACAAGACCTGAACCTGGTGGAATGTATTTATCCCACCTGAAACCTTCTGCAACAAATTCATCATCTTGATCAATTATTCCAAAACAAGCTCTTCTCTTTTCAATGGTACGTGCATGAGCAGTTTGTGGTTGTCGTACAGTTTGTGTTTGTTGATCAATCTGATGAAAAATTGACTTTTGATAATAATCATTCTTTCCATCTTGTCTCCCAGTTGCTTTTTTGTTTTTGCATTCTATTTAAAATGGCATTTTCCTTTGCAACGAAAACAGGTGACTTTCGATTTGTCAAACCCTATTGGAGATTCACTTATTCCCCGAAAATCATCTCTACCAGTGATTTGTGTAAATTTTTCTGCTCTTCGAACAACACTGGCTAAACACCACTTCACATCCATTAACTTAAGTTCCTCCGCATCAATTTGGTCATAATCTTCTTTTGTAAGCATCGGATTTCCAATTCTGCCACCAATCAAACTTTCATATGATTCCAACATAGCAATGAGTGATGCCATGTGTTGCTTTGCTATTTCCGGAGACAGATTTTGACCATTTTGAATGTTCAAGGTAACATTGCACTGTAGATTTATAGAATTCTGTTGTTGAGGACTTGATGTTGTATGATTCGGATCAAAGCTTGAATATGAAGATGAAGATCCACCACTTTGTGTCAAATTACTACCCTTTGTTCCAGACGAAGTATCAGCACTAAAACCAGTTTGGATCTTTGGGCTAGGACTGGGGGTAGCCTCAAACTTGTTCCCTCTATAATATAAACTGACATCTTGTTGAGCGTTTGGATTCTTCATGATTGCCGTTTTCTGAATATCCAACTCGTGCTCTTCAATCTTTTGAATAAACTGTGCCAGATTCATATTTTCCGATTTTCTCATGTGTTTCACAATCAACAGATAAGTTCCCCATTTTTGCTGTGGTAATGCATCAGCAAGTTTATCAACCCATTCATCATCATCTTTCTTTATGTGCATTCTTCCCATTTCCAATACCAAATGACAATATCTATCAATGGTCATCTTTGTTGTTTCATGATCGAAAGCTGCAAAGATATCAAATGATTTCTTTAATAACGCCTTTTTGTTTTTGATCATATATGCGCTTCCTTTGAACTTTTGAATCAATGCATTCCAAATCGATCTAGCAGTATTCTCATGTTGAAGCAGAACAAAGATATCTTTCTTTACCGCTTGTTGTAGAAGACTAATCATCATTTTCTCACTTGTATACTTCAATTTATCACTCTCTGAAAAATCACAAAAAGCTTTTTCCAACCCATGCTCGTTTTTCGGTTTCTCATAATCTTTGTTTAAAGCACACCATGCATCAAACTTATATGCTTGTACCAAGTTCTCAAATCGATTTTGCCAACCTTTAAAATTTTCAATGAACATTAGCTTAGGTGGTTTTTGGTAAGTTCCTGTTTCATTCTCACTGGACAATGTTTCGGCAGCAGTAACAGGAGCAATCGGTGTCGCAAACGCATTATAAAATTCCTCTTCCATTATTCGACAACTTTTTTCACAAAAACACAAGTCTCAAGCGGAATACAGATACAAACGGAATTATTTTCAAACGAAATCACTTCTCAAACGAAATTCTCTCAAACGGAATCACCCTTCAAACGGAAACACCTTTCAAACGGAATAACCTGATTTCGTTTGAACAGGCACACTTTCAAACGAAATACTGATTTGAAACGAAATTAACTAATTTCGTTTGAAACGACTCAAACGGAATTACACCCAGAAACGAAATCAAGTAATTTCAAGCGGAATTAGGTGAACTTTTCAAACGGAATAACAATTTCAAACGGAATCAAGTGCTAATATCGTTTGAAATGTTGCTAACGTCATCATATTCGATCTGATATTCAAACGAAATTACGATTTTTACCAGTTTTAGATCGAATTCAGGTCCAATTTTCGCAAGGATTCATTAAAACACAGTTTCGCACTTAATATGTGTAATTCAAGTCATTTTGACCGTGAAAACTAGTTCAATTTCAAAAAGAAGGTGTAGAAGTCAGAAATAATGGCTGTTTTGGCAAGAACTCTTCCTCCTGAGCTCTGATACCACTTGTAGGATCGATTTGTGACCCAAACGAGTCAATCAGAAGAGTTATTTATGTATTTCAAAGGCGGAAACAATGAAATAGACTTGGAAAACAGCTTGTTTCACACTTAATCGTCTTGTTTATTGATAATAATAGCTTTACAGATCAGTAGACGCGTCGGCAGCAGTTTGGCACCGGAAATCAGAATGTTACAAATGATTTCGTTTGGAGGCTATTTATAGATGAGGTAATTCCGTTTGAAAGTGGCAGTGTCCATTTCAAACGGAATTAACTATGTTAATTTCGTTTGAAACTGCACATGTCTCTTTCAACCGGAATTAGCTCATTCAAACGGAATTAACTCAATCACACTCAAAACCTCCTATTTTCCTCGTACAACGTGCCCTGATCTAACAATTCTAATACAAGACTCGATACAAGACGAAGTCGACAGACGTAATGCACCAACAAGGTTTCCAAAAGAGGAAAGTGGCACTTAGATCGGATCGGATGACACATCGATCGGATGGCCATCCGATCGGATGGTCATCCGTTCGGATGACCGTTCGATCGAAAGGTCATTCAATCGGGTGGTCCAGTCGAGTTGGATTTTGGCGTTTCATTTTGCGTGCTGAGCGTTGCGATGCGTTTCAAGTGGGCGATGCGATAGTATTACCCATTAGTTACACAAATAACCTAACTACTATATCTAACATACAATCACTATAAATAACTTGCGTTTAGCGTTTGCAATTAGATTGGCATTGCGATAGAGTTGCGATTGCGATTAAACACCTCAACATAAACATAACATGCACAAGTAACTCATAATAGCACACACACGTAAAACAATATCCAGAACACGTAACTCGAGTTGCGATGCGATAGCGATAAGTCGATTAGTGATTAAACAGGCGATTAAACCTCGATTTGTAATAGATACTCCACATAATACAACTAAAGAAAACAATTAATAGAATTTGACTACAAGTCGAAAAGCACAATTTAGTAGTTAAGCCAGGAGTGACAGGTCGCAATTAGCAATCTTTTCTTCCTTTGACTTTGACTTTCCAAAATACGGGTTGTTACAGCCTCCCCTACTTTAGGAAATTTCGTCCCGAAATTTAGGAAGCAGGCGTAACAAACAGTTGCGGGTACTTCGCCTTCATGTCACTTTCGAGTTCCCAGGTGAACTCGGCGCCGCGTTTGCCTTCCCAGCGAACCTTCACAATGGGAATGCGTGAGCGTCTGAGCACCTTGTTTCTCGTCCCATGATCTCGACAGGCTTCTCCACGAAGTGTAATGTTTCGTCCACTTGTAAATCCTCAAGAGGGACATGTTATTCCTGGTTGGCTAAGCACTTTCTGAGGTTCGAAACGTGGAAAGTTAGGTGGACATTACTAAGTTCCTCCGGTAGTTCGAGTCTGTAGGCCACTTTTCCAATCCTTTCCAGAATTTAAAGGGTCCAACATATCGAGGTGCGAACTTTCCTTTCTTGCCGATTCTGATCACCCCTTCCAAGGTGCAACCTTTAGGAGTACGTGATCGCCAACGTCAAATTCAAGGGGCTTGCGGCATCTATTGGCGTAACTTTTTTGACGGCTTCGAGCTTTCAGGAGATTGTCTCGAATTTGGAGGATGTTGTCAGTCGTTTCTTGCAACAACTCAGGACCGGTAATTTGCGCGTCCCCGATCTCGTGCCTTACAATAGGCGATCGACATTTCCTTCCGTATAATGTCTCAAATGGTGCCATTTGGATGCTAGAATGATAACTATTATTGTACGAGAATTCGACCAAAGGTAAGTGCACGTCCCAATTACGACCGAAATCTATGACACACGAGCGAAGCATGTCTTCAAGGGTACGAATCGTTCTTTCAGTCTGACCATCGGTTTGGGGATGGAAAGCGGTACTTAGATTAAGAGTAGTACCGAGAGCAGATTGAAATGTTTCCCAAAGACGCGTGGTAAACCGACCATCGCGGTCAGAGATGATGTCACGAGGCGTCCCGTGTCGACAAATGATTTCGTCGGTGTAGATTCGGGCTAATTTTTGTACCTTAAAGTCTTCTCGTATTGGCAGAAAATGAGCTGATTTGGTCAAACGGTCAACGACAACCCAGATGCTGTCGTGACCTGAAGGCGTGCGTAGAAGTTTCGTTATAAAGTCAATAGCTATACTCTCCCATTTCCACATCGGGATCTTGGGTTGTACGAGTAAGCCAGAGGGGCGTTGATGCTCAGCCTTGACTTTCGAGCAAGTCAGGCACTTCGAAACATAGAGAGCGATATCCTTCTTCATGCCCGACCACCAGTACTTGTAGCGCATGTCCTGGTACATTTTGTCAGCACCGGGATGAATAGAATACCTGGATTTGTGGGCTTCGTCCATCAGAATTTGTTGCAAATTCGTACGCTTAAGAATCCAAATTCGGTCTAAATAATGGAAGATACCATTCGATTTATTCTTGAGTTGAGCGCCATCGTTAACAATTCTTTCCTTCTTCAAGGTACGTTCAGTAAAACAAGCATGTTGGGCGTCGTGGATGAGAGCTTCAAGATTATGCTGGGCTTGAGAATTACGAACGCTATGCAAATAGCTTCGTCGACTGAGAGCATCGGCAACGACGTTTGCTTTGCCTGGGTGGTAACGAATCTCACAGTCGTAATCGTTGAGGATTTCAACCCATCGGTGTTGACGCATGTTCAGTTCTTTCTGGTTAAAGATGTGTTGTAGGCTCCTATGATCGGTGAAGATCGTACACTTGGTATCGTAAAGGTAGTGTCGCCAAATCTTTAATGCAAAAATAACTGCACCTAGCTCGAGGTCGTGGGTTGTATAATTCTTCTCGTGGATCTTGAGCTGTCGAGAGGTGTACGCGATAACCTTGTCTCGTTGCATGAGGACACAACCAAGACCAACGTTGGAGGCATCATAGTAGACTACGAAATCGTAGTTTCCGTCGGGCAGTGAGAGCACGGGAGCATTACAAAGCATAGCTTTGAGAGTTTGAAAGGCCTCCTCTTGTTCAGTTCCCCAAACAAAAGGTTTGTCCTTATGCGTAAGCGAGGTAAGCGGTACAGCGATTTTCGAAAAGTCAGCGATGAATCGGCGATAGTAACCCGCCAATCCGAGAAAAGAACGAACTTCAGACGGGTTCCTTGGTGTAACCCAACTCTTAACAGCTTCGATCTTCGTAGGATCGACATAAATTCCTTGACTATTAACGATGTGACCGAGGAATTGAACCTCCTCAAGCCAGAATTCACACTTGGAGAACTTGGCATAGAGACGGTTTCCCTGGAGTAACTCAAGAACCAAACGTAGATGCTACGAGTGTTCGGTTTTTGACTTGGAATAGATCAGGATATCATCGATGAACACGATGACGAAGTTGTCAAGAAAGGGTTTACACACGCGATTCATTAGATCCATGAAAACTGCGGGAGCGTTAGTCAAACCAAAAGGCATAACAACAAACTTGTAATGACCATAGCGGGTTCAAAAAGCGGTTTTAGGTATATCCTCCTCTTGAATGAGTAATAGGTGATAGCCTGTGCATAGATCGATCTTCGAGAAACATGTAGCACCTTGTAACTGATCAAACAAATCATCGATTCGAGGCAAGGGATAACGATTTTTGATAGTAAGCTTATTCAATTCCCTGTAGTCGATGCACATCCGGAACGATCCATCCTTCTTTTTGACGAAAAGGATAGGCGCGCCCCAAGGAGAGGTGCTAGGGCGAATGAAGCCTTTATCAAGTAGTTCCTGGAGCTGACCCGAGAGTTCGCGCATTTTAGAGGGAGCGAGACGATAAGGCGCTTTAGCAACAGGATTTGCCCCAGGAATGAGGTCGATTCGGAAATCGATATCACGAGTAGGAGGTAAACCAGGTAAATCGTCAGGAAATACGTTAGGGAATTCACAAACAACGGGAACGTCTTTCACTACTGTGTTTCCTTTCTTTTCCTTCTCTGCTACTACAATGTTAGCCAAGAAAGCTCTGTATTCCTTACGGAGATACTTGCTCGCTTGGACACATGACATGAGTTTGAGACCTTTCGAAGGAGTTTTGCCATACACATAAAGTTGGTCACCATTAGTGAGCGAGAAACGAATCATCTTATCGAAGCAAACAATTTCAGCACGGTTCTCACGAAGAAAATCCATGCCTACTATGATGTCAAAACTACCAAGCTGCATCGGAATAAGGTCGATAGGGAAGACGTGATTGTTGAGTTCAAGCGTACAATCGAGGGAAGACGTGTTTGTGTATAATGGCTTTGAAGTTTTCGTTGTAGCATTTTGAAAATAGAGAAGTATCTCTACCTTTCAGGTCGTTCGATCGAACTGTCATTCCATCGGGTGGCGATCCGATCGGCGGGACACTTTGTGAGAACAAGTTCACAGCAGTATTGTCATTCGATCGGATGGTCTTCCAATCGGATGGCAATCTGTTAGAAACCAATGATCTTTGAAAATTTGCAAAAAGTTTAAGTGTTGAAGTCTTGGTGCAATCTGATCGGAATGTCGTTCGACCGGATGGCAATCCAATCGGACGGCAATCCATACCGATAATCTGATCGTTTTGAACTTGATGATTTTGATAAGGTTTTGCGGTTTGCTTGAGACGGTATGACCATGTACTAAACAACGGAACCTCGTCAAGTCCCAAGTCGTTCGATCGAACAGGAATCACCCTAGTCCGACCAGTCAACTGCTCGTGACGGTTGTTCATGTTCAACCCGAAGTCGGTTGTCTCGTTAATAGGATTCAGATCTGAGACCGACACTTCACTAGAGAATGAGTAGAAGGCCTGAACTAGCTCAAATTCTATCGGTTTTGAGTGCATCGAGTGTAAAAGAGTTGAAAGAAAATTAGAAACCATCTTTCAATCCTTTTAACCTTGAAAATGTTTAGATCTAGATGAAAATAGTGTTAAATCATGTGGAAATCATGTAAATCTGAGTTTTTCTTGGTGGAATGAGGCTAAAACTTGAAGTTCCTAAGAACCCCTTGATGACATCATCCTAGAACACCTCAAATCCGTTGATTTCACGGTTAAAAGTTAAGATTCAAAGGTGAAAATGATGAAAAAGTGTGTGTAGATCCTAGAAGTACAAGTTTTGAGTTGAAAACTTACAAGAATCATGAGAAATCGAGAGAAAAGTGGACTGGAACGCTTGGTCGAACGAGAGAGAGCTGTCACATCACTTTGGTGATGTGACAGGGGGTATTTATAGGTTGCCAAAAGAGGAAAGTGGCACTTGGATCGGATCAGACGACATATATCGGATGGCCATCCGATCGGATGGTCATCCGTTCGGATGACCATTCGATCGAATGGTCATTCGATCGGGTGGTCCAGTCGAGTTGGATTTTGGCGTTTCATTTTGATGTGCTGAGCGTTGCGATGTGTTTCGAGTGAGCGACGCGATAGTATTACCCATTAGTTACACAAATAACCTAACTACTATATCTAACATACAATCACTATAAATAACTTGCGTTTAGCGTTTGCGATTAGATTTGCATTGCGATAGAGTTGCAATTGCGATTAAACACCTCAACATAAACATAACATGCACAAGTAACACATAATAGCACACACACGAAAAACAATATCCAGAACACGTAACTTGAGTTGCGATGCGATAGCGATAAGTCGATTAGCGATTAAACAGGCGATCAAACCACAATTTGTAATAGATACTCCACATAATACAACTAAAGCAAACAATTAATAGAATTCGACTACAAGTTGAAAAGCACAATTTAGTAGTTAAGCCTGGAGTGACAGATCGCAATTAGCAATCTTTTCTTCCTTTGACTTTGACTTGTACTTTGACTTTACAAAATGCGGGTTGTTACATTTCCCTTCTTACCAAAGCAAACTACTCCCTTCCAGGGAGATACCTTGAGTAGCACTCGATTTCCAACCTCAAATTCCAGTGGCTTACGCTTTTTATCAGCATAGCTCTTTTGTTTGCTCCTTGCCTTGATCAAGTTATCACGGATCTGAAGAATCTTATCCATCGTATCTTGAATGATTTCCGGGCCAGTAAGTTGCTTGTCACCAACCTCATGCCAACTGAGAGGAGATCGACACTTGCGACCGTATAAAGCTTCGAAAGGAGCCATCTGAATACTGGAATGATAGATGTTGTTGTACGAGAACTCCATCAATGGTAAATGTACATCCCGGTTACCACCAAAGTCGATGACACAAGAACGGAGCATATCCTCTAGGGTTTGAATAGTACGTTCGGTCTATCCATCCGTTTGAGGATGAAAGGCCGTACTAAGATTCAGATGAGAACCCATAGCAGATTGAAAAGTTTACCAAAGACGTGAAGTGAAACAACCATCACGGTCCGAGATTATGTAAGAGGTATGCCATGGCGGCATATGATCTCATCGGTATAGATTCGAGCAAGTTTCTCCACCTTGAAATCTTCACGAATCGGAAGAAAGTGAGTTGATTTAGTCAAACGGTGAACGATTACCCAAATACTATCATGACCGGTAGGTGTACGGGGTAGTTTAGTTATAAAGTCCATAGCGATACTATCCCATTTCCAAATAGGGATTTCGGGTTGTTCAAGAAGACCTGAAGGACGTTGATGTTCAGCCTTTACTTTCGTGCAAGTAAGGCATTTCGAGACGTACACAACAATGTCCTTTTTCATACCAGGCCACCAATAAGTCATACGCAAGTCGTGGTACATCTTATTAGCACCTGGATGAATAGAGTATCTAGATTTGTGAGCCTCGTTCATAATGAGCTCACGAAGATTGTCGTGATCTGGCACCCAGATGCGATTGAGATAGTATTGAAGTCCATCAGACTTAGTTTCAAGTTGATCAACAAAAGCACCTCGTACTTCAACGATTAGACTGCCTTCATTAGTTGACGAATACTTAGCTTCACGGATACAAGCATGAAGATCACTAGAGATGTGAAAGAAATGGATAGTATTAACATGAGCCTTACAACTAAGAGCATTGGCCACGACATTCGCTTTGCTAAGATGATAGCGAATTTCGCAGTCGTAGTCGTTAAGCAATTCCACCCAACGTCTCTATCGTATGTTCAGTTCCTTTTGGTTAAAGATATGCTGTAGGCTCTTATGGTCAGTGAAAACCACACACTTAGTTCCATATAGATAGTGTCGCAAGATCTTTAACGCAAATACAACTGCACCAAGCTCTAGATCGTGAGTAGTATAGTATTTCTCATGTATTTTGAGTTGGCGGGAGGCATAAACGATGACCTTGTCCCGCAGCATGAGCACACAGCCCAATCCACAGTTCGAGGCATCACAGTATACCACAAAATCGTCATTCCCATCAGGGAGAGTAAGAACAGGAGCATTACAAAGAAGATTCTTCAGAGTTTGAAAGGATTCTTCTTGCTCGGGACCCCAAACAAAAGGTTTCTCTTTCTGAGTCAAAGAAGTAAGAGGAACGGCGATCTTGGAAAAGTCCGAGATGAATCGACGGTAGTAACCTGCCAATCCTAAGAAGGAACGAATCTCAGATGCAGATTTAGGCGTACTCCAATTCTTCACAGATTCGATTCTAGATGGGTCAATGAAGGGGTAAGGTCCCAAAAACCTCACCTTGAATACTTGAGACCATACCACAATCTTATCTTTTAACCCTCTTTAGACCTTGCGCGGCCGCGCACTGGTCCTACAAAGAGAGCTTAGAAGAAAGACATCAGATAACACCTGCGCGCAAAAAGGAAACTAATGAATCCTTGCGCATAACAAAGGGATAAAATCCTGTTAAACACTTCCGCTCAAATAATACCCAGACTTGGGTATTATTTATACTGATACCACACGATAAGGAGTCACACCGAATTATGGCAATAATCTTCTAGAAGACTCAAATCGTGCACCACCAGGCGGTTATAACCGTCTGGGACGCGTGTCATCATCCCAGGCCCCCGTGAAATCACGATGATGGCATGGAATTGGAGAGAAACGTCCACTTGCCCACTTTCCACGTGGCAACACCCCAGCCATTGATCTAAATGGCAATCCTTGTGCTTTCACGTCAGATAAAAAAGATTAACGGGGAAGGAAATAACCGCTTACGGAGTTAGCATCTTCCGTCAACATTTCAATAACAGGTTTTCCCGCCCAAACTCCCGGCTATAAATAGAACAATAATTCAAGTATAAACTTCAAGTTACATTCACTTCACTTATACTTCTTCTCCTTCAAATACCGATACTTATTCTCACGCCGGAGGGTGGTCACGGAGAGAACCCCAATTCTCCCCGTGACGAGGCTGACGGTGTTTTGTTTTGCAGCTATCGAGAAGAAGAAGAGATTCATCCCTTTGAACCGAACGAGAGAGAACCAACCCTTTTTATGCAGAACCTAACCCCGTGGATAATTTGATTTAGGTCATTTAACCAGTGTTTCTTCATTGGCGCCCACCGATTTCTCGAGGCTGACGGTGTTTTGTTTTGCAGCTATCGAGAAGAAGAAGAGATTCATCCCTTTGAACCGAACGAGAGAGAACCAACCCTTTTTATGCAGAACCTAACCCCGTGGATAATTTGATTTTGGTCATTTAACCAGTGTTTCTTCATTGGCGCCCACCGATTTCTCTGTTTCACCCGTTTTTTCTCGTTTTTCGATTCACTCTGTTAATTCCATTTGTAAATGGAAGAAACTTCAACTCATCGTCAAAATGGCCCCCGGCCAAATTTCGTTAACAATACCCAGGTTGAGGGTATTGTAGAAGAAGCCTCGGATGACAATGAAGTACAGTTCACTAACAATCATCCAAACGAACCTGTCACCCCAGGGGTATAGCCGGAGATCCCTGTAAGCTCATTCCTACCCCAGGAGAGACCCCAATCTCCTGGTATGTCAGATCTCAGGGGGCGTTAAATGCTGTGTATGCACAACTTTGTGCACAAACCGCTCCCCAAACCCAATCACGAAGGCCTGTATCCCAAAACCGGGCACCATCGGTCCCACACGTTTCTCAGCATGATGGACCATCACGGGTCTAGATCGAAGACACAGAGGTTTACTCTAGATCTCCATCGAGATATGAGTATACCCAATCAGAAAATCGCGGAAGAGAATACCGGGATGAGTCTCATTCTCATCGCCGTCAGTCAGTTCACACCAGGTTGGGTCTGTCACACGAAACCCATACCAAGGAATATGATGATAGGACCTACCGTGAAGGAGAAAGTGCCAGTGTGTTTAGTCGGTTACAACCGAACTACAACAAGTGTAGACCCCGCACGGTTTACAATCCGGAGGCTGAGCACAATTATGATCTGATCTATCGCCCTGCAGAAGCGGCAGAGAATTCAAAATTTATTAGCGAAATTGCTCTGGCTCCATTAGAGAAAGCGAAGCTCCCGTCCAACGTAGGCAAGTTCAACGGTATGACGGACCCAGATGATCATCTGCGAGTCTTTACAAGCGCGGGACTGGTGGGAGGTTGGACCCTACCGATGTGGTGTCACCTCTTTGTTCAAACCCTTACAGGCGCCGAAAGGCTCTGGTTTGACAACCTGCCTGTGGGGAAAATCACGTCATGGGTAGACTTGCGTGAGAAGTTTCTGGTCCACTTCAGCCAACAAAGGCGATCCATCCACGACACGGCGGACGTAATGAACATCTGCCGCCATGACGATGAAAGTTTGGAAGACTTCATTACTCATTATAATAAAGAGGTACTTGAGATAGGGGATGCTCACGAGCATCTGATCCGAGCCCAATTTAAATATGCCGTCAGGTGTGACGACATGATAAAAGTCCTGTCTGGAATGGAAGGACTCCCAAAAAGCTGGGAAAAATTAATGGCGGCGGCTAAGGTCTATGGCCAGACGAAAAAGAATCTCAGTACCAACAGGCCACCACCACCGCATAGCCGTCCTTCAGATTTAGGCCCAAGCAGCGGGAAGAAAATTAAGAAAGGCTGGCGTAATTCAAGCTCAGGGAACTATTCATCAGAGGATGCACGAGCTACAATCAATAGGCTCACTGCACAGAGAGAAGCTAAATAAGAGATCAGGGAGAGACAATGGACTCCCCTAACCAAAACTCCTGCGGAAGTACTAAGTACGAAGGATTACCAGTTTAAGCCTCTACCACCCATGAAGAACAAACGCGGACTGGACCCGAGTCAGTATTGTGATTATCACAAGGACAACGGTCATACCACCAATAACTGCATCTCCTTGCGCACAGTGATAGAGAAGGCGCTTAAAAGTGGTGAGCTCACTCACCTATTACAGAACGTGCGCAAGGACATAAAACAAATCACTCGAGGCGAAGAAGGCCCGAGTAAAAAAGCGAAAAATTAAGCAGCAACTCTATGATCTCCCTGCAAAACGGAACATACTCTACAGTTTATCAAGTCTATGCAGGAAATAGAGTGTAAGTTAAGTCCCGTGTAATTATTTTAATAGACTTTGTAGCGGCCTCTGCACCTTATCCATGAATAAACAACAAAGTTTCTATTATCCTTGTGTGTTTTCTTACAAAGTGCATGCAATTTGTTTTGGTAAGCGCAAAAACATTATGGTAAATATAATACAAGTCTCATGAACGGTCAGTGATTACATCACACGGGACCATACGTTCACACATGGGCTTTATACCACCTTCATTCGCTTTACCTAATCAAAGTAATTGTACCCATGCAAAATATTGTAAACTGAAAAACACATCATACTATTCTTGGCGCACCAACACGCCTTCAAAATTATCAAATTACACGGAAGTGTAGTATTAACGGTTACTTGCGCGGCAGCGCATTAACAAAAAGGGATACACATCCCAAGAAAGCTACAAAATAATTGTTCATACAATTATAAGAGGAAACCTACGCTAAATCTTCGTCCTCATTATCTTCATCTGGGAAGATTTCCTTCAGTTGCACCACGTGGTCTTCGGACTGCAATGCAACATTTATAAGATCCATGACAGGAAGCTGCAAGTTGTTGAATTCTGTTTTCATAGCTACAAGGGCAGCGCCAGTGTTAACACCATAAGTAGCGGACCTACTGGTATCCCAATCAACCTTCAAAGCATTATTCACATGATGCGAGCATTCCGCATATCCTTGAGCATACCCGTCATTTCGCGCGGCAACCACTAAACGCGTAACCGTTTTATCTAGCTTTTCAGAATTCTACACCGACTCAGCAACCTATAAAATCAGGGACATAAGGAAAAAAGTGCAAAACATCTTCGCAAGAATTACAAACAAAATGAAACTTACGCATGCGATTCCACGCTCCTTCAACCATAGCATGTTGCTTTTCAACGGTTCAAGCTCGCTCTCCGGCGTTGCCCGCGCCGTTTCGGATTTTTCTAGTTTTTCCTCAGTTTCAGCCAAGCGGCGAGAGGTTTCAGCTTTCTCAGTACGCGAAAGCTCCAGATCCTTCTTAAGTTGTTCCTGATCAGATAGCAAAGCAATAAGTTCTTCTATCTCTTTATCTCTAAGGGCAAGGGTAGCGCAGGTATGTACCTCTCGTTGCTCACTTCTTTCCCTATGAGACCGCGCTTCATCTCGCGCAGCTTCAACATCTGCTTTTTCCTGTTTCAATTTTTCAATCTCCACATCTTGTTTTTTCAACTTCTCAACATCAACCTTTAGATTGTTAATAACATTGCGGAGGTTCATTTTCTCAGCATTATCCTTTTCACAAATCTTCTTCCAGTTCTTGCGCTCCTCGGAAAGAAGGGCAGCTTCGGCTTCCGCCTTTCTCTTCCAGCCCGCAACGGACCATTCTTCAGTTTTTCGATCAGCCTCAAACTTGGCTTGATCAGCTTCCAGTTTAGTCCTTAACTGGGCAACACGGCTCTCATCATCAGCAACTTTCTTCTTGGATATCTTAAAGGCAGACCACTCCTTATGCATACTATGCCACTCACGCACTATGCGATGCGTAGTGGATGTACAAGAAGCAACCTCCTCAAGGTAAGCATGATAAGTTTGATCATGAAGACGCCCCTCTTGAAACTTAATTTCTCCAGGCGGAAAGATCCCATGTAGCCAGTCCCGGCGCACGCGCCAATCTGAAAAGGTGTCACCCTTCTTCAGATTCCAGATAGGGACATGAATTTCGGAAGCATCCTTTTCCGAATAAGTTCTATAATAATAATCCCCCAGAGTTTCATCTGGGCGGATTGGAGAATTCTTGCCAGCGTCAGAGAACGAGCCTTGGTCTTCAACAGTAACCTTCTCGATGTTCTCAGGCATAGAACCAGAAGCTTTGGAAGGAGAAGTTGTAACAGGAATTTCTTCAGCAGCCTTCCCCTTCTCCAAATCACTAGCTGCAAGATCAGGAGTTTCTAGGTTACCAACACCATCCACAATCTCTGGGCTAGTAACCTTCTCCGCATCCACAGCAACATCAACAGGCTTGTCAGCCTCAAGATTCTCAGCCCCAGCAGTACCCCCCGCCTCGCGCTTAGGAATCTCAGTATTCTTTAACTGCTCAGCAACAGAGGCACGAGGGGAAGAGGGCGGAAGATCTTCATTAACCACAAATACTGCTTCTGTGGGAACAGGAGAACTCGGTTTTTCTGTAAAAATAAGTACATGAATCACGCTTATTTAAGGAAGTAAAAGGAAGAGAGCAAAAGATAAAACTTACCAGGAACAGATTCCGAAATAAAGACATCTAGGTTGGCCCTCCTAGTAATTTTCTTTCGCTGAATCTTCTTCGCAGGTTGACCCCCAGCTTCAACATCAGGTTGTTTTCTTTTCCCTGTTTTCTTCCTCACTAAGTGCTCAGGACTTGATTCCAAATCGATGGGATCATCAGGGTTAGATGGAGGGATATCAGCAGTATCCTTTGGTTCCGGCTTTGGTCTTCTTATAACAGTAAGCGCAAGACCCTCCAATGAATCAGAAACCACCACATAATCACACCAGGAGTCAGAGGAATGGCGCATACCTTTCTTCTCTCCCCAACATTCTTGCCCTTAGAAGATTGAGCTTTCTCAGCATCATTCTTCTTTGGCGCAGCTGTAGCAGTTGGCGCGCGTTTTTCTTCTCAGGGCCTATGCCCAAATTAGACAGATCACCTACTACAGAGAGCAAATCAACTTAATTCAAAGCAAACCAGAAGCAACAAGCAAACAACATTATGATACAAGCTTACCCGTGCCAGCAGCAGGTTGCACAACCAAATCAGCATCCTGTGGAAGAACGAAATTATTCACAATACGGTGGTACCACAGCTCCTCATCTGGCTTTTTAGCAATAGTAGACATCTTTCCACCTTCTCTCTCAAACGCAACAACGTATAGCGAGACAACTGCAAAGAAAGAGAAGTGAAGATAGACTTCAAAAAAAAAAAAAAAAGAGAGAGAGAGAGTAGGAAAGGAAGAAAATAAAAAACAGGGCAAGCCCCAAAATCTTACCTTTACCACCTTCCATATACACCGACTTGTCTTCATGATTCATCCTCCAATTCAGACTCATGATGGCACCAACAAGGGCTTTCTCCGGTAAAGCAATAGACGGAACGTCCTTCAGATCCTGGTACCAATTTTCGTCAACAGGAGTTTGAATGGTTTCAGTGGGGACATCCTCTTTTCCCCTAAAAATCATCTTCATCGGAACAACCCCGGCCTTAATAAAAAAGAATTTTTGCTTCCAGTAGTGGAATGATTTTGGGGGATGAAGCAGAATCTTCTTCGCCGATGCTCTTTGTACAAAAGAATAGAACCCTTGAGAACAATGCATTTGATGAAAAACTCGAAATCGAGGAACCGTCGGTTCAATATGCATCGTACGGCACACAAATTCAAAATGCCGAACCCTAACCATACCAATTGGGTGCATCTGGGAGATATGGAACTTGTAATACTCAAGAGTTTCAAGAAAGAATTTCGTTACAAGAAAACGAAAGTTGCCTGCACAAAAGAAATCCCAAAACAAGGTCACATACCCGGCCGGAGCATCCGCCGCCGTCTGACCCTCTTCAGGGTAACGGGCACCCCAGTTTTCTGGGAACCTGGGATTCCGAATCAAACCATCAAAAGTTTCCCTAGACCACTTTAATGGTGGAAGTTCGGCAAACATTTCTTCAGTAGAGTCTTCGTAATGATCTCCGGTTGACATAAGAAAAAAAATTGATTGAAAATTCTTTCTAGGAACGGATATAGAAGACGAAGAGGAAAGGGTTTCAACGAAGTAATGATTACTGGAAATAAGAAACTCAAAACACTATATGCTCACCGCCATAAATAGCCTAGGTAAATGCAATAACACCTTTTTCGGAATGGCACAGTTATCCAAGCGTCAGAGGCAAGTGAGAAGGAGCACAAACGCGAGTTCACGCGCGCGTGCGAAACACGGACAATAATGTACAGACTGACAGCGACAGCTGTCACACGTCAACAGTCATTACTGCACTTTTTTGCAGACCCAAGGACAAAATTTCTCAGAAAACAGAAAATAATGGGCAAAGTGTATCTTCTCATAAAAGATTCTCCACTTTCGCGCCAAAAAACTCTATAGCAAAAAGAAACCCTCTCTCATAGTCCAGTGCTCCACCTACTTGCATAAGAGCAACAATAGACTGGGGGGACTTGAAGGGGTAAGGTCCCAAAAACCTCACCTTGAATACTTGAGACCATACCACAATCTTATCTTTTAACCCTCTTTAGACCTTGCGCGGCCGCGCACTGGTCCTACAAAGAGAGCTTAGAAGAAAGACAACAGATAACACCAGCGCAAAAAGGAAACTAATGAATCCTTGCGCATAACAAAGGGATAAAATCCTGTTAAACACTTCCGCTCAAATAATACCCAGACTTGGGTATTATTTATACTGATACCACACGATAAGGAGTCACACCGGATTATGGCAATAATCTTCTAGAAGACTCAAATCGTGCACCACCAGGCGGTTATAACCTTCTGGGACGCGTGTCATCATCCCAGGCCCCCGTGAAATCACGATGATGGCATGCAATTGGAGAGAAACCTCCACTTGCCCACTTTCCACGTGGCAACACCCCAGCCGTTGATCTAAATGGCAATCCGTGTGCTTTCAAGTCAGATCAAAAAGATTAACAGGGAAGGAAATAACCGCTTACGGAGTTAGCATCTTCCGTCAACATTTCACTAACAGGTTTTCCCGCCCAAACTCCCGGCTATAAATATAAGAGTAATTCAGGTATAAACTTCAAGTTACATTCACTTCACTTATACTTCTTCTCCTTCAAATACCGATACTTATTCTCACGCCGGAGGGTGGTCACGGAGAGAACCCCCATTCTCCCCGTGACGAGGCTGACGGTGTTTTGTTTTGCAGCTATCGAGAAGAAGAAGAGATTCATCCCTTTGAACTGAACGGGAGAGAACCAACCCTTTTTATGTAGAACCTAACCCCCTGGATAATTTGATTTCGGTCATTTACCCAGTGTTTCTTCAGTCAACATGAATACCTTGCTTACTAACAACGTGCCCTAGAAATTGTACTTCATCGATCCAAAACTCACACTTAGAAAATTTAGCATATAAGCGCTCACCACGTAAGAGTTCTAACATAAGACCTAGATGGCGTTCGTGATCAGCTTTGGTTTTCGAATAAAAAAGAATATCATTAATAAAGACTTTCACAAAACTATCCAAGTAGGGTTTACAAACACGATTCATGAGGTCCATGAACACAGCGGGTGCGTTGGTCAAACCAAAAGGCATAACCACGAACTAGTAGTGCCCATAACGAGTGCAAAACGCAGTTTTGGGAATATCATCTTCTAGAACACGGAGCTGATGATAACCAGATCGAAGGTCGATTTTAGAGAAACAGGACGGGCCTTGTAGTTGGTCAAACAGATCATCAATACGAGGGAGAGGATAACGATTGTTAACGGTGAGTTTGTTAAGCTCGCGGTAGTCGATACACATACGAAACAAACGATCTTTCTTCTTGAAGAATAGCACAGGAGCACCCCACGGAGAGGTACTTGGACGAATGAATCCTTTGTCGAGTAGTTCCTGCAGTTGACTAGATAGCTCTTGCATCTCGGAAGGTGCAAGTCGGTAAGGAGCCATGGTGACAGGAGTTGCGCCAGGTATAAGATCAATACGAAAATCAACGGATCTAGGAGGAGGAAGACCAGGAAGATCTTCGGGAAAGACGTCAGGGAAATCACACACTACTGGAACATTGTTTACGCTCTTTCCCTTACCCTTTTGTTCCACCACGTGGGCCAAGAAGGCAAAGTACTATTTGCGTAAACACCTATTCGCTTGAGTGCATGACATCAACTTCAGTCCTCTAGAAGGCCAGTCTCCATAGACGTGTAAAGTTTCACCGGACGTAAGAGGTAAACGAACGTACTTCTCATGACAAGTAATCTTGGCATGATTCTTACGCAACCAATCCATGCCGATTATGACATCAAAGCTATCCAGTTGCATGGGTATTAGGTCAATAGTAAAGACGTGGTCGTTAAGAGTCAAGGAACAACCACTAAGGATAGAATCAACTAGAATCGATTTACCATCAGTAATCTCAACCGAAAACAACTTAGGTAGTTTAGAGCGTGCACAGTTTAACAAAGATTCAAATTCTACGGACACAAAGCTTCTGTCGGCACCGGTATCAAATAGTATCGAAGCGTACAATTATTGACAAGAAACGTACCCTTTACGACGTCATTGTCGTTACGAGCCTGGTTTGCATTAATGTTGAACGCTCGTCCACGAGCGGCTGGCTGTTGCTCCTGGTTTAGCTGAGGGCACTGGTTACGAAGATGATTAGTGTATCCACACTTGTAGCATGTACGGACAACGTTGACTGGTCTAGGATTCTGCGGAGGAACTGGGAGAGCCGGTAGAGCTGCCTGAGCTGGTGCTTGCTGGGCTTGGTTGGCTTGGCAGTAGTAGGGAGTTGTGTGACCATAACGATTACAGTTGGTACACAGGCGGTAAGCAGAGGTAATAGGATGATGAAAGTTACAATTTGTGCACTTAGGATGAATCCCAGTGTACGACTTCTTGTTTTCCGGAGCAGGAGGGTTAGCAGCAGCAGCAGGCACAATAACTTTGCCTGTAGGGTTGGCATTTGCAGCAGGGACAATGGCATTGCAGCCAGAACCCTGAGAGTTTCGCTTCTTGTTTCGGCTGCGACTAGGCTTCTGGGTGACTTGGTTTACCGATTTGGAGGGAGCAGAGGTAGCGAACTGTTTGTCACGGACACGATTGTTGTTCAAACTGGCTGCAAGATGGTAAACTTCTTCAATAGTCTCGAGCTGAGATGCTTCAATAGAATCACGCATGGCAGGAGGTAAACCATTGATATACTTGGTTATCATGTGTTTCGGAGTAGAAACCAAGTGAGGCATGATTATGCTGAGTTGTTTGAAACGATTAGTATAAGCCAAGGTGTCATCTCCAACCTGCTTGAGGTGCCAAAACTCTTCCTCAAGCTTCAGCTGTTCATTGGGAGGGTAGAATTCGAGCATCATCAATTCTCGCACCTCAGGCCATGGAAGAGCATAGGCTTCTTCATTAGAGTGAATGTTTCTCTCGTTGGACCACCATTCCAGAGCTCTGCCTTGAAACATGTCAGTTGCACTCCTAGTCTTTAATTGCTCTTGGCATTCGCTGTTAATGAAGGTAACCTCGATGCTGTCAAACCATTCCAGCATAGCAGTCACCCCATCACTGCCCATGAATGGCTTAGGGTTGCAAGAGACAAAGTGTTTGTAGCTGAACTTTGTAGGCTTTGGCTTATCTACTTTAGAATCCACAGAGGAAGGAGGAGTGTTTGATCCCTGGATCTCAGAGACGATCTTTGGCACGATGCGAGCAATCTGATCGGCCATGAATGACGTCATCTTTTTCTGAGAGTTTTCCCTAGATCTCTTGAGAGAGTCGGATAGTTTTCGGGAAGACATCTAAAGATCCAAGAAAAGGATCGTATAAGTCTAGATCATAAAGCCTCGTAGTATATAGTTTCACACACGATCGCATAAAGACTCAAGTTTCAAATTTCAACATGTTTCACATAGATTCCACATTCTCACCACAAGTCCGCAAACCCACGACTTTCGCATGGCACGTGGTACGAAAGTTCGGTAACATCCTAGAAACACTTATATATAGGAAGTACCAGCGGCGTATCCACCATGTTTCGACCATGTCACGTCCGTCCCGTCATTTGGTGTCATGTTACGTGTCGTACTTTGCCAACCGTATCAGTACACTCTATCATCTTCACATAGATCAATCAAGTAGTTTCACATAGCTCAACGTTCAACATCCTCACCACAGTCCACAAAACAACGAATTCCACATGGCACGTGTTATGAAAGTTTGGCAGCATGATAGAAACACTTATATATAGGAAGTACCAGCGGCGTATCCACCATGTTTCGATCATGCCACGTCTGTCTCGTCGTCGGTGTCATGTTTCGCCAACCATAACATTAGACTCCATTATGTTCAACATTTCCACCACGAGTCTGCAAAACCACGAATTTCACATAGCACGTGGTACGAAAGTTCGGTAACATGTTAGAAACACTTATATATAGGAAGTACCAGCGGCGTATCCACCATGTTTCAGGCATGTCACGCCCGTCTCGTCTTCAGTGCTAGGCTACGTATCGTATTTGGCCACTCACAACAACACATACGCAATAGAATACACATAGATTAAACAGGTAGTTTCACATAGATGAACGTTTCGACATTTTCATCACCGGTCTGCAAAACACTAAGTTTCGCATGGCACGTGGTACGAAAATTGGTAACATGTCGGAAACACTTATATATAGGAAGTACCAATGGCGTATCCACCATGTTTCATCCATGTTACTTATGTCTCGTCTTTCGGTGCCATGTTACGCATAGTGTTTGCTACCCACAACAACACATAGATTAACCAAGTAGTTCCACATAGTATCACGTTCAATCATGTTTCCCATAGTTTAATCAAGATTCCTACATAAATTAACACGATGAATAAAGCTTCATAAATTTAGTTCGATCCTGAGAGATTATGATTATTGTTTTAGATTGCGGACAACGTGCGCTTTGTATAAAATGTCTCGAAAGGAACGAAGAATCAAGTTTAAAACCACATATAAAATTCAAGATATCATAAAAGATAGGCTCATAAAAACATAGGATTGTTCCGGGTAGAGGAACGTTGACTAACCATAGTGGATCGAACCCCTCTCGAATTGAGGCAGCGTGTCTTGACTTACTTAGACAAATACGTCATCGATGTTAGGCCTACGATATTCGTCCTTTTGGTCATCTCACGTCCCTAATTGATTGGGAATTTCGAGACTTTTGGCGAGACAGAAAATCAAAGAGTGGGACTAGTTATCAAGGTATGAGTTTCACCTCTAACTTGACAACTTCGTACCCTAATTGTGTCGGCACTTATCAATAGATAAAACCTACGAGAATATAGTTTGGAAATTTCCCATCAAGGTTCGGATGTCACTCCTGACTTGGGGGTAAATCTCATGCAAAATACAAACACTGCATAGCAGCGTTTTCAAAGTATCCAAGTGTATATTGTGTCAGCCTTAGGAAAGGCATGTAAGTTTAACAGGAAATGTGTTGCTAGGAAGCAAGTACGGTAGAATACATAAGTCTTAAACAACAGATAAGAGTCAAGATTCCTAGAACTATAGACTAGGCAAGGCATTCCTACTTTACTAATTCCCTATAGTTATGGCTCTGATACCAATCTGTCACACCCCAACCGATGGCAGAAACATCGGGGCGCGACACTAAGCGTTCAGATTACTCATGAGTTTCCATAACACTATAGTTTCAATAGTAATTAATCTAGTTTCATGAAATAAATAGTCTAAACACCAAACCACAATAGCATCAATTACAAAATAATCCAAAATATTGTTCAAGTTTTTGAAATTTAACTAGGTGAGTTTCTAAGCATCAATCCTAGCTTGATTCTTGTTCCTCGGCTTCTATTAACCTGCAACATGTATTAAAATATATCAACAAAATGCTAGCGAGTATACAAGTTTGAGTACATAGTAGTGTAATAGTTTAAAAGCCTCATATCCAGCATGTTAACACATAAAAAGTTTCACCATGCTATTAAACGTAGTCTAAGTGATAGCCCAAGTTTCCAATGCGTTAACCGCTTTCCCAAGACTCAAGTAAAGCAAAAGAATGTCTCCTCCTAACAATACCCCAAAGACTAACGGGGAGGTGCATTACCCCTATAGCGCTACCATTGTTAAGGCAGAACTATACACAAAGATTAAACGTTCTCATAGCATAAAAGTCTCAAGTTTCCAAGTATCAAGTTTCATGTTTACAGCGGATATAGTAAGTTTCAAACAAGTTTCAAGTGTCGAGTAAGTTTATAGAATATATGTTGCATCCCAAAAGTGTTTAAAACAAAAAGGGATCTAATATACTCACAGTGGGTGTTAAGTATCGATACCAACTATTGGATTGAAGGGAGCACTGGAGTTAGCCTGATTATAGTATAACAGATAAGCGTCGAACAGAATGTTGATTCGTGCAAAGTGTCGGACAGGTCCTCCGATCGGATGGCCATTTGGACGGATGGTCATCCGGTCGGATGACCTTTTGGATTAGATAGACCCCCATGAATATGGACTTTTGAAACCAAATACAACACTTTACGATAAACTCACGAAATCAAAACCTTCATGACGAATGACAAAGCATAGTCCAAATACGGGCATCACTTAAACATCCATTGGATCGGTTTCAATCGATCGAACATTGTATCGTAGCAGTGATCGAGTTAATACCCTGTATTGTAGCAGCGTCGTGACCCCTTAATGCTCGTTTTTAAGCAGAATATGGACTTTTGAAACTAAAATTTCGAACACAGAAGCAAGTCCCATGCACAGGCTACTTATAGCAACATTTTAAGTTTTACACGGCCCGCGTAAAACTTAACAAAACTTTTACACGGCCCGCGAGGGCCCCTGGTCTACGTGTAGGGCTGGTGTGTCATGAGTAGGGTTGCCACGTGTGCGACACTTGGCTTAAACGCTTATCCGGAGATTTTATAAGTTGTCGCGGCCCGCGTAGCCTTACCTTAAGGCTTACGCGGCCCGCGTGAAACAAAAAATCTGATTTTTTTTTTGTTTTTGTTATAGATTAGGGTTTTAGGGGTCCGGGATACTACTTACGGGTTGTTTTTGGACATTTTTGTAGGTCCTTACATCCTCCCCACCTTATTTAAAATCTTGTCCTCGAGATTTACTGAAATAAGTGAGGATATTTTCGCTTCATCTCCGATTCCAGCTCCCAGGTGTATTCGGGTCCTCTTTTTGAATCCCACTTGACTTTGACCAGTACCAATCTTTTGTGTTTGAGAAACTTAATCTTTCTGTCTTCTATTTGAAGCGGTTTCTCCACGAACTTCAACTTTTCATTTACCTGTATGTCTTGAAGAGGGACTACTAGCGATTCGTCTGATAGACATTTCTTGAGGTTAGATACGTGAAATACATCATGTACTCCTACTAGCTCCTCTTGTAGTTTTAAGCGATTGGCGACTGGTCCTATTTTCTGGATTACTGGGAATGGTCCTATGTACCTTGGACTTAGCTTTCCTTTCTTACCGAACCGAACTACTCCTTTCCAAGGAGAAACTTTCAAGAGTACCATGTCTCCAACTTGAAATTCTAGTGGCTTGCGTCGATTGTCTGCCTAACTCTTCTGGCGGTCTCGAGCCGTTTTCCATCTTTCCTTGATTTGAGTGATCTTGTCGGTGGTTTCTTGCACGATTTTAGGACCTGATAACTGGCTTTCTCCTATTTCTGCCCAGCAGACTGGAGTTCTACACTTTCGTCCATACAGTGCTTCGAACGGGCCAGCTTCGATGCTTGAATGATAACTATTGTTATAGGAGAATTCAATTAAAGGTAAATGGTTGTCCCAGTTTCCCCCAAAATCTATAACACATGCCCTGAGCATGTCTTCCAGGGTTTGAATCGTCCTTTCACTCTGTTCGTCTGTTTGGGGATGGTAGGCTGTACTTAAATTTAGTCGGGTCCCCATTGTTTCTTGGAAACTTGTCCAGAAATGTGAAGTGAAACGACTATCCCTATCCGATACAATGGAGAGAGGGACTCCATGTAAGGATACTACCTCGTCTACGTATAACTTGGCTAATCTTTCCATACTAAAAGTTTCCTTCATGGGTAGAAAATGAGCTGATTTGGTTAATCGATCCATAATTACCTAAATTGCGTCGTTACCTTTTCTGGTTTTGGGTAACTTAGTAACAAAGTCCATGGTTATTAGTTCCCATTTCTATACAGGCATTTCTAATTGTTGTAGTAGACCTGAGGGTTTCTGGTGTTCTGCCTTAACTTGCGAACAAGTTAGACACTTAGATACATATCTAGCTATGTCCTTTTTCATTCCTATCCACCAGAAATTATTCCTTAAATCTTGGTACATCTTATTATTACCAGGATGCATGGTATACCTAGATTTATGGGCTTCTTCTAAAATCTTATTTCTTAAATTTTGTTGTTTAGGTACCCAAATCCTTTTCTTATGGAATCTCCAAATTCCATCACTTCCTTGCTCTAATTCTTTTATTCTTCCCTTCATTCCTTCAGCATCATCCTTGATTGCTGTTTCTTGAATGTTTTTCAGCTGTTCCTGTAAATCTAAACGTAGATTTAATCTAAGAGCACGAACTCGCTTTTGCTTTTCATGATACTTACGACTTAGGGCATCTGTGACTACTTTTTCTTTTCCTTCGTGATATTGAATATCACAGTCGTAATCACTTAGAATTTCCATCCATCTTCTTTGCCTCATATTTAATTCCTTTTGCCCAAATATGTATCTTAAACTCTTATGATTTGTATAGACTGTAAATTTACTGCCATACAGATAGTGTCTCCAAATCTTAAGGGCAAAAATTATTGCACCCAATTCTAAGTTGTGCGTCGTATAATTTTCTTCGTGCGTTTTCAATTGCCTTGAGGCATACGCAATTACCTTTTTGCGTTGCATCAGCACACATCCTAATCCCAACTTAGAGGCATCACAATAAACTTCAAAATCTTCTGTCCCTTCTGGTAAGGCAAGAATTGGGGCGTTTGTTAATCTTTGCTTTAAAATCTTAAAAGCTTCTTCTTGTCTAGATCCCCATTCAAACTTCATTGCTTTACAGGTTAGCTTAGTTAATGGCACAACTATTTTGGAAAAATCGTTAATAAACCGTCTATAGTATCCGGCTAACCCTAGAAAACTTCTAACTTCCATAGCTGATTGCGGGACCTTCCATTTGGTGATCGCTTCTATTTTGGAGGGATCTACGTGAATACCTTCGTGATTCACCATGTGTCCTAAAAATTGTACCTCCTGTAGCCAAAATTCACACTTCGAGAATTTGGCGTAAAGCTTTTCCTTTCTTAACAAAGTTAAGAGTGCACGTAGGTGCTCAAAATGCTCGTCCTGACTTTTGGAATAAATGAGTATATCGTCGATAAAGACAATTACAAATTTATCCAAGTACGGTTTACAAATCCTATTCATCATGTCCATGAATGCTGCAGGAGCATTTGTTAATCCAAAGGGCATGACTGTAAACTCGTAATGACCATACCTAGTTCTGAAGGCAGTTTTAGGTATGTCTCCTTCTTGTACTTTCAACTGATGGTATCCGGAGCGTAAATCTATCTTAGAAAAATATCTAGCTCCCTGAAGTTGATCAAAAAGATCATCAATCCTAGGTAATGGGTATTGATTCTTAATTGTAACTTTATTTAATTCCCTGTAATCGATACACATTCGCATTGAACCATCCTTCTTTTTCACAAACAATACGGGTGCTCCCCAAGGGGATGAACTAGGTTGTATGAATCCTTTACTGAGCAATTCATCTAATTGCTTTTTCAATTCCAACATTTCGGTGGGTGCTAACCGATAAGGTGCCTTAGCTATCGGTGTAGTTCCAGGAATTAGATGAATTTTAAATTCTACTTCCCTATCGGGTGGTAATCCAGGTAGTTCTTCTGGGAATACATCTGAGTATTCTGATACTACTGGAATTTCCTTAAGTTCCTTACCTTTAGTGTTAATGATTACCGAAATCATATACACTATTCCTTGTTTTCTTGAATAACTAGCAACTTTCATTACAGAAATGAACTTCATTGGCTTACGTGGCTTATCTCCTGTAATCACTACTACTTCTCCTGTGGGTGAGTGTATTTCTATGGAATTCTTATCACAGAGGATTCGAGCATGGTTGGCTACTAACCAATCCATTCCTAACACAACATCGAATCCGGCTAAATTCATAGGTAACAGGTTTGCAGAAAATTTATGGCCTAAGAGTTCTATCTTTTCTTCTCGCAAGACCTTATCTATGTTAACAGTATTACCATCTGCGGTTTCTACCATAAAAATTTGTCTAAGGTTGGTTAAGGGTAGGTTAAGAGCTTGGCAGAATAAAGTATTTATAAAACTTTGGTTTGCTCCAGAGTCAAATAATACTTTTGCATAAACGTCGTGAACTAGGAACGTACCAGCTATTACATCTGGGATGAGTTCTGCTTCTTGGGTAGTCAACTGGAATGCTCTTGCATTCTTTTTGGTAGTTCCTTCTGCAGGTTTGGCTTTGTTATCAGCTGGTTTAACCAATTTGGGGCAGTCTGGTCTAAAAGGTCTAGCTTATCCACAGTTGAAGTAGATTGTTGATTTCTTCCTTCTGCAATCTTCTTCTTGATGCCCTGGAATTTTGCAGAAATTGCAATACCCTTTGCATCTTCCAAAATGCTTTCTTTTACAAGTACTGCAAAATGGAGCAGTGGAAGATTGCCCAGTTCCCTTTTCTTGAAATTACTACTATTACCCACACGGAATCCTTGGGTAATCTTTTGGATCACTTCCTTTTTCCGGTTTTCTTCTCTTGTGCGTACCAGTCCGTCGGTCAAGGTGTTGGCTAATTCCACTGCATCGTCAATTATGCGGGGTCTCGCAGCTTTGACGATGTCGTGAATCTCGCTAATTAAACCCCAAATATAGCGAGAAATAAGTATTGGTTCTGGCGAAGCCAGGGTAGGTACAATTCTAGCATACTCGAAGAATGTCGAAGTATACCCTCGACAATCAACATCCACCATCTGGTGGTTTAGGAACTTATTTGTCATTTGTTCCTTTTCATATTCGGGACAGAATTTTCTTTCTACTAGTCTCTTAAATTCTTCCCATATCATGGCATAAGCCACATCGCTTCCCTTAGCTTGTAGTACTGTGTTCCACCATTCTAGTGCCCCTTCTTTAAAAAGATGCGACGCGTACATGACCTTGTCTTCCTCGGCAGATTTACTTATTTTAATTACTGCTTTGGTTTTCTCTAACCAACGTAGTGCGGCAGTTGCCCCTTTATTGCCTGCAATTTCGATTGGTTTACAGGCAAGAAATTCCTTGTAAGTGCAACCAGGCGTTGTAGCTTTCATTTTCTTAAGAAATGGGGCTTGCATCACATCATTATTATTATTATTATTGTTGCCGCCTCCATTTACACTATTACCGAAATTATCGCCGTGAGTACGCTTGCTGGGAGTAGTTGGTTGAGGTTCAACTGGATTTCGGGCAGCATCAAGGATTGCTGGAATAGCATTTGCTATTCCCTGGGCAACGATATTTTCTATATCTTGCCTATTGTTTTGCTCAGATTGGCATACTTCGTTAACTGGCTCATTGACGGCGGGTTCCATCTGATAATTATCAATATATAAATTATTTGCACAAATAAACTAAATAATAACCAGTCACAATAAAATAATCACACATAATCATGTCAACACGTATAGCCAAAATTGTCGACTTTGCGACGTTGATATTTTTATATATTAGTATGCATCCATACACACCAGTTATATTACAAAAGTTTTTTTTTAAGTTATTTTACACGATTATATTTTATTAATATTTATTATTATTAAACACATAACCACACAACCACATACGATCCCATCAGCTGGTATTTCAGAAACGACGTTCCCTATTGTCGTATTTCCATGATATCCTCTCCCCTACATCCCGGATTCTATTTCCTGCGTCCACCAACTCCTCGGCATAGTGGCGGAGTTCAGCCAAGTTCTCGGTGCTCATTGGTGGGTTTGATGCAGGCTCAGGGTCAAACTGGGGGAAAAAGGTGTTAGGGTTATTCAAGAGATTCTGAAATGGCCAATCACTTGTCCACCATTCCTCCAGTTCTCCGGGTAGAAGTTGGCGGTTGACAATGGGATCTGGGATAGCAGGTTCCAAATTAACTGGAAGTTGTGATTCAGCTGGGTAATTGAAGAGGTCTTCATTGGCAGGTCCAACGAGGTCACAATTTGCCAGTTTGCGATCAAGCTCCTCCTAGGGTGGCATTTCCTGGGCTTGCCCTGAACTTTCCCCGATCTCTTTTCCTTTCCCTTTATCATTTGGGTCCTCAGTCTTTTTAATCCTTTGTGCGGCTGGCTTCTTCCTCCCTGCGCGTGTCCAGCCTATGATTCTCCTTCTCTTTTTCGACTTGGGTTTCTCCTGAGGTTGGGCTTGGAATTCCATAGGTTTTTCAGTGTCGGCCCAATAACCGGAAAAGCCCATGGAAACTTCCATGTCAGTAGGATAGATAGTGAGATTCTGAAGAGCTTCAGATAACTCATTCATGCTATCAGAATATAAGGAAACACAAAATCCTAATTAGAATGTTATTTACAGAATCACAGAATGGAAATTAATCAAATTAAGTATTTTTAAATACTTAAATGGGCTTAAATCAGTGGCTCTGATACCACCTTTTTCTGTCACGGCCCCCGTCCCGGTGTTACCCGGTCCAGGAGCCGCGGGATAGAAACCCGTGGTATTTATTATTTGAGTTGACAGCGAAAGTTTAACAGGATCTTTTGAAACTTGAAAATGCCCAATTATTTTATTTCATAAATTGGGACAAACCCCATAATTTACAGTAAAGGTAATTTCACGAGATAATCCCTTGTTTTACAAAACATGTTTATCTATTTTACTGAGCCACCACTTCAAGCTTGTTAGTGCTCCGTAGCACCTTTTCCTTGATTCACAGTAAGTCACCTGAAACATGTTTAAAAATATTTTATCAGCGGGGAAATACTGGCGAGTCACTCAATTTTTATAAGAGCGATTACAATGGCTACTATCTTATTTTTATATGGTGCCGTGTCACACCCTGGTGACGATGGTCATACCACTATTGGGTCCTTTCACCCAAGTAGTGATGATTATCACTGTTAGGTTGGTGAACCTAACCGTGAGCAATTAGTAATGTGCACAATACCCCACTTGCCGGTGATTCAAGATAACCAAGACTTAATCCCTGTAATTATAACTTTTGAAAATGATTGGAGTATTGTAAAACATTGTTTATAAAAGAGAATGACTCACATTGCAAGTTTAGCTGGGTAGGGTTTAGCCTACTGATAAGCCTGATAACCTAATTTAAACAACAATTCACACGAACTAGGTCAGTAACTTAATACAACTCTTTACGATAAACTCACGAAATCAAAACCTTCACGACGAATGACAAAGCATAGCCCAAATACGGGCAACACTTAAACAACCATTGGATCGGTTTCAATCGATCGGACATTGTATCGTAGCAGTGATCGAGTTAATACCCTGTATCGTAGCAGCGTCGTGACCCGTTAATGCTCGTTTTTAAGCAGAATATGGACTTTTGAAACTAAAATTTCGAACACAGAAGCAAGTCCCATGCACAGGCTACTTATAGCAACATTTTAAGTTTTATGCAGCCCGCGTAAAACTTAACAAAACTTTTACGCGGCCCGCAAGGGCCCATAGTCTACGCGTAGGGCTGGTGTGTCACGAGTAGGGTTGCCACGTGTGCGACACGTGGCTTAAACGCTTATCCGGAGATTTTATAAGTTGTCGCGGCCCACGTAGCCTTACCTTAAGGCTTACGCGGCCCGCATGAAACCAAAAATCTGATTTTTCTTGATTTTTGTTATAGATTAGGGTTTTAGGGGTCCGGGATACTACTTACTGGTTGTTTTTGGACATTTTTGTAGGTCTTTACATCAAGTGATGTGACAGGGGTATTTATAGGTGACAAAGAGTTAAGGCGGTGCAAGTGGGTCGGATCGGATGGCTGTTCGGTCGAATGGCCCTCCGATCGGATGGTCATCCGATCGGATGTCCATTCGGACAGTCCAATCCGTTTGGCTACTTTTCCGACTTTGGTTCATTTTGCGAGATAGATTAAGCGTTGCGTTGCGTATTATTGTGTAATATTATCACATGACAAGATTATATAACTAACACAAAAGTTTCCATGTTTCAAGTCTACAAAGTTTCAAAGTTTCTAGGTTAACAAGTCTCAAAGTTTCTCGTTCCATAAGTATCAAGAGTCTCGCCCGACAAGTATCAAGAGTCAAGTGTCAAGCCTCAAGTTTCGAGAATCAAATACCAAGTCTCTAGTTTCAAGAATCAAGCTTCTAGTTTCAAGAATCAAGTATCTAGTATTAAGTATCAAGTTTCAAGATTCAAGATTAATAGTGTTTAATAAGTATCAAGCATCAAGAGTCAAGAGTCTAGATTCAAAGTTTCAAGATTCAAGTATCAAGTTTCTAGTTTCGCATAGCTTCTCATATGTAAAGTTTCATTTATTATTGGGACTAAACTTGACAAAGATAAAAGTTCAGGAACGCAGGGCGTTACACCATTAGAATCATAACAAGTTATTAGGTCTTAGATGATGTAATCTAGTACTTTGACGAATGAACACAAATTCATCATCAAAGGTTCGAATATTTGGATAGTATATATAAGTATTATACAGATTATGCATATCAATAAGTCCAATAGTTCAAGCATGAGGTAGGAGGATGAATACTCCATTTAGGAACCTCTTTTGTGTCATCGAAGTCATGTAGGAGGTAGGAAGAAGAAGTCTTCCATTTAGGTACCTCTAGGTGTTCACCACTACACTTGATGTTATAAACATTCAAAGAGGGTCATGAACTTACATGTAATAATGGAATAAGAACAACTAATCTATGAGAAATCATCAAGTAATGTGTGGATCTTTAAGTAGGATAGCCCAAGCTAATCCTAAATCACACAATCATCAAGCTTTAAGCTTGAACATCACTTGTGGGTAAAATCCTAAACAAAACAGAAAGTTTGTGAGGTTTACACCTCTGATTTTATATGTCTCAACCTTGTTTTTAAGCCTAACAAACCATAGATGTGGTTATAAGCATAAGGACATAGGTTCGAGATGAGATAACTCAAGTTTTATCAAGTTTAACACAGTATGAATCAAAAACAGAAAAATCAGTCAACTTTAGAGCCTTTTTGTTGACATTCAAGACCTTGGTTTTCCATGGAAAACCCGTGGAAATGTTCCTAAGGTCTATCCAAGAAAGTAGGAAAATGAATCAAAGCAAATGGTTAAGAAATGAGTGAGTTATGCTCACTTTTGTAAGAAGGTATGAATCTGTATTATTCACTGAATTCAGCTGCGAATTTCAGAGTTTGAGAGTGAATGGAGAGTGTTGAGAAAGTGTAAAATGCTTGCAGGAGGCTTGGTTTATATAGGGGATGTTACACCCTAAAATTTTACCCTTAAAATTTAAGCAAAATATAGTTTAAATACACGTCATTCTTTAACAAAGATCATATTTAATTAAAACCTTAGTCAACTAATGACTAAGTTAAAATGTTTCAAAAATTGTTTAACAAGAGTTTACAACCCATATACAAGAGCTACAAAAGATTCATATAATAGCGGAAGCTTCATAAGACATGTTCGGTTCTTCGACGTTGCTTGATCATCATCCGTAAGGTCCATCTAGTTACCTAGGGTCAAAACCGTTAAACATTAGTTTTGACATCAATATATAACATTTTAAACACAAGCTCTAACATTTAAACTTTGAAAAGCAATTAATAAAGAAAAACATATAAAGTCCACCGTAAATTACGGTATCACCGTAATTTACGGTGAGACCTGAAACTTTATTTGGTCACCGTAAATCAGTAGACCTGCGCCGTAAACAAGTTTGACCCTCACCGTAAATTACGGTACTACCGTAATTTACGGTGGAACCTGGAAATCCATGTCTTGATTTGTTAGTTCATTTCCTTCAAACAAATTTCGAAATTTGCCTTGCAAACAACCCATTTCATCTAAAACTAGTATTCCTAGCATGAGATAAACATTAACCAATAGCGTAGAACAATCTACATATTTCCGGAATATAATTTATGATTTACTCGATTATTTGACCCGTTTGGCTCGTCTACGGAAATCCTTTCCTATGACGACTACCAAAGAGTACCATCCGTATTTAACAATCATTATAGCGACTTCATCGTGTAACCAAAAAAAAACTCTTATTCAAGGATTCAATTACACACTAAAATCATCAAGTCAAATAATGTAACGGGTCAAGTTACATACCTTCAAAGTTTGCCCTTCAAACGTGGTTCGCCTCCCGCTTGTCCACTTGACGCTCCTGCGTCCGATCCTATAGAGTTCATTCACAATGCGTTTTAGAACTCTATTTAAATCATGATTCGCATAATTCACCAAAACATCACGATTATGCGGTTAAGCTCAGAATTTCTGTTTTACGCCTTCATAGAGGCATTTCATCAAACACCTTAAAGGCAGAATTTCATATCCTTCATATTCAAGTTTATAGCTTGCTAGTTTGCTAACTTAACCCTCAATATAATTTTCATATATCATCTAAATATCATGCATTTCCAGAAATCATTTTCTAAGATCAAAATTACACCAAAATATTCATTCTAAATCCTAGTGTTCATCACCATATTGTAAAACCCACAATCCACCTTCAAGGTGTTCATGGAATTTCCTGAATTTGGTAGTGTTTTCACATGTGGTTGGCTAGATTTCACATCTAGACACCATATCAACCCTAATCTAACTACATAACACACATGCAACCTCAGATTCCAGATTTTACAAAATCATGAGAAATTCAAGTTGAAGGATTTCATCAGATTTTACATACCTTAGAATCCTCTCGCAATGAGGATCACGAATCTATGATTTAATTTCGATTTCGAGTTGGATTGAGCCCTCAATTTGTAGATTTAGTGAGGTTTAGGTTTTGTGAGAGTGGGGTGTCGCCCTGCTCTTCTTCTTGTGCGACCAGGATTAGTAAAAATGGGGTTTTGTTTTTATTTTTATTAAAAACATTATTATAGTTTCCATTTTTCACAACTATGGCCCCTCTACTATATTCAACCTATAGTTTGTTAACTTTTTGCCATGTAATGACCCATTTCAAGGAATTTATCTAACTAGGTTAAAATTCCTAATTAGTGAATTCTCGTTATTTAACCTTAAAATTTTAAATATAAGGTTTTATATTTTCGGGGTGTTACAGGGGATGGATTAGGGTTGGGTTGGTGGCCTAATTAATGCAAGAAACACACTTAAGTTGCAACAAAACCAACCAAAGTGACCAATAAACGAGCTGGGAAGGAGCTGTCTCGAATCCACATGCTCGCGGGCTGCGAAGAAAAGACCTGGGCCGGGTTGCGGGCCTCCAGGCCTGGTCTGGTGCGTGAACAAGTTTCAAATGACATTTTGGCCCCTTATGTTCCTTATTTAGGCTTTTTAGGTGTTTTAAGGGTTATTTATGATAATAAGGCATATTATAAGGATCAAACGTGTATCATGAACATAAAACAAGAATAATGAAGTGTGATTAAGCATATGAACGTTGTATTTAAGTATCATATGCATGCAAAAGACGTATTATGCGTAAGTTTCACGTATTTGAAAAATTAACACATAGTTTCCAAGAATTACGAATATGTATCAAATGTTTCACGAAATTAAATGTATGAACATGTATGAAGTATGTATAACACGAATTTAAAGAAATACGAGTTTTATTTATGATTCGAGTCTCGGATTTTACAACGATTACAACGAAAGGGCGATTACAAGAACACAAGACTTCCAAAAATAGAAATACAAGCAAGACCTTCTAATTATGGAAAGTATGAAGAAGCAGGGCATTACAGTCTTCCCTCCTTTAGGAAATTTCATCCCGAAATTTAGGAAGAAGTTACGTAAAGGTGCGGATACTTAGTCTTCATATCACTCTCGAGTTCCCAAGTGAATTCAGTGCCACGTTTTCCTTCCCATCGAATTTTGATGATAGGAATTTGACTACGCCTCAATTTCTTGACACGTCGGTCCATGATCTCGACAAGTTTCTCCACGAAATGTAAAGTCTCGTTGATTTGAAGATCTTCGAGTGGAACTTGAAGTCCATCATCAGCTAGACACTTCTTTATGTTTGAAACGTGGAAGACAGGGTGAACATTGTTGAGTTCTTCAGGTAGGTCCAGTCTATACACAACCTTGCCAATCCTTTCAAGAATCTTGAAAGGACCAACGTAGCGAGGTGCGAGTTTTCCCTTTTTACCAAATCGAACCACACCCTTCCAAGGGGATACCTTGAGGAGTACAAAGTCACCTATCTCCAATTCCAAGGGCTTGCGTCGCTTGTCGGCATTACTCTTTTCTCGGCTCCTGGCTTTCAGTAAATTGTCTCGAACCTATATTGTCCATTGTCTCTTGTATGAGCTCGGGACCAGTGATTTGAACTTCACCAATCTCGTGCCAACAAATAGGCGAACGACACTTGCGACCATACAATGCTTCAAAGGGTGCCATTTGAATACTCTCGGGATAACTATTGTTGTACGAGAATTCGATCAAAGGCAAGTGTGAATCCCAGTTGCCACCAAAATCTATTACGCATGAACGAAACATATCCGCTAAGGTTTGGATAGTACGCTCGGTTTGATCGTCTGACTGAGGATGGAAAGTGGTGCTAAGGTTCAAAACAGTACCCATAGCGGATTGAAAGGTTTGCCAAAGACAGGACGTGAAACGACCATCATGATCGGACATGATGTCAATGGGGATACCATGACGACAAATGATCTCATCAGTGTAGATTCTAGACAATTTCTCGACTTTGAAATCTTCACGAATGAGAAGAAAATGAGCTGATTTGGTCAAGCGATCAATGATCACCCAAATACTGTCATGACCAGTAGAAGTTCGAAGAAGCTTTGTCATAAAATCCATAGCAATGCTCTCCCATTTCCAGACAAGAATTTCTGGCTGTTCGAGCAAACCAGAGGGACGTTGATGTTCAGCTTTGACCTTTGAACAAGTAAGACATTTCGCAACGAAGATGTCGATATCCTTCTTCATTACAGGCCACCAATAGGACATACACATATCTTGGTACATGTTATCAGCACCAGGGTGAATGGAATATCTCGATTTGTGTGCCTCCTTCATTAGAAAGTCTCGAAGGTTTTCGCCATTAGGAATCCAGATACAATTGAGATAGTATAGAATACCATCAAATTTAGACACGAGATCTTTTTCAACACCACATCGTATCTCGATGGAGAGACTACCCTCGTTGATAGAGGCGTATTGAGCTTCACGAATATGGTTTTGGAGATCATTGACGAGTTAGAGACAACGAATACCCTTTACATGAGTTTTACGACTAAGCGCGTCGGCTACTACATTCGCTTTACCTGGATGGTAGCGAATTTCACAGTCGTAGTCATTTAACAATTCCACCCAATGACGTTGACGCATGTTCAGTTCCTTTTGGTTGAAGATATGTTGAAGGCTCTTATGGTCGGTGAAGACTACACACTTGGTACCATAAAGGTAGTGTCGCCAAATCTTCAAGGCAAAAACAACTGCGCCAAGTTCAAGGTCGTGAGTAGTATAATTCTTCTCATATATTTTGAGTTGCCTCGACGCGTAAGTGATAACCGATAACCTTGTCTCGTTGCATGAGAACACAACTAAGACCAAGGTTTGAGGCATCGCAATACACGACGAAGTCGTCGTTACCATCGGGGAGTGCGAGGATAGGAGCATTACAAAGCATGTCCTTAAGAGTTTGAAAGGATTCTTCTTGTTCGGGACCCCAAACAAAAGGTCTCTCTTTTTTAGTCAAATAGGTTAAAGGGACGGCAATCTTAGAGAAGTTGGAGATAAAACGAAGATAATAACCAGCAAGTCCAAGGAATCAACGAATTTCAGACGGGGATTTAGGTGCGATCCAATTCTTCACAGCTACGATTTTAGCGGGATCAACGTGAATACCAAGTTCGTTGACAATATGACCAAGGAATTGAACCTCTTTTAACCAAAATTCGCACTTGGAGAATTTAGCATATAGACGTTCCAGTACGAAGAAGTTGAAGGATAAGACGCAAGTGTCGCTCATGCTCTTCTTGAGTCTTGGAGTAGATAAGAATATCGTCGATGAAGACAATCACGAAACGGTCCAAGTATGATTTGCACACATGGTTCATCAAATCCATGAAAACAGCAGGTGCATTGGTCAAACCAAAGGGCATGACCACGAACTTGTAATGACCATAACGTGTTCGAAAGGCGGTCTTAGGTATATCTTCTTCGAGGACTCGAAGTTGATGATACCCAGAATGAAGATCGATATTTGAAAAGCAGGTCGCGCCTTGCAATTGATCGAAGAGGTCGTCAATGCGAGGAAGAGGGTATCGGTTCTTGACAGTAAGCTTGTTGAGCTCACAATAGTCAATACACATTCGGAATGACCCATCTTTCTTCTTGACGAACAAAACGGGAGCACCCCAAGGAGACGTACTAGGGCGTATAAAGCCTTTATCAAGAAGCTCTTGAAGTTAACTCGAGAGCTCTTGCATCTCAGAGGGTGCTAGGCGGTAGGGAGACTTAGCGACAGGCACGAAATCGATTCAAAAGTTGATAGAACGGGCAGGAGGCGGACCAGGAAGATCGTCAGGAAACACGTCAGGAAAATCACGTACAATGGGAACGTCGCTTATGCTTGGGCCTTTGTCCTTCTTTTCCACAATGTAGGCGAGAAAGGCGAAGGTACCCTTGCGCAAGCACTTGTTCGCTTGAATACATGACATAAGCTTGAGACCTTGAGAAGGTTTCTCGCCATAGACGTGTAGAGAATCACCGTTTGGAAGAGGAAGGCAGATAAACTTTTCAGAACAAACAACTTCAGCACGAACTCACCTAAGACAGTCCATGCCTACTATGATATCAAAGTTAATCATTTGCATAGGTATGAGATTGATTGAGAATGTATGATCGTTGAGAATCAAGGAACACTTGGTAAGGACGGAATCGAAAGCGGCGGATTTACCATCAGCGACAGTGAAAGATTTTGGCAACTTAGAGCGTTTACACTTAAGCAAAGGTTCGAATAAACTTTTATCGGTGCCAGTATCAAATAGACAAGAAGCATAAACATGGTTCACAAGAAACATACCAATGATGACGGCGTTTGCATTTTGCGCTTGAACGGTGGTGAGGAGAAAAGCTCGGCCTCTAGCGGATTGTTGAGCCTGTTGCTGCTATTGCTGCTGCTGTTGTGGTTGATTACGCTGAGGACACACGTTCGGTAAATGATTAAGATCACCACACTTGAAACATGCTCGCACAGGAGTAGCTTGAGGTTGAACCTGGTTAGGAGCAGGGTTGGCAACATTAGCTTGATCTTGAACAAGCTTTTGGTTAAAATGACAACGATCGGCGAAATGCCCAAGCCTGTTACAGGTTGCGCATTTGCGACATGGAGTGCCAGTAGGGTGATGGTAAGAGCATTGGTTACACTTGGGCCATGTCCCAGTGTAGTTTCTTCTTCGAGGTTCGAGGGTTCTGGGGATAACGGCAGCTACTGATTGTAAAGGCTGAGGATTTGGCGGAGTGACGACCGCACAATTTTGGCTTGAAGCCTTCCGCTTCTTGCCTTTCTTTTTCTTGGGTGGTTGAGACGGTGAAGGTTCAACAACGGTGGTATCGGTTGTGGCTTGGTGCGCACTCTTCGTTGAAACCTTGTCGTAGGTTCCATGAAGAACGCAGGTGTTATTAATCTCAGTAGCGATACGAAAGGCATCTTCAGTGGTTTTGGGGCAAGCGGAGGCAACATGGTTCAGTAAGGATGGTGAAAGACAACGAATGAATTTGGCTACCGACTTGGGGACGGTGTCGACCTGTCCAAGGTAGAGGACACTAAGCTGCTTAAAACGGGTAATCAGACCATCGATGTCGCTCCCCTTTTGTGTTAGGTTCCAAAACGCGTTCTCCAACTTTTGGAGCTCGTGAGGAGGAAAAAATTGGTCCTTCATAAGTTGCTTAAGCTCGTCCCAAGGTAAGGCATGTGCAGCATCATTTCCCCTTTTGTTTCGTTCGGTGGTCCACCATTCGAGTGCCCTCAAACGGAAAACTCCAGTTGCATTCAAGGTTCGTAGGTCATCAGGACACCCACTTTGTAGGAATGTGAGTTCAATCGTGTCAAACCAATTCATCATGGCGGTAGCGCCATCTTTGCCAGTAAAATCCAAGGGCTTACAAGCCATAAATTGCTTGAATTAGAACGTCGGTTTAGGGGTTTCCACTTTTGAATCAACAGAACCATGCGGAGAGTCGGTGTTGGTCTGAATTCTACTGACAATGTCTAGTATGACCTTAGCCATTTGCTTGGCCATGAATTTCATACAATCCTTTTTTGACATGGATTCAGAGTTGGCGTTGGAGGTTGAACCCTTCTTTGACTTGGTCTTCTTTGGCGCGGTGTTGGACGATATCTAAGAATCGAAAGAGAAGGGAAAAAGGATGAGACTTGATCATAAATTCAAAATAATTTTTGCAAGTATAAGCATGTAAGCATAACGTATCACGTATGGTTCGCATAATTAGCATGAGGTTGGCAAATATTCAACAAGTATAAACACGTATGAATGCGTAAAAGAGTATAAATTTAGTTTGTTCACGAGAATTATTATTGTTTTTTATTGCGCGAGACGTGCGAATTGTGTAACGGTTTTGAAATGAACGAGGTAACAAGTATAAAAATCACATATAAATTGAATCACATAAAAGAGAGGCTCATAAAACATAGGATTGTTTCGGGTAGAGAAACGTCGACTATTCCAAAGTGAATCGAAAGCCCTTTCTAATTAGAGAAACGTGCTTTGGCCTATAGGTAAGATACTCTCGTCGAGAAGCGATTAACGGTATCTTACCCTTCCAGTTACTACATGTCTCTAATCAATTGAAACAATCGAAACTTTGGCGAGATCGAAAATCGAGGAATGGGACTTGATCGACAAGATGCGGGTTTCACCCCTAACTTGACGATTTCGTACCCTAATGTGGTTGGTGCTCGTCGGCTCAAAATTAAATTTCGACACTATGACGAGTGTCCACTAGAGTTTGAATCGGAAATTTACCATTAAGATGTGGATTTCACTCCTAACTTAATGGTGTAATTTCGTGCAAAATAAAGAATAAGCAGAATGAGAGTCGTTCACCAAATTGTGGGTTTCACGCCTATTTTGGTAAACTCGTCTATTTTGTATAAAGAGTGTCTTCAAGTCTTCAAGTGTATTGTATAAAATGTCTTAGGAAATACATTATGTAAGCATTAAGACCAAAAAGAAGAGAAAGAAGCAAAGTAGGAAGAACAACATTTTAAGCATGAATCAAGAATGGTAAAAAATAAGGTACATACTATAGACTAGGTCGAACATGGCAATTCTACTTAATTCCCTATAGTTATGATTCTGATACAAATCTGTCACACCCCAACCAATGGCGGAATCATCGGAGTGGGACGAAATAGATTGCAAGAGACTTCATAACACTATTGGTGACAATATTTAATTCAACCCATTTTCATTTCATAAAATCAAATTGTCAACATTACATAGAAATTTCAAATAACAACATGTTCATAACATAACAAAACAAAATTGATACAACATTTTAAACCTTAGACGTCTAAATGTGTATCTAGGCATCATCGCTACTTCTTTTCATAGCATCATCATCCTCAACGTGTAACGTGTTTAAAATAAAGTTCAATGCAAAAGCAAAGGCGAGTACACAAGGTTTGAATAAATATAGCATAAGTATAAAAGCATTTTCTCGAATCCACATGGCAATTTGTAAACAAGGTAAATAGCATGCATAACAATACGTCAAACCCAAGTGTCCACTAGTATTTAGCATCCCTCGCCACAAAACTAACGAGACCGTTTTAGAATAAAGACTTAACAAGACCCCGACGGGTGGTGTGCTACTCCTATGGCTTTATATATGTTAAGTTGAGGGCTTAGCAAAGTTAATGACATAAAGCATGTATAATCTAGCATGAACCTAAGTAAACAAGTAGCATGTATAACGGATTGAGATCATAAAGTATGTTTTAAGTGTGTGAATGTGAAGTTTGTATAATAACATGTTACAACCCAAAGTGTTTTTAAACGTAAATGAGTCAAGTGTACTCACGGTTTTGCAAGCTTCCACTTGATAAATCCGCGAGAGTTGTTGGTTGATTAGGATAGAACACCGAGTCTTTCTACACGAAGAAACAAGGCGTATGAGTATTGGAGTATAACGGTGGAGTAAAGATTCGGAATTTAAAAACGTATGAATATAAACATAAGAAAGTAATCATCTTTAACACATAATACTTGTTCGACACTATGAAACCTCAAGGGTTAAAATGTTTTCATGGGTAGAATACCCATTAGAATCATAACAAGTTATTAGGTCTTAGATGATGTAATCTAGTAATTTGACGAATGAACACAAATTCATCATCAAAGGTTCGAATATTTGGATAGTATATATAAGTATTATATAGATTATGTATATCAATAAGTCCAATAGTTCAAGCATGAGGTAGGAGGATGAATACTCCATTTAGGAACCTCTTTTATGTCATAGAAGTCATGTAGGAGGTAGGAAGAACAAGTCTTCCATTTAGGTACCTCTAGGTGTTCACCACTACACTTGACGTTATGAACATTCAAGGAGGGTCATGAACTTACAAGTAATAATGGAATAAGAACAACTAATCTATGAGAAATCATCAAGCAATATGTGGATCTTTAAGTAGGATAGCCCAAGCTAATCCTAAATCACACAACCATCAAGCTTTAAGCTTGAACATCACTTGTGGGTAAAAACCCTTAACAAAACAGAAAGTTTGTGAGGTTTACACCTCGGATTTTACATCTCTCAACTTTGTTTTTAAGCCTAACTAGCCATAGATGTGGTTATAAGCATAAGGACATAGGTTTGAGATGAGATAACTCAAGTTTAATCAAGTTTAACAAAGTATGAATAAAAAACAGAAAAATCAGTCAACTTTGGAGCCTTTTTGGTGACATTCCAGACCTTGGTTTTCCATGGAAAACCTGTGGAAATGTTCCTAAGGTCAATCCAAGCAAGTAGGAAAAAGAATCAAAGCAAATGGTTAAGAAATGAGTGAGTTATGCTCCCTTTTGTAAGAAGTTGTCTTGTTCACTGAATTCAGCTGCGAATTTGAGAGTTTGAGAGTGAATGGAGAGTGTTGAGAAAGTGTAAAGTGCTTGGAGGAGGCTTGGTTCATATAGGAGATGGATTAGGGTTGGGTTGGTGGCCTAATTAATGCAAGAAACACACTTAAGTTGCAACAAAACCAACCAAAGTGACCAATAAATGAGCTGGGAAGGAGCTGTCTCGAATCCACAGGCTCGCGGGCCGCGAAGACAGGACCTGGGCTGGGTCGCGGGCTGCCAGGCCTGGTATGGTGCGTGAACAAGTTTCAAATAATGACATTTTGGCTCCTTATGTTCCTTATTTAGGCTTTTTAGGTGTTTTAAGGGTTATTTATGATAATAAGTCATATTATAAGGATCAAACATGTATCATGAACATAAAACAAGTATAATGAAGTGTGATTAAGCGTATGAACGTTGTATTTAAGTATCGTGTGCATTCAAAAGACGTATTATGCGTAAGTTTCACGTATTTGCAAGATTAACACATAGTTTCCAAGAATTACGAATATGTATCAAATGTTTCACGAAATTAAACATATGAACATGTATGAAGTATGTATAACACGAATTTAAAGAAATACAAATTTTATTTATGATTCGAGTCTCAGATTTTACAACGAGTACAACGAAAGGGCGATTACAAGAACACAAGACTTCCAAAAATAGAAATACAAGCAAGACCTTCTAATTATGGAAGGTACGAAGAAGCAGGGCGTTACAGTTGGAGGTGTTTACACCTAGTTTGTGATTGTCCTCATAAATCACAAAACGGAGGAATCTTACTTAATCTGTAAGTATTGGCCTAACGAGTACTAACCGGATAAAAGACCTCAATTTCAAAAGTTGCTTTGGAAACCTTATATTTATCCCGATCAATTGAATAATACTTCTTTATCTTTTTTATATATTTTATTTCTTCCGAACACAACCAGTTAAAACGTAATATAATAATAATAATAATAATAATAATAACAACAAATCTAGAAAGTGAATAATGAACCACTGTATTTAGAGAACTCATCAAACTTTCTTCCATTTCTTCACTTGGAGTGTAAAAGAAGAAGTCATTGTGTTTCCTAGAATTTAAAGATGGGGATAGAGATTAAGAACCAAATGAGAATTGGTGTTTTAAACAAGTGTGTGTATATATATATATATAAGATAATGACATTTTAAGATACCTAAAAGTTAAGATTTTTTTTTGTGCTTTAATGCATAAAGTACAACTTAAAAGAAGGATAAATCAATCTTTCAAATACTTATTATTTTTTAATCCCTTCGTCTTAATTGCACTTGAGTCCCTCGTATTTAACAAAGTTATAAATAATTATTTGGTAGCTATAATTTATCCATTTATAAATAATTAACTATCCCCATGATTTTTAAATGTTTATAACTTTTTTGTATGTTAATATTTTTAAATATACCATAAAACAATCATTTTATTCTCTTAAAGTTGAGTATAGTATATCTATAGTTTTTTTATTATAAAATTAATATGTTACGTGATTAACAGTGTCTATGAGTAAACAATAACTGAATCGTTGATTAACAGTGTCTACGGGTAAACAATAACTGAATCGTTAACCGGAAACAAACTGAAAACAGACGAAACCAAACCGAAATCAACCAAAAACTAAATTAACTGAAAGCGACTAGCCGAAAAATGAATTAACCAAAAACCAGTTATTAATTTTTTTGTACCCTCTTTAACCTAAATTAACCAAACCGAATCGTTCATATTTTCATATATTTCTAGCTTTTATTCCTCCGGTATGTATTTCATATTTTATACCTTCACTTCATGTAATTATACCTCAATTTCATGTATTTCTAAGCAAAAGTTTTTAGCCCAAGTTTGGTTTTGGCTATTAATCGAAATTAAACGAACCAAAAAGCGTCAATCTAACCGAGTAAACTTTATTGATTAACCAAAAATTGTTTGGTTAACAAAATAGACTAATCGATTACTTCAGTTAAGAATAATAACAGAACCATGTACACCACAATGAAATGGACTAACCGTTGGCTTCGCTTATGACGTATATCTACAAGTGGATGCTACTAATAAATATTGTACGAATAAAAAAACTACCAGAAATGATTACCACAGTGCTAAGTGCCCCGCCTCTACCGCATTGCGCGAGCACCCTCCTAGTTTGGATAGCATATACATTTACTTTTAGAAGGGTATATTACACAGATATGTGATACTCTTATGTGTTAAGCTAATGTTTCACATTTAGGTGCAATTTGTTTTTGAAGAAGTAAATGTATGCAGTTTGCGGATCACATATCACACCCCCAAATTACCACATGAGGATTTCACCGCGAGGCGTGTGACGTACTAGGATCTAGCCACTAATCACATTGAACTAACAGTAGAATATTAAACGCAACATCATATTCAACATGAAAAGTGCATTTCAAAATAAACGATTCAACAAAGTATACGTTCAGTGGAAGCAATTGTAATTGTTTTAAACATTCGAAACCAAATTGTTTAAAAAGTTGAAGCTTGACACTCTTCGCTCCTCAGACTGCAAGTTCCAAAGCATGATGTATCTAACGACCTGCAAGCATGCAGAATAGTGTGTCAACATAAAGTTGGCGAGTTCACAGTTTTGTTTAACGTAAATCATGTAAGTGTTTAGTTTAAAGACATGTCAAGAATAATAAACTCGATACCGAATGATTGTTATGTTTGTTGTGCCCTCATCAATGTCTATCAGCATTGATATAAGTGTTTAAGGTCCTTAGTTCACACCCGGCTCCCAGCACGGTGTGAGGTTTGTCAAACCTAATAGCGCTATCAACTAATACCCCGTTGCCTCCCACCTTTCATGATAGAGTTTGAGTTTATTAACCAACATCAAATTTAAACTACAATATTTAAAAAGTATTCCTCCCAGGAATAATAATAGTTTATAAAATTGCATAAATATAGAACTTACATTAAATTAAAGTACCAAGGATGAAAATATGCCAAGTCTTAATAAGTAAATAGCCAATTAAGAAATGTGAAGCTAAGTATGGAATTTAATTTAAGGAATAGAAAGCTTTGTGTCTTTTTATAGAATAATTAGGCTCCTTATGCATAAGATTTTGTTGTTTTTGCAACTCAACCTTCTCCATAAGGGTTTGAACTTTTAGGAGTTTAAGATAATATGGAAGGTGTGGTGAAAACATGCTTATCAATAGGAGATGTGTGCTAATACTTCCTGAAGTGCTTAAGTCCCTTTCATATTAGATGGTTGGATAAGTCCTAGTGTAAGTTTCTATGGTCTACAAGTACAAGTCTCGCTAGGTTAATGATGGGTTAATGGTAAGATTTCCCTGTGTCTAGCGATGATGAATCACATTATATCACGTCGCGTAACCACCTGAAACATATTTCACTAAACTCGACTACTACTCTTTACATGTGATAGTTATTCACATGACTTATCCCAGCGTTCTCACATTTGTTATAAATTTTTATATGTAACTTTAACTGTGATTATCTAGACATTTGTATTACATATACACATTATATTGGTCGGAATTGGCCGTATTAAGAGCAAAAGGCATCCTTGCTAAACCCTCTTTCATGTTGGTCTCATGAGCAATAGTTTTTTCAGAATATCATTCAAACTATGCATGGGTTATTTATTATTTTTTACCGCCATCTAAGCTTACTCCTACATCTACACATTTGTCCACCATCGGACTTGAACTCTCAGCCTCATAGAGAGCTCCACCATTCCTTTAAACCTTGATAGTGCTTGGTACAAGCCCTTTGTTAAATGTGCATAAATACAAGCAAAATACACATGCACATTTCTTGTGATGTTAGCTCACATGAAATATCACCTTAAAATGGCATGATAGTAACATCTTCATCTTTACATCTATGTTCTTATTCGTTAACTGTAATACTAAGGGCATATCTATCATACTTATTAGATATTTTGTCTTGATGGTAAATTTCCATCATTATAAATTTGATTCTTATATTTAATGAAGGGCGTAACTCGTGTATGCTTACAGCTATTAGTTATACGCAAGCTAAACACGCAATGATTCCTCGTCATGCTTTTCACATTGCTTCGAGGCATCTTTTTCTAACAATAGATGTCAATAACCGAAAGATTTGCTTGCACATTTTTCTTGCTATGATTATTGGCGTAGTCACAGAAAAATTAGAATCTCAAAGAGTTATATACTATTTAAGGCTAATCGTGGTTGAACGCAAACTAAAGTAACTCTTCTTATTAGTAATATGGAAAACTCAACACCACCTAACAACAAAGTCACCACCTCATCTTCCAAGGGGAAAGAAAGAAGTGATGAAGATGCTCCATTTTTGGAATTACAGCTTACATATCCATGTGTAGGTTGGGGAGATAGAATGAGAGGTAGTGGATCAAATGTAAGCCTGAACGCACATCCAAATGAGGTTTCTTCTGATGGTGTTGTTGGAAAAGATGCATATCACTTACATCCATTTCAGATGACAACGCTTGATGAAGAAAAGAAACTGAAAGCAAGGATTGCAAGATCAAGCAGACAGATGGCAAGACAAAAGAGCCGTAGTTTGAAAATAACATCTGTAAACACCTCAATTGCTAGCCCATCGTCAATTTCGACTAGATCACGGAAAATAAATCATGCTCAATCTTCCGCCGAAGGTTATGAAGAACACCACCCTTCGATTTATACCCATGATAATGTGGTATGTTTGATTATATATATATAAATGTGTAGTATGTGTTTTTGTGTATCACTTAATTCACTCTTTTTTATGTTTTATATTAGAAACTGACGTTTGTGCTGCAAAAACTGTTGACGCCTAGTGATGTTAGTGATCAAGGAAGGATTGTGCTTCCGAAGGTGCGTTTTATTTCCTTTCTATGAACATGATATATGTTAATAAGTTTTTTTTTACTAAATCATACTTCAAAATGTCAATTCAAAGATGGGATAAATTTTCAACTTTTTTGTAATTTATCTCCACTTATCTATACTATCTTAAAAATAAATTTTTATGACAAAAAAGTTAGAACTCTTGAAACTTTTGGACTTTTGCTCATTCCATATCAGGTGAGAAAGAAAGTTTAGATAAAAGAAATGACTATAAAATGACCCTTCATTTCCTAAAGAATTCATCTATTCCATTTTCATTTGTCCCACATTGATGAAAAAACAAAAGTGAAGGGATCACCTACTTTATAAAGGCAAGTTAAGCCCTTACAAGAGTTATATAATTGTGTAACTTACATACTCGGTCATTTGGCTAAGTAAAGTTTTATTTTTAGTCTTTTAAACGTTAGAATAAATTACAAAAACCGTCCTTTATGTTTACACTGGATTGCAGACTATGTCATTTGTCTTCAAAAATTACAAAAACCGTACTTAATGTTTGCAAATCCTTACATGTTACGTCCTTTAACCCTAACTTAGTTAGTTTTCATGGTTAAATCTGAACAAATGGACCTCACATAAGGGTATTTGGTTTATTTACCCTTTATCTTCATTATATATAAACGCCTCTCTCTCAACCCCCTTTTCTCTCTTATCAGTTTCCTACTGCCACCACCTATAGCCACCACAGCCCCACTTGCCACCACCCCTTTCTCACTCTTTTTCTAAATCAGAAATACCCATCACTCTCTCTAAATCCATAAAAGCCCTTCACCTCCATTCTCTCTCTCTTTCAACACTTTATCTCTCACTCTAAATCCAGAAAACACTAACAAAATTTATCAAAATCTGTAAGATGCATTCATATTTAGAAATAAAAAATATAACCTCACCGGAACCCTGGATTTGGCCAACGACCACCGTCGTATCTCTACCACCGTATCTCCCCCACCGAAAGATCTGAACTCACATTCTTCTCCGTTACAAGATTTGAACTAACCCCCATCCAAGATATAGTCAGATGGGGCTGTGATTTGGTCTAATGAACTCCTTCTCTGTTACATAAGCCACTGCCACCCAATATGTCATAAATAAAGATTGAATATTGAAGATGGGGCAGATTGTGATTTGGTGTGTTGATTATTTTGGTGTTCGAAATGGAGATGGTGATTGAGTGTGGCTAATTGTGGTGATAATGGAGACCTCATAAGAGAGGGAGAGAGTAAAGAGAGAAGTGTATTATATATATAGAGGCCGGTGATTGTACAATATGACTTAACGTATGAAGCGTACGAGATTCAGTATCAAAATGCGAAATTGGTTTATAACATGCGATTTTGGTATTTTTTTTAACATTATGTGAATTTTGTTTTTTTACTAACTTGTGAATTTTAGTTTTTTTTATAAACATGCGATTTTCATTTTTTTAACATAAGGTGCAAATATGATATTGTGTACGTTTCGTACATTAAGCCATATTGTACGATACACTTTTTCTATATATATATATATATATATATGAGTGAATTGCAAATTTTGTCCTTTATCTTTATACCCTTTTTCAGGCGGTGTCCTTTATGTTTAAAGTTGATGAATTTTGTACTTAATGTTTCCAAATGCTACACGTTATGTCCTTTAGCCATAACCTAGTTAACTTTTTCAGTTAAAACAGATCTGGTGCAAGACACATGAGGGTATAATTGTCTTTTTACCTTGTTATTTAAAAAACAAAAGAAAAATAAAATATTATATATCAACTTCAATCTTATTCTCTCTCTAAACAAACAAAAACTCTTTCTCACTCTACTCCATCTCTCAGTACCACCACCTCCTTCTTCCACCACCACCACCACCACCAAGTACCAAAATTGCTAAAATTCACAGCGTATGAACAATAATCCCAAATTGAACAAGAACAAACCCTATAACTTATTACCATAAAGTACTAAATTTCTTGATCTTTATACATAATTATGAACCGATTAATCAATTTTCAACTAACAGATTGTGAAAGGATCTATAACATACCCAACAAGATTTACAAATTCGACAAAAAAAAGTATATGAACAATCCTTTTTTTAGTTCTAAGCTTCTTGAGGTGAGTTGGTTGCATACATAGGAGGGCTTGGAACTGAATCGGCCTAACTGTAAGCAGGTGTGCTGGGAACCGAATTTGCAAAAGTCGAAAAAAGAGGCCATGGTTTTGGAACAAATTGTCTCCAAGTGGGAGGAATTATAGGAAGGCGTGCAAGAAACAAAATCAAACGTGAAAGTTGCCTTCTTGGGAACCTCTATTCTTAGGCCACCCCATCCATCAAACAATTGTGTACTCTCCTCTGCAAAATGTCATAATCATCAAATATAAGCCTTATTAGGCTACACGGTATGGGGGTCGTCCCCCTCCGTCCCGGTCCGTCGCCGGAGCCAACACCATGCCGCCCCCTGCGTCCTGAGCTCCGTCCCCGTCCCGGTCCGTCTTAAACGTCCAAGTTTCGCCGTTCAGGACGATCCTCCAGGTGGGCCCCCGGTCCGTCGCCGGAGCCAACACCATGCCGCCCACCCCCGTCGAGCTCCGTCCTCCATTTTCATCCCGTCACCATACCGTGTAGCCTTAACATTTACAAAATACAATTCATAAACACGAATTCCAACACTGAGTAATCAGCATAAGAGAAGCTGGGAAGAATTGGGAAAGAGTTATCTTTATGAACAATCCCCTTTTAGTTCTAAGCTTCAACACATCCACACCCTCCCTTCGTGGCGATTGATAACGTCACAGTTCATATCTTGGTTTTTCTGGTGAGTTCTGATCGTAGTTTTTCTGGTGGGTTTGGGGATGTGGTGGTGGGGGTGGTGGCAGGTGGGAGTGGTTGGTGGCAGGTGGAGGTGTTGGTATTAGTGGCGGTAGATGGTGGTGGGGGTTTGCCCTAGAGAGAGTGTGCGAGTACAGAGAGAGAGTGTGTTTTAGAGAGAGAAAGTATTATATATATAATATTTCTAATTTTAAAACATTTTTTAAAGTATTTTTTATTTTTTTAAATGGTTGGATATTTATGTTTTTACAAGATTGGTCCCTGCAAAAGTGAATTGACAAAAATACCCTCATGTGCAAGGCACATGACAAATTTTAACTGAAAAATTAACTAGGTTAGGGCTAAAGGACATAACTTGTAGCATCTGGAAACATTAAGTACAAAACTCATCAATTTTAAACAAAAAGGACACCTGGCCTGTAAAAGAACATAAAGATAAAGGACAAAATTTGCAATTCACTATATATATATATAGGGAGGGGCTCATGCGAGAACCACCCTTATTGTGAGAACCTTGAGAACCAATGTGAACACAACCCCCCCCCCCCCCAAAAAAAAAAACCTAAACCCCCCCCCCCCCCCCCCCCCCCCCCCCCCCAAGCTAAATGCTAAAAAAAACCTAACCCCCCCCAAGCTAAAATGCTAAAAACTAAACCCCCAAAAAACCTAAAAAAATCTTAAAAAAATCAAAAAAAAAATCTAAAATTTTTTTTTTGAATTTTTTAATATTTTTTATGTTAAAATCGCTACTTTTCGAAGTCAAAAAAAAAAATTTTTTTTTTTTAAAAACAAAAAAATTTAAATTAAAAATTTTTTTTTTTTTGCTTCGAAAAGTAGCGATTTTTTTATAAAAAATTCAAAAAAAAAAATTTTGTGTGATTTTTAGCTATTTTTAGGCATTTTTGGTGTGTTCACATTGGTTCTCGCGGTTCTCACAATAAGAGGTGGTTCTCGCATGATCTTCTCCCTATATATATATATATATATATATATATAATGTTAAGTTTGTTTTATTTATTAAAATGTTTTTATATAAATAGGTAAAAAGACCAAAGTACCCTTGAGTTATCTAATTTAACAATAAAAATTAATTGGGTTAGGGTTAAAGGACGTAACGTGTAAGGATTTGTAAACATAGATTACGTTTTTTGTAATTTTTAAAGACAAAAGACATAGTTTGCAATCTAGTGTAAACATAAAGGACGATTTTTGTAATTTACTCTAAAAGTTATATTGTTTGGTCGACTGAGCCAACTCGATTTTTAGTTGAGCCGAGCTCGAGTTTAAGATTTCAGCTAGATTTTTAATTTTAAGCCAACTCGAGAAGATCAAGTCTTTCAAGAATTGTTCTTTGCTGCATAGCACGGGCACCCTTCTAGTGTGAGTAAAACGATAACTTTGGTTAATTATGATTTTTAATTGTAGAGAGAGGCGGAGGAAAATTTGCCAAGACTTGATGCTAAAGAAGGAACCTTGTTCATAATGAGAGAGGTCTTATCAAATACCGAGTGGCAGCTAACTTACCGGTAATGTATAATTTACTTTGTATAACTGCAATCAATCTTTATAACTTCTAATTACAAAGAGAAGATTATAACATAACTATTCTTCTTTGAAAGCAGGTTTTGGGCAAATCACAAGGGTAGAATTTATGTTCTTTATAATTGTGGTAAGTTATCAAGAAAATAATAATGTGGGTAAATTAAATTATGTTATTGGACATGTCACATGACTAGAAACTAATTATTCACCAACAGGTGAATTTGTGAGCAAAAATAAGTTGGAAGCCGGAGATAAGTTAACACTCTACCAAGATATATTCAAAAACAATGTAAGCCGTCGACTTTCATCTTCATCATATCGTGAATTCATCGATGTACTTGTTATGGTAGGCGAAGCAAATATTTTGTTTATAGCCAAGTGTTTTTAACTTTTTATATTAACTTGCAGTTCTTCACAATCACAAAGAAAGAAAAGCCTATAGCGTCAGCGTCAAATGAACATGACAAAGAGGAAGAGATACCCGAAGGAGGAGGAGGAGCTAATGAGCAAATGAGTTCACATACGGATGGTAGTTATTCTACCAACCGAAGGGAGAATGTACCGGTGTTTATACAGTTCTTCTAAGAAATATAATATGCTATGGTTCGTATGACTAGTGATGGAGATGCACACCAAGCTTCATGTTTTACTTTGTGTTTTGTTCTTATTTTGGTTTCATTTTATTTCCAATAAGCGAATGCTTCACAAACTTCATATGTGGTTTTACCGCATATTGTGCACAACTAAGATCATTCATAGATCTTTAAATCATATTGTTTATGTTTTTATTGAACTTGTTTTTAGTTTCTTATATCATTGGTGTTATAATGTTGAGTTTGGAGTTGATTCTCATATCTTTTTTTAACGGAAAATTTGGATCACTGACGAACAACCGGAGTATCCTTGTGTCACCAGTGGAAACCACCCGATCATATCTATCTCCACTAGGCATAATGCCTATACACCAATTCAGGAGGAAATCCAATAAATATGGGAAAAACTCCCCTTGTGGGAATCGAACTCTGGACCTATTGATCCAAAGTCTTATCCCACCCCAATATCTGACATAGCATCTAGACCAAGTTACACACTGATCACCACTTGTGTTTTCAGAGATAAAAATGCAATTTAAATATGAAAATAGGAAAACAGCATCTAGACCAAGTTACACACTGATCACCACTTGTGTTTTCAGAGATAAAAATGCAATTTAAATATGAAAATAGGAAAAAGAGGTCATTGAATACAGGCACCACTTTTTAGAGAAAAAAATGCAAAATTAAATAAGTAAATAGGAAATGATTAATTTCATATATACCCTTGCAAACTTGAAAATTTTAATATATACCTAACTAAAACGAAAAATATCATAAATGCCCCTACAAAAAGGTTAAAATATCAAATATACCCAATTTATTAAAAATAATCTAATAAATAATCATTTTACCCTCATTTTTTTTAACTTCTAAGTTTCCATATATGCTCATCTTTTAACTTTATATTTTATATAACACATTTTCAGTTTAAATTTATTTTTACTCATTTTTATTTTTACTTTCTAATATTTTTCCTCATAAAAAATAGTATTCTTCATATATAATATTTAAGCTAAATAAATTAACCTAGAAATGAGTAAATATAATATTTGAAGTAAAATGTCATATTTGAGATTTCAAAGTTTTAGAAAAATAAGGGTAAAATTGTCTTTTATTAAAAAAAATTAATGTATTGGGTATATATGAAATTTCAACTACTTTGTAAAGGTATATATGAAATTTCAACTACTTTATATATGATATTTATAATTTTGCATGGGTTTATATGATATTTTGAAACTTCATAGGGGTATATATAAAATTACCCAAATAGAAAAAAGAGGTCATTGAATATAGGCAAAAATGAAAAAAAAAGTAGAAAAAAAAAGAAGAAAACAGTAAAAAGTAAAGTGAAGATAAAAGGTAAAGAGGTCAAGAAAACAAAATGACCTATAACTACATACAAAAGATGAAAGAATAGAGATTAGGGAATAGTGTCAGGCAGCTGGCTGACACTCCCTCATTTGTTCAATTAATTTACGATTTTAACCTCGTTTTAAAATTACGTTTTTTCCATCAGTTCAAAATTACGTTTTTATCCAAAGTTCAAAATTAAATTATGCTTTTGCCCCCAACTAACAATTTTGCAGGTTCAAAATTACGATCTTGACCCGTTTAAATTTATAGTTTTGTCATTAGTTTAGTTTTTTTTTCTCCCAGCCAAAATATGATTTTGCCCTTAATCTAAAGTTACATTTTTTCCATCGTTTTTATTTGTTTTCCTAGTCAAATGTCGATTTTACCTAGTGTAAAATTACAGTCATGTCATCGTTTTAGTTTTTTTTTTGACAAAATTGTGGTAGTGTTTTGTTTTAATTGGTTGACTCGGTTTAATTTTTATTCGTGTCAGGCGGCTGCCTAACACACGCTTATTTGTTCTGAAAAATTACAATTTTGCCCGCGGTTTAAAATTACAATTTTTTCATTGCTTTTTTGTTCTTTAAGCAAAAGTATGATAATGTTTTATTTTAATTGGTTGACTCAACGTAATTCTTTTGAGATCGTGTTATGAGTAGTATGTACATTTAATTGAAAAAGATATATTCGGCTTAGTACTCGCAACGTGGGCAGGGCAAAATCTAGTTTGATTCTATATTCACCCAAGCTCAATTTCAGTAAAGAAACTCAAAGAAGATACTAGGTTGTGTATAGTGGGTTAACGTCTTCATGCCAAATCAGCATGCTGGAGCGTTAAACACCACCACTCTAGTAACTGAGGGGCGTCATAGCTTCAAAGCCCCCTATGGGTGTTACTGTGTTAACGGGAGAGGGGGTAAAAAGGTGGTGGGACCACAACTCTAAACTATTCCAGCTAATAATAACTTTTTAAATTTTTATATGAGTAAAATGCATGGATACTCCCTGTGGTTTAGTGAAATTTCACCTTTAGTCCCCAACTTTTCAAAATTACACTCTTAGTCTCTGTGGTTTGAAAAGTTGTTACTCGGATAGTCCCCAAAGCGGATGGAGGGGTACTTTTTCTGGTTAAGTGGGTGCGAAATGACAAGGACTATCCGAGTAACAACTTGTCAAACCACAGGGACTATCCGAGTAACCTTCATCCGCTTTAGGGACTATCCGAGTAACAACTTGTTAAACCACAGGGACTAAGAGTGTAATTCTGAAAAGTTAGGGACTAAAGGTGAAATTTCCCTAAACCACAGGGACTATCCCTGCATTTTACTCTTTTTATATATATTTTTTTTCTTTTATTTACTCTTTAATTAATCCACTACACTTGCTTATTGTGTGGAATTGTGGTTTAGTTATTATACATTGCTTAAGTGACAGTGACATCAACCTTTTAGTTATCCTGAGATATGACCCTACCTTTGCTTATAAACCGAAAGTTTTTTTATGTGATGGCAAGTAATTTTAGTAAGTAAAAAGAATAGGATAGAGGGTACAAAAGTAAGAAGAAATGAAACACAAAAAAAAGGGATAAAAGGAAAAAAAAAAAAAAAAGCCAAATGCACAACTTTTTAATTTTTTTTATATATTTTCTTTTATTTAATCTTTAATTAATCCACTACACTTGGTTATTGTGTGGTTTAGGCTGGACGGTATGGGCCGTCCTCAGCCCCGGCGACGCCACGTCCCCATCGTCCCTCCACGCCGCCCCCCCTCCGTCCCGTCCCCATCGTCCACATTTAGACGTTCGCGACGGAGCAAACAGGTGGGCCCCCTTTCTTTCTTTCTTCTCGACGACGCCCGGCACACCCCATCCCCCCCCCCCCCCCCCGGTCCCCGTCTCCATCCGTCCCCGTCTTCATCCCGTCACCATACCCAACAGCCTTAGTTATTATACACTGCCTAAGTGGCAATGACATATCAACCTTTTAGTTATCCCGAGATATGACCTTACCTTTGCTTATAACCGAAAGTTTTTTTTTTATATGATGGTAGGCAATTCTAGTAAGTAAAAAGTAGAGTATAGAGGGTACAAAAGTAAAGTAAGAAGAAATGAAACACACAAAAAATTGGGATAAAAGGAAAAAAAAAAAAAAAAAAGCCAAAGGCACAACTTTTTATTTTTTTATATATTTTTTCTTTTAGTTATTCTTTAATTAATCCACTACACAGGGTTATTGTGTGATTTAGTTTTTTTTTTTTTTTTTTTTTTTGACCGGCATCGATTTACCAGGCCTAATAAGGGCCGGGTACCAGGCCCAACATGTCCGTTCGAGCCCAAAGGGTAAACCTCTCCAAAGGTGGTAAATACGCGTCTGACCGGAGTCGAACCCCCAACCTCCACCTTACCTCCACACTAGCTCCCCCAATATTCACCAATTGATGCCTAAATGGCAGTGACATATCAACCTTTTAGTTATCCCGAGATATGACCTTACCTTTGCTTATAACCGAAAGTTTTTTTTATATGATGGCAGACAATTCTAGTAAGTAAAAGGAATAGGATAAAAGGTACAAAAGTAAGAAGAAATGAAACAAAAAAAAAAAAAAAATGGGATAAAAGGAAAAAAAAAAAACCAAAGGCACCCACTTAACAACTTCCCAAAGAACAAATGTTACAAGAGAAATGTAACTGAATATCCTAGAGTGGTCAGAAGGGGTTTAACGAACTCTGATCAGATTAGAACTCGCCATCTTTGGTTTGGTTCTAGACTTTCAACAGAGTTTTAGTTATGACCCATAACCCAAACTATTACCTTTTGTGCCTCATAGTCAAGTCAAGGGTGCAAACGAGCCGAGCTACTCGAACTCGGCTCGAAAAAAAAGCTCGAACGAGCCGAGCTTAAATGAGCTCGAGCCTAAAAATAAGTTCATTTAGTAAACGAGTCCGAGTCCGAGCCCGAGCTTCGCTTATCGAGCTCGAGCCGGCTCGCGAGCCTAAACGAGCTTTTTGTTTATATTTTTTTATTAATATATTAAACATATATTTATATAATAATAATTACCATTTATAAAAATATAAAAAATAACTAAATTATATGCATTATAATAATTATAATTAATATAAATTAATTAATAAATACTAAACGAGTCGAGCCCGAGCCGAGCTCGAGCTTGAAAAATTACTTTCGAGCCGAGCTCAAGCTTTAGAAATAAAGCTCGAATCGAGCCGAGCTCGAGCTTTCATATGTTAAACGAGCTCGAGCCAGGTCGATCTCGGGCTCGGCTCGGCTTATTTGCACCCCTACTCATAGTCATTGAAAACAGAGAAAATTATAGCATTCATGTCCTTCCATCAAATTCTACGAGTGTGGGTGGAGATGAGAGAAAATATTATTGTTCATCTATACATCTGAGGGACACTGTTTATCCTTTATTTTTTTTTAATATATTTTAAAAGTGATCGTAAGTGAGAAAGGGAAAAAATAATGATAATTATTGTTTTGGTGAAATTATTGTTTTGGTCCATGTGGTTTAGCCAGTTTGACCATTTCAACCCAAAAAGAAATATTTTAACATATCAGCCCCCGAGGTTGCATTTTATAACGGTTTTGGCCACTGACACTAACTTTGTTACTTTTTTGCAGTTAAGTGTAACGGTAATTAGGTCATTATATACCTTAGGGGTTGTTTTTGATAATTACAAAGTTCTTTTAATATTTAAGGGATTATTAATGCAATTATTCACGTTTTTTTTTATTATTTTGTAATTTTCACGATTATTATATAACAAAAAACTTTTTAAATATACAAATAAATATGTATTTTTATTAACCATTATTTTTATAAAAGTCCTTTTAAAAAATAATTTGTTATTTTACATTTTGTTTAAACCCTCTATCGTTTTTTAAATTGTTCCGTTTTAAACCATTTATTTTTTAAAATCGTTCGTTTTAAAGTCGTTTATCTTTCAAAGTTTTTTTAAACACTTTATTTTATACCATTCTTTTTAATATCATTTATTTTTAAACATTTCTTGTCACACACCGACCGCGTAAAACAACAAACCGCGGTGGAAACGTCGGGGAGTCGAACAACAGAATTATTATTTCACAACCATGGTATTTAAAGTTTTGTTTCATTTATTAACAAAGGGGGTTACATTGTCTTAAAACAAAGGAAACAAAGAGTACATAACATAGTTAAACTAGTCTTGCTTCATTTTATGTCACTAAGGCCCAAGTCCGCCTAAGTGTATCCTGACCAATCCTATGCATCAGCTCCTGAAAACACACGTGAAAATATGTACGTCAGCATAAAAATGCCTGTGAGATACATAGGTTTATTGATTTAGGATTCATGACTTGTAAGTTTAAAGAATTGTTTAACAAAAATTAGTCATGAACCTTGTAAAGTGTTTTCCTTTGTAAATCATATAAAAATCGATAAGAAATTAGATGATATAAAAGAAAGATGTGTGGTTAAATAAATAACCAAGTAAAATGAATTTGTAAAAGATATGTTGTTTGTAAAATAATGTTTTGTGAAGTTGTGTTCTTTGCATAAAATGTAATATGTCTAAATTGAAACGGTTTAAATAACGCTACGATATGTAATATCATAAAAGTACTTATATATAGGAAGTACCAGCGGCGTATCCACCATGCTTTTATCATATTACACATGCCTCGTTACTTAAATCACTTACCCAAACAAACCACCAAAATGTCTTGTTTAAACAAATGTAAAAAATGTTCATGTATAATCAAATGTTATGTATGGCAAATAAAAGTGTCTAAAACCATATGAAAAATGTACAAAACAACGTATTTGAATAAATCATAGTTTAAATCAAAAGTTATGTTTTGTAAAATCAATGCTTTATTGATACAAACATCTATGCGGTAATGTTCAAACGCATACATTCAAGCCTTGCGACTGTGGAGACAAACCCTTAAACAAATTAAAGATTTATCAAAATTTATGAATATCGGATTCAGTCATTTCCTACTTCCAAACAAACCTAGGAAGTCGGGAATGGGAGTTGTCAATTCTTGTTGGTGCATGCGTCTGTCGACTTCGTCTTGTATCGAGTCTTGTGTTGTACTAGATAGATAAGGGCATGAAAAACAAGGAAGTGTGTATGTGGGTAATTTCGCTTGAAATGGTTCAAGACCATTTCAAACGAAATCATAGTTGCTAATTTCGCTTGAGTTGGTTTCAAGCGGAATCTGATTCCGTTTGGGGATGCTTCAAACGAAATTAACACACCTATATATACCTTGAGTGCCATTTCATTTGTAACTTTTCCGGTCAGTGCAACGAAGTGCTGGCGAAGTGTCCACAGACTTGTTTTTGATCTAAAATCAATATACGGACAGTTTAAAGTGATAATTCAGCTGATTTGAACTCGATACGTCTATTTCCGCCTATCGTATTGAGATAAACTCTTCTGATCGACTCGTTCGGGTCTGAAAACGATCTTACAAGTGGTATCAGAGCTCAGTAGGAAGAGTTCATACAAATTCAGCTGCAATTTCTGATTTCTACACCTTCTTTTCAAAATTAAACATCTTTTCACGGTTAAAATTGGATAATTTTCTCACAATGTGTGCGTAACTGTGTTTTAACAAAACCTTGAGAGTTTCAGAACTAAAATCAGCTTAAAACTTGATTAATTGGACAAAATTTGGACCGAATTGCTGACATCATGCTGATTTCGTTTGAGATGTTCTTGTTCATTTCGCTTGAGATTGCATTTTGAGACTGATTCCGTTGAAAATACCTGTTAATTTCGCTTGGATTGGGTATTTCACTTGAATAGTTGGATGATTTCGTTTGAAGGCAGTAATTTCGTTTGAGTATCTCGTTTGAAAGTGGCAATCCCGTTTCAAATTGTAATTTCGTTTGAACGCTCATACAGAATCAGGAATTCCATTTGAAAAGTTGTTATTTCAAACGATATTAGGTATTTCGTTTGAGGGAGTATTCTGTGTGAAGTAGGATTTCGCTTGAGAGTGTAATATCGTTTGAACAGAACAGTTTTGTGAAATTTGAAAAAACCGTAACATGGAAGAGGAATTTTACAACGCATTCGCTACCCCGGTTACCCCAATTACTCTTGCACAGAACACAATACTGGAAAATGAAACAGGGACTATGCAAAAACCACCTAAGCTCATGAACATCGAGGAGTATAAGGGTTGGGAAGGACGTTTTGAGAACTGGGTACAAGCAAATTATCTGGATGCTTGGGAATGTGTCGAGACGAAATACGTTAGACCGATGAATGATAACGAAGAGATTATTGCGATTAAAGATCCGAGTGCTGAAAATCGAAAGAAATACAAAGATGAGAAAATGATGCTAAGTCTACTACAACAAGCTCTAAAAGAAGATATCTTGGTTTTATTGCAACACAATGGAACTTCTTATTCAATCTGGAAAGCATTAAAATCGAAGTTTCATGGAAGCCAGGAGATGGTCAAGAACAAAAAGTCGCTTTTAAAGAAAGAATTTGATCTGTTTTGTGGGTTGAAAAATGAAAGCACAAAGCAAATCATTGAAAGATACTGCAATTTGTTAGCCAACATGAAGAGATTGAGCATCGACAAAGATAATGAAGAGTTAATTGAAAAGTTAGCTGATGCATTGCCATATGAGACTTGGGGTACATATCTCATGATGTTGAGGAACAAGAAAGGGTTTAATAGTCTGACATTGAGCAAGTTTATTGAAAAAATTGAGGCTCGGGAGATGGAACAGAGAAAGATTTCAAGAATGAAAGATTTCGACGGTGAACAAGACATTGGTCTCTATTACAAAGGTGGTGTCAGTGATAAATCCACCAACATGTCACCGAAGGTTGAGACAGCATTCAATGCAAAGAGTTCATCTGGAAGTTCTTCTAAAGGATCAAACAGCAACACAAGTTTTTCATCATATCCATCATTTGATCCGAACATTTCAACAACCAAGATTGGCAAGAAGTTACAATGCAACATTATTTTGAATCTTGAGAATGATGAGGATTATTCAGCAGAAGTTGCTAAGAGTCACATGTCTTTGTTGGGAACAGTGTTAGAGTCTTATGGAAGTTTTGTGGCAGGACGGATCGGGAATCCTATGTTGACAAAAGAGGATTACGATCAAATAGATGCTGAAGAGATGGAATTGATGGACATAAAGTGGTGTTTGGCAAGTGTGTTGAGACAAGCTGAGAAATTTAAGCAGATCACAGGAAGAGATGACTTACGTGAAGCTAATGTTTCTACTTTGGGTTTTGATAAATCTAAAGTCACTTGTTTTCGTTGCAGGGAAAAAGGACACTTCAAGAGGGAGTGCAAAAACCGCGAAGCAAGTGGAGTTCAAAATCCGTTCAACAACAACAATGATTACTACCGGAAGGCCATCTATCATCAAGTTGCACAACAACAACAAGAACTGCAAGTGGCACATGGTAGGAAAGTGATTGAAGAATCTTCAAAGAGAGCTTGTATGGTGAATCAGGATGACAAAGAGACAACAAATGGATTCAGTTGGGACAAATATATCTCAGCTGATAACAAAGCATGCCTGATAAACCAAGATGATGAAAAATTACCAGAAGGGTTTAACTGGGAAGGTTTCAGTTGGGATGATTATGATCCTAACAAAACTTCAAATCACAAAGCATTTGTTGCTCGAGTTGAAGAAGATAGTGATGATGATAGAGAGTATTATGCAAAACGAATGGCAGATTATTTTAAAATGATGGCAGAAAGTGATAGTGAAGATGAAAAAGCTAAAAAGAAAAAGAAAAAGGTCAAAACACCGGTCAACAGTGATGATGAAGCTGTTCCAGTGATAAAGAAAAAAGTGAAAGATATTCCAAAGTTCAAAGTTGATGAAGAAGTTGATGCAAAGAAGAGTCCAGTGATTTGTGAAAATTGTGAAGCTGTAAAGAAGCAGAACAGCACATTGATGAATAACATGAATAGGCAGAAAGAATCTTATGATGTTCTGAACAAGGCCATGAATCAGTATAATCAATCAAGTGAAGAACAAGCAACAACCATGAAGACACTTCAGGGAGCTTTCATGATAAAGCAGAAAGTTGTGAATAATTACATTGAGAAGTGTGTTGTGCTTGAACAAAAACTTGAAACACAAAGAATTGAAACTGAAAGAGTTAATCGCTTGTTGAAAAGTTACTCATGTACTTCTTATGTCATTGACAGGATTTATCCAACTGTTGAAGGCATGAAGGCATTTGAGGATGATGAAGTAACTGAAGAACAAAAGGCTTCTGAAGAAAAGACTCCTGAAAAGAAGAAGGATACTAAAGTGAATAATTCTGGTAAGAAAAAAGGTTTCAGTTATAACAAGTGTCCACCTCCGTTTGAAAATGGATATTCTCCGAGAAATCCAAATTCAGAAAGAGTCGAAAAGGCAACAAATTTACAGTGGGAGTCGGAGTCTTCAGTTAACTTGCCAGATAATATTGATGTCACGTTTACGTCATCTGACACTGATCATGAGTCCGAGTTAATAAAGAAAGTGGTCGATCAGGTGTTGGATAAAGATGAAACTGAGGAGTCAAAGTCGGAGTCTATGACAAAGTCAAAGTCTGAGTCCAGCACTCCGAGTCAATCCGTCAAACAGGGCAAAAGGGTTTACAATAAAGAATTCCTGTTATCAAAATCTAATTTGGATGACGAAACGTTTAAAGTTGCATATACTTTGAATGATTCTGACAAATTATATTTTGATGAGGAATTTCCAATAATAGGTGTTAAACCAGAAATGATAAAAAAGGTTTTCAAACTAATAGAAATTAATATTTCTGAAATAAAAGATGTAAATCTTAATGATAAACCTAAAAAGTACACCTCAAGAATTCAACAAAGAGAAAACAAGAAAAAGGGTTACAGTTCTGGTTCTGGTTATCGAAAGAAACCAAACCATAACGGTAATTTCAAAAAGAAAGGTCTTGGATTTATTCCACCAGAAAATCATAAAAATGAAAAATATATTCGAGATTTTAAATCAAAAATGATATTTGTTTCAGGTACATCATCTGAAGAAGAGAAATAAAATTTATTCAGAAACCAGTCGAATAAAGAATTCCTTGCAAAGAAGCAAGAAGAGATGAAGTTTGCAGAACAGATGAAAGAAACGAGAACCTGTTTCAAATGCAACACTGTTGGTCATATTGCCAAGAATTGTTCCAAGGCAATAAAATCAAAACAGGGAGTTTCTCGTAAACTGAAAGATAAAGAAGTTGTGTTTGAATCACCAATTGATAGAACAAAATTTTTCAAAAATTCAACTTTTGAGATTGGTGAATGTTCAAACAGGTTTTACAAGAAAAGGGCAAACCTTGACAACCAGAAATGAGTTGTTAAGAAATCTGATGATAGTTCTAGCAATGATTCTGATTCGTCAAAATCAGAGGAGCTATCTTCTGGCGATGAATCTGATTCCACAAAGTCAGATGAGTCACAAGTTGAATCAAAAAGTGAAAAATCAGTACCAACTGTGGATGATGTGAATTTTCCACCACTTCGGGCTGAAAATTTTAAAAAGAAAGTTGGAAAAATTGAGATTTCAAATCAATTTTTCTCAGAAAAGAAAGAATTTGATATTGAAAAGGCCTTTAACTCCACAGTTCATAACATTTTTGGAAAAATGGTTGACAGGAAGGTCAAAGGAGTTAAGGAATTTTACGAGAAGAAAACAAAGAAGCAAGGTAAAGTATCATCCCTAGTTTGTGACTGGGATGGTACCTATTACAAACAGTAAAACCTGGACTTGTCGGAGCTCCCAAGTTGGTAATCGCGGAGCAGGAATCGGCAACATTCTTATATTGTTTGGTGAAAAATTGAAAATTGGTCACTAGTATGACTTGCCGGAACTCCCAGGTTGGTAAGTGAGGAGTAGGAATCGGCATCTTGAGAATTCAACCTACATGTGGTATTGGTTGGTAAGCCATGTGGTTGAAAAAGAGGTTGTGATCTTATAAATAGGTTAATCAAGGTCATTAGTTTGAACTTGATTAAACCATTCTTACAAGTGGTACTTAATTTTCAAGATTAATCAGGGATATTAAGTTGTACATGATTTATCTTTCTTACGTCTGTTTACAAGTGGTATTTTGAAGAAAACAATATGATGAACCCCTAACCTACTAATGGTAAAATTAATCAACAAAACTTATTTTCAGGAAAAACCATTTGATTAAAACAAACTTAAGTGTTTTGAAATCACAATGGGAAAATAGTTTGTTGTAAGGGGGAGTTCTGATTGTTTACGCCAAGTGGATGGCGAATTGAAGCGATTCGATATCGGTTGTCATTTTACTTGTACAGTTTGTTTTCAAATTTCTTTATATGTGTTTGCATTTTAGGGGGAGTAAAAATTTCAGAAAATCCAAAAACATTTGAAAATTTGAAAAAGTAAAAAACATGATAAAATTCTAAAATGAGTTTTTGTGTCAAAGAAGAGGAAATGATAGTACATCAGTAGACAATTACAGTATGCTAAAGAAATGTAATGATTAAATAGCGTTAAACGGTCTCACTGATGATATGCCGATAGGTTTTTACACATTTAGTAAGCTTTTTCGGGATATAAACTTAAATTCAAACTTGCTTATTTCGTGGGGAACACTACTTGGATATATAGGTAACCCCTAAAATTTCGTTTGAAAGGTCCCTCTTTCTGAGATACTAGGTCTTTATGCTCAGTGATATCTGGGGTATTATCCCGGGACTTCTGATTTTGCGGAAGCAATGGCCTAGTCCCCGGAGAATACTTTACTGCTTGCTTGAAATATAGCGCCGCCCTCAGCAAAAATGATGAAACAATAAAATTGATAATCATTGCTGTTGTAAAAAAGATCCTCTAAAGGGGACCCACCAAAAGTCGAGTCGTCATCTCTCTGCTGAACGGAAGTTCTGACCTGAGCTCTCACGGTTTCGCAATTAACCCTTTACAGATATCATCTGTGGTATACTCACCTGTAAGAGTGAATATTGGGATCTGGATACGGGAGTATATTCAAGAGTTGGGACACATGAATGAGTTTAAGTTCTTAATACACCTAATTCGTATCCTGAATCAGTTGAAATTTGTGTAAAAATTTAAGTGGATCAGTATATCGGCAATCTAAGTGAAATGTTTAAATCTTAATGTGTAACCAAGCTCAACGGTACCTGTGACTTGTCATAAACTGATATGATCCTCTTACACAAACTCACAAAAATATTGTCTGTAAATATTTCTTTACCGCATTGCATTTTCATTTCATTCAAAAATCCAAAAAGATTTTAGTGTGTTTTAGCATAAATTTTGAAAAATTCAAAAAGATTTTCGACAACTGATGTTGGAGAGCTGATTTTCAAAATTCCAAGTGCTAAACATGATGACAATTGGGTTGGGAGAATTGATTTTGAAATGAAATGTGTTATAAATAAATCTACCCAAAAATAAATTGTTGATGAGAAAACGATACCTGCAAGTGATTTATAAGTTTGTCAAATCGTTAAATTTGTGAAATTCATTATTAGGTAGAGTTTTTGTGCAGGATAGAGCCAGGAATCGATTCTGAACCTGTAGAAAGTGTGAGTCAGGTTACGATTCTGGAACTGCTGATGATGATGAACTTAAGGATTCAAGAGATCTGATCAAGAGAATTAGAAAGTTTGAGAGCCAGGCTCAGATCCTGGAGATTATCAACATTCGAGGAAGAGATGAGAAGAGAGAGATTGAGGATGCTTTACAGTGTCAGATACTTCAAAGAGTTTGAGAGGACTGATAAAGACTGAAGATGCGAAGACTCGACTCTGAAGACTCGTCAACATTCGAGGGGGAGTCTGTTGGTGCATGCGTCTGTCGACTTCGTCTTGTATCGAGTCTTGTGTTGTACTAGATAGATTAGGGCACGAAAAACAAGGAAGTGTGTATGTGGGTAATTTCGCTTGAGTTGGTTTCAAGCGGAATCTGATTCCACAAAGTCAGATGAGTCACAAGTTGAATCAAAAAGTGAAAAATCAGTACCGAATGTGGATGATGTGAATTTTCCACCACTTCGGGCTGAAAATTTTAAGAAGAAAATTGGTAAAGTTGAGATTTCAAATCAATTCTTCTCTGAAAAGAAAGAATTTGATATTAAAAAGGCCTTTAACTCCACAGTTCATAACATTTTTTGAAAAATGGTTGACAGGAAGGTCAAAGGAGTTAAGGAATTTTACGAGAAGAAAACAAAGAAGCAAGGTAAAGTATCATCCCTAGTTTTTGACTGGGATGGTACCTATTACGAACAGTAAAATCCTGGACTTGCCGGAGCTCCCAAGTTGGTAATCGCGGAGCAGGAATCGGCAACATTCTTATATTGTTTGTTGAAAAATTGAAAATTGGTCACTAGTATGACTTGCCGGAACTCCCAGGTTGGTAAGTGAGGAGTAGGTATCGGCATTTTGAGAATTCAACTTACATGTGATATTGGTTGGTAAGCCATGTGGTTGAAAAAGAGTTTGTGAAACAAGTGGTAAAATCAAGGTCATTAGGTTGAACTTGATTGAATCATTATTACAAGTGGTATTTTGAAAAACAATGTGATGAATCAAACCCCTATCCTACAAGTGATATAAAAGCTCAGTAGGAAGAGTTCATACAAATTCAGCTGCAATTTCTGATTTCTACACCTTCTTTTCAAAATTAAACATCTTTTCACGGTTAAAATTGGATAATTTTCTCACAATGTGTACGTAACTGTGTTTTAACAAAACCTTGAGAGTTTCAGAACTAAAATAAGCTTAAAACTTGATTAATTGGACAAAATTTGGACCGAATTGCTGACATCATGTTGATTTCGTTTGAGATGTTCTTGTTGATTTCGCTTGAGATTGCATTTTGAGACTGATTCCGTTTGAAAATACCTGTTAATTCCGCTTGGATTGGGTATTTCACTTGAATAGTTGGATGATTTCGTTTGAAGGCAGTAATTTCATTTGAGTATCTCGTTTGAAAGTGGCAATCCCGTTTCAAATTGTAATTTCGTTTGAACGCTCATACAGAATCAGCAATTCCGTTTGAAAAGTTGTTATTTCAAACGATATTAGGTATTTCGTTTGAGGGAGTATTCTGTGTGAAGTAGGATTTCGCTTGAGAGTGTAATATCGTTTGAACAGAACAGTTTTGTGAAATTTGAAAAAACCGTAACATGGAAGAGGAATTTTACAACGCATTCGCTACCCCGGTTACCCCAATTACTCTTGCACAGAACACAATGCTGGAAAATGAAACAGGGACTATGCAAAAACCACCTAAGCTCATGAACATCGAGGAGTATAAGGGTTGGGAAGGACGTTTTGAGAACTGGGTACAAGCAAATTATCTGGATGCTTGGGAATGTGTCGAGACGAAATACGTTAGACCGATGAATGATAACGAAGAGATTATTGCGATTAAAGATCCGAGTGCTGAAAATCATAAGAAATACAAAGATGAGAAAATGATGCTAAGTCTACTACAACAAGCTGTGAAAGAAGATATCTTGGTTTCATTGCAACACAATGGAACTTCTTATTCAATTTGAAAGCATTAAAATCGAAGTTTCATGGAAGCCAGGAGATGGTCAAGAACAAAAAGTCGCCTTTAAAGAAAGAATTTGATCTGTTTTGTGGGTTGAAAAATGAAAGCACAAAGCAAATCATTGAAAGATACTGCAATTTGTTAGCCAACATGAAGAGATTGAGCATCGACAAAGATAATGAAGAGTTAATTGAAAAGTTAGCTGATGCATTGCCATATGAGACTTGGGGTACATATCTCATGATGTTGAGTAACAAGAAAGGGTTTAATAGTCTGACATTGAGTAAGTTTATTGAAAAAATTGAGGCTCGGGAGATGGAACAGAGAAAGATTTCAAGAATGAAAGATTTCGACGGTGAACAAGACATTGGTCTCTATTACAAAGGTGGTGTCAGTGATAAATCCACCAACATGTCACCGAAGGTTGAGACAGCATTCAATGCAAAGAGTTCATCTGGAAGTTCTTCTAAAGGATCAAACAGCAACACAAGTTTTTCATCATATCCATCATTTGATCCGAACATTTCAACAACCAAGATTGGCAAGAAGTTACAATGCAACATTGTTTTGAATCTTGAGAATGATGAGGATTATTCAGCAGAAGTTGCTAAGAGTCACATGTCTTTGTTGGGAACAGTGTTAGAGTCTTATGGAAGTTTTGTGGCAAGACGGATCGGGAATCCTATTTTGACAAAAGAGGATTACGATCAAGTAGATGCTGAAGAGATGGAATTGATGGACATAAAGTGGTGTTTGGCAAGTGTGTTGAGACGAGCTGAGAAATTGAAGCAGATCACAGGAAGAGATGACTTACGTGAAGCTAATGTTTCTACTTTGGGTTTTGATAAATCTAAAGTCACTTGTTTTCGTTGCAGGGAAAAAGGACACTTCAAGAGGGAGTGCAAAAACCGCGAAGCAAGTGGAGTTCAAAATCCATTATATAAATCAATCAACAAAACTTATTTTCCAAAACATTTGTAAAATTTGAAAAAGTAAAAAACATGATAAAATTCGAAAATGAGTTTTTGTGTCAAAGAAGAGGAAATGATAATACATCAGTAGACAGTTACAGTATGCTAAAGAAATGTAATGATTAAATAGTGTTAAACAGTCTCACTGATGATATGGCGATAGGTTTTTACACATTTAGTAAGCTTTTTCGGGATATAAACTTAAATTCAAACTTGCTTATTTCGTGGGGAACACTACTTGGATATATAGGTAACCCCTAAAATTTCGTTTGAAAGGTCCCTCTTTCTGAGATACTAGGTCTTTATGCTCAGTGATATCTGGGGTATTATCCCGGGACTTCTGATTTTGCGGAAGCAATGGCCTAGTCCCCGGAGAATACTTTACTGCTTGCTTGAAATATAGCGCCGCCCTCAGCAAAAATGATGAAACAATAAAATTGATAATCATTGCTGTTGTAAAAAAAGATCCTCTAAAGGGGACCCACCAAAAGTCGAGTCGTCATCTCTCTGCTGAACGGAAGTTCTGACCTGAGCTCTCACGGTTTCGCAATTATCCCCTTACAGATATCATCTGTGGTATACTCACCTGTAAGATTGAATATTGGGATCTGGATACGGGAGTATATTCAAGAGTTGGGACACATGAATGAGTTTAAGTTCTTAATACACCTAATTCGTATCCTGAATCAGTTGAAATTTGTGTGAAAATTTAAGTGGATCAGTATATTGGCAATCTAAGTGAATTGGTTAATTCTTAATGTGTAACTAAGCTCAACGTTACTTGTGACTTGTCAAAATCTGATATGATCCTCTTACACAAACTCACAAAAATATTGTCTGTAAATATTTCTTTATTGCATTTCTCCATTTCATTTCTGTAATAAAAAAAAATCCAAAAAGATTTTTCGGTGTGTTTTAGCATAAATTTTGAAAAATAAAAAAAATAGATTTTCGACAACTGTTGTTGGAGAGCTGATTTTCAAAATTCCAAGTGCTAGACATGATGACAAATGGTTTGGGAGACTGTGTTTTGAAAAGAAAAATGATATTATCCACAAGTGGTCATCAGAAACATTTTAAATGTTAAATCATTTTGAGTACTGATTTTACAAGTGGTTAGAAGAGTATAAATTTGTGAAATTTATTGTTGGGTAGAGATTTGTGCAGGAAATGGTAGAGCCAGGAATTGACCTTGATTCTATGGAATCCAGAATGCAATCCCAGCTTATCGAAAGGGGGAGTCTGAAGATTGTAGAGCCAAGTTCCGATCCTAGAGTTCACGCAAACTGCTGATGCTGATAAACTTAAGGAATCAAGAGATCTGAAAGTTTATTTGTTCGAGGAGAGTCTGTTGGTGATGAAAAGAGAAGAGAGGAGATTTTAGGATGCTTACAGTGTCAAGATACTTCAAAGAGTTCAAGAGGACTGATAAAGACTGAAGATGCGAAGACTCGACACTGAAGACTCGTCAACATTCGAGGGGGAGTCTGTTGGTGCATGCGTCTGTCGACTTCGTCTTGTATCGAGTCTTGTGTTGTACTAGATAGATAAGGGCATGAAAAACAAGGAAGTGTGTATGTGGGTAATTTCGCTTGAGTTGGTTTCAAGCGGAATCTGATTCCGTTTGGGGATGCTTCAAACGAAATTAACACACCTATATATACCTTGAGTGCCATTTCATTTGTAACTTTTCCGGTCTGTGCAACGAAGTGCTGCCGAAGTGTCCAGAGACTTGTTTTTTATCTAAAATCAATATACGGACAGTTTAAAGTGATAATTCAGCTGATTTGAACTCGATACGTCTGTTTCCGCCTATCGTATTGAGATAAACTCTTCTGATTGACTCGTTCGGGTCTGAAAACGATCCTACAATTCCTATGGTACCACTACTTACTACCGAGCGGCGTGGCCAATGTTAATGAACGTACTTTTGTCCCTTAAAACAAACCAAATGTAAGCAAGTTATGTGAAAACAATGTACTAAGTATGCAAAAATGAACATACATAGCATGAATATGATGTAAATCAATGTGTACATATGCTGAAATGAACATATCAAACAAATGTGTTTATGAAATCAATGTACTAGCATGTTAATAAAATATACATAGCAAAAACATGGATGAAATCATGTACTATACATGTACTATATGAACATAGCAAGCATATGATATAAAAACATGAAAAGCACGAAAGTAACAAGTAGGCACATGTGTTTCACCCCAAAATGTTTGAAAACAGTAAAAGAGGGGTCTATGTACTCACTTGATAATGCTTAGAAGTCTTGAAATAACAACCAAACAAAGCTTAGAAGGATCACGGAATCAATCGGCACCTAATATAGGTAACTATGTTAATAAACCAGACCTAAATCGGAAGACCGGCTAAAATGAGGTTTCGTAAACCAAATGAGTATAGGAACTCATGTAATATTGTTTAACAAAACCTACATTCTAAATCGGAACCAATCCTAAGTGCTTATGACCCATTACGACTCGTTAAGGTAGTCTACACTACTTTAACGCGTCGTTCGCGTAAAACGCGTTCGGACCGCCTAACTAGTCCTATGACAAGTATTATATGCCTTAACATGTCTAATAATGTTGCCTGATCAGTTTAGATGTCAAAATTTAAGTTACATATGCTTAAAATGAATTTATGCGTAAAAGGGGCATTTTGGTCATTTTCCTAAGGCATATAAACTACCTATCATACAACTAACTCAACGTAGTGACCATAAGGTATAACCTCGGAAGGTAATTCCCTATACAACTATGGTCACAAAATGTGTTTGGTCGGATCCTAGTGATCGACCAAACGGGTCGGGTTCGAAAACCTAAACGGTTGTTTAGACCGCTTATCTTACGACCCTATATAAGCACTAAACTAAAAGTGACGAGTTAAACATGTTAAAACATGTTTAACTAAGTTAGAAAACAAGTTTGATATCAAAACAAAGGGTTTTGATACCCAAGAATAGTTTGGTTGCAAAATACACATAAATACGCATTTTGACCGAAACTATGACTCGTCACTATGCCTAAATAACATGGTAATCAGTAGGTATAGTCACAAAGTGTGACAACTGTCAAAAATCCAGGTATCCGTACAATTAATTAACCATGATTAGTGCCTAATGACTGTGCTGAATTACAATTAACTGCTTTCTGATTACTGCCATATACATACATATGCATCATACATTGTTTAATGTCATACCAACCGAACAACCGGACACTACCCAAAACACCAAATTTACACTAGAAGCACTGTTTTAACATTACCAAGCTAGTTATGGTCCCCGAACATCATAACACCCCATAAAAAATATCTAATAACTAAAACATGTAACTAATACTTGGATTTAAACTAGTAAATAACCAACTTGGTTAAAACCTATCCTACTACCCCCCCCCCCACCCCATCTCTACGGCCCCATACAAGGGACCCACCTTGTTGATTTTGTTGCAATATTAAAATGGATATGTAAACACTTTACTAAACATAGAAACCAAGGGTTAATCTTGAAGTTGGATTATAAGAAGGACCCTTGAGATCTTGAGCCCATTTTCATCACACACTTGAAAACACACAACTTCTCCTCCCTCTCCTTGAGCTCTCAGCCAAGAACCATCACCCACACAACCATCTTCATTCATCCATCCTCATATATTCTACATACTCACAAGGGTGCTAGAGATCATACAAAGAAGCTAGGAACTTGTGGAAGATCAAGGACCTCTCTTGTTTGCTTTTATCCATTTGTTTTCTACACTTGATCATCCCTAGCCTTGTGCTAGTGGTAAGAGTGTTGATCTTGCTATATTACTTCTATTTTACGTGGTTAAAGAAGAATCATAATAAAAACTTGAAGAACACTAAAGATCACAAGAAGTAAACTTGAACATAAGCATGTTTAATGAAGTAATCTTGATGAATATGAGTTGTTATGCTTGTTGATCATTGATTGTTTGTAGAAATGATGTTGATCATCATAAGATCTTGCTAGATCATGATTAAAAACATAATCTAGCAAGATGTGAAAGTAGAAATATTGTAGGATGATAGATCATCCACACATGAAGTATGAACTTGAATGAATAAATGGATTTCTTGAAAAATAATTATCAAAGTAAGTGATAACACTTGTAGATCTAAAGATTTATGAATGGTCTTTCAAAGAAACCAAGTTAAAAATATAAGTTTTATTAAATCTTGGTTCCTACAAAAACAAACTCTATTTTTAGTGGTTAAACAAGTGTAGAAACACTTGTGAAACAAGGAAATTTCATAAAGAAACATTTTTAGAAAATGTGACAAGAAGTTGTAAACATCTAACTTCTTTAAAAATGAAGTTTTTAAAGAACTAATCATATTTTAAAGGATAACAAGGCTTACTAATAACACTAGTAAGATCCTACAAATTTTTACAAATATTCAAGTTCATGAGATGGTTGATTATCACTTATTTTTGGCGAATCGGTAAGTGTAAGTTGTTTATTGTTGATTGTGATTTGATTGTGATGATTTTTACAAAAGAAAATGATATGCTTGAAAGCATGGAAACCTTCATTTTTAGGGGAAACTATGGCAAAATTTTCTAAAAATTCAAACACTTAGAAAAATATTTATTAACCTACACTTACAAGTGTATTTTAAACCATGAGTTTCCTACAAAAACTTTGCCATAATTTTTGTTACAAAAATATAATTATTGGAGGTTGATTTTCATATATAAAAGTGACTAAATATGTATTTAGGAAATATATATTTAGAAGACACCATGTGTGTGATTATTTGTATATTTTGTGTATTAGTTATATTATTTTAGGACTTGAAATAATATAACACATCAAAATACCAAGAATTACAATCCAAAATATTACCAAATTTCCAAAGAATGAATATACACATTTACACAACAAAATTGGTGGAAACCGAACTATGGAATAAGACTTACAAAAATATTACGGAATTTATTCACAAAGTACACTTTGGTAAATAATATTTTGGACACCAAGGGAACAAAAATATGATTTTTACAATTACTATAAAAATATATCATATTTTTGACAAGGAGAAATATATTATTTTTGACAAGTATGGAATATATATTTTTCTTGGAATTTTTAGAAGATATATTATTTTTAAGGAATATATATTTTCTTACAAACACGAAATACAATATTTTGAGGTGAAAAATATAATTCCTCAAATAAATATGAAGAATATCATTTTTGGAGAAAAAATGAGTTTATATATATTTTCTATGTTGGACATGAAAATATATTATTTTTGAAACTTATGAAGGAAATACAAATATTTTGCCAAAAGAAAAATTATAAATAAATTTTCTTAGTAATATTTATTGAAATATATATTTTGGAAATATATATTGGTGAACTTTTAATAGGCAAATTGGATTTAAATAATCCCAACTTGCTCAATTTGGCCGATAATAATCCCAACTCAGTTATTGGCCGATAATAATCCGAACTGTTCCACTTTTGGCCGATAATAGTCCGCCGTTAAAAATAGCTTAACGGAGTTAAGTTTTTTTCCGAATTACAAACCGATGTTTTATGGATTTTGATCAGAACGAAGATACGAGTTGATTGATATAAAATTTACCTCGAAATACTGCCCCAAACGACGAAAACGGTGCTTCAATTCGGGTGTTTAAACTTCCAATTAACAAAAATCAAGTTGTTTGAAGCACCATTTCGAGGTAAGTTTTACATAAATCGAATTGTATCCTCGTTCTGATCAAAATCCATAAAACATCAGTTTGTAATTCGGAAAAAAGCTTAACTCCGTTAAGCTATTTTTAACGGCGAACTATTATCGGCCAAAAGTGGACTAGTTCGGATTATTATCGGCCAATAACTGAGTTGGGATTATTATCGGCCAAATTGAACAAGTTGGGATTATTTAAATCCAATTTGCCCTTTTAATAAAGATAATATTCCAGAAAAATTAATACGAAATTAAGTATAAAGAATACTTAATGAATACAATAAAAATATGTATTCTCGTACGTATGAATACACACCGGAATACGACCCTAATACATGGCAAAATATGCAAGTATAAGAATACAAATACAAATACCCCAATCCTTGGGAAGGATATACAAGTATGAATACTTGGGAAGTATTAAGTTAAAATAATTGTCTTAACAATTATTCCAAAATTTAATAAATATAATTTAAGTTAAAATATTAATTATTTTAACAAATAATTATATAACTTGGAATAATATCGAAGACACAAGAGAATCGTAACTCAAAGACAATAATACTAAGTCAAGGCACGACCCGTTCATCTTATAGATCATAGTACGTTGTAGGTAGTCGTGTTTTACCCGAATGAGCTTGAGTTACGATGACTGAAGACGCAAGACTGTGAGTTTCGTGACCCCCTTTTCTTTTAACTGTTTTCGGTTTTACAACTTCGGGGGTGAAGTACATGTTACAACTGTTTACAAACGTTATTATTTGGTATGGTTAGCTAAGGAAGGGTACTGCTAGATCATGTGAGTGGTGGGTATGACGCTTAAGACCATCAATCCTCGTTGTAGGACCGAGGGACATGCGTGATAGATCTATTTGGGTGTAGCGAGCCCCGCCCATGTTGGACCAGGGTTTGGCCCGTGGGTTGACTATGTCTTACAGCCGGAAGCCCGGTGCAAAGTCTGCTAGGTTTGAGTCTTCCTGCATCACGTCACACATATTAATGGCCTTGCAAACCATTAATGATCTATTTTTCCTTGTTGCTTTCATACCAGGATTTACAAACGTCCATACATACTTACAATGATTTCAAAGGTTTATTCATACACACAAACTAACACACGAACTCGCTCAACTTTTGTTGATGTTTTCAAAATACAAGTATTGCAGGGAATTAGTTGTGGATCTGGCGGCGTTCGGAAGTTCCAAGTGTGGTTTAAGAATAAAAGATGTCATCCATGGTCTTCGGGTTTAGTCAGGGTGTCTTATTCCTGGACGAGACGCGTCTTCCAAATCCTGGTTTTATTTAATGTCATCTGTCGAGTCTTTATGAACTCTTAAACAAGTTGCATGGTTGTACTCGAATTTGAATTTCTATGTTTTAAGACAATGTTGTCATGTTTTTAAACTAAATTAATAGATAACAAATCTATGGTTTTTATCATATAGCTGTTGTTATGATTGAATGCAATGATATTAAGAAAGTCACACCATAATCACGCTTCCGCAAAAGTCAGGGTGTGACACAAAGGACTATGACCATCGTGATTACGCTCACGTTGCGAAGTTCAAACACTGTTTGACTTTCGTGCTTGAAAACACATAAAAGCATGAAAGAAACTTACAAAAGGTCCAAGCAATGAAGATATTGATCTAAAATACTCAGGTATGAAGCATAAGGCTTCAACTTAGAGTATAAATCAGATCAAGTGTGAGGATTACAAATGAAACAAGGTGGGTATATATAGGATTTGGACAACCGTTAGGATCGTTTCTTGGGTTTTGAGCTTCAATCTTGTCCATCCATGTGGTGCACATGGTTTTGAAAACAATGGGAAACCAAAAACCAGCTCATGGTATTGCAAAAATTGCATAAATAACCCTGAAAATCAAGCTGATTGCTGAAACTGGGCTGCTGAGTTTGGTACTCTGTCATGTGGCGCACCAGGATAACCTGGTTCTGGCGCGTGGCGCGGGGGAAGTCAGACAGGAAGTTTCAAACTTTGGCAGAACAGGTCCCTGCATGCAATAAACTTGATTTTTGACACGTTTAAGCCCCGTTAACCCCATTTCAAGGCTCTAAAATGAGGTTAAAGTATAGGGAACTAAAAATATGCTTGAAAACATCTCGGATGTCAGTTCGTTTGGTCGTACGGTCACGTTATTCGGTTAATTACGACGAAACACGAACAGACGCGAAAAACGATCTAAATTACAAGAAGAATGGAATTTTAGCATGCCAATTACTAAAATAAAATATTTTAATGATTACAAAAATTTTTGGATGTCCGGATATGTTCAGAACGTAAGATATGCGCGTAAATGCAAACTTATGCACTTTTTGACGCTTTTAGTCCCTGTTTGATCAAAAAGTTTATTTTAGCATACCGAACCCCTCAAAGCCTATTTCTAAGCTATGTAAAGGATATTTAGGGTATGTTTAGCTTATGATAAAGTTCTGGAATGCTCGTTACTATACGAATCAGCATACTTTCGTAGTTTGTCGAAAATAGTCCCTGTAAGCGAATAAACTTGATTTTGCCATACCAAACCCTTTAAAACTTATTTCTAAGTTATGTAAAGGTTATTTAAGGTATGTTAAGCATATGTTGATGTTCCGGAGTGTTTTTCGCATTAAACTGATTACGTTTACGCATCGGTTTGCGTATAACTCTCCAGAAAGCGATATAGAGTTTGAAATCGAACAAAAATCAAAACGTGCAAAATGTCAAACATAAATAAAAAAATATTAGGATAAAATAATATTGTTTTATTGATAATTGAACAATTCAGAGTTTGTACAATGATTACAAGCACAGATGTCACAGTCTCTCCTACTTGTGGAAATTTCGTCCCGAAATTTATTTAGAGGAAACTTGTGAGAATAGATGTGGATATTTTGCTTTCATCTGATCTTCACGTTCCCAGGTAAATTTTGGTCCACGTTTAGATTCCTAGCGAACTTTGACAAGTGGAATGCCCTTGCGTTTGAGCCATTTGACTTCACGTTCCATGATTTCCACCGGTTTCTCAATGAAATGCATTGTGTCATCAACACGAATCTCATCAAGTGGTATATGGAGGTTCTCATCAGCTAGACACTTTTTGAGATTGGACACGTGGAAGGTTGGATGAACATTTCCAAGTTCAGGAGGTAATTCAAGTCTGTAGGCTACCTTTCCGATTCTTTCGACAATCTTGAATGGTCCAACATATCTAGGTGCAAGTTTTCCTGTCTTTCCAAATCTGTTCACACCTTTCCAAGGTGAAACCTTGAGTAGAACGCAATCACCGACTTGAAATTCCAAGGGCTTGCTTCGTCGATCCGTGTAACTCTTTTGACGGCTTCTAGTTGTCTAAAGGTTATCGCGAACTTTCTTAACCTTATCTGTTGTCTCTAGAATGAGGTCAGGTCCAATAAGCTGAGCCTCACCGATCTCATTCCAGCAGACTGGGGAACGACATTTTTGACCATATAAAGCCTCGAAAGGAGCCATGTTGATGCTGGAGTGATAACTATTATTGTAGGAGAATTCAATCAACGGTGGATACGAATCCCAACTACCACCAAATCGATCACACAAGCTCTAAGCATATCCTCCAATGTCTGGATTATTCTTTCAGATTGACCATCCGTTTGCGGATGATAAGCTGTGCTCAAATTAAGTTGGGTTCCCATAGCAGATTGCATGGTTCTCCAAAAGCGAGACGAAAATTGAGCATCTCTGTCAGAAATAATGTTTAAAGGAACGCCATGACGGGAGACAATCTCATCCACATAGATTTTTGCAAGCTTGTCGGCGGATAGATCCTCACGGATTGGTAAGAAATGTGCTGACTTGGTAAGACGATCAACAACTACCCAAAATGGCACCATGACCTCTCTTAGTGCGCGGAAGTTTGGTAATAAGATCCATAGCAATGTTTTCCCATTTCCAAACTGATATCTCTGGTTGCTCCAATAATCCAGAGGGATGTTGATGTTCAGCCTTAACCTTAAGACAAGTAAGGCATTTGGACACGTATAAGGCAATGTCTTTCTTCATACCAGGCCACCAATACTGAGTACGAAGATCCTTATACATTTTATCTGCGCCAGGATGAATTGAATAACGAGACTTATGAGCTTCATCCATAAGCAAAGTGCGGAGATTATCTTGACTTGGGACCCACAAACGGTCCATGAAGTAATACAATCCATTGTATTTCAGCTCGAGATCAGGCTTAATATGATATGGTAATTCCATACCCATCAAGTTTTGTGAAACACAAGTATGTTGAGCCTGAGAAATGCGGGTTTGAATATCAGATCGAACTTGAACACAGTGAAGCTTGACATGCTCTTTACGACTCAATGCATCAGCTACAACATTCGCCTTACTAGGATGGTAGTGAATTTCGCAGTCGTGGTCGTTTAGAAGTTCAACCCAACGTCGTTGCCTCATGTTAAGTTCTTTCTGATTGAAGATATGTTGAAGACTTTTGTGGTCAGTGAAAACCACACATTTAGTACCATACAAATATTGTCTCCAGATTTTGAGAGCGAATACAACTGCACCTAACTCAAGATCATGAGTCGTGTAGTTCTTCTCGTGAACCTTCAACTGTCTTGATGCATAAGCTATGACTTTGTTCCTTTGCATGAGAACACAGGCAAGACCTAATTTGGATGCATCACAATACAAGACAAAATCATCATTGCCCTCAGGTAAAGATATAATAGGCGTATCACAAAGTTTCAGTTTCAAGGTCTGAAAAGCTTCTTCCTGTTTAGATCTCCAATGAAAGGGTTTATTCTTCTGAGTTAGAGCAGTTAGAGGAACTACAATCTTGGAGAAGTTTTCAATGAAGCGACGGTAATAACCCGCGAGACCAAGAAAGGAACGAACTTCAGTGGGAGTAGTAGGTGTATCCCAATCCTTAATCGCGCTGATTTTGGCGAGATCTACATGAATACCTTGTTCGTTGACGATATGTCCCAAAAATTGAACTTCCTTAAGCCAAAATTCACACTTGGAGAATTTGGCAAAAAGTTGTTCTTTCTTTAGGAGTTCCAGAGTAAGACGAAGATGTTGCTCATGATCAGCTTGCGTCTTAGAATAAATCAAGATGTCATCGATGAAAATGATGACGAACTTGTCCAAATAAGGCTTACAAACCCTATTCATTAAGTCCATGAAAACAGCAGGAGCATTAGTCAAACCGAATGGCATAACTGTGAACTCATAATGCCCATATCTTGTGCGGAACGCAGTCTTGGGAATATCTTCTTCAACCACACGAAGTTGATGATACCCAGGACATAGATCAATCTTTGAAAAACAAGTAGCACCCTGTAACTGATCAAAGAGATCATCAATGCGAGGTAGGGGATATCGATTCTTGATGGTAAGCTTGTTAAGCTCACGATAATCGATGCACATTCTGAAAGATCCATCCTTCTTCTTGATAAAAAGAACGGGAGCACCCCAAGGTGAAAAGCTAGGACGAATAAAACCTTTGTCAAAAAGCTCTTGAAGCTGCTTAGATAATTCTTGCATCTCAGACGGTGCAAGACAATACGGATATCTAGCGATAGGATTTGCACCAGGTACAAGATCAATACGAAACTCGACTTGGCGAGGTAATTCTTCAGGAAACACTTCAGGATACTCCCGAACAACAGGGATATCTTGAATAGACTTACCTTTGCCTTTCTCCTCTACGACATGTGCCAAGAAAGCAACATAGTTCTTGCGCAAGTACTTTCGAGCTTGAGTACATGACATGAGTTTGAGATTGCTAACAGGTTTCTCACCACGAACCTCTAAAATCTCTCCAGAAGAAAGCGGAATACGAACAATCTTTTCAAAACAAACTACCTCTGCGCGATACTTGGCTAACCAATCCATTCCCACTATAATGTCGAAACTTCCAAGTTGCATTGGTGTGAGGTCGATAGGAAAAAGACGGTCATTAAGGTTCGACTGGCAATTTCGAAGAACATAATCAAGAACAATGGGTTCACCACTAGCAACTTCTACTGTCAAGGGCTTTCCTAGTTTCGTTCTAGACATGCGAAGCAAAGGTTCAAAAGATAAAGACACAAAACTCTTATCGGCACCTAAATAAAAAAGAACAGATGCAGGCTGATTGTTAACAAAGAACGTACTATTCACCACCTCGTTGTCTGCACGCGCCTCATTTGCGTTCATGTGAAAGACTCGACCACGAGCCTGCGCCTGATTTACATTGGCCAACCTCGGACACTGATTGCGATAGTGGGTCAGATCCCTACAATTATAGCATGATTGGCTTGTGCAGTAACAACGAAGTTCTGGGAAGCCTTGCGCTTCCTTGACCTTTTCGAAGAACCAGATTTCTTACCCTTCTTGTTCTCACCCTTATCAGACGATTGTTTCTTATCCTTGTCACCTTTCCTGTGAAGCTTACCCTTTCTGATTTACGACTCAGTCAAAGTCGCAGCTAACTCGATTGCTTGACGAACTGTGGTAGGGTTGCTACCAGTGACGATGTCTTGCACGGGGTCAGGTAAACCATCGACATACCTCTCGATAGCTTTCTCGAGTGGGGTAACCATTGTAGGATATAACAAACTCAGTTCCTCGTACCTGTCGGTATAAGCCCGATGCTCACCACTATCCTGTTTCAAATCATCAAACTCCCTTTCTAACGCCCTCTGTTCGTGACGGGGACAGAATTCCCTCATCATAAGAGCCCTAAGCTCTTCCCATGTTTAACCCAAAGCGACATTAGCACCATGATCCCTCATGACTCCATTCCACCAAGTAAGAGCCCACTTTTGAAAAACACTAGAAGCGAACTCGACTTTGCGATTATCAGGATATTGAACATGACGAAAAGTACTCTCAATGCTTTTAAACCACTGTAGGAGCCCAGTTGCTCCCTCAGAACCATTGAACTTGAGTGGTTTAGCTGAATTGAAACTTTTAAAGTTACATGGAGCATTATGGTTATTGTTGGCTTGGTTAACTTGAGCAATGATGTTTGGGAGTGCAGCAACCATTTGCTGCGCAATGATTACTGCCATTTCGGCATTAGGTAATTGATTGTCGGGTCGAGGAGGCATTCTAAAAGAGGAAACATGATAGAAAAAGAGTGAGATGATTAGATGAAAAGAAATGAGATGATACAAAAGTCGACAAAAGCAAAGATGGTGGTCATTCGTTCGTGCCACAAAGCAAACAAACGACACACAGTGACTAATCAAAGTAAATGGGTCAAAATAATGTATCGCGAAGACATGCTTTAGCCTATAAGTGGACACTCACCCTAAGAGTTCTCAGGTAAGAGTGACTGGTCCGATTATGTGGATTTGTACGAACACTCTAGCCTAGACAGAAAACCCGAGATGCAGGTGATGCGTAATCGAGTGTTATATATATTAGGTGTATTTTTTAAGCCCCTTTAACACTTTTTAGTCAAGTTTTAAATTTATAAAACACGATATTTACTAAAACTAGACACACATATGGGCAAGTGCACCCATCGTGAGCGTAGTATAGTGTTGGTAAGATACCGAGGTCGTCCAAGGACACAAGAGCTTTTAGTACCGGTTTATCCTCAACGTCTAATCAAAATAAAAAGTTTAGAAAAAATGTTTTAAACTAAGAAAAATAAAAACTAACTAAAATGCTGAAAATAAAAATAAAAAAGAAAAACAGATAGACAAGATGAATCACTTGGTTCCGACTCGTATCTAGTGTAACCTTTGATTATTTCCGCACTTTTGCACTATTTTAAGAGATTATCTTAGTTATTGTAGTAGGCCCCTCTTTTGAAGGTGACGTTACCCTCACCCCAGTAGTTTGAGTCAGTAAGGATACAATCCTAAAAGGGTGGATTATTGGAAGATAATTAATTAAGTTATTAATGCAAATTATGGTAGGCCCCTCTTTTGGAGGTGACGTTACCCTCGACTAAGTAGTCTGAGTCACCAGGGATACAGTCCTAAATAGTCGGGTTATAGTATTAATAGTAGTTAACTTATGAGGGGATCAAAGAGTTTGGACCCCCGCCATCCAATACCGTTAAGTATTGAAGGAGGTCCTACTAAATTTGACCCAGGTCCATTGCAGGACCTCTAAACGCTGAACAATGGCAAGACCTTTACCAAACCGTTCCCTTAACCCCCGACCAGGTAGCCAACATACCTCCATATAGACCGTGGAGATATGAATGGTGAAAATCTTTTATTTTATATAGACAGTAAAATAATTTCAAGACACCACGGACAAACGATAAAGAAAGATCACCTTCAACATAAGCAACTAGTTATTAAAGTCATTAATACGAAACCAAATAAAAAGTGCGAAAAGATTAGAAATAAAAAGTATTACACTAGACACTTTGTCTTCACCAAGTGATGTAAGAGACTTAGGCAAACATGGCCTTGATTGTCAAGAACTCTTACGATCAATCTTGGATCCTGAGACGACTCACACACTCTACGATGGACAATGGATGATGGTGGTGGATGATGGTGTTTTGGTGGTGGTGGGTGGTGGGTGAAGTGTGAGAGAGGTGGTGTGCCAAGGGATGGTTTGAGCTTGAGCCAAGCACTCCTATTTATAGGCTGAACAGAAGCTCGGGCACGGCCCCGTGTCCAATGGGCACGGCCCCGTGTCCACATCCTTCTCTTTCTTCATTTAATGCAGCTTTGTCTTATTAGTTGACCACGCCCCCGTGTCCGCTGAGCACGACCCCGTGTGCAGAAGAATCTTTGTACTATGAAGATTTGCCTGGATTGTGCGAATCTTATAGTTGACCACGGCCCCGTGTCCGCTGAGCACGGCCCCGTGGTGGGCAATAGAAGCTTCTACCACTTTGTCTTTTCTGCTGACACTTGGGCACGCCCCCGTGCTGGCTGAGCACGGGGCGTGTTCAGTCTTCTGATGTCTTGTTTTGCTTGGGAAGATGCTGTCGTGGAGTCGGGCATGTCACGTCTTGTTCCTTTTCTTGTATTTATGTTAGATTTTGATGTCTTTTTGCTTCTTTTGTTAATTTGAGCTCATTTAATTCTGAAAATACAAAAGGAAGAAAAAAGCACACTTTTTCCAACATTAGTACTAAAAAAGGGTTAGTTTTATGCCACAATTGATGAAATTTATATGTTGCATTTTGAACACATCAACAGGCATCCACCCTTCCAGATTGCACGTGTTCACACTATTTAGACCCAAACTTTGATGAGATTTGAAAACTTAGAGGGTTCAAAACCTTATAATAAATCATCTACGAATAGATGATTGATTTTCAAAAATCATTTTGGAAAATTGTATTCTTGTTATGGTAATCACCTAAAGATAGGTGACGGTAGTGTTTTAAGATCTAAACACAAGATAACTTGTGTTGGGGTCCTAGAAAAGTTATAGTCTAGGTCAAAGCATTACTAATAACCTAATTCTCTATAACCATTGGCTCTGATACCAAATCTTCTGTTACACCCCGACCGCGTAAAACAACAAACCGCGGCGGAAACGTCGGGGAGTCGAACAACAGAATTATTGTTTCACAACCATGGTATTTAAAGTTTTGTTTTATTCAAAGGGGGTTACATTGTCTTAAAACAAAGGAAACAAAGAATACATAACATAGTTAAACTAGTCTTGCTTCATTTTATGTCACTAAGGTCCAAGTCCGCCTAAGTGTAGCCTGACCAATCCTATGCATCAGCTCCTGAAAAAACATGTGAAAATAGGTACGTCAGCATAAAAATGCCTGTGAGATACATATGTTTATTGATTTAGGATTCATGACTTGTAAGTTTAAAGAATTGTTTAACAAACATTAGTCATGAATCTTGTAAAGTATTTTCCTTTGTAAATCATATAAAAATCGATAAGAAATTAGATGATATAAAAGAAAGATGTGTGGTTAAATAAATAACCAAGTAAAATGAATCTGTAAAAGATATGTTGTTTGTAAAATAATATTTTGTGAAGTTGTGTTCTTTACGTAAAATGTAATATGTCTAAATTGAAACGGTTTAAATAAAGCTACGATATGTAATATCATAAAAGCACTTATATATAGGAAGTACCAGCGACGTATCCACCATGCTTTTATCATATTACACATGCCTCGTTATTTAAATCACTTACCCAAACAAACCACAAAAATATCTTATTTAAACAAATGTAAAAAATGTTCATGGATAATCAAATGTTATGTATGGCAAATAAAAGTGTCTACACAAACCATATGAAAAATGTACAAAACAATGTATTTGAATAAATCATAGTTTAAATCAAAAGTTATGTTTCGTAAAATCAATGCTTTATTGATACAAACATCTATGCGGTAATGTTCAAACGCATACATTCAAGCCTTGCGACTGTGGAGACAAACCCTTAAACAAATTAAAGGTTTATCAAAATTTATGAATATCGGATTCAGTCATTTCCTACTTCCAAACAAACCTATGAAGTCGGGAATGGGAGTTGTCAATTCCTATGGTACCACTACTTACTACCGAGCGGCGTGGCCAATGTTAATGAATGTACTTTTGTCCCGTTAAACAAACCAACTGTCATACCAAATGTAAGCACGTTATGTGAAAACAATGTTCTAAGTATGCAAAAATGAACATACATAGCCTGAATATGATGTAAATCAATGTGTACATATGCTGAAATGAACATATGAAACAAATGTGTTTATGAAATCAATGTACTAGCATGTTAATAAAATATACACATCAAAAACATGGATGAAATCATGTACTATACATGTACTATATGAATATAGCAAGCATATGATATAAAAACATGAAAAGCACGAAAGTAACAAGTAGGCACATGTGTTTCACCCCAAAATGTTTGAAAACAGTAAAAGAGGGGTCTATGTACTCACTTGATAATGCTTAGAAGTCTTGAAATAACAACCAAACAAAGCTTAGAAGGATCACGGAATCAATCGGCACCTAATATAGGTAACTATGTTAATAAACCAGACCTAAATCAGAAGACCGGCTAAAATGAGGTTTCGTAAACCAAATGAGTATAGGAACTCATGTAATATTGTTTAACAAAGCCTACATTCTAAATCGGAACCAATCCTAAGTGCTTATGACCCATTACGACTCGATAAGGTAGTCTACACTACTTTAACGCGTCGTTCGCGTAAAACGCGTTCGGACCGCCTAACTAGTCCTATGACAAGTATTATATGCCTTAACATGTCTAATAATGTTGCCTAATCAGTTAAGATGTCAAAATTTAAGTTACATATGCTTAAAATGAATTTATGCGTAAAAAGGGCATTTTGGTCATTTTCCTAAGGCATATAAACTACCTATCATACAACTAACCAAACGTACTGACCATAAGGTATAACCTCAGAAGGTTATTCCCTATACAACTATGTTTACAAAATGTGTTTGGTCGGATCCTAGTGATTGACCAAACGGGTCGGGTTCGAAAGCCTAAGCGGTTGTTTAGACCGCTTATCTTACGACCCTATATAAGCACTAAACTAAAAGTGACGAGTTAAACATGTTAAAACATGTTTAACTAAGTTAGAAAACAAGTTTGATATCAAAACAAAGGGTTTTGATACCCAAAAATAGTTTGGTTGCAAAATACGCATAAATACGCATTTTGACCGAAACTATGACTCGTCACTATGCCTAAATAACGTGGTAATCAGTAGGTATAGTCACAATGGACTATGACCATCATGATTACGCTCATGTTGCGAAGTTCAAACGAACTTCGTGTTGACCATTGACTGGTCAAAGCAGAAAGTCAAACACTATTTGACTTTCGTGCTTGAAAACGCATAAAAGCATGAAAGAAACTTACAAAAGGTCCAAGCAATGAAGATATTGATCTAAAATACTTAGGTATGAAGTATAAGGCTTCAATTTAGAGTATAAATCAGATCAAGTGTGAGGATTGCAAATGAATCAAGGTGGGTATATATAGGATTTGGACAACCATTAGGATCGTTTCTTGGGTTTTGAGCTTCAATCTTGGCCATCCATGTGTTGCACATGGTTTTGAAAACAATGGGAAACCAAAAACCAGCTCATGGTATTGCAAAAATTGCATAAATAACCCTGAAAATCAAGCTGATTGCTGAAAATGGGCTGCTGAGTTTGGTACTCTGTCGCATGGCGCGCTAGGATAACCTGGTTCTGGCGCGTGGCGCGAGGGAAGTCAGACAGGAAGTTTCAAACTTTGGCAGAACAGGTCCCTGCATGCAATAAACTTGATTTTTGACTCGTTTAATGTCACACCCCCAAAATACCACATGCAGCCCGCGAGGCGTGTGACGTACCAGGATCTAGCCACCAATCACATTGAACTCATACATGATTTAAATAAAACTTTCATTTATTAAGGTAAAGTATTACATTGCATAAAGCATGACTCATCGTATTCAGCGGAAGCATAAATCATTTGTTAAGTGTTACATAAACCGTATGAACGAAAACCATTTGACTTGTCTCGCAATCCCATGCTTTACAACCCATGACCACTCCAGCATCCCAGACAGCAAGTTCCAGGATCCACATAACCTATTACCTGCGAGCATGCACACACATGTATCAGACAACGCTGGTGAGTTCATAGTTTTACGAAAACATTAGTTACCAAGTGTTTAATTCCGTTCATTGATTACAATGTTGATAATACCTCGGATACAAGACGGCTCCTGATGTATGTTTTGCCCGTTCCCCAGTGCTCCTATCAAAGCACTGGGCATGACTGGGTCATTAGTTCACACCCGTCCTCTCCGGTACGAGGTGAGGGTGCCAAACCTAAGTAGTGCTACCAACTAATACCCCGTTACCTCTCCGGTAACAAAAAGATGGGACTTAAAGGTGATAGGACGAGTGTATTATCCAACATTCCAGATTTCAACCACAGGACGTATCCCTCTTAGGAATACCCATTTGATTTACCCAAAAACCCATCCCTCTCAGGGATACCCAATGATTGTCCCAACCACCGGGATGCATGCTCAAGAGTAGTGAACTCACCTTTGGTTTGCTCGGTAGGTTATGTTACTTATTCCAAGTTAATCAACCAAGTCCTAGTATTGTTACCATTAACAATTAGTTCACGTACAATTAAATCACATAATTGACACCGTGCATACTATGCATATAATCTCATGATACACCGTAGTCATTCGGTGCACGTAATGGTTCATAATACAGATTCACGTTCCCAATTATCAACTTAGCATGTCATAACGTTCATCACATATTATGTTTACAATAACTGTTTGGGGTCACGTATGACATATCGATCACATATTCTTCGTTCACGCTACACACGTAACATACTAGTAAAACACATAGCCATACTCGTATTCTATTCATTAATACGCAAATATGCGGGTCTCGTATGTTATATAAACAATATTTCAGTCAAACACGCAATTCTTATAGTGTACGGCCCATTTGCTCAAACCCAATCAAGCGTATGGCCAACTTCGGATGTTCGGCCCAATACACAAGCCCAAATGTTTAACCAGTTTAATGCGGCCCATTCGTGTTTGACTCAAACAGCACAACCCGATCCAAAACCTAGCCCAGTAAGCATTCCAAATAAGTCCACTCGGACTGTGTGACTAATCCCCACTGGTGGCCCAGTTTAGTGTTTGCGGCCCATTTACATAACAGGCCCACGTGAGTTAATCTCATATTATTGTGCGATCAATCAAACCGTTCATTCCTTTCATCTTACATAATCAAACAGAAAAAGACAAGAGCATATAACACACTTTTAAATCAATCACGTGATACCTTATTATCTACCAAATATCCATACATGCACTATTGAGTTGTACCTTGAGTATATATGATTGTACCACCATTAAAACACAGAGGCAAGCTTTCAAATTTTAATACCCATATCCAAACAGTCAAGTGCACTCATTCTAGCATAAATTCTTAGGAATTTTCACCATTCTTATCATTAAAACATGCAATAGAACATCATCGTTTTTTATTATGATCACGTAAACACCAAGATTAATTCAACCATATATACAAAATCACTAGCACCAAGTTATGTCTACCAAAGAAACTAATCACGTCACAAAGATCAGTCATATGAAACACGAGATCGTATCAAAACTTATATCACGATCGATGTACAGATTCATCAAACACTCGTATAACAATTAAACGAAGATGATAAACTAACCGAAGGTTGAATGTGCGAGGGTGCCTAGACAACGAGAAGGGTAGCTACGGACGTGCTTCTGCCATCGATCAATAAAAGAAAAAGGGGAATAATGCTTTAGGGTTTGTTACTTTTCCAATAATCACGTAACAACATCCCCATCCCTCATGTTATACGTATAACCTGCCTGTTGGGCATCGGCCTGGTCTAAAGTGTGGGCCGAGTGGATTGGGAGTGTGGTGTGTATGTGCATTACATATCCAAAACGGGCCAAAACACAGCGGGCTTCATTTGGGTCATGTATTCATGTACAAGGAATGGGAGTATTGGGCCGAGATACAATACAAAAGGGATACGGGTGTGGATCAAGGTGCGTATATGCGGCCCGTTACAAGAATGGCCCAACTAAACAACAATCTAGACACTAAGGACGGCCCAACCAAACACTCGAACATACTCTAACACGTTTTACGCTCGAAAATCATATCATAGAAAAATGTTTAACGAAAGTTTAAAATATCAAGGACGTGAAATGAGTGAATTATTAAAAGTTAGAATCACAAGTTAAAACATCACTAACCTTGAAAGTTCGGGTTGTCACATTTAAACCCCGTTAACCCCATTTCAAGGCTCTAAAATGAGGTTAAAGTATATGGAACTTAAAACATGCTTGAAAACATCTCGGATGTCAGTTCGTTTGGTCGTACGGTCACGTTATTCGGTTAATTACGACGAAACACGAACGGACGCGAAAAACGGTCCAAATTACACGAAGAATGGAATTTTAGCATGCCAATCACTAGAATAAAATATTTTAATGATTAAAAATTTTTTTGGATGTCCGGATATGTTCAGAACGTAAGATATGCGCGTAAATGCAAACTTATGCACTTTTTGACGCTTTTAGTCCCTATTTGATCAAAATGTTTATTTTAGCATACCGAACCCCTCAAAACCTATTTCTAAGCTATGTAAAGGATATTTAGGGTATGTTTAGCTTATGATCAAGTTCCGGAATGTTCGTTACTATACGAATCGGCATACTTTCGTAGTTTGTCGAAAATAGTCCCTGTATACGAATAAATTTGATTTTGCCATACCAAACCCTTTTAAACTTATTTCTAAGTTATGTAAAGGTTATTTAAGGTATGTTAAGCATATGTAGATGTTCCGAAGTGTTTGTCGCGTTAAACTGATTACGTTTACGCATCGGTTTGCGTATAACTCTCCAGAAAGCGATATAGAGTTTGAAATCGAAAAAAAATCAAAACGTGCAAAATGTAAAACATAAATAAACAAATATTGGGATCAAATAATATTGTTTTATTGATAATTGAACTATTCAGAGTTTGTACAATGATTACAAGCACAGATGTCACATTTCTAAACTACTAACTTTTTAAGTTACTCATTTTTTAAATTTTACAAAACGACGTGCATAAAAAACAAAAGAAATGTAAGATTTGAGAAAAAAAACATTCTAATAAAAAGTTTGCACAAGATCGTTCTTTTTTCAAACATTTTTTAGAATGGTTTATTTCTTTTTCAAATCTTCTTTGGACCGTTTGTTTATTCAAAATTCGTTATTTTTTAACCTTTCCTTTATTAAATTCGTGTGTTTTTAGTTCCTTACACTTGTTAACTTATTTTTTTAAGGTTTTGCTTTTTTTATAAACATCATTTTTTAATTTACGTTTTTTAAACCACTCGTTCGTTTTAAAATTGATCGTTTTTAAATTACTTCGATTTTTGAAATCGTTCATTTTCTAAAGTTCTTTTTCCCTAACGGCTATAAGTAAACTGAATACAAAGTTTAAAAATGAAAGATTTCAAAAAACGGTTTAAAAATAAACGATTTTAAAAGTTAATGACTTGTAATAACGAATTGTTTAAAAAGAGTAAAAAAATGATTTTAAAAGATCGGTATAAAATGAATCGTTTAAGAAAAACTTTAAAAGAGAAATCACTTTAAAAATAACAATTTTAAAAAACAAGCGGTTTAAAAATGAATAATTTTAAAAACGATAGACGGTTTAAAAAAAGGTTAAAAATGATTTTAAAAAACGACGTTTATAAAAAACAAACGCCCCTAAGGTATATAATTACCTAATTACCCTTACATTTAATTGCATAAAAAGTAACAAAGTTAGTGTCAGGGGCCAAAACCGTTATAAAATGCAATCTTGTGGTCTGATATGTTAAAATATTCATTTTTGGGCTAAAATAGTTAAACTGGCTAAACCACAAGGATCAAAATAGTAGTTTACTCTATTATTTAATTGAAAGTTCGAGAAAATTTATTTTCTTAATGTAATTATATAATGGAAATAATGTAATGGATGTGAAATTATCTATATATAAATTATAAGAAGATGAATGGTGTTTGTTTTTGTCCTTTAGTCTATTTCGTCATTTAGTGTAAGCATTTTCATTTACGACCCATGTAGTTTAATTAGTGTATTATTTTTTTTACCTTTACCAAATTATTTTTCTACCCCTAGATAGATTTTTTAACGAACACGTTAATACCATTTTAGACATATTTTTTAACTTTTATTTTTCTTTGTTATAACGAGTGCGGCGAAGTTTTTTTCAGTTTATTTTTTAACGAACGCATTGATACTCTTTTGAACATTTTTTTAGCTTTTCTTTTTTTGTTAACGAACGCACTGATACTCTTTTGAACGTATTTTTTTACTTTTCATTTTTTTTGCTATAACGAGCGCACCGAAACCGGCCGAGTTTCTATCGTTTTCTTTTTCGTTTACCTTTTTTACCTTTGTTATTTACTATATTGTTTTAACTTTTCTTATTATTCTGATGTTTAGAGGTGAGTTACGACGCAAATAGCATAACACATTTCGATGTCATTTTATTTAATTTTACAAAATCGGTTGTCATGGTGTGCTATACGTTTTGAATTCCAACCGCGTCCCTACGCAACGCGCGGGTAACTACGACCATAGTTACTCTAAAAATCACTACATTTTCTTTCTTCTTTTTAATTAAATAATATTTTTTATATCTTTATCATTACCTTTTTTATCTCTCCTCCACTCACAACTATTTTAAAAAAATACTAAAAAATTAATAGGGGTGAATAGTGTCTCCCCCCAAATACATAGATGATCAATAATAGTTTCTATTTTTTCACTCACAACTACACTTTTTATAATATGCAGAACAAACTCACATAAAATTGTAGAATGGGATGTAAATGCTCTTACATATATTCCTTTATTTTTAACCTTAATTACATATATCCTCTTCTATAAAAATATAATAAATTTATTCTTTTAAACATAAAAACCCATAACTTAGGTTTGTCATATCCATTTTGGATCAAATGGGCTTCCCGAAAAGATGGTGTGACTGGATTTTTGGTATTCTATCGTCACAAGATCGTTGGTGCTTGTTAATGGTTCCCCACGTTCGAATTCCCATGTTGTAAAGGTAAGCGGCAAGGTGACCCCATATCCCCTTCTTGTTCTTAACTGTGTATGGGGGCGTTTTAAGGTATGAGAAAAGAGTGTCTATGGCGGGGGCGTTAAACGACATCCATTTCCCCACCGGTGGGCCGGTGATATCTCATCTCCTATATGCAGATGATTGTATGCTTTTTGGAGAATAGTCGGAGTCTAATGTAAAAAATGTGTCTCAGTTGCTTCGTTGCTTATACTATTGTTCGGGTCTTAAAACCAATATGGGTAAATCTTATATCTTCAGTATTGGTGTGTTAAGAGAGGAGACTGAAGAGAAGGCGAGTATGATTAATTGTAAAGTCGGTACCATTCCTTTTAAACATTTGGGAGTCTTGGTGGGGGCTAATATGAACAAGGTGGCCAATTGGAATTTTATTCTTGAAATCTCTAAAGCGCGGTTGGCGAATTGGAAGGCGTCGATACTCTCTATAGGTGGGTGGGTCACTCTCATTAAGGCGGTTCTTAAATCCTTGCCAAACTATTACTTTTTCCTTTTTAAAGTTCCTAAAAAAAGTGATTGACGGGTTGGAAAAATTATTAGAAGGTTCTTATGGGGAGAAACGATAGATAAAGGGAAAATGCATTGGGTCTCGTGGGATCGGGTGACGTCTCCGATAAAGGTGGGAGGCCTCGGCCTTAGCAATCGGAAAGATACAAACACTTCCCTTCTTTCTAAGTGGCTTTGGCGATATAAAAAGGAGTCAACAGTTTATGGAAGTCTGTGGTTGAAACCCTTCATAACACAAAGTGTTGTTGGTATGTTGTTCCTGTTAATAAAGTGCTCACCAGAGTTTGGAATAATATTGTTTCATGTCTAGACAAAGTGAAGATCGCAGTTATCACTTTCCTTAATCTGTGTAAAGGAGTGGTGGGGAATGGAGAAGGTATTAGATTCTGATTGGATCCTTGGGCTTGTAATCAGCCTTTAAAAACTCGGTTCCCTAATCTTTTTAAACTGGACAAACACAAAAAGTGTTTGGTTATGGACCGAGTGGTTAACAGAGATGGGGCAGTTGAGTTTTGCTGGGATTGGAGTCGTGCTCCCGCTATGGGGACGGAGTTTGATTAATGGGAAGAGCTGAAAAATCTGATGTTGGGTAGGTCTCTCTCGGAAAAATTTGGACAACGGATCAGACTATAGCAATAAAGTGACCTTGGATTGGTGCAAGTGGGTCCCTAAAAAATGAACATCTTTTTGTGGTGGGTGTTACTAAATCGAATCCCAACAGTTGATGCCCTCCGGGTCCGGGCTCGAAACTGTTATAGAGGCGAGCTCATGTGCGTGTTATGTGATTTTGAGGATGAATTAGCTAGCCATTTATTATGTCCGTGCTACTTAGCGGCTGTCGTTTGGGATCATATCAGTAGCTGGTGCAGAATAGGTCCTATCTTTGCCTTCTCGGTCAAAGACCTCTTGGGCGTTCATGTCTCTGCAACCTCTAGAAGCCAAGCAAAAAAGGTCATTAAATATGTTGTGATGGTAACATGCATGTGCCTTTGGAAAGCGAGAAACAAGAAGAGATTCGAGCATGGATGTTAAGGCGGCGAAGATCATCCAAGTCATTAAATCTTTGGGTTTTTTGTGGTTAAAAAATAGATCGAAAGTTAGTTGGGATTTTTGGTGTAATTTTGATTTCATGTATGTCGTTCTCTGTTCTTGCTTGGCTCTCGATTTGGGTTGAGTTTTGTATAAAGTAGACTTTTCAAAACAAAAAAGGAGTTATATCCTATGATGCACGGGGACGCCGATTGAGAGGGAGTACCCATCCCGGGGACGTTTCAGGTTAATAGGGATGGATCCAAAACGTTTCCGGGTTAATAGGGACGATTCCAAAACGTTTCGGGGACCTTTCTATTTATTTTTAGGGTTTTAACCCTTTCAAATTCCAAAAACAACCGTCGGCCTTTCATGTGTCAATATAACATCGCGATCAACAGTCTTCACTTCTCAATTCATCAATTGTTGATCCCAGATAGAGATACCCAAATACTTAATATGGAAAGTGATTTCAACAAATAGGAAAATATTGTGCGGAACTAGAAATCAAACTTTCAAGAAAAAACTTATAGAATTTTTCAAGTGTATTAATGACTTTGCAAAACAAAGTTACTAGATATTACAAAATGAATACTTAAAGAATTCTATGCAAAGGGTAATGGAGTTTCTGGTGTGTGTATTGGATGCTAAGCTCAACTCATTTAACCTTCTAGGTTGACATCTCTATTTATAGAGAGTCTGGATCTGAATAAAGATTTGTTTATTCATCACTTGCTCTACACAAAGTGACTTTTTGGCACATTCATTGAATTCGTTATTGCAAACTTGTTACTTTTTGGGTTTGTGTCACGGCTTATCTCTAAGACAAGTTGGTCCACCAGAATTTCTGGTGACCAGCTTACTAGAATTCTGATGACCTTGATCATCAGAAATTCTGATGATCAGACTTACCAGATTCTGATGATAAATACCAGATTTATCATCAGACTTCATCAGAATGGTCTTGTCTTATTGTCTTCTTTATCTTGATCTTTTCATGATGCTTAGTTGAGGATGTATCTTTTATTTCTTCTTGTCACTTTATCATGTAGACACCTTTTTAGTGATACTTCTTGACTGCATCTTCAGCTTATGATCAGGTTGATCATCTTTTTCTTGAATACTTATATTAAAGTTTCCTAACAATTCCCCCCTAAGTATTGTAAGAAAAATAAACTACCTTATAACAGATGAATATACTTAAGAAAAATTTCCCAAACAATGGAAACAGAATTTGCAAATCATAAAATTCTTTTGAAAACAAATTACAAAACAGATTTAACATGAAAATTAAAAGTGTCTTCAAACTAATTTTAGACGTTTGTGGACATCTCCTGTCTTCAGCTGTTTCTTGTAATGGATGTACTTCTTGCAAATGTCATACATACCCTTGTACCATATTCTTGCTTGTACCCATTCATTAATCATCTGCTCAATCTCCAGTCTCTATTTTTCTTTGTTCTTCCCTTTCTTTTGAAGTTGCTCCTGTTTTTTGTTCATGCACTCCTTGATGTATTTCAATGTTTGATTGGAGTACTTGCAGATGTCAACACTTCTGAAAAGAGCCTTGTTATCTTCAATATCTCTGAACACAACACAGAGATTGTGTCTTTCTTTAATCTTGGGCAGTTCAAAGATATCTCTAGTCCTTGCATGAACTTTCAGATCTAAGGGAATTGAAGTATCGAGTGGTGGGAGGTGGACCTTCTTCTGATGTACATAGTCATAGTTGATACATAAATCAAAATCAGCAAAAGATATTCTTTCAAATAGCTTTATTCCTGCTTTTGATATGCTTTTCAGTGCCCTTCTGACAAACTGATTGTTGCCCTTTTCTTTTTCATAATGGTTCTTCATAAACAGAATATCCAGAGGATGCAGTTGATCAGCCAGGCCTCTATCGGTTATCTTCTGTTCTATTCCATCTTGTCTGGGAAGAGTGTATCTGTTTTGTACATAGTGTCCACCCATGCCATCTGTACCCATTGTTTGTTCATCCACTTTCAGAACTCTTTTGATTGGATTGGGGTTAGTGTAGTGGATGCTTCTTGCACCTCTCTCAAGTCTTTCCTCCCTTATGCCCCTGCTGAATGGACTTTCTGGTCTTTGTAAATCATCTTTCTCTGTCCAGTAGTATTCCCTCAGGTTGTATTCAGGGAACATCATAACATCTCTGTCAATTTCTTGAACTAAGACTGTTCTTCCTTCATGAGTCTTTCTTTTTAAAATCTGTGGTTGTTTTGAAGATTGTGCAGTATCTTCCCAATTTTTTATAGCTTGCTGGGTTTTGTCTTTGCTCAAGATAGTATCCCCAGATGAAGTTTGACTTGGACCAGATTAAGGGACTTTAACATTTAATGTAGGTCCCTCGGAGGTTGAGGTTAAACCTTATCCTTGTTATTTTTAACACACTAGCAAGTGCGGAATCCAAGCTAGAGTGCAAACCGGTAGTTTATAATGAGAACACAAGCTACAAAGAGAAAGAGTAGACACACAATATATCAAAGTTTTCTCTTGTATTTCAGTGGACACGGTTACAGCCCTTGACCAAACTGAAATGCTCTCTACAAGACTAAGCTCACTCACCTACTGAAGTGAACACTATACAACAGTATATATAACCTTCACAGCTAGTCTGGTCGAAGGATCAAATAGAATGATCGAAAGATCATCTATCGAGATAAGTCCTATCGAAGGATCCACACATACCTCGAAGGATTGGCATCCTTCGAGGTCCATCTATATCCATCGACAGATATCTTTCGAGCTCATCGAAGGATATAAATAATCCTTCGACGAGCCATCCTTCGACACACACAAGCTTACAAACTTTTCTAAGTGTTTGACCAAGTCAAACCAGGAGGATGGTTGACTGGTCAAACTTACATTAAGCACACATAATAACACAACTAAGACGCAACAAGACTAACAAAAGACATCGTTTTATATCATTACAAAATACAGACAAAGTACAGACACAAGTGCACCAACAAACTCCCCCTTGGCTGTAGCTTTGTCTTGATCTTTGTGTCTTCATGTCTCTGACGTCCTTTCAACCGTCAAGTGATGCGTAGACCATTCACTTCCAGCATTCACAAGCAGGTTGAAGCAATACCGGGCCATCTTCTGAAACTTCATTGCTTGTTCTCGATCCTGCACCAAGTAGTTTATCTCATGATCCTTTAGAACAATAATATCCGATCTGGACATGTTAGTAAGCCACATCGGATCTATTATTCTAAAGTTCTCCTGATTATCTCTGAATAGGATCACGGCTTCTCCAGTATCCGCATCATAGACCCAGCAACGAAAGTTTCCTAGAAAGTCAGTCTTCATTTTCAGCAAAGGTATCTTCTTCATCTCTTTTGGAGGATCATACACCAAACGGTAGCGAGCAGTGTTTGTTTCTGGATCAAGTGTAAATCTGATCTGCTCGTATCTAGGAAACTGTGGCTTGTATAGAGGATCCTTCCAGCCCCTTCTTCTTTCCAACCTGATTTTCTTAGCAAACAGTTCCACCATCTTATCTTTGACTCGATTGATAACATCTAGTTGAGCTAACACTGCAACATCATAGTATGGAAGTGAGAGAATACTGAGAAGAGTACTGAAATACTGAAGACCATGTTCTCGTTTCACGACCATGCAGTGAAGGTCCTTAACAAACATCCAACTAATAATGCGACCCCGAGCTCGATTCTTTTCCAGATTCATATAATTTGCCTGATCCAACGGAGGGAGCGGAGGAGGATTCCTAGCAAGGAAATCCGCTCGCCATTCTTTCACAGTCTTTTCACGGTTTTCTTGAACTGATGGAGAATCTGAAGAAGGATTAGAAGATTCTGCTGTCTCTGCTTCCACAAAATCATCATCAAGTGATTTAAGCTCAACATTATCTTGACTAACATAAACGGGACGTTCCGGACCCGAACCGATGAAGATTTCTTCAATCGTGGAGAAATCGGTTTCGTCCGGAACCAGAGGAGTGGCATCGATCGTCGTCACATCAACTTCATCCATTGCTGTTAGAGCTAACACGCATTCATCAGACATCTCAGTAATATGTTCTCCTTCTTCTAATGGTTCACCCGTGATTGGATGAAACTGTTGAGCACTTGAAGATTCAGGGAGATCAGTGAATGTATCCGGCTTGTCAGGTATCGGATCGAGCACCAACATCAGTTAATCAAAAATAATATTAAATTGAAAATCTTTTTGGATTTTTGATAAAATAAAAAACAACAATTTTAATATCCTTTGAATGTTATCAAACGACATCACCGCTAATGTCGTGCTGATATGCACCAAACGACAAAACTGTTTAAAATAAGACAATAAAACTAAGCAGTAAATAAATATGTACAAACACAACAATATTTTTGCGAGTTTCTGGCGAAGAGAATCATATCAGCTTGCGGTCTTTTGTCAAAACACATTTCCTTTTAACATTCTTTTACAGCAGTGGATAAGTATTCTACCACAATTACCGATATTGTTGTCCACTTAAACTCAGCGATCAAGTGTAATCATAATACAATGAGATACATTTAAGGTATGATTTATACTTACCGACCGGTGTTCATCCACTCACGACACATTCCCGTATCAAGGTATGCACGAGAGTTCATCTTACTGGGGAGTATACCATTTATCATCCGTTTTTAACGTATATACATGTGAACAAGTCACTTATTTTGATTTGAAAACAAGCCCTTTGTGATATAATCACTTATTGATGAGGAACTTGATTTTCAGATGCATGAAGGGCACAGGAGCAAGTCCGTGAACAGGTCAGTACTTTCGTACAGCAGAGAGACGAACTTGACTCCCGGAAAAATGTGATATTTTATCACTTATTTGATTGGACATGTGATTGTTGATCACTTATTGAGGTCGAATGCAGTATGAGATATGTACACGTATGTATGGTATCATGGAAGAACTTAGACTTTGTCTTTTATAGAAGCAACCATGATACCCAGATGATAAACAGCATAAACCCCAAATATCTCAGAACCTCGGCAATCTATCAAACGAAATTTCGGTACCAAGACCATATGCCAATGAGCGGTTCCCACGCGGTTTTCAGTTCGTTATGTTTATATCTCCTGCATACTTTAAAATGATCGTGAGTCTACCGGTACATCGTTAGTAAAGCTACTTATCTTTTTCTTTTCCTTTTGATTTCTAGAAACATGTTTCAACCGACCTCTGATGTAATATCATTTTCTCTTATATTACCAAGAAACTCATTTTTGTTTTTCTAATGTTTTTGTGTTTTTCTGAATTTTCTCCCCCTAAAATGCAGAAAGTAAGTAAATTAAAGACATATTTTTGTATTTTTGTGGTTTTTCAATGTTTTTGTATTTTTCTTGAAACTTTCTCCCCCTAAAATTCGAAAATAAAATAAAGTAAAAACATATTTTTGGATTTTTGGTTTTTAGAAAAATATTTACAAAAACGATTTCCTGATGTCGGTTACTCTTGCTTCACCTTTATGCCGTTTACCAAAAGTAAATAATCGAATCTTGATTTATCAAATGCTTTGGTAAAAAGGTCGGCACGTTGGTGATCGGTATGAATGTGAACCACATCGATAAGTCTCTTTTCAAAGCAATCACGTATGAAGTGATATTTAATATCGATGTGCTTCGTTTTTGAGTGCTGTACAGGATTTCTAGTGATCTGTAAAGCAGCTTCATTATCAACAAAAATAGGAGTAGTTAGAAATTCAAAACCGTAGTCCCGCATCTGTTGTTGGATCCATAGAACCTGGGAGCAGCAACTAGACGCAGCAATGTATTCCGCTTCACATGTAGACGTAGCCACACATGTCTGCTTCTTGCACTGCCAAGTGACTAGGCGATTGCCTAAGAACTGACATCCTGCTGTAGTTGATTTGCCATCTTTCTTGCAGCCGCCGAAATCAGAATCACTGTAAGCCTTGAGATCGAAGTTATCATCCTTAGGGTACCATAACCCGGTGTCAGGGCAACCCTTCAGATAACGAAATATCCTTTTGACAGCAGAATAGTGAGAGACCTTCGGATTCGCTTGATACCTAGCGAGAAGACAAGTTGGATACATAATGTCGGGTCTTGATGCGGTAAGATACATTAAGGATCCAATCATCGCACGATAAAGTGAAGAATCCACAGCATCCCCTTTTTCATCCGGAGTAATCCCGTGATTCTGCGGAAGAGGAGTAGCAATTGGCTTCGAATCGGACATCTGGAACCGGCTCAAGATGTCTCCGACGTACTTGGTTTGGTGGATAAAAATTCCAGATTCGGACTGATTAACTTGCAAACCCAAGAAGAACGTCATTTCACCCATCGCACTCATCTCGAATCGATCTTGCATCACCTTTTCAAATTCCTTGCATAACTTATCATCGGTAGAACCAAAGATAATGTCATCGACATACACCTGTACCAACAGAAGATCTTCACCTTTTTCTTTGATGAAGAGGGTACAATCGATCAAACCCCGTCTAAACCCATTGCTCAGCAGGTAGGTAGACAGAGTCTCATACCAGGCTCGAGGTGCTTGATGAAGACCATATAACGCTTTGTTAAGTAGTAAAACTCTGTCAGGATGTAATGGATCTTCAAACCCCGGTGGTTGCTCGACATATACTTCCTCTTCGACTACTCCGTGTAGAAAAGCACTTTTAACATCCATCTGGTACACCTTGAATTTCTTGAAGGATGCGTAGGATGCGTAGGCTAGAAAGATTCTAATAGCCTCCAGACGAGCAACAGGTGCATACACTTCATTGTAGTCAATACCTTCGATCTGACTGAAGCCTTGAACAACTAACCTTGCTTTGTTTCGGACAACAATTCCACGGTCGTCCTTCTTGCACTTAAACACCCAACGAGTTCCGATCTTCTTGTAATTGTCGGGCCTATCAACCAATTTCCATACGCCCAACTTCTCGAACTGCTGAAGTTCTTCTTGCATGGCTTCCACCCAGGAATCATCTTTCAATGCATCCTTCCAAGATCTAGGCTCTTCTTGGCTAACATAGCAGGCGAAAGACCAATCATTTTGTTGTCCCGATTCTCGTATCTCAGCATACAAGCCAGCATTTTCGTTATTTCTGATTTGATTTCTTGTCCTTACACCACTGAGAACATCACCTATAATATTCTGCTGAGGATGAATGTTATGAATTCGGGTTTCAGGTACTAGAGGAATGTCAACATTGGTCCTCAAGTTATTGATATTTAAATTCCCGATACCATTCTGAAGCTGTTGAGTTGTAGAAGATGATGCATTTTCTTCTTGGACAATTGGCGCAGACACTGGATCCGTTGCTTCTGAAGCACCTTGAATCGGACCCCGTGATTCACCATCATTTGCATCAACATACTCCTCATCTTCCGACGACAAATTGTAGTCGACAGCATCATTAAACACCTCATTTGAAACGAGATTGTTGACAGAAGAAGATGCTTGAGAGTCAACAATAATTGGACGAGCTAACTGAGAGCCAGTCGCATTCTCGCTTTCAGACAACATTTGAGCAATTGCATTGTCATCATCAAATGTTGGCAGATTGAATGAGTCGAAAAGACCATCATAATCGAACATCCATGGATCTCCAGAAGGCTTTGGAGGATTAGAATATCTTTGAACTCTTACTTCACCCCATTCTTCAATCTTCTTGGAAGTTAGATTCCATACTCGCAGATTAGGAGTAGCATACCCAAGGAAGTAACCTTCGATAGCTTTGGCACCAAACTTCCCGTCAGGCTCAATCATGGTACATGGTGCACCAAAAGGTTCTAGATATTCCAAGTCAGGAGTCTTCTTGTGTAGGAGTTCGAAGCACGTTTTGCCATGTCTTTTCACTGTGAGAACCCTGTTTAACGTGTAGCAAGCCGAGGCAACAGCTTCAGTCCAGAATCGAACTGGAAGCTGAGACTCAACCAACATGGTTCTTGCAGTCTCAATTAAGGTTCTGTTCTTTCTTTCAGCGACTCCGTTTTGTTGTGGCGTGTACCGAGAGCTGTACTCATGAAGGATTCCTTTTGCAGCGCAAAATTCATCCATAACCCTGTTTTTGAACTCGGTTCCGTTGTCGCTTCGAATTCGCCTCACCTTTAGATTATATAAATTTTCCAACAAGGTGATCAATTTCTTCAGAATTTCTGGAGTCTCGCTCTTGTGAACCAAAAAATCAACCCATGAAAATCTTGAATAGTCATCAGTGACTACCAAGCAGAAAACTTCCCCGTGCACACTCTTGTGTTTAACAGGGCCGAAAAGGTCCATATGCAGACGTTCGAGTGGCATGTTTACAGTGTTAACCTTCTTCAATGGATGAGATTTCTTGATCTGCTTCCCTTTCTGACACGGCACACAGACATCTTGAAGTTGAAAATTTTTCACATTGACACCTCTCACCAGATTGTTTTTGACAAGGTGATTCATTTTTCTGAGGTGAATATGACCCATCCGTCTGTGCCAAGAGATCGTCTCCTTTTCAGTGGCTTTTGAAATAAAGCAAGTAACTTGTTTGGACTGAGTTATTGCTTGGTTCATATCAAGGACATACAAATCATTAACTCTTGGTGCTGATAAGAGAATCCATTCTGCGGGAATCTTGAATCCTGGCTTCAGCACATAACAACCGGCATCATCAAAATGCACGGTGAACTTCTTGTCGCAGATCTGAGAAACACTTAGGAGATTGTGATCCAACTGTTGCACATAATTGATTTTATCGAAACTCACAACTCCATTTGAGATCATTCCCTCGCCGGTGATATACCCTCCTTTGTCTCCAGCAAACGCAACATATCCTCCTCTTATACTTCGCACATCAAAAAGAAGACGATAGTCGCCCGTCATGTGCCTGGAAGCCCCACTATCAACAATCCAAAGACTATTAATAGTTCCTCCTGGAGCTGCCTGCACATGCAATTAACATATCAGTTTGAGAGGGGGACCCAAGCCTTTGTGGACTTGGGTCGTCCTTGATCATCAAGGAAAGTGATCTCAATCACTTGATGATTAGGAAACAGAACCTGTGGTGCTCCCCCTGACTGAATTGCCTGTTTTGGTTTCCAAGCTGTTTGTCCTTTACCAGTATTTGAATTAATTGTTCTTGAATTTACTGGTTTTACAGTTTTAGGTTTTGCTTGTACAGGTTTTTCATCTTTGACCTCTGATTTTAAGGCCTTTTCAATTACCTTTTGATTCTTTTGTTTTAACTTCTTTTCCCTTTCTTTCAAGACACGTGGGTCTTGTTTCGGGGAAATTGGTCGTTTTTGGTAATTGTTTTCTTGGGGAGCACTCATTGTTGATTTCAGCTTTTGCACGTAAGGGCAATATCTTACAATATGCCCAACTGTCCCACATTCAAAACATGTTCTCCGCTCTACAAACCTCGGAGAAACATGTTGATGACCAGACGAAGAACCAGACCATGAACTTTGTGATGTACACGTGCTTGGACCTACATCACGTCCGTTGGTGTGTTGGGTGTAATTATTCTGATCATTTCGTTTTAAAATTCTAACTTGTTTTATGAAATCAATGTTAGATTTATCTTGAAATGTTTCAAGTTTGTCTGAACCCGTGGATCCAACAAAGTTCATTTTCGGTTCTCGTTTCTTAACAGGAGCTCTTTTGTTTTGCACCTTTCGTTGTTGAACCTTAGGTTGCTCAACCTTTGATTGTTGAATTTTGGGTTGTGCAGCCTTAGGTTGAGTAGCCTTAGACTGTTCAACTTTAGGTTGTTGAACCTTTGGTTGTTCAGTCTTAGGCTGCTGGACTTTAGGTGCTTGAACATTCTTGTTCTGAGCCTTCCTTCCCTGTGCCTTAACCTTTCCGGAATTCACTTGTTGTTTTCGCTCAATCGGTTGTTTTTGGTTTCCGTATTGTTTTCTAACTTGTTCACACGGAATTGGATCACATTGAGTGACGGTGACTTTGCCACTTTTGTTTCCCAAAAACTTATCAATACATCCTTCAAAAATTTGCTCAATTAAATCTTGATTTACATTTTTAATTGGAAAATCTTTGTTAGAGTAGATTTTGTCATCACCTTTGAGCGTGTACAACAAGTTATTCACTTCACAGCTAGGTAAAAGGGACTCCATTCCTTTTGACGTTTCAGTCTCACTCGGTTTCACTGGAGGATCACACAAGATGTGATTCTCGATTGGAATATCTGTTGTAACCGAGTTAGACTGTTGGTTCACAATTTCTGCAGATTCATCGTCCGAAGAATCAGATTCATCATCCGAAGAATCAGTATCCAAAACAATGGGAGGACTCTGTTCCTTAACACACGATGAATCTGTCACATTCTCAGATTCTGATTGATCCGAGGATGATGTACCAGTTGTGAACCCGAGGCCTGCTGCAAAGTCATCTAGACCGAGTGGCACAGTAGGTTCAAAACGGGGCATATCCTCGTCATCAGGCAATTTAGAGTAATTGTGATTCATAGGGGGAGGACATGATTTGAATCCAATACATGGTTTATCCCCCTTTTTCTTTCTCTCTTGAACGTCAATGATGTGATCCAATACAAAGCGGGAATTGGAATAGCTTTCCAATTTCTGCTTAATTGTTTCACATTCACATCGAGCTGTTGCTAATTCAACCATTTGTTTTTCAATTGTGTCAATAAGATTATTGTTAGCATGTTGTTTTCTCAAAACAGCCTTTTGTAATTCCGAAACATCATGTTTTAATGACGCAATTGTTGCTTTAAACTCCTTTTCATTTCTGGTTAAAAACAAGTTAGCTTCGGTTGCTTTAGAAAGATCTACAATCAATTCTTGATTGTGTTTGTGTGTGATTTCAAACTGACTTTCCTTTTCAGCATATTCTAAACACTTAGCACATTCAATAGGTACAGAAATAGAGTCAGAATTAGCATCACATACCTGAGAAGTTTGACCTTCTACGTGAGCCATAAAGGCTGTATGAAAAGAAAAAGATCCATCTTCAGAGAAGAAACGAGCAAGCTTCTCGGAAGTTCCAGCAGATTTCTGGCAAAGAATAGATCTCCTCTTGCATAATGCTTCAGCGTCAGCCAAAAGCTCATCAACTTCCAAATCTAAAGCATCACCTGATAAATCACCAGCATCATGTGATTCTCCATCCATGCTCCCACTATAACCCGAGCTATCTTCATCTTCTGAAGATTCATCACCATTGGTGGAAGATTCTCCACCACTGGCGTGCTTTAAATCCTTTACGATTTCAGCAAAACATGCTGTTCCACCATTTCCTCCTCCACCATTTCCTCCTTCTCCAAGCTGAAGGTTCCAATTGCAGATTTCATCAGCTTGAACAACTAATCCTCTGTGGGGATTAGTGTTTGCGGTTCCAGATGTATTTCCTCCAACGGGAACTATTTGTCTGTCAGAATTGTTGTTCTGTTGTTGTTGAGGCTGTCTTTGATTCCTGAAAGGATTCTGATTGCCTTGTTTAGGTGGCTTCTGACATTCCCGCTTGAAATGACCCTTTTCCCCACAGTTGAAGCAGGTGACAGCATTCTTATCAAAACCATACTTGGTGTTGTTGTTGCTTTCCAAGTTGGTTCTCCCCGTCCTTTCCATGAACTCTTTTGCTCTTCGAATAGCACTAGCAAGAGCCCATTTGATATCCATCATCTCAAACTCTTCTTTGTCAACTTGCTGATAATCTTCATTGGTTAGATTGATATTTCCAATCTGACCTGCAACCAACCCACAGTAAGCACTAACCAAGGTGTTCAACATCTCCATATGCTCCTTGGCTATCTCGACACTGACTTTTGAAAAGTTGGAAGTGTCCAATCTGACAGTGTTCGGATTAGAAGTAGCTTGAAAGCTTGAAGAACTTCCATAAAACCCTTGCTGTTGTGGTTGTTGCTGCTGAGCTCTGTTTGGATCTAAGAAAGACGGTGGTACGAATTGCTGAGCTGTCTGTTGTTGTTGCGAAGAAGAATCTGGTCTTGCATACATCATCGTGTATGCTGAAGGATCAAACTGATTCGTTGTGGAAGGTCCGGTGTTAGAGATGAAAGCTGTTTGAAGCTTAGCATGCTGAGAGGCTGGCTTTTCTCCACTAATCCCACCTGCAATCCCAAAATACATCTCTGGATTCTGAGGAGTTATTGTTCTTTTTGCCTTTAGCTTTTCTTCTACATCTTTGTTCTCCAATTTCTGGATTAGCTCATAAACGGTGATTGTGTCCAGAACACCGTTTTCTTTGAGGATCTCCAGATAACCGCTCCATTTTGCTGGTAAGCTATCAGCAAACCTCTTCACCATTTCTTGTGGAGTGGCAGTGACTCTGAAGGCAAACATTTCACTCAACAGATGATGGAATCTTGTAGATAATTCTGCCAAACCCTCGTTCTCCATACACGTGAAACCTTCAAACTCTTTCTTCAACAGTTCTTGCTTGATCTTCCTAGACTGAGCATTTCCTTCACATCGTAACGTGAGCATATCCCATAAGCTTTTAGTAGTCGTGCAGTAAACAAACTGATGGTATATGTCTCTGTGAAGAGCTTGCGTGAGAATCATAAATGCTTTCTTTTCCAACTCGAATTTCTTCTTATCTTCTTCAGACATAGTGCTGTAAGTTTGTGGATTTGATCCTGCAACTTCCAAATCATTTTCAAATGGAGTGAAGAAGCACATCCATAGATCTTGACCTTGCCCCTGAACATAAGTTCTCAGCCTTTCTTTCCACCATCCCCAATCATTGATGTGATTCAGCTTTGGCGGTTTTGTACTTGTACCAGTTTCACTGTCGTTCTGCATCATGGCTTGAATGCTGCTGCTTTGATTTGTGACCAAAGCCCATTGATTTGCAGTTATCATTGCAGCTTGAGGTGGGGCAATAGCTTGCATCCATGCATTTTTGTTGAAATCTGACTGAGATTGCGTAGCTGACGATTGCGTAGCTGATGATTGTGGAGTCAAAGTTGTTTGAGTCCACGCGGTTGGATCCCACTGACCGTTTGTTCCCATTTTATAAAGAAAATTAATATATTAAGTGAAAAATATATTTAAAATTTGAAAAACAAGTTTTCCCTTTTAAAAATTAATTTTTCACAAACTATGATAAAATCTTGAAAGATAACAAACAGCCGAAGGATCTTGATCGAAGGACCTGAAAAACACAAACTGATTAACCTTAAACAGATTAGGATCGAAAGACACAAGATGTTCGAAAGATCAACAGTTTTCGAAAGAACACTGTTGAGTTTCGAACGATGACCTCGAAAGACTCTCTAATCGAAGGATCCTTGTCTTTCGGATGAGACCTGTAGATCGACAGATATATCCTTCGAAAAGATTCCTTGGATCGAAAGATAAGTCACAGACTTCGAAGGATGTTCGAAGGATGCTTATCTATCGATCCTCCTTTGATCGAAAGATGATCTTTCGACTTCGAAGGATATCCTTCGATCTTCACTGACACAATTGACAAAAGTTGACAGGCTGGTGAAAAGGTGATTGGTTGGTGAAAAGTTTTCGGCAGAAAGGTATGTTCAGACCATACTTTCTGCCAACCCAGATTTGACTTGATAAAATATTGCCCAAAAACAGAAACCGGAGTAAAAACCTTATCCAGAAACCGGTGACCGGATAAGCCGGAATTTTGACCGGAAATACCAAAACCTTTTAACAACCAGTTTTTAAGTTACCCAACCCGTCCTTTAACACACCCGGAAGTTTAGAACACGTTTTTATGACAAGAAAATCAAGAAAAACACTGAAAACGAGTACTAAACCATGTGAGTTTTTGTCCAAACACTCCAAAGTCTTGTATAAACTCGGTTTTTAACAAGGAAAAGAGCCACGGCTCTGATACCACTTGTAGGTCCCTCGGAGGTTGAGGTAAAACCTTATCCTTGTTATTTTTAACACACTAGCAAGTGCGGAATCCAAGCTAGAGTGCAAACCGGTAGTTTATAATGAGAACACAAGCTACAAAGAGAAAGAGTAGACACACAATATATCAAAGTTTTCTCTTGTATTTCAGTGGACACGGTTACAGCCCTTGACCAAACTGAAATGCTCTCTACAAGACTAAGCTCACTCACCTACTGAAGTGAACACTATACAACAGTATATATAACCTTCACAGCTAGTCTGGTCGAAGGATCAAATAGAATGATCGAAAGATCATCTATCGAGATAAGTCCTATCGAAGGATCCACACATACCTCGAAGGATTGGCATCCTTCGAGGTCCATCTATATCCATCGACAGATATCTTTCGAGCTCATCGAAGGATATAAATAATCCTTCGACGAGCCATCCTTCGACACACACAAGCTTACAAACTTTTCTAAGTGTTTGACCAAGTCAAACCAGGAGGATGGTTGACTGGTCAAACTTACATTAAGCACACATAATAACACAACTAAGACGCAACAAGACTAACAAAAGACATCGTTTTATATCATTACAAAATACAGACAAAGTACAGACACAAGTGCACCAACATTTAATTCAGAGATAACTAAAGGTGAGGGTGCAAACCTTTTCATCATCTCTTCCTTTGAAATTGGTGGATGTGGACCCATTGAAGTGGTTCCAGCTTGAGTGATAGGAGGGACAATTGATTGCAACCTGATGGTCTTGGGAACCTCCAGATGAGTGGCTTCAACAAGAATGGGTTTCATGATTTCCTTAGGGTCAACACTAACCAGTCTGGCAATGTTGAAGTGCATTCTTTCATGAGAGATTGTACTTCTCCCACAAGTTTGACAATATTGACTTCATTTTCCTGCACTTTTGCAAATTCAACTTGATTCTTTTCCTGCAGTGCAGCCCATTCTTTGATCAGATTCTCAAGGGCATTGTGATGCTATTGTTGTTGGCCCTTAGAATTGTGATCTCCTCCAGAACTTTGTTGGAGCCGCTTGATTGTCTTGACTCCACAACATCTTTAACTTATGTTTTAATCTTCTCCATTTCTGTGAAGATTTTCTGAATTTCTGATGCAGAGATGCTGGTTTCTGGTGTCTTCTCTTACTATGTTTGCAGAGCTTTCAGAGATTCAGTGTTCCTCTCAGAATGTGTCTTGATGAGTTCCACTGATTCTGACTGGGTCTTCAGTTCAGCTCTTTGACCCTTTACCTTTGACAGCAGCTGATCAAGCTTCTCTTCAACTGGATTTTTCTTGCAGACATTGACTATATCATCCATGGCTTTCTAAAGTTGTTCTTGTGTCATAGTTGGTGGTTCAGGGATATTTGGAACAACAGATGTTCCTTCTAATTCACTAGTTGCAAACACATTTGCAGCTGTTTTGGAAATTTCTGGTGCACCCTTGGATTTACCAGAATCATCTCCACCAGATGTGAAAAAGAAATGTTCACCCTAGATTTCCTTATTTCCTTGAATCATTCCAGTGAATGAGACAAACATATTATCTCCACCCGGATTTCCTTGATCAATTTCCTGATCTCCATCTGTTTGGGATCTCAATCTCCTCCTCATCATCTGATTCAGAGTTGAGATGAAGTGAACTAGATACCTCCTCATTAACAACATTTTTTCTATGTTCAAGTTTATAGCTTGCAGTAATTGATTCTTCAAAATTTGACTTATTTATAGAAGTATCAATTAAAACTGTGTTTAAACGAGAACCTGCTCCAGCAACATGTGATTCTTCATAATGTAGGATTTCTGTGTCTTGATGGGGTTCATCTTCAAAGTGGAATCCAGCATCAGGATTCTGATGGCTTTCCTCAAATTCTGGTGCTTCCCTGTTTTCTGGTGAATTTTTTATCACCAGATTGAGGTTTCCTTCAACAGCTCCTGAATATGATGTCCATGATTTTTGAACTTCTTCTTTTGGTGAAAAAGAGCAGTCGTAAACTTCAATAGTGGGTGCATCTGTGGGTGTGTCTGGTTTGTTGAGGATCCCCTCATGTTTCAGTCTGTATGGTAAATCTGGTTCAATCAGATTCAACATACTTTCTGGTAACATAGGGACATCCCTGTCTGATTCCCACCATTGATTTGCACTCCATGGCTTCATTGTTGTTGAACTCTAAACTGTTTCTAAGATAGGAATGTCCATATTCCTTTCTTCAAAGGTCTCATAAATGAAAATTGAGATGAATCTCGGATAAGGTAAGTGAGAAGAGATTCTCCCATTTCTTGTGAGGATTGATCTTTTTATCAGATTGTAGATTTCAGTCCCATAATCAAGTTTGAACCCAGTTATGAGTCCATACATGATTGACAGAATTTATTGGCTAGCTTGATCAACTCCTCCTATCTTTGAAGTGAGACATTGGTTCAATGTCTCCATCATGACCTGCCAAAAGGCTGGCAGTTCATTTCTTCATAAATCACCAATTCTGGTGATTTTCTTCTTCTTGTATTCTAGCTCAATAAAGAAATTGATCAGCTCCTCCTTTTCTAGGGTTTCAATGTAGTTGTCAAAGACAGGAAGCTCAAGCCATTGTCTGACTCTTGCAGGGGTTAATGCCATAGAGACATTGCCCCATACATGAGCAGTGACTTGGTTTTCCCCGTCTCCTCTGAAAGTGCTGCTGAATTGCTGCAACAGTTTCTCCAGTACTTCTCTTGCTTTGGTCATTGCAATTGAGATTGGACATCTCAATAGGAATTCCACCAAAGTTTGACATTTTTCGTCATATACAGAATGCTCTGTATTCATCGGTAAATTGTTCTCCTTCATTGGCAAAAAAATGATGGTCTTTAATGCATGGAACATCGTGCTCAACGATTGGAATGTTGAGATTCACTTCTACCATTGCTGAATTTTGAAAGCTAGGGTTTGATTGTCACGAATTTTGGCTTTTGAAAAACAGAGGGTTTTAGGGTTTAAGGCTTTTGTGAGGAAGAAGATGAGTGATGAAGAATTCTGCTAAGGTTGGGCTTTTATATTGAGAGGTTTAGTAGCGATTTAGTTGTTATGGAAGTTGAGGGGACATGGATCGTGGGTTGTAGTGGCGGTTAATAGGTCATTAATTACCTTTATTACCGTTAGATCGTGTGATGTGAAGTTGGTTTAGAAAATAACCGTTGGATCGTGGGTATCAAGGTAAAATTACTGGGTATTATCCGTGCAAACGTGGGTTTTGATTATGTCTTCTCAACTTGTATTTTTCTCAATCATTCCTTTTGATTAGAAAAGAAATGAATCTGATTGGAGAATACTAATGGTCACATGACACCTTTTCCTTTTATGGGACCCATTTGTAAAAAAATGGTCCAATAATCTGCTTTGTAAAGGTTGTATATTCTTCTCCTTTTTGAAAATCAAAATTCATTTCTGATGACGTCATCAGAAAGAAATCCCATTTTCTGATGAATTTGAACAAGTCTAGTTGATGATGTTTTCTGTTGACAAAAGTCAACATGATGAGTAGTTCCCCCTTGATAGAGTGTTCTAGTTTCTTTCTTTCTTTTTTTTTTTTTTTTTTTGAGATGAGAGGGAATGAGTAAATGATCAAAAGAATGATTTACATATGGTTTTCGGGTAGGATCTGTCGCAACCCCCATTCCCTATGCAAATACAGGAATGGGCGGCCGCGAGCCAGTTTTGGTGGTATCTGGTATTGTCTAATTTTGGTAGCGGAATTTTCATCAGGACCATAGTTAGGAAATATTTTATCAGAGTAAAATACCACATTTTCATAACATTAAACACATGGGATAAAACCCAAGTTTTAAATACACACATTTTCCTAGGAATAAATCATATTTTTATTTAATAAAAACATCTATTTCTTTTTAGGTAACTTTATTGCCACTTTTCCAAGCCTTCAGTGCTGTCCAGCTGGCTTCTATTTGGCTTTCACATTTTGTTACCTGAAACGCATTTAAAAACATTTTGTCAGTAGGAAATACTGGTGAGTGAATCCCAGTTTAATCAAGTTTAAGTAAAATCCATTGTACAGTATTGAGGGCGGTCTCGCAATTACATTTGTTTCCAAGTCATACCAATTACCACCCACGGTACTGTCAGACCCGACTTGTGGAAATGTTACCCCTCCAGTAACAAATTTTGTATACAAAACCCCAACATACCGACAATAATTGTATCCTTACAAATACTCAATAACTGTTTAATATATAATTAATCGTGTGAGGTTTTGTAAAAACAATTTACAAAAGGAGATTATTCACATTGCTGTCGTAGGTTTTCAGTAAGGGTTCCCTGGGAATTATCTATAAATTACAAAAAACGCACACGTGTTAGTATAATAACCCATTTTAACATTAGTAATACCCTCCCTGAGACGACATTCCAACGACTACGTCGGGCAGAACCACGACAGCCGTTACGAAACCCTAGATCAATCGGGCATAGTATCTAATACGTATCCAGGGGTTATGATACTTACAACGGTGCAGAACTTCGTTTTTTAGGGGGTATTTGTAACAACCCTCGGTAAAACCAACACCCTCATAAATATTTCTGACACTCTAGTATACTTTAAAAATACCCTTATATGTCTCTAAATACACCCCGTATGTGAAAACCGAGCCAGAAATACGTTATAACATTAAAAATAAAATATAAAATCTGATGTTTAAGTTGAGGTGGGCCGGGCTGCGTAGAACCTCACCTCAAGCTCACGCGGGCGGTATCAAGGCTGAACCTTGACTCCGGTAAAATTATAAGTTAAGGCGGGAAGCGTAAGCTCACCTTAACTCTTACGCGGGCTGTGTGAGATCATCAAACGTGGAAACACCAGAGGCCGACACATGTCGACATCGTGGCGGACCTACAAGCTGACCCAGCTAAGCTACATGTTGACCAGGTGTTAACGCGGGCCGCGTAAGGCTTTGCCTTACCTTACGCGGGCCGCCTGAGAGTCGATTTCAGCAAGTATAAATAGATAGCATCGGATCTCATTTCAATTCGCTCATAATTTCAATCTCGAATCACAATTTCTGTAGTAGAGTTATAATAGTCGGGTATTATACCCCTAATTAGCGAGGTTCTGCTCCGTTGTAAGTATTATAACCCCAGTTTCATAATAGTTACGCTGCCCGATTGATTTAGGGTTCCGTAACAACTGTCGTGGTTCTGCCTGACGTAGTTGTTGGAATACCGTCTCGGGGAGGGTATCATTAATATTTTCAAAGGGTTATGATACTAACCAATGTACATTTGTATAAATTATAGATTATATCCAGGAAACCCTTACGCGAAGCCTAAGATAGCAATGTGAGTTTATCCTCTTTTTGATAACCTTTTTGGAATATTTTACAAAACCTTTAATGCTTAATAATATGATTAAGCAGTGATTGAGTCTTTGTAGTTCTTCAATTACTGCCGGTATGTTGGGGGTTTGTATACAAAATTTATACTACTGCGAGTAGTAGTAGTAAGTCGGTACGACAGTACATTACCATTGGACAACGAGTTAGCCAATGGGTAATTTGACCATAGCCACAGATCCGGTCGAGTGGCAAGTACTGAATGAGTAATTGTGTAGAAATAAACAATGTGATCGCTCTCAATACTGTTTTAATTGATAAAATGTTTCTAGATTAAACTGGGATTCACTCACCAGTATTTCCGACTGACAAATGTTTTTAAAACGCGTTTCAGGTAACACAATGTGACAGCCAATTAGTAAAAAGCCAGCTGGAGAGCACTGAAGACTTGAGAAAAATGTGGCTATAAAAGTTACCTAATAACGATGTTTTTAAATTCAATAAAATAGGGTTGGTCCCTATAAATGTATGGTAATAAGAAACTTGGGTTTTGCCCATGTTATTATTAATATCAAATATGGTGGTTTTACTCTGATAAACATTTCCTAACTACGGTCCTGATGAAATTTCCGCTGCAAGATTTAAATAGCTGATACCACCGAAAATCTGAGTTCGTGTCCGCCCGTTCCTGGGACAGATAAGGGATCGGGGGTTGCGACAGAAGGTGGTATCAGAGCCTAGCCACTGGTCTGAGCCAAAGAAGTGTTCTGCTGACACTTAAATTCTAAATTTTGTGTTAGGAAATAAATTATGGAAATACGTGCATAATTGTATTTATTTGTTATGTGTTATTTGACTATTTGTTAGTTTACAGTATGAGTGATCAAGGACCCTCAGACATGAGTCGTCAGTTGTCTGATTCACCTAGGAGTGAAGGTACCTCATCACAGCCTGCCCTTTCTGGATATTCTACTGATCAGGAAGAAGGAATGTTTGCTTTTAAAGCTCAGTCAGAAGAGCCATTCCCTCATAAGAAACGAGGATGGTTCAGTAAGGAAGCCTTTGCTCGTAGGAAAAGAATGCAAAAGTTGCAACAGCAACGAGTTTTAGCAGCTGCTAAGCGAAAGACAGATGCCCATACACAGGATATGCTTAATAGAAGCCTAGCCAATTTCCATATCCTAGCTACAACTGCTGCTGACCCAAGTCTGGAACAACTAGTAGCCCCACAACCACAATTCCCAAACCAACCCATGGAGATAGAAAACCCGGAAAACCAAGTGGAAATGCATGACTTTAACCCAGAAGAAATCCCTAGGATACCTGCACCAAATCCCCTAGACCCAAATTACGACCCCTGGTGGGACGACAATAGGGACTTTGTGCATCGTTACCCTATTCATGAAGACACACCCATAGGAGCCTATACAGGTATGGACCCTTTAGATCCCTATTACCATGATGAATATATTAGGGAGCTTTTAGAAAATCCTTACCGATTTCAGGCACTTTCACCCCCGTATCAGGAACCCGCACCCCAGATTCCAAACCCAGTCCGAGAACCTGCACCCCCAATGAGTGCAGAAAACGTGCAAGAACTTAGGACTTTCGGGGAGGAAATTTTAGAAAGCAGTGAGAGAATGCGTCAGGTGGGAGAGCGTCTCGTATGGAAATACGATGAGCGCAATATGGATTTTTGGATAAATCCATATCCGTGATGTGATGGAGGAAACAGAATAATAATAATAATAATATATAATAAAAAAATATGTGTGTACGGATGCATATTACTATTAGTGTGATTCTATTTCTGTTGGTATTGTAATTTTTATTTAAGTACTAGTATGTAATAGATGCATAATAGTATATGAATAGAGTAAAAGTAGCAATGATCTACGTTTTTGGCTAGATTGAGTGTCATGTGATTAACTATATTAAGATATTATTTGTGATATTAATATGGGGTAAATGTTTAAAATTCAGATGGCCGACGAAGGAAATCAAGGTAATCTGAATAACGATAACCAGAGTAACATTAACGTGGTTAATGAGAATCCAAGCATCAATAACAATGGAAATCAAATGGATAATAGTGTTGTTCAACATATAGTGGCACAAGGAATTATAGATGCAATGCCATTTATTATTCAAACTATTCAAGAAGCGAATAATAAAAGTAAGCATAGCAGTAAGCGACCCATTGAACCAGAACACAGCGTGAACAATGGACCTGTACTTCAAATGCCCATTCCTAAAAGAAGAAGAACTGTGTCTTACGGTTGTTCTTATAAAGAATTCTGGTCTTGTAAACCAATGGAATTCTCGGGCAACGAAGGGGCCATTGCAACCTTACGCTGGATAGAGAAGATTGGGGCAGTTTTAAGAATAAGCAAGTGTGCTGAAGAAGATAAGATATTGTTTGCTTCAAATCTGTTTAAGAATTCAGTGCTAGAATGGTGGAACACTATCCTCCAATCAAGAGGAAGTGATAGAACCTACAATATGGAATGGGAAGAATTTAAGAACAAGGTAGAAAGGAAATTCTGCCCACCCAATGAAAAGGAACAGATAGCAAACAAATTCCTAAACCTTAGGATGACTGGTGTAGATAGTAAGGGATATACTAAAATATTCTTTGAATATGCCAGAATAGTGCCAACTCTTGCTTCACCAGAACCAGTGTTAATCTCCCGTTATATTTGGGGATTAATTGGGGAGATAAGACATGTAGTCAAGGCAGCTAGACCCCAAACTATAGAAGAAGCTGTAGAACTAGCCAATACCTTGACCGATGAATTAGTCCGTACCAGAGAAGAGGATCAAAGAAGGAACCTGACCCAGAAGCTCACACAAGAATTTCGTTCTGGAAATTCTAATAGTGGGAGAAATATAGGTTCTACCTTTGCACCCTACTGTAAGAATTGCAAAAGAAAGCATTCAGGAAGATGCTCTATATACTGTAACTTTTGCAAAATATCGGGACACAAGGAAGAAAATTGCAGGAAGAAGGCTAACATCCGGATATGTTACAACTGCGGAGAACAAGGCCATATCAAGCTTAATTGTCCAAAATTAGCTCCAGCTCCAGACAACAAGAAAACTAAAAATGCTAGAGCATTTGTTCTGACTGCAGATGAAGCTAAGATGATTCTAGATGTCATAGCTGGTACGTTTTTAGTTAATGATATTTTTGCTAAAGTATTATTTGACTCTGGTGCAAACCAAAGTTTTATTAATACATCATTTTGCAAATTTCTAAATCAGTCATTAACTAAACTACCACAAGAATGCTTAGTAGAGACAGCCAATGGAGAAACCGTTAGGATTTCTGAAATCTTGAAGGGAGCAAATATAGAAATTTTAAATCAGAAATTTATTGCAAACCTTTATCCCATGAATCTGACAGGATTTGATGTTGTTTTAGGAATGGATTGGTTAATAGCCAATAAAGCCAGTATTTTATGTGATCAAAAGTCAATTCAAGTAAATTCACCAAAAGGTAAAACGATCACAATTAAAGGAGATAAACCCTCTAGGTCCACTAAGTTCATATCTGTAATGAAAACTGCAAGTTATATAAGAAAAGGTTCTATAGTTTATTTGATTTCCATAATCACTAACACTAAAGAAAAAGATTTAAAAGATATTCCAGTAGTATCTCAGTTTCCAGATGTATTTCCAGAAGAATTGCCAGGGCAACCTCCAGATAGAGAAGTTGAATTTAGAATCCATTTAATACCAGGAACATCACCGATTGCCAAAGCACCTTACCGTTTGGCACCTGCAGAAATGCAAGAATTAAAGAAACAATTAGATGAATTGTTAGAGAAAGGATTTATACAGCCAAGTTCGTCGCCATGGGGAGCGCCGATACTGTTTTTTAAAAAGAAGGACGGATCAATGCGTATGTGCATTGACTACCGTGAATTAAACAAGGTCACGATTAAGAATCGTTACCCATTACCAAGAATCGATGATCTGTTTGATCAACTACAAGGAGCTCGATTTTTCTCAAAAATCGATTTAAGATCAGGATATCATCAATTAAAGGTACAGGAAGAGGACATTCCTAAGACCGCATTCAGAATGAGGTATGGCCATTATGAGTTTACTGTCATGCCATTTGGTTTAACCAATGCCCCAGCTGCATTTATGGACATGATGAACCGAATATGTAAGCCATATTTGGATAAATTCATAATTGTCTTTATAGATGATATTCTAATTTACTCTAAGAGTAAAGAGGATCATGCAAAACATTTGAACGCACTTTTAAGTCTATTAAGAAAGGAAAAGCTTTACGCTAAATTTTCAAAGTGCGAGTTTTGGTTAGAACAGGTACAATTTCTTGGACATTTAGTCAATCATGAAGGAATTCATGTAGATCCAACAAAGATCGAGGCAATTACTACATGGAAAACCCCTGAGTCATCAACCGAGGTTAGAAGTTTCTTAGGATTGGCCGGTTATTATAGAAGATTTATCCAAGATTTTTCTAGAATAGCCATTCCCTTATCTAAGTTAACCTGTAAATCTGTTAAGTTTGAATGGGGAGTAAAACAAGAAGAAGCCTTTAGAATTCTTAAGCAAAGATTAACCCATACACCCATATTAGCATTACCAAAAGGAACTGAAGACTTTGTAGTCTACTGTGATGCTTCTAAATTAGGCTATGGATGTGTATTAATGCAACGTCAAAAGGTTATAGCTTACGCATCTAGACAACTTAAGAATCATGAAGAGAATTATTCAACCCATGATTTAGAGTTAGGAGCTATAATTTTTGCTCTTAAAATTTGGAGACATTACCTTTATGGTAGTAAGTTTACCATATTCACTGATCATAAGAGTTTAAGGTATATTTTCAAGCAAAAGGAGTTGAATATGAGACAAAGACGCTGGATGGAGATGCTTAGTGATTATGATTGTGATATCCAGTATCATGAAGGAAAAGAAAATGTAGTAGCAGATGCTTTAAGCCGAAAGTATCATGAAAAGCCAAAAATGGGTACGTTCTCTTAAATTAAATCTGCAAGTAGATTTAAATGATCAAATAAGAAAAGCACAAGAAGCAGTAATCAAGGAAGATACTGAAAAGCTAAAAGGTATGCTAAAAGGAACCGATGGAATTTGGAGATTCCATGAAAAGAGAATGTGGATACCTAAATTAGGAAACCTACGTCATCGTATATTAGAAGAAGCCCATAAGTCTAAATATACGATGCATCCAGGAAGTGATAAAATGTACCAGGATTTAAGGAAAAATTTCTAGTGGATAGGAATGAAAAAGGACATAGCAGCCTATATTTCTAAATGTTTAACTTGTTCACAAGTCAAAGCTGAACACCAGAAACCCTCAGGATTTCTACAACAATTAGAAATGCCAGTGTGGAAATGGGAATTGATAACAATGGATTTTGTTACTAAGTTACCCAAAACAAAAAAGGAAATGATACAATCTGGGTGATTGTAGATAGACTAACCAAGTCAGCTCATTTCCTACCCATGAAAGAAACTTTCAGTATGGAACAATTAGCTAAATTATATGTAAATGAAATTGTTTCTTTACATGGCATTCCTTTATCAATTGTTTCTGATAGGGATAGCCGATTTACCTCTCATTTTTGGTCAAGTTTCCAAAAGGCAATGGGAACCAAGTTAAAATTGAGCACAGCTTATCATCCTCAAACGGATGGACAGAGCGAAAGGACAATCCAGACAATGGAAGATATGCTTATAGCTTGTGTAATTGATTTCGGAGGTAATTGGGATGATCACTTACCTTTAATAGAATTTTCTTATAATAATAGTTATCACACAAGTATCAATGCTGCACCATTCGAAGCACTTTATGGACGAAAGTGCCAAACCCTAGTCTGTTGGGCAGAAATTGGGGAGAAGCAACTATCTGGACCTGAGATAGTGTAGGAAACAACCGACAAGATTATTCAAGTCAAGGAACGACTGAAAACAGCACGTGATCGACAAAAGAGCTATGCCGATAACCGACGCAAGCCATTGGAGTTTCAAGTAGGAGATAAAGTATTATTAAAGGTCTCTCCTTGGAAAGGAGTGGTAAGATTCATCAAAAGAGTAAAGCTAAGTCCCAGGTATATTGGACCTTTTGAGATTATTAGAAGAATAGGACCTGTAGCCTATCAGCTACAACTGCCAGAGGAAATGGTAGGAATACATGATGTATTTCATGTATCTAATCTCAAGAAATGTTTAGCTGATGAATCACTGATAGTACCTCTTAAGGATATAGAAGTAAATGAACAACTCAAGTTTGTAGAAAGGCCTCTACAAATTGAAGACAGGAAAGTCAAGAATCTCAAGCATAAGCGATTAGTTCTGGTCAAAGTGAAGTGGGACTCCAAAAGAGGACCTGAGTACACATGGGAGCTTGAATCAGAAATGCAAAAGAAATATCCGCATTTGTTTCAATAGATCTCGAGGACGAGCTCTAAAACAAGGTGGGGAGAATGTAACAACCCTCGGTAAAACCAACACCCTCATAAATATTTTCGACACTCTAGTATACTTTAAAAATACCCTTATATGTCTCTAAATACACCCCGTATGTGAAAACCGAGCCAGAAATACGTTATGACATTAAAAATAAAATATAAAATCTGATGTTTAAGTTGAGGCGGGCCGTGTAGGACCTCACCTCAAGCTCACGCGGGCGGTATCAAGGCTGAACCTTGACTCCGGTAAAATTATAAGTTAAGGCGGGCCGCGTAAGCTCACCATAACTCTTACGCGGGCCGTGTGAGATCACCAAACGCGGAAACACCAGAGGCCGACACGTGTCGACATCATGGCGGACCTACAAGCTGACCCAGCTAAGCTACATGTTGACCAAGTGTTGACACGGGCCGCGTAAGGCTTTGCCTTACCTTACGCGGGCCGCCTGAGAGTCGATTTCAGCAAGTATAAATAGATGGCATCGGATCTCATTTCAGTTCGCTCACAATTTCAATCTCGAATCACAATTTCTGTAGAAGAGTTATAATAGTCGGGTATTATACCCCTAATTAGCGAGGTTCTGCTCCGTTGTAAGTATTATAACCCCAGTTTCATAATAGTTACGCTGCCCGATTGATTTAGGGTTCTGTAACAACTGTCGTGGTTCTGCCCGACGTAGTTGTTGGAATACCGTCTCGGGGAGGGTATCATTAATATTTTCAAAGGGTTATGATACTAACCAATGTACATTTGTATAAATTATAGATTATATCCAGGAAACCCTTACGCGAAGCCTAAGATAGCAATGTGAGTTTATCCTCTTTTTGATAACCTTTTTGGAATATTTTACAAAACCTTTAATGCTTAATAATATGATTAAGCAGTGATTGAGCCTTTGTAGTTTTTCAATTACTGCCGGTATGTTGGGGTTTTGTATACAAAATTGATACTACTGCAAGTAGTAGTAGTAAGTCGGTACGACAGTACATTACCATTGGACAACGAGTTAGCCAATGGGTAATTTGACCATAGCCACAGATCCGCTCAAGTGGCAAATACTGAATGAGTAATTATGTAGAAATAAACAATGTGATCGCTCTCAATACTGTTTTAATTGATAAAATGTTTCTTGATTAAACTGGGATTCACTCACCAGTATTTCCGACTGACAAATCTTTTTAAAACGCGTTTCAGGTAACACAATGTGACAGCCAATTAGTAAAAAGCCAGCTGGAGAGCACTGAAGGCTTGAGAAAAATGTGGATATAAAAGTTACCTAATAACGATGTTTTTAAATTCAATAAAATAGGGTTGGTCCCTATAAATGTATTGTAATAAGAAACTTGGGTTTTGCCCATGTTATTATTAATATCAAATATGGTGGTTTTACTCTAATAAACATTTCCTAACTACGGTCCTGATGAAATTTCCGCTGCAAGATTTAAATAGCTGATACCACCGAAAATCTGAGTTCGTGTCCGCCCATTCCCGGGACAGATAAGGGATCGGGGGTTGCGACAGTATTAGACCCGAGTATAATGCCTATTCTTTAAGAAATTCGAGATTTGAGAAAGGAAATGAACGAGCAGACTGAAGATCCGATGCCCTCTACTTATAGGGCTTCACTTCGACTTTTACGCGGCCCGCGTAAGGTATAGCAAAGGGGCTACGCGGCCCGCGTCAAATATGGTCAATGGCGTAGGTGATCCGGGTCAGCTAGTAGGTTCAACACGAGTCGGACATGTGTCAGCACAAGGGTTCGCTGTGTTTTTTTTATCTCTAGCGGCCCGCGTAAGATCCCTAAGGGGTTTACGCGGCCCGCGACAAACTCAAATTATTATTTTTAATAATATTTAAGGTATCCGGGGTCCGTTTTCACGTATGGGGTGTATTTTAGCACATATTGGGATATTTTAAATATTTTTAGGGTGTCGAAAATTTATAAGGGTGTCAGTTTTCTTTAGGTGTGACACCTGGGTCACTGCGACCATCAAACAAATGCCAAGCCAATGAAATATTGTATTTCATACTTGTGATCTGAATAAATATGTGTATCTTTTGCACACATCAATTCTTGTTCGATTTCAAGCTCTAAATCGCTTTCTGGAAGGTTATACGCGCACTGATGCGAAAATATAACCAGTTTAATGCAACAAACACTCCAGAATAGTGAAATAGGCTTAACATACCTTAAATAACCTTTACATAACTTAGAAATAAGTTTTGAAGGCTTTGGTATGTCAAAATCAAGTTAAATCGCTTACAGGGACTAAACTTGACAAACTGCTAAAGTATGCCAATTTGAACTGTAACAAACATTCCAGAACATGACCATAAGTTAAACACACCTTAAATATCCTTTATATAGCTTAGAAATAGGCTTTGAGGGGTTCGGTGTGCTAAAATAAACTTTTGGGTCATTAAGGGACTAAAAGCGTCAAAAAGTGCATAAGTTTGCTCTTTCGCGCATAACTTACGTTCTGAATACCTCCGGACATTCAAAAATTTATGTAAGCACTAAAATATTTTATTTTAGTGTTTGGCATAAGAAAAATCCATTCGTCGCGTCATTTGGATCGTTTTTCGCGCTTATGCGCATTCCGTCGTAATTAAGCGAACATCGCGATCGTACGGCCAAACGAACCGACATCCGACATATTTTTGAGCATGTTTTGAGTTCCCAATACTTTAACATCATTTTAGAGCCTTGAAATGAGGTTAACGAGGCTTAAACGTGTCAAAAACACCTCAAAATGCATGTTTCTCAAGTTCAGGGACCAAAACTGCAATTCTGTAATAGATGGCCATGCGGCCCGCGTAAGGTTTGTGTGTATCCTTACGCGGCCCGCGTCAGGGTCTCAGACAGCAGATTGTGTAGAAACATCGAATCTGGTATGTTCCACTTGTTGCACATGGTTTTGGGAAGTCTATGGGCTGGTATTGAGTGCACATGGTATTACAAAACCATGTGTGCACATGTATGGACAAGATCAAAGCACATTTTCCAAGAAACGATCTTAACGGTTCGGGAAATCCTATAAATACCCAACCCACCCCATTGCAAAACCCACAAGAATTTTGATTTGAGAAGCTCTAAGTTGGAACCATTGTTTCATACCTGAGCTACTTGAATCGAAATTAGCATTCGGGGACCTTTCGTAAGTATTCCTTCGTTCTTTTATTGCTTTTCGAGTTTGAAAGTCAAACTTTGTTTGACTTTTTGCGTTGACCAGTTTATGGTCAATGCGAAGTTCATTTGAACTTCGCAACGTGATTGTAATCACGATGGTCATAGTCCCTTGGGACTATGCCTACTGATTACCACGTTGTCTAGGGTCGTAGGGTAAGCGATCTGATAAATCGCTTATACCTTCGAACCCAACCCATTTGGCCGATCATTAGGATCCGACCAAATACATTAGGTGACCATAGTATATAGGGAATAACCTTCCGAGGTTATACCTTATGGTCGCTTCGTTAAGTAGTTGTATGATAGGTAGTATATATGCCTTAGGTAAATTACCAAAATACCCTTTTCATGTGTAATCGGTAATTAAGCATATGTAACCTAAACTTTTGTCGCATAACTGATTATGTAACATGTTTAGGCATATAACACTTGTCATAGGACTAGTTAGACGTTCCGAACGCGTTTCACGCGAACGACGCGTTAAAGTAGCATAAGCTACCTAAACGGGTCGCAATGGATCGTAAGCACTTAGGTTAGGTTTCATTTAGTATGTAGGCTTTGTTAAACCATATGACACGAGTCTCCATTCTCGTTTGGTTTACGAACCCTCATTCTATCTAAATCCTCCGATTTAGGTCCGGTTTATTAACATAGTTACCTATATTAGGTGCCGTTTGATATCCGTGATCTCTAGCATTGTTTGGTTGTTACTCAAGGACTTCTGAGCAATCTCAAGTGAGTACATAGACCCCTCTTTTACTGTTTTCCAAACATTTTGGGGTGAAACACATGTGCCTACTTGTTACTTTCATGCTTTCCTGTTTTCACATCATATACTTGCTATGTTCATTAGTACATTTATAGTACATGATTTCAATACATTTTATGCTATGTATGTCCATTTAGTGCATACTTAGTACATTACTTTACAGTACATTTCATGCTATGTATGTCCATTGTGTGCATACTTAGTACATTACTTTACATTACATTTCATGCTATGTATGTCCATTATATGCATAGTTAGTACATTACTTTACATTACATTTCATGCTATGTATGTCCATTGTGTGCATACTTAGTACATTACTTTACATTACATTTCATGCTATGTATGTTCTTTAGTATACTTAGTACATTGTTTTACATTGCATTTCTGTTGCATATGCTCATCCAACATATGAACACATTATACTACATTTTGAACCGTTGTAACCATTTGACTATGTGAACCGTCGTAACCATGTGATTATATGAACCGTTTGTAACTATTGAACCGTGTGAACCATTTGTATCTGTTGACATGATTTACATTTGACAATAGACATTTGACTATACATAAACATTTCTACAATTGTTAAACATTACATCTTGGTGGTTTGGTTTGAGTAAGTGATTTAAGTAACGAGGCGTGTGTAATATGATACAAGCATGGTGGATACGCCGCTGGTACTTCCTATATATAAGTGTTTGCATGGAATTACATATCGTAGCGTTATTTGAATCATTTCAATTTGAGACATATAGCATTTTATACAGATAACATACTTTTCACAAGACATTGTTTTACAAACAACTCATCTTATACAAACTCATTTTACTTGGTTATTCATTTAACCTTACATTTATCTATACATATCATCTGATCTTATTGTTTTTCAAACAATTTACAAAACAAAGCAAATTACAAGGTTCATGACTAAACATTTTCTCAAACATAAGTCATGAATTCTGTTTTCACAAAACCTATGTACCTCACAGGCATTTTTATGCTGACGTACCTATTTTCACATGTGTTTTCAGGAGATGATGCATAGGACTTATCAAGACATACTTAGGCGGACCTGTGCCTTAGTGACTTAAAACAAGACAAGAACTAGTTAATTTTTGTTATATATTCTTTGTTTCTTGTTTAAAACAATGTAACTCTCTTGTTTGATTAATAAAACGAAACTTTAATTGCCATGGATTTGAAATAATTAATTCTGTTACAACACTCCCCGACGTTTCCGCCACGTTTTGTATGTTCTACGTGGTCGGGGTGTGACATTAGGGTTGTTATATCCTCCCCACCTTGTTTTAGAGCTCGTCCTCGAGATCTACTGGAACAGGTGTGGATATTTCCTTTGCATTTCTGATTCAAGCTCCCATGTATACTCTGGTCCTCTTTTAGAGTCCCATTTTACTTTGACCAGAATTAATCTCTTGTGCTTGAGATTCTTAACTTTCCTGTCTTCAATTTGTAGAGGCCTTTCTACAAACTTGAGTTATTCATTTATCTCTACATCCTTAAGAGGTACTACCAGTGATTCATCGGCTAAGCATTTCTTGAGATTTGATACATGAAATACATCATGTATTCCTGCCATTTCCTCTGGCAGCTGTAGTTGATAGGCTACAAGTCCTATTCAAGGTCCAACATACCTGGGACTTAGCTTTCCTCTTTTGATGAATCTTACCACTCCTTTCCAAGGAGAGACTTTCAACAACACTTTATCTCCTACTTGAAATTCCAATGGTTTGCGTCGGTTATCAGCATAGCTTTTCTGTCGATCACGTGCTGCTTTCAGTCGTTCCTTGAATTGAATAATCTTGTCAGTTGTTTCTTGCACTATTTCAGGTCCAGATAGTTGCTTTTCCCCACTTTCGTCCATAGAGTTCTTCGAATGGTGCAGCATTGATACTTGTGTGATAACTATTATTATAAGAAAATTCTATTAAAGGTAAGTGATCGTCCCAATTACCTCTGAAATCAATTACACAAGCTCTAAGCATGTCTTCCATCGTCTGAATTGTCCTTTCGCTTTGTCCGTCTGTTTGAGGATGATATGTTGTGCTTAGATTTAACTTGGTTCCCATTGCTTTTTGGAAACTTGACCAAAAATGAGAGGTAAAACGGCTATCCCTATCAGAAACAACTGATAAAGGAATTCCATGTAAAGAAACAATTTCATTTACATACAATTTAGCAAGTTGTTCCATACTAAAAGTTTCCTTCATTGGTAGGAACTGAGTTGACTTAGTTAGTCTATCTACAATCACCCAGATTGTATCATTACCTTTCTTTGTTTTGGGTAATTTAGTAACAAAATCCATTGTTATCAATTCCCATTTCCACACTAGCATTTCTAACTGTTGTAACAAACCTGAGGGTTTCTGGTGTTCAGCTTTAACTTGTGAGCAAGTTAAACATTTAGAAACATAGGTTGCTATGTCCTTTTTCATTCCTATCCACCAAAAATTCTTTCTTAAATCCTGGTACATCTTATCATTCCCTGGATGCATCGTATACTTAGACTTATGGGCTTCTTCTAATATACGATGACGTAGGTTTCCTAATTTAGGTATCCACATTCTCTTTTCATGGAATCTCCAAATTACATCTGTTCCTTGTTCTAATTCCTTAATCATACCTTTTAATTTTTCAGTATCCTCCTTGATTACTGATTCTTGTGCTTTTCTAATTTGATCATTTAAATCTACTTGTAGATTTAACTTAAGAGAACGTACCCTTTTTGGCTTTTCATGATATTTTTGACTTAAAGCATCTGCCACTACATTTGCTTTTCCTTCATGATACTGGATATCACAATCATAATCACTAAGCATTTTCATCCAGCGTCTTTGTCTCATATTCAATTCTTTTTACCCAAAAACATATCTTAAACTTTTATGATCGGTAAATATGATAAACTTACTACCATAAAGGTAATGTCTCCAAATTTTCAAAGCAAAAATTATTGCTCCTAATTCTAGATCATGAGTTGAATAATTCTCTTCATGATTCTTAAGTTGTCTAGAGGCGTAAGCTATAAACTTTTGGCGTTGAATTAACACACGTCCATAACCTAATTTAGAAGCGTCACAATAGACTACAAAGTCTTCAGCTCCTTCTGGTAACGCTAATATGGGTGCATGGGTTAATCTTTGCTTAAGAATTCTAAAGGTTTCTTCTTGCTTTGGTCCCCATTCAAACTTAAAGGATTTACAGGTTAACTTAGTTAAAGGAATGACTATTCTAGAAAAATCTCGAATAAATCTTCTATAATAACCGGCCAATCCTAAGAAACTTCTAACCTCGATTGGTGGCTCAGGGGTTTTCCATTTGGTAATCGCCTCGATTTTTGTGGGATCCACATGAATTCCTTCACGATTGACTAAATGTCCAAGAAACTGTACTTGCTCTAACCAAAACTCGCACTTTGAAAATTTAGCATAAAGCTTTTCCTTTCTTAATAGACTTAAAAGGGCGTGCAAATGCTTTGCATGATCTTCCTTACTTTTAGAATAAATGTGAATATCATCAATAAAAACAATTATGAATTTATCCAAATATGGCTTACATACTCGGTTCATCATGTCCATAAATGCGGCTGGGGCATTGGTTAAACCAAACGGCATGACAGTAAATTCATAATGACCATACCTTGTTCTAAACGCGGTTTTAGGAATGTCCTCTTCCTGTACTTTTAATTGATGATATGCTGATCTTAAATCGATCTTAGAGAAAAATCGAGCTCCTTGCAATTGATCGAACAGATCATCAATCCTTGGTAATGGGTACCGATTCTTAATCGTGACCTTGTTTAATTCACGGTAGTCAATGCACATACGCATTGATCTGTCCTTCTTTTTGACGAATAAAATCGGTGCTCCCCAAGGCGATGAGCTTTGCTGTATGAATCCCTTTTCCAATAATTCGTCTAATTGTTTCTTTAGTTCCTGCATCTCTGCTAGTGCCAATCGGTAAGGCGCTTTGGCAATTGGTGTTGTTCCGGGTAGCAGATGGATTCTGAATTCGATTTCTCTGTCTGGTGGTAGTCCTGGCAATTCTTCTGGAAATACATCTGAAAACTGAGATACTACTAGAATGTCTTTTAGTTCTTTTCCTTTAGTGCTAGTGATTATAGAAATCAAATACACTATTGATCATTTTCTTATGTAGCTTGCAGTTTTCATCACAGAGATGAATTTAGTGGATCTAGATGGTTTATCTCCTTTAATTGTGATCTTTTCACCCCTTGGTGAATTTACTTGAATTGACTTTTGATCACATAAAATATTAGCTTTATTGGCTATTAACCAATCTATTCCTAATACAATATCAAATCCTGCCAGATTCATTGGGTAAAGATTTGCAATATACTTTTGGTTTAAAAATTCTATTCTTGCACCCTGCAAGATTTCAGAAATCTTAACCGTTTCTCCATTTGCTGTCTCGACTATACATTCTTGTGAGAGTTTAGTTAATGGTTGATTAAGAAGTTTGCAAAATGAAGTATTAATAAAACTTTGGTTTGCACCAGAGTCAAATAATACTTTAGCAAAAACATCATTAACTAAAAACGTACCGGGGATTACGTCCGGAATCATTTTGGCTTCATTTGCAGTTAGAACAAATGCTCTAGCATTTTTAGTATTCTTATTGTTTGCAGCTGGAGCTAGTTTCGGAAAGTTCGGCTTGATGTGACCTTTTTCTCCACAATTGAAGCATAGTCCATTACTGGATTTTCTCCTGCAATCTTCTTCCTTGTGTCCTGGTGCCTTGCAGAAATTGCAGTGAGTGGAGCATTTTCCCGAATGCTTCTTCTTACAAGCTTTGCAGTATGGTGCAGAGGTAGAACCTATATTCCTAAGGTTGGAATTTCCAGAACAGAATTCTTGGGTAAGCCTTTGAGCTAGGTTTTTCCTCTGGTCTTCTTCTCGTGTACGGATTAACTCATCTGTCAAAGTATTTGCTAGTTCTACAGCTTCTTCTATAGTTTGGGGTCTAGCTGCCTTGACTACATGTCTAATCTCACCGATTAATCCCCAGATGTAACGGGAGATTAATACCGGTTCAGGTGATGCAAGGGTTGGTACTATTCTAGCATATTCAAAGAATGTGGTAGTATACCCCTTACTATCTACCTCGGTCATCCTAAGATTCCGAAACTTATTCGCTATCTGTTCTTTTTCATTGGGAGGGCATAATTTCCTTTCTACCATATTCTTAAATTCCTCCCATTCCATATTATAAACCCTATCACTTGATCTAGACTGGAGGATAGTGTTCCACCATTCTAAGGCTGAGTTCTTAAATAGATTAGAGGCAAACATTATCTTGTCTTCTTCAGCACACTTGCTTATTTTTAAAACAGCCCCAGTCTTTTCTATCCAGCGTAGAGCCATAATGGGTCCTTCATTATCAGAGAATTCTATTGGTTTGCAGGACCAGAATTCTTTGTAAGAACAACCATAAGGCATGGTTCTTCTTCTTTTAATAATGGACACTTGAAGTACGGGTCCATTGTTTATACTGTGTTCTGGTTCAATTGGTCGCCTACTGCTATGTTTACTTTTATTATCAGCGTCCTTAACAGTTTGGATAATAAATGGCATTGCATCTGTGATTCCTTGTGCCACTATGTGTTGGATAGCACTATTATCCACTTGGTTTCCATTGTTATTGATGCTCGGATTCTCATTAACCAAGTTAATGTTACTCTGGTTATCGTTATTCAGATTTTCTTGATTTCCTTCGTCGGCCATCTGAATTTTAAACATTTACCACGTATTAATATCACAAAATAATATTTAATATAACCAATCACATGACATGCATTTTGCTCAAAAGCGTCGATCATTGCGACTTACTCTATTTTTATATAATATGCATCTATTACACACCAGTACTGAAATTAAAATTACAATATCGACTGCAATTTAAAGTTACACTACTAGTAATAGGCATCCGTAGTTTTTTTTTCATACTCATACACACATATTATATTATTTTATTATTACTATTATTATTACTATTATTATTATTATTATTATCATTACTACTGTCTCCACCATCACATTCATGGATATGGATTCATCCAGAAATCCATATTGCGCTCGTCGTACTTCCAGACGAGTCGCTCTCCCACCTGTCTCATCCTTTCACTATTTTCTAAAATTTCCTCACCAAATGTCCTAAGTTCTTGTACGTTGTCTGCACTCATTGGGGGTGCAGGTTCTAGGACTGGGTTTGGAAACTGGGGTGCGGGTTCCTGGTACGGAGGTATAGGGGCCTGGTATGGGTAAGGATTTTCTTGAATCTCCCTAATGAATACATCATTATCGTAATAGGGATCTAGAGGATCTAACCCTGGGTAGGCTCCTAGGTTTGGCATAGGTATGTCTTCGTGTATCGGGTAACGTTGCACATAGTCCCTATTGTCATCCCACCATGGGTCATAATTTGGGTTTAAGGGGTTAGGTGCGGGTACCCTAGGTATTTCCTCCGGGTTGAAATCATGCATTTCTACTTGATCTTCGGGGTTTTCTATTTCTATCGGTTGGTCAGGAATTGGTGGTTGTGGTTGGGGTGCTATCATTTGTTCCAGGTTAGGGTCAGCTGCAGTGGTTGCTAGGATATGGATATTGGTTATAGCCCAATTAATCATTTCCTGGGTATAGGCATCAGTTTCTCTTTTGGCTGCTGCTAGTGCTCTCTGGTCTTGTAACTTTTTCATACACTTCCTACGCTCATGTGCCCCTCGACTGAACCATCCTCTCTTTTTCTGAGGGAATGGCTCTTCAGACTGAGCCTTAAACACGAATATTCCTTCTTCCGTATCAGCAGAGTACCCTGAGAGGGCAGGCTAAGAAGAGGCACGTTCGCTTCTAGGCGAACCAGACAATTAACGGTACGCGTCAGATGGTCCTTGGTCGCTCATACTGTAAACTAACAAATAGTCAAATAACACATAACAAGAAAATACAATTATACACGTATTCCTGTAATTTATTTCCTAACAATTTGAATTTTGGTGTCAGCATAACACTTTTGTGGCTGAATCAGTGGCTTAGCTCTGATACCACCTTCTGTTACAACCCCCGTTCCCTATGCAAATACAGGAACGGGCGGCCGCGAGCCAGTTTCGGTGGTATCTGGTATTGTCTAATTTTGGCAACGGAATTTTCATCAGGACGATAGTTAGGAAATATTTTATCAGAGTAAAATACCACATTTTCATAACATTAAACACATGGGATAAAACCCAAGTTTTAAATACACACATTTTCATAGGAATAAATCCTATTTTTATTTAATAAAAATATCTATTTCTTTTTAGGTAACTTTATTGCCACTTTTCCAAGCCTTCAGTGTTGTCCAGTTGTCTTCTATTTGGCTTTCACATTTTGTTACCTGAAACGCGTTTAAAAACATTTTGTCAGTGGGAAATACTGGTGAGTGAATCCCAGTTTAATCAAGTTTAAGTAAAATCCATTGTATAGTATTGAGGGCGGTCTCACAATTACATTTGTTTCCAAGTCATACCAATTACCACCCACGGTAGTGTCAGACCCGACTTGTGGAAATGTTACCCCTCCAGTAACAAATTTTGTATACAAAACCCCAACATACTGATGATAATTATATCCTTACAAATACTCAATAACTGTTTAATACATAATTAATCGTGTGAGGTTTTGTAAAAACAATTTACAAAAAGGAGATTACTCACATTGCTGTCTTAGGTTTTCAGTAAGGGTTCCCTGGGAATTATCTATAAATTACAAAAATGCACACGTGTTAGTATAATAACCCATTTTAACATTAGTAATACCTTCCCCGAGACGGCATTCCAACGACTACGTCGGGCAGAACCACGACAGCCGTTACGGAACCCTAGATCAATCGGGCGGAGTATCTAATATGTATCCAGGGGTTATGATACTTACAACGGAGCAGAACTTCATTTTTAGGGGGTATTATACCCGAGCATAATGCATATTCTTTAAGAAATTCGAGATTTAAGAAAGGAAATGAACGAGCAGACTGAAGATCCGATGGCCTCTACTTATAGGGCTTCACTTCGACTTTTACGCGGCCCGCGTAAGGTATAGCAAAGGGGCTACGCGGCCCGCGTCAAATATGGTCAACGACGTAGGTGATCCGGGTCAGCTAGTAGGTTCAACACGAGTCGGACACGTGTCAGCACAAGGGTTCGCCGCGTTTTTGATCTCTAGCGGCCCGCGTAAGATCCCTAAGGGGTTTACACGGCCCGCGACAAACCCAAATTATTATTTTTAATAATATTTAAGGTATTCGGGGTCCGTTTTCACGTATGGGGTGTATTTTAGGACATATTGGGATATTTTAAATATTTTTAGGGTGTCGAAAATTTATAAGGGTGTCGGTTTTCTTTAGGGTTGTTATAGGATCCAAGTCTGTTGTTCTTTCTTCAAGGTATTTTTGTGAAAAAGTTTTAAATGATGATGTATTGTTTTCCAAAATTTTCACATAGTTTTTGTCTCATTTTATTATTCTCATTCCTTTTTGAAGTTCAGTTGTCCAGAAAATTCTGATTTTCAATATCTTTTGAGCCAAAAATATTTTTGTCAGATTTTGAAGTTATGTTACAAGATATTACCAGATTTCAACTTAATGCCACCAGAAACTTAAAGTTTTATGACAAATGTTTTGTTTCTGATGAACACAAGTTGTTTTGTGGTATTAACTTCTCTGTTTTACCATATGCATTTTACCCATTTGTTTTTTCTTCCCCCTAACCAAGTTAACAGAAAACAAAATTGTAAAAGCATGATATATTAACTTTAAACAAACATAAACAAAAACAAACAAAACAAACAAAGCAACCTAATCAAGTTCTATCCCTTCTTCTCCATAGATGATCTGATGGAATAGCCAAAGAGGGGTCTCCAAACTAGTGTTATGGTCAGTTGGTATGAGCACTGTGTGCCTGATATTCTGTTGAAGTATCACTTCTGCTCTTGGGTACCATGCAGGAATACCTCCAAATCCCAGCTTCCTAGTGATTATCCTCATCATAAAACGAGGATACACTAAGAAAGGCCTGCCAGACCACAGGTTGCTTGTAATATATTTCATTAACTATTGAGAGAAATTATAAGGGATGTCCTGTACAAGTGCATGTATAGGTTCCATCAACCTGTAGGAGATTTCGTGATGGTTAATGATTTTCTTGGAAAAGCGTGCCCCTATTTGAGTTACCAAGTACTGCCATGGATTGATGAAGTTAGTTTTGGAGATTGGCCTATTTGGGTTATCCATATTGTACCCCATTTGGTTTAGGGTTTCATCAATCTGTGCTCTTGTAAAGATGAGAACATTGTTATCATCATTAAGGTTTAAAACCCGTCAGATGATATCCTCAGTGACAATGTTAGGTGTGTCAAGCACATAACTTCCAATAGAAGTTAAACCCCTTCCATCATGCAGCAGTAATGTTGCATTTTTCCAGAACATCTGCAAGATGTCTGGATAGACCATAATGTCTGCTGAAAGGGCGTAGGCCAAAGGGCTTTACATGAGCATGTTTAGGATAACATGGCATCCTTCCCATGCTGGACCCTCAAAGTTGTACCTGATCCTTAGATTGTGATAAGGATGATGTAGAAGTGGAAAACAATCAGGACTAATGCTTGCCATTTTTGGTTAAAAAGATATGGAGAAGATGAAAGGTTTTCTAGGGTTTTTGGATGAAAGTGACTAACTTAGCTTAAAGTGGTAGACATTTATAGTGAAAGTTAAGTTTGCCTTAAATGTTATCTACCTACTTTAGATTTACTATCTCTATTTTATTTGTCATTTAATTTTCTGTCAGAAGGCAATGAGAACAAATGAGATAAAATCTCCTGCATTAATAGTTTAGGCGGCCATATTCTGATAATTATCATAATTATCTGCCCAGATGTGATTTCTATCTCCTTAATATTGATGAGGTGTAATGAATGAAGGAAAGAGAGCTAACTTCCATTAACGAGTTCCCAGAAATTTTCTATCCATGACGTTATCATCCTTAGTCTAAAGAGATAAAACTTTTTGATTACCCTAGTCGAAAGAGATAAAATTTGTATTTGTAAAATAAAGAAAATGAAAGAAAATTTGTAACACCCTTGCTATTAATATAAAGGTTTTCGTATGGAATACGAAAGTAAACTTGTAATTATGATAACAAATAATGTTGACAATATTGTTAGATTAAAACTTTTACAATTTAAAAATAAAACGACATAATGTAACTGAGTTTGTCGTTTAAAAGTTACGACGACACGCCGTGCGGAAGCTTCTATTTCATGTGTTCGGTCCTTTTTCGCCACCTGATATTCATCCGTGTACTCTTGATATTCACCTATAATCAAAACCAACTTAAAGGTTAGTTTTGATAACTTAAATATAAGTATGAACAAGTTCTATGCGTCAAACGAACAAAATAAAATAAAATTTTCTGGTTTTCGTCTCTCGCGTGTCGCAAGAGACTACCTCTACTCCTTCGCGGGTCGCGACAGCTCTCGCGTGGCGTGCCTGGATGATGGTTCCCTGTCGCGTGGCGCAGGGGAGTCCATTTTCCAGCGGTTCTGAGTCTGAGAGCTGCATATCTGCCTAGCTAATGCTTTAATAAAAAATACAACTTCAAATTGGCATAACTTTTAATTTAGATGCCCGTTTTACACGATTCTTTTTCCCACGCGTTCATAATTTAATTCTCCATCTCATGGAGTAAAAACCCGACATCTGAATTCTCAAAATTTTAGATTTCAAGCTCTCGACTTGATATTCAATTATGACACTTTTGACTCGTTCGTGATTTTATCAAACTAACTTGGTTATTACCATTAAAATACCATGGACATCATGTTATATCAGTTTACTAATTTTCAAGGTTCAAATTACAGGTTTCTTATGCAATCTTAACCCGTTTTGCATATGTACTCGTTTTGACCCGTTACGGGTATTTAACATTTTCAAGCTTAAATCACGCTTCTTTTAGTTTACACCCTATCTCCATTTTTATACGTATCCCAAGGACTCAATTTAACAAAACGCTTATTTCTAAACAACTCTTAAAGGTTGTTTGCCCTATTTACCCCTCAAGGGCTTTTTGGTCAATTTTAATCCTTCATTTTGCGACGAAGTACTTTCGCTAATAGATTACCAAAATATCGCTTCTAACTACAATACAAAATATGCGTACCTGGCTCGGGTCAAGTATTGACCCTTTTTAATACCTTGCATTAATGATTTTGCTACTTTATAGCAATGCAAATTTCCATAAGTCGTTTTTATCATGTGAGCACTAGACTCGAAAATACTCATTAGTCGTTATTTGTCAAATGGCGCTAAAAATCACCATTTAACCCGTTTTTATCATCTATCATGGTTTTCCCTCATTTTTTTACTTATTCCGAGTCGTATCAATTACGTCGGAACACCACATTTTAACCATTAGCTAAACATATTCGTAACCCTTATAATAATTAGACATTCTATAAAAAAAGGGAGTGTAAGCTTTACTTACCTTTCATCCAAGGAATTCTTCCTCGTGTCTTTATCCCGTTTGATCATCTCCTCCAAGCTTCACCTAGCTCGTCAAGAGTCAAACTATCATATTACCCATAAGATGGTTAGTTTAGTCATTTCATATTATGGCTACCATTTCTTATGGGGTTTCTTGCATATAATTTACTTAACTAAATCTTAGGTCAGTTTTACTTTCTTAATAGTCAAACTACCCATATGTATTACATGCTTTAATCATTCTTTTTCTCATTTTCACAACTTCGTTGACAAGCTTATTTGTAGGTATTTTAAATACTTGCAATAAGCAAAATAACATGCTTAATATTCATGAAACGATTGTTTTATAAACAAGGCAAAGTATAAACAAAATACAACTTTCCTTGGATTAAGTTTATCAATAAAATGTGCAGCAACTTTACAATATAGCTGCCAAATCGACTCTTTTGACCACTTTACGGTCTTATTTAGCCCTTCGTGACCAAAGATGAAATGTAGAATACTAAAATATCTTTCCAGCCCAAAAAGAATCAGCTCAATCCAAGCTTCCTAGAATTAATTATGATTTTTGCAAGATCAGCTCAGAAGTCAAAATGCTTCCACTCAGCTTGCTGTCAAAACAGTTCAGCCGACTTTGGACACTGTTTTGACCCGTTTAACATCAGAATTTAACAAACATGTTCAAACATAAAAATACCCGTTTAACATCAGAATTTAACAAAAATGTTCAAACATAAAAATTAGTATGTTTCAATAGCTTTTTGAGCATATAAGGCTCAACCTCACAGGTCGTTCAAGTGATTTTATATGATTTTTTTTAAACTGCAGCCCAATAATTTTTAATCCCAATCAGCTTTGTTATATCTTCTTGTTCAAGCATTTCATCAAGCACCTTGTGTGCAACACGCAACATCAAATTTCTCCAACCCATTTAAGTGTTCTAAATCCTTAAATTCTAGCATAATTAACAAGTACTAACATCAAACTTCAAATCTAATCATGCATTCACTCAAACTTATAAATTGTTCAAGTATTTTGTTCCAACTATCAAATATGATGATTTCTAGCACAAACATATCATCATCTTCATTATTTAGTCAAAACCCACTTAGCACATATAAGGGTAATCATCAAATCCCTAGTTTTTTTTAACACTAATTCATCAAATTTCCATCTAGTGTTTGTTTCTAAACATGAATTCAACCCATATTTGTTTCTAAACATGAATTCAACCCATATCACTCATACATATGACATTCATCACAGAATTTCGACTTATGAGTGTTCATGACAATTCATAATCATCATCAAATATCGAAATTAGACATACCTTGTGATCCCCATGACTTGGTGATCGCTAATATATATTCAAACCCGAATTTGGTCTTCGATTTCCGTTTCAATTTGAAGATTAAGTGAACTAGGGTTCTTGGCTCCTTGGAGCTCCCTCTGGTCGATTCCAGAACACACACCTGGTGTGTATTTATTATTATTTTTTTAATAAATAGAACTTGTCTCCTTTTTAACGATTTTGGTCCCTCAAGTTTAATTTTAATTGTTAGGGACTAGAAATCCATGTTTTATTACTTATTTACACCTCATTAACTAGGTTAATTATTCCTAGTTAACTTAATGGGTTCAGGAAGTTATAACCCGTAATATATTAAGTCTCGTTAACTCGGGCATTTTTATATACTTTGTTTTCTCAAAGTATTTATCCTCTTTCCAATTAATTTTAGGTTTATTTATTTAAATTCCTAATATTTACCAGGTTAATTAATTTTTTTTACCACTAACGGTATTTTACCCATCATTACTATTAACGTGGTTTGATTACCAAACCCGTTTTTGGGGTGTTACAAAAATAAGGAATACAGATGTAAACAAACAAAATTTATAAAAACGATGAGAAATGATGATTACATATGGACTATGTTCATGCACGTGAAAAGATAAAGAAAATATGATATCTTAAGTTTCATCAGAAATTATCTTGACTTGGTCAACTTCTGGTGATTTACCAGATTTTCTGGTGACTTTTGAATTTTCTGATAGATCATCAGAGTTTTCACCAGAAATTTGATCAGATGTTTGTATATCGGATTTTTCTTCATTTTGTGACACAGTTTCTTTTTGTTCAATTTGCATATTGACCATTCCCAATTTGCTGATTAAAAAATTGTGTCTATTTTCATCTAAAGGTTTAGTGAAAATATCAGCAAATTGTTTTTCTGTTGGAATAAAATACATTTCTATGTTACCTTTTTCAACATGATCTTTTATGAAGTGGTATTTGACATCAATGTGTTTTGTTCTTGAGTGATGTACTGGATTTGATGTTATTGCAATGACACTCATAGAATCACACAAGATTGGAATTTTTGTCAGATTCACTTCATAATTTCTTAATTGAGTTTGCATCCACAGAACTTGTGACAACAGCTTGTTGCTGCTACATATTCTGATTCTGCTGGGGATGTGACAACACAGTTTTGCTTTTTACTTGCCCAACATACTAATTTTTCTCCCAGCATTTGACATGCACCAGATGTGTTTTTTCTGTCAAGTTTGCATCCTGCATGATCTACATCCGTGTATGCAATTAATTCTAAATTTGAGTTTTTAGGAGACCATAGGCCAAGATTTGATGTTCCTTTTAGATATTTAAAAACTCTTTTTACAGCTTTCATGTGGGACTCTTTAGGATTGCATTGATACGTTGCCAGAAAACAGGTGGAAAACATTATGTCTGGTCTACTGGCTGTTAGATATAACAAAGATCCTATCATTCCCCTATAAGTTTTTATATCTATAAGTTTTCCTTTAACATCATATTCTAGTTTGTTTCCTGTGGCCATGGGAGTCTTTGAAGATGAGTAGTTTTCTAATGAATACTTTTTCATAGTATTTCTGACATATTTTGATTGACTCAAGAATATGCTATCACTTTGTTTTTTCACTTGTAAACCAATGAAAAAGGTTAATTCACCCATCATGCTCATTTCAAAGCGATTGGTCATAAATTTTTCAAACTTTTTATAGAATTTGTTATTTGTGGATCCAAATATTATGTCATCAACATAGATTTGGACGAAAAGTGTGTGCCCCTTGTGTGATTTGAGAAAGAGGGTTGTATCAATTGTACCTTTGGAGAAGCCAGAATTGATTAAGAAGTTTGATAATGTTTCATACCATGCTCTTGGAGCTTGCTTCAATCCATACAAGGCTTTGTTTAGTTTGTAAACATGATTTGGAAACTGAGGATCAACAAAGCCTTCTGGTTGATGTACATACACTTCTTCTTCAATTTTACCATTCAGAAATGCAGACTTGACATCCATCTGATACACTTTTATGTTGTTTGAGGCAGCATAAGCCAGGAATATTCTTACAGCTTCAAGCCTGGCCACTGGTGCAAAGGTTTCATCATACTCTATGCCTTCTCGTTGACAATAACCTTTGACCACCAGCCTTGCTTTATTCCTTGTTATGATGCCTTGTTCATCAGACTTGTTTCTGAATACCCATTTGGAACCAATGACAAATTTATTGTTTAGTTTGGGTACCAGATCCCACACATGACTCTTTTCATATTGGTCAAGCTCTTCGTGCATTGTTTGGACCCAATCTGAGTCATTCAGTGCTTCCTTGACAGACTTTGGATCAATTATGCTTAAAAATCCAGCATAAAGCCATTCATGAGCTGTAGCAGATCTTGTCTTAACACATATTTCAGGGTCACCAATGATGTCAGCTATTGAGTGTCCTTTGATCCATCTCAAATTGTTATGTGAACTTGTACTTCCTGATGGATTTGAAGCTTCCCCCTGATCTGTGACCTTAGTGTTGTCAAGAGGATCAAAATTCTGTTGTTCAATTTGATTTTCTAGTGAAATTCCAGAATTCTGATCATTTTGTACATTTTCTGGTGGAGGTTCCAAATCATCTGCAGGGTTAGTACATGACATATTTTTGTTTGATATGTTTAGCATATGGTCATGTTCTAAAAGTTCTTCAGTTAACTTGTTAAGAAGATCTTCAGAATTTTCAGGTTGTTTTGACAAGCTTATATCTTGTAAAATTTCATCAGAAATCTTGGTTTCTGATGAGTCATCAAAAGACACATATATGCTTTCTCTTATTGTCCTTGTGTTTAAAAGAAATATTCTATAAGCTTTTGAGGACAATGAGTAACCAAGAAAAAAAAATCATTTTTCTGCTTTTCTGTCAAACTTTTCCAGACTATCAAAATCATTAAAGACAAAACAATGATAACCAAAGGTGTGTAAAAATTTGATGCATGGGATCCTTTGGTTGATAATGTTATATGGAGTTTTCTGATGTCTCTTGTTAATGATAGACCTATTTTGTGTAAAGCATGCATTTGATATAGCTTCAGCCCAAAAATAAGTTGGCAATCTGGCATAGGCAAGCATAGTTCTTGCTGCTTCTACCAGAGTCCTATTTCTTATTTCTACAACTCCATTTTGTTGTGGAGTTCTTGGAGCAGAAAAATCATGAGATATTCCTTTGCATACAAGGAAAGTCTCAAGTTTTGCATTCTTGAATTCTGTTCCATTATCATATCTGATTCCTTCTCACAGGTAATTTCAACAGATTTTCAGTTTTTCTGATGAAATTAATTATCAGATATGGGGTTTCACTTTTTTTCCTTAAAAATTCAACCCATGTGTACCTAGAATAGTCATCTACAATGACCAAAATGTATTTCTTTCCAGAAAAACTAGCTGTTTGTACAGGTCCACACAAGTCTATGTGCAAAAGTTCCAAATTTTCAGAAGTTGAAGATTCAGAAACTGTTTTATGTGAGCCTCTCTTTGATTTGACAAGCTCACATGCTTCACATATCCTATCCTTTTTGGATGATATGTATGGTAAACCTTTTACCGGATTTTGTTTGCTAGTTGGTTTAGAGTTTTGAAATTTAAGTGAGCAAGCCTTTTATGCCATAACCAACTATTTCCTATATTTTCAGTAAAAAATAAGCATAACTGAGGATGCTCAACTTCATCTCTGAAATCAAAGTAATAGATGAAGTTCCTAATCCTTTTCCCACTTAAATAAATTTTGTTGTCATCTAAACCAACTAGTAGACATTTTTCAGGCAAGAAGGTTACCTGGAAGCCTCTATCACAAAATTGCCCACAACTAAGTAGATTATATTTTAAACCTTCTACATAGGCAACATTTTCAATGGTTAATGATCCATATTGTATGGTACTATATCTCATAGTTCTTCCCTTTACGCCATTTCCAAAATTTACATATTTACCCAGTTTCTCTTGATAGTTACTGAGTAAGCTCATGTCCCCAGTCATGTGCTTGGAGCTTCTTGAATCGCAGTACCAGATCTGCTGCACATGATGGTCCTGAAATTAAGAGGTTAGAGAGTTTTTGGAACCCAAAGTTGTTTGGGTACTTTTTCTGATGAAAATGTGCTTGAGATTTCTTCATCAGAGGAGAAATTCTCATCAGAATCTCTGCTTAATGTTGAGCCATTAGCAGGATGATTTTCTTTGGAGAGATGTTGAATTAGTTTCAGTATTTCAACACACATACAATTTGATTTGTCTAAAGGTTTAGACAAAGGTGCTTGTGATGGAATGTTTTTGCCTTTATGAAATTTAGGATGAATTCTTGGTTTTTCAATTATTTTTAAGGTTTCATCCCTTTTCAAGCAAATTCTGGGTGACAAAAATAGTTTATCAGAATTACTAGATCTGCAAGAATCAGCATCAGAATCTGATATTATCTTACCAGAAATGTCTTCAGATGCCTTTACAAAGGTGGTGGGAGTTTTAATATTTGTTTTAACATATCCCAGCCCTTCACCTCTGTTCTTTGGTGTTGCTTCAATAAACTGTATAAATTCTTTTGCTTGTTGAAAACCTTTCACATTGATCTCATTGTCTTGAATTTTTTTGTAAATATTTTTCCTTTCTTGTTCATAAAATTCAGTTTTTGCATATTTTATTAGGACTTGATTAATCAGTGATTGATTTTTAGTTTTTGCTTTATTGAGCAATTTTTGCAGATCATCGGATTTTGTGCTTTTTGATGAGGTTTTATTTTGTAGAATCACAAAATCTTGCATAAGTTTGTTAGGTTGTTCTTCTAAATCAAGGTTTTCTGAACTTACCTTTTGTTCTGATGAGCTGGAGCATTCATCAGAAGTTATGGCCATTAAACAGAAATTTGCCATTTCATCCTCTTCTTTATCAGAAGAATCATCAGTTAGCCAGGTATCAGTACCTGCTATTAAGCTGACTTTCTGTTGCTGCTTTTTAGCTTCTTCAAGCTTCTTTTTATAGTAGGCCACATCCTTCAACTTCTTGTTCTTACATTCTGAAGCATAGTGCCCCTTTTGTTTACATTTGTAGCAAACAACTCCTGTCTTCCCTTTCTCTCTTGACTTTCCTTCCATCCTCCCCCTATCATTCTTCTGAAATTTACCACTTCCACCTCTTAATATTTGCTCAAATGTTTTTATGAGGAAAACAATAGCCTCAGCCAAGGCTGAAAAATCTAATGGAGCATCAGAATTTTCTATGTTCTGGCAGTGCGAGGATTGTAGATCTGAAACTGGCATTCTTTATGTGTGTGAAACAAGAGCTATAGGTCCCCTTTGAGGTTTGAATTTTCATATATTTCCTCCTCTCTTGGGACAAGGATGTTGTAAAGATCATGTAAGTTCATATTTCCTAATTCAAGTGTTGATGTCAAGGTCATTGTGAGACTTCGCCACTCTCTTGGCAGGGCATCTAAGAACTTAACATTCTTTTCATCATTTTATTTTTCAATACCAATCTTTTTAAGTTCATTTAAAAGTTTGGTGAACCTATTATATGTCTCTGAAAGATTCTCATTTTGGAGATTTTTAAATCTTTCATATGAAGAGACACAATTTGTTCTCTTGTTTCTTTTCATTCTTTCTCATCTAAGAACTTAACATTCTTTTCATCATTTTATTTTTCAATACCAATCTTTTTAAGTTCATTTAAAAGTTTGGTGAACCTATTATATGTCTCTGAAAGATTCTCATTTTGGAGATTTTTAAATCTTTCATATGAAGAGACACAATTTGTTCTCTTGTTTCTTTTCATTCTTTCTCCTCCTTCACATAAATTTTCCAGTTGATCCCATATTTCCTTAGCAGATGCACAAGCATCTACTTGAGAAAATATGTCGTTTGAAAGTGCCATAATCAAAAGTGATTTGGCCCTTTCATCAGCAGCTACCAGTTCCTTATCTTCTTGACTCCAGTGTGTTTCACCTTTGGGAGCCAAGGAGGTAGGGATAGCTGGTGTGTGCTCAGTTGCTGGAACTGCTGGTATTTCAACAGTGGGTATATGAGGACCTCTCATAATAGATGAAAACAGTGCTCGATCATGTCCATTTAGGAAATTTATCATCTTGATTTTCCATTGAGGGTATTTTTCTCTGACCAAAGTCGGAGGTTTTGACATAGACCCAATATTGAAAGCATTATTCCTGGTTTGAAAGTTTGCCATATTTAGTTTAAGAGATGGATATAAAAAAATATGAGCAGTCGATCTTTTGAAAATGATTTATTCAATCTACTCTGATACTTATTGTTGATCCCAGATAAAGATACCCAAATACTTAATATGGCAAGTGATTTCAACAAATAGGAAAATATTGTGCGAAACTAGAAATCAAACTTTCAAGAAACAACCTATAGAATTTTTCAAGTGTATTAATGACTTTGTAAAACAAAGTTATTGGATATTACAAAATGAATACTTAAAGAATTCTATGCGAAGGGTAATGGTGTTTGTAGTGTGTGTATTGAATGCTAAGCTTAACTCATTTAAGCTTCTGGGTTGACATCTCTATTTATAGAGAGTCTGGATCTGAATAAACATTTGTTTATTCATCACTTGCTCTGCACAAAGTGACTTTTTGGCACATTCATTGAATTGGTTATTGCCAACTTGTTACTTTTTGGGTTTGTGTTAGGGCTTATCTCTAAGACAAGTTGGTCCACCATAATTTCTAGTGACCAGCTTACCAGAATTCTGATGATCAGACTTACCAGATTCTGATGATAAATACCAGATTTATCATAAGACTTCATCATAATGGTCTTGTCTGATTGTCTTCTTTGTCTTGATCTTTTCATGATGCTTAGATGAGGATGTATCTTTTATTTCTTCTTGTCACTTTCTCATGTAGACACCTTTTTAGTGATACTTCTTGACTGCATCTTCAGCTTATGATCAGGTTGATCATCTTTTTCTTCAATACTTGCATTAAAATTTCCTAACATCAATCATCATTGATTATGGATTCTCAAAAAACACAAGGATCGTCAGCTACATCAGTAGAAGAACCTCCATTGTGGGACTATGTGACTAAAATCGAAAAAGAAGGTGCAGTGGGAGGAACTTGGAAATTTAAGTGCAAACTTTGTAGTGAAACCAGACAAGGATCATATTCAAGGGTTAAAGCACATTCGCTTGGTATAAAAGTAATATTTGTAGTGTTCTAAAGCAAGTATTAGTAATACTGGTTGATGATATAAGTATTGTTTATTTGATGTTGATATATTGAGTAACAACTTCACTTGCTAATATAGGTACTGGGATTCGTATTTGCAAGAAATCAATAGTGGGTGACAAACTTGAGATGAAACGGTTAGAAGATGCGTGTGAAGAGAAGAAAGCCGAGTCAAAAGCGAAAGAAGTCGAGTTGCCATGTGAAGCTGGTGTTGGATTTAGGAAAAGAATAGGTATTTCAACACCTATTGAAAGAGCTTTTGGTGTTGAAATTAGGGACCAACTGGATGAAGAAATAGGAATGATGTTTTATCCCAGAGGTTTACCTATTTAATTTTGCGAGAAATCCACACTTTCTCAGGGCTTTTCAGTTTGTGACTATTGTGAGTGATCGTTGGAGTGATCCTACAAGAAAGTTGTTTTGAGCTTATTATAACCAAGTAACCAAGAGGTACATAACCATCAATTTTGTTAGCAGTGGCAAATTGAAAAGCCCTGAGATAGTGTGGATTTCTTGCAAGATTAAAAGGTTAACCTCCGGTATAAAACATCGTCGCTATTTCTGGATCCAGTTGGTCCCTAATTTAAACACAAAAAGCTCTTTTAACAGGTGTTGAAATATCTTTTCTTTTCTTAAATCCAACACCAGCTTCACATGGCAACCCGAATTCTTTCACTTTTGACTCGGTTTTCTTCTCTTCATACGCATCTTCTAACCGTTTCATCTCAAGTTTGTCATCCGCTGTTGATTTCTTGAAAATATATCAACATTAAATCATCAATGCTTATATCATCAACCAATAATAATAATACTTTCTTTAGAACACGACAATGATTACCTTTTATACCAAGCAAATGTATTTCAACCCTTGAATATGATCCTCGTCTGGTTTCACTGCAAAGGTTGCACTTAAATTTCCAAATTCTTCCTATTGCACCTTGCTTTTCGATTTTAGTCGCATAGTCCCACAATAGAGTTCTTCTACTGATGTAGATGATGATTCTTGTGTTTCTTGAGAAGCCATAATCGATGATGATTGATGAATAGAGATGATGATTGATGATTTGAGAAGTGAAGTGAAAACGTTTTGGATCCGTCCCCATTAACCGGAAACGTTTAGGAAACGTCCCCATGTCGTTTCCGTCCGTAAAGCGTTTGCGTCCCTGAGATGGGTACTCCCTCTCAATCAGTGTCCCCGTGCATCATAGGCAGCCGGTCAACCTATTTCTCCTACCAGACCTCCAATCAACCTGCAACATCTCTCTAACGCTTATCTATGTCGTCACTGTAAACCTTAGATCAGACGGATTTCGTTGTTGCTTTGAACTACGATTTCATTCTTACCATCGGCTTTGTTAATTAATCCAACATTGAAATCTCGGTCGCCGATGACTTAGATCAGACGGATTTCGCTGTTGCTTTGAACTCTGGTTGCTTTGAAAATTTTAAATGTACAACCGGCGACAAAACAATTTCTGGTGCGGAACAAGTACAACCGGGGACAAACAAAAAGATTTGAATGACAAATTTCTTTTAATCTCTGTTATCTATAGGATTTGAACCCAAGACATCCCCTCCCAAACCTGATCTCCCCTCCCAAACCCAGATGTTTAAATTTTTTTTGCCTTTGTTAATGGACCACCACCCTTTTGGTAAATAATTACTAGTTAAAAAAAGGTTGAATTTGAAGTTTTCATGTTTTAGTAAAAAAAGGGTAAAACTATTTCAAATAAAATTGATATAATTGATATTTTTTTAAGGAGGAGATATGTGTAAGTTTAATTTTAGGTTAAGTATATATGTAATTTATCAAGTTTGTAAGGAAATATATGTAATTCCCCTTGAAAATATAGTTAAGAGATAATTGCGTGGTTGGTCTCTGTGGTTTGTAGATATTGCAGAGTTGGTCCCAAGGGTTCAATAATTACAAAGTTGGTCCCTGTAGTTGTAATTATTGCACTCGTGAGGTCTTTATCACTAACCTATGTTAAGTTTCTCCGTTAAGTGTGTATGAAATAACTAAAATACCCTTATTAGAAACACAAAAAACAAAAAAAAAATAATAAAACAATATATCTTTGTGTGTCCCACCCCACCACCACTTCTTCTACCCGAAACCCTTCTCCACCACTATTGAACACCCACCATCACCATCGATCCTCCACAACCGAACAACCACCACCACCATCAATCCTCCACAACCAAACACCCACCATCGATCCTCCACAACCGAACACCCGCCACCATCTCACCGACCCATTAATATATACCTGATATTGTTGTATACCTTCTAATTGCTTGTCAAACCGTAACCAATTACTCCATCATTATTAATCAAAAAGTCAAAAAAAAAAAAACCATATTCATTGTTGGTTTTGGAACACCCTGTTCTTGTGAATTTCTAACAATAATCAAGAGAAAACAAACCATAACTAATTGCACCAACCAACAACAAACGTCCAACAATTTTGATTTTTGGTACCACTAGAATCGGATGTCGAGAACAATATCAAATTTGGAACCTACCAGCAAGGCAGCAACTTCCGGACTCAATTTTGGTTTTGGGAGTTAGAACCTGCTTTTACGAACATATACATACATAGGGTAAGGATAGTGTAAAAAGGGCCTAAAGTGTGAGAAGTGTATTATAACACTATATATAATACTATATAACACTATATAAACACCGTATAACAATATGTAACACCATATAATATCATATAACACTATGTAACACTATATAACATTATATAACAAATATAACACTATATATCTATCATAGACATGCTATCAGACAACCTATAGTGTTATATATTTGTTATATAATGATATATAGTGTTACATAGTGTTATATGGTATTATATGGTGTTACATATTGTTATACGGTGTTTATATGGTGTTATATAGTATTATATATAGTGTTATAATACACTTCTCACACTTTGAGCACTTTTTACAGGATCCTCTACCTACATATATAAGAATCTATGTTTGGAATCGGAACTCGATTTGATTCTTTAATTAGAATTTGAACTACGATTTGATTTTGTCTAGATGAAGGGAATTTGGATGGAGCAGGAAGATGATAAAATTTGTGGAGTGAGTTTGGATTGGGAAATTTAAGAGGCAATTTCATTGTTTTCTCTTTAGTAACCTAAGTAAACTTGATACTGGATGATGAGAAAATTCAATTAAGTAAACAACAACGAGCTATTATTAACTTTTAGTAACGACTGAATACATGTTTCATTTATCAACCCAAACTTAAGTTAACCTGTGAAAAGCATTTATAGTGAAAACTGAGGAAAGAACTCCGTCAAAATGTAACTAGTTGGCATATTATCTAAAATCACGCGCATTATACTAGTAGGCATATTATCTAAAATTATTATGACGCATGTTAAATTAGGTATGTAATCACGCATGTTTTGTTATATAATTGTGTCTGAGGGTATTGGTATTATACCTGAAAAGCCACTAAAAACTACAGAAGGAATAAACAACAATAAGGTGGACTGTGAGGAGTTTACAATGAGGTCCATGAAAACCTACAAAGGGACATCACGTTGGGCTTGTGGGTTTGTGAAAGGATACGAACCAGAACTAAATCAACAAAGATAACTTCAATTCCTGAGATACAAATACCTTAGCAAGATTGTATTATCCGACTACAATCCTAAAAAAAAGAGATTTATGATGAGGCAAAAAAAAAATTGACTAGAGGGAAAACAAAGAAAAAATGTTAAAGGATGTGGAAAAATTTTTACTAAAAGTTTAAAGGATTTGTTTGGTTAGAGAAAAAATGTCAAAGTTGATGTTGGAAAAGATATAAATACTGAAACAAATGAAACCGAATCTGAGACAGTTGTGACTAATGTGGTCGAAGAGGATAAGATTTCTTCTAATCCTACAGATGTCTTTAAATCTATTTTTCCACCTGAAGTCTTTTAAAGTTCTGACTGATGAAACCATAATCGCGCGAGTTATAATGCTTAATTGCGCACATTATAACGCAAAATTACACATGTTTTAATGCTTAATCACGCACGTTAGTAAGAGGTACATAGTTCTTCATATTTATACAAATTTGGTGTTATATAGCTCATATGGTTAAGTAGTTTGTTAGCATGTAAGAGGTACATAGTTCGCGCTACTCCATTTCCTGAATGTTTTTTCTTTTTGTTATTGGTTAAATGAATTTGGATTTTTTTTTCTTCGTGGTCAGTACCGATAGACTTTTTTTTCTTTGTTTTTTTATTGTAACACTAGCTTAAGTAAGCACATGGGTTACACAAAGTGAATTATATTATTTGTCGAAGTTTATAATGAAATTTTGAAATGAAATAAACGTTTCATTACTTATGCAAAGATTAAATTACAATGAATTGAAAAAAATAAAGAAATACAAAAAATACAAGTCGTTAAAGATTTCTTTATATACCACATTTGTGGTCTTATTTATAGGTGTCTAATATTCGTAATTTGACTAAATCTCTGGTTTTTACTCTTTATAAAACGGCATACAATTGCCCATGGGTGAAAACCGTCGTTTCAAGTACAAATCAACCCTAGATAGTGATTGTCCTTGGCTTTTGTCGATTGTCATTGCAAAACACACAGCTAATGGAAATTGTCTTCTTTTAAACTTGAAAGGAATCTTTTTACATGTAGGAATATAGGTGCAGGTACAAATATTATCTTCACTACAAGGTTACATAATCTATTTACATGTAGCCTTGTTCCATTAATAGCACACCAACTTTTAGTACTAAATTATGATTGGGCAATCCTGATTTTTTAAGCCCGTTAAGAATATTCGGTGGTATAAATCTTGTTGTAACGAATTATTAAGATGTTCTTTCTGACAAATACTATCTGAGCTATGATACATTCTTTCTTCATCTAGGAAGAGTGATAACAACCCATCATTTTTCTCGTGCACAACTTCGTTTTTAGGCTCAGGTAGCGCTCTCACTAAAGTAATTTTCATTGTTGAAGTTTTGGAGAATTAAGGATAAACAAAATCAATTAAGAGGAAACGGGGTCAAACGTGTTATTATTTAGAATATCTTGTGATATATTGATTATTGCTTCTTCATCATTAATACCCCCAACATTTCCCTCACCCAAGTCCAACAACAAGTTTGCAAAATTATTTATTTTTTCCATAGCAGACGCGAAACTTCCAATGGTAACCTCATGTTTTTTTTAACTTTAGCAACTTACATTTACTCCAAATATATGATGAAATTTAATAAGACATTCACAATCTTTCGTCTTCCACCATATGGAACAATAGGAAGAATTTGTCTAAAATCTCCACAAAAAATAACCTTACCTTCGAATGGGATTTAATATGGCATTCACGGCCCGGATTTGAGAATTGATAGAAGTATCTATATTGAAAATATATAACGCTTTGAATGCACGTTTATGGACCATTGGTGCGTCATCCCATATAATCAACTTCGTCTCGTGTAGTACATTAACCATATCACGGTCTGGTTTTATATGACAAACTGAATCTTCATTAAGATTTAAAGGAATATGAAACTTGAAGTGTGCCGTCCTGCCGTCGATTAATAACAACCATGCACTTCCACTAGAGGTTTTAATACGATTTGAACTTTTGATATTGTTGTTGTCGACAATGTTATCCATTAAAAGGTTTTACCGATTCCACCATAGTCGTAAGAAAAAAAACACATCCTTCCTTATCGTCAAATGATTTGATTACTTCCTCGAAATCCGACTGTTGGTCATTTGTCAACAAATTCAAATGATTATCATACTCGTTTCCCAGATTTGTTATGTTGTAAGCATACTCCTGGTGAATCCAACGATTGTCAGAAATAGTTAAAGAGTCATTATCTAAGTACGACATAGTTGAAAATCTTCGTATTGTTGAATTGTTGCAAATTAAAAAAATTTCAGTTTCGCACAAAACATGGCTTTTAATTTGCTCGTCTGGAAGTGATAAACTCGTACAATGTGTAAAAAAAATTGATTTATAAAATAATTTAATGAAAGAAAAGATGAGACAAATGACAAATTACCAAACAAATAATAATAAATTTCATTTCATTTCTATTTACATGAATAAAAATGTAACATTTTTTCCCATTATAAAAAAATATACCTTGAACACTATGTATTTTGAGGTGTCTGTGTGTAACGTTATCTGACCTGTATTTTCATATACTGTCCCATACAATCTCATGTCTAGATAGAGTATTCAATAATAACATGGTAGCAGATAAAATACGAAGATAACAAGCGGTTCTTGTTATATTTGCTTCTATAATTGCCTCAATGTACTGCGTGTCGTCATCCAAAGTCCAAGTGCATAACATGCATATCTGAATGTATGATATAATTGACCATTAACTGTTTTAATATCGTCAAATGATTTTTAGCCCTTTAACTTTGATAAGAAGAGTTCTTTGACAAACATTAAGGACCTCAGAAAAAAGGACGTTCAACTGATAGAATTCACTAGGTGTCTCCGAATCTTGGTGAAGCCTATTTTTTAAGAATTCTTCTTAACAAAATCAAAGGGCCAAAATCATTTGACGATGTTAAGGTAGTTAATGGTCAATTATATCATACACTCATAGATGAATGTTATGCACGTGGACTTTTGGATGACGACGCAGAGTACATCGAGGCAATTAAGAAAGCAAAAGACAGGAACCGTTTGCTATCTTCGTATTTTATTTGCTACAATGCTATTATCGAATACTCTGTCTAGACATGAGATTATATGGGAAAATACATGGAAATACATGTCAGATGACATTATCTACAAACACCGAAAAATACATGGTGTTCAAGGTATATTTTTTAGTATGTGAAAAAAAAAATGTTACATTTTTATTCATGTAAATGTAAATGTAAATGGAAATTAAATTAAATTTATTATTAATTACATGTAGTTTTTTGGTAATTTGTCTTTTGTTTTATCTTTTGTTTCAATAAAATATTTTTATAAATCAATTTGTTTTGCACATTGTACAGGTTTATCACTTCTAGACGAACAAATTAAAAACTATGCTTGTGCGAAATTGAAAAATTCTTAATTCACAATAATTCAACACTACGAAGATTTACAACTATTTCGTACCAGATAATGATTCTTTAACCTTTTTCAGACAATCTTTTGATTCACCAAGAGCATGCTTACGACATACTATATCTGGGAAACGAATATGATAATCATTTGAATTTGTTAATAGATGAACGACCAGTTTTCGAGAAAATAATGAAAGTCGTTGACAATAAAGAAGAAGGTGTTTTTTTACGTTTACGGCTATGGTGGAACCGACAAAACCTTTTCATGGAAGACATTGTCGGCAACAATAAGATCGAAAGGTCAAATCGTATTTAATGTTGCCTCCAGTGGAACTACATCGTTGTTATTGACCGGCGAAAGGACGACACAATCTTGGTTTTCAGATTCCTTTGAATCTTACTGAGGATTCAATTTGTCATATAAAACCAGACAGTGATATGCCTAATTTATTGCACTAGACGAAGTTGATTATATGGGACGAAGCACCAATGGTCCATAACGGGCATTCGAAGCGTTGGATGGAACTATGAATGACATTTTCAATATGGATATTTTTATCAATTCTAAAACCTCATTCGGAGGTAAGGTTATTGTTTTTGGTGGGAATTTTAGACAAATTATACATGTTATTCCATATGGTGGAAGACAAGAGATTGTGAATGCCTTATTAAGTTCATCATATCTTTGGAGTAAATGTAAGTTGTTAAGGTTAACAAAAAACATGAGGTTAACCACTAGAAATTATGCGTCCGATAAGGAAGAATAAATGATTTTGCAAAATGGTTGTTGGACTTGGGTGAGAGAAATGTTGGTGGTATTAATGATGAAGAGGCAATAATCGAAATACCATAAGATATTCTAACTAATGACACGTCTGACCCCGTTTCCAAGTTAATTGATTTTATATATCCTTCAATTTTCTAAAACTTCTACAATGAAAATTACTTTGGAGAGAAAGCTATACTTGCACAAAAAACGAGGTTGTGTGCAAGATAAATGATCGGTTGTTATCACTCTTCCCAGATGAAGAAAGTATCTTAGCTCCGATAGTATTTGCCAGACAAAACGTCTTAATAATCTGTTACAACAGGATTTAAACTCACCGGATGTCTTCCACATGCTTAAAGTATCTGGATTACCGAATCACACGTTAATGCTAAAAGTTGGTGTGCTAGTAATGTTGTTACGTAACATTGACTACCTAAATGGTTTGTGTAATGGAACAAGGCTACAGGTTGTGCACGAGATAAATGATCGGTTGTTATCACTCTTCCCAGATGAAGAAAGTATCTTAGCTCCGATAGTATTTGCCAGACAAAACATCTTAATAATCTGTTACAACAAGATTTAAACTCACCGGATGTTCTCCATAGACTTAAAATATCTGGATTACCCAATCACATGTTAATGCTAAAAGTTGGTGTGCTAGTAATGTTGTTACGTAACATTGACTAACTAAATGGTTTGTGTAATGGAACAAGGCTACAGGTAAAAGATTGTGTAACCGTGTGATAGAAACCGAGATAATATATGGAGGAAATACTGGTACCCTCACCTATATTCCTAGAATTAATTTGATACATTCGAATAAAAAGATTCATTTCAAGTTTCAAAGAAGGCAATTTCCATTAGCTGTATGTTTCGTAATGACAATCAACAAAAGCCAATAACGATCACTATGTAGGGTTGGTTTGTATTTGAAACAACCAGTTTTTACCCATGGACAATTGTATGTCGCTTTATCAAGAGTAAAAACTAGAGATTGAGTCAAATTACATAACCCTACAAAAAGTAGCTTGGGGTGCCTTAGGGTAACTTAAAAGTTGTGTCTCTTTACATCACACCCTTAACTAATACCCTTGCCTTAATAAACACATAACCCAAACCAACATGTCCCAATATACACACCCCTTAAATATTACCTCCCAAATCAACATGTCCCAATATCGATAAATCAAAAGTTGTGTCTCTTTACATCACACCCTTAACTTATATGTATCTATACATCATTTTCCAAAGGACACAATGTTTAAGTAAAAGAGGCAAGAGTCACCACTCACCATCAATTAACTCTCACCCCTTCAAACAACCAACCATCAATTACTTTTCACCCTGTTCGCACAACTTCTTCACCTCTTCGCTAGAAATGCATATGATTTTTTTTCACATCAAAACTGCAAATTATATAGTAACTGGGAAACGTTCTGTCGTTTAAAAAACCAATCGAAAAGTCAAATTCCATGTTAACCAATTTCCATAGTCAAATTCTACCAGTGGTGGCTTTACATTTGAACACCGAACCAACATGCCGTTTAAAAAACGACCTACCGTTCAAAAAAAAAGTTAACCAACAGGAAACTTAACCAAACCGACACCTGACGTTTCGAAAGACGGTTAACCAAACCGACAACTCTCATTCAGCCATTGTTCCCCATTGTTTGCCACCATTTCACACCCTATATACCCGGCCCCACTACCACCATAAATCTCCGACCATGTTATCAACCGTTTCACAAAATTATTTCTTGGTCACCCAACAAATAGAATTCCTCCAAGATGATCGATGAGGTTGCATGCTCTCCGTACGCTGGTGGCGTGATGGTAGGGCAGCAGTAGAGACGGTTACGGAGAAATCCAAGAAATATTGTTAGAGAAAGAACTTGAAAAACTTTGAAACTTTGAAAAGTGGAGATGTAAACTTTTTGATGATGAATGGTGATATTTTGATGGTACGTGTCCATCTATATCACCACAAATCTCAAGTCACATGCACTCAGTGACTCATGCATTGGTTTTATTTTTCTTTCTTTTTAATTTATATTTTTTTTGAAAGGCTCTTTTTTATTTATATATATGTTTATGTTTATATGTTTATTCTCTCATATAAAAAGGCATTTTATGAACCATCAATTCCAATGCCACACTTATATACACATATACAATTAATCATCGATTCTCATGCATGCAGTCAAGGAGATAGATGAATATTTATTGTAGGGTGATAGATGAATATTTGTTGTTTATGTTTCCTCTCATGAATTTTAAATATTTTATCATATATAGATTAAAACAACTGCAACATACGATGAGAATTGATGTAAATTTTTTTGGGCTTTTGGGTGTTCTATACTGTTGGGTGTGTTCGTACCATAACGAACTAATGTTATCCAGTGGCGGATCTTGCCCGTTGAACCTGCCAGGGCCGAAAGACACGGGCACTAAAATTAGCACTACGGTCGAAAAACTTGCCAGGGCCGAACATAGTATATATACAAAATTTAGATCGAAATGTGGAAAATTAGCACTACGGCCGAAAAACTTGCCAGGGCCGTGGCCCTGCCACAGCTCCACTAAGATCCGCCCATGATGTTATCCTTTTGTCTTAGTTATTTTTCCAACGTTTTAACATTTATTTTTTGTTCAGTTTAACAGTCTTGCCGTAACGTACGGGTTCTAAAAATTGACACTAATATATTAATATAGAATGGGTTGAGATATAGTATAAGTATGACTTATCGAAAAAAAAAAGAATTCCGGTATATCAAATATATTAATATTCGTTCTTTTTTGGTTTTAATTCTCTTTGATCATAAAGTGTTGCATACTTTGTTCTTTTTGTAACCGAAAAAAAAAAATTCTGGTATATCAAATATGTTATATCCGTTCTGTTTTGGTTTCTAATTTTTCGATCGTGTTGCATACTTTGTTCTTTTTGTAATTGATAAAAAAAAGAGTTCAGGTATATCAAATATATTAATATTCGTTCTTTTTTTGTTTCGAATTGTTTTCGATCATAAAGTGTTTGCATACTTTGTTCTTTTATTATGTTCAAAGCAAAACTTAGTGCTTTGTATTTTGTTGGCTGCTTATTTTCCGAAATCATTGATGACTTTGTTTTAGTTTTTTATATGCCTTTTTCTAGAAAGAACCAATTCAAAAGCTTTATAACTTTTACATTTTGTTTTTTAAAACAAAAGTAAAAAATATAATATGTGCATCAGGGATAACCTTCTATTCATATACTAAGTCATACTCACGTCGACGTATTGTTCATTTTTCAAGAAGTATTTCTTAATTATTTTTGTGATAAACTTAATATTTTTCACACCTCATACAATGATATCAAGATTATTTATAACCAATGTCCCGCCGCAACGCGCGGGTTAACGTAAACTCGTTACTAATATTAGACAAAGACGGAAAACCTACAAATAAGACAACAAATATGATGTATAATGAAATCTTTAACGACTTGTGATTTTTTTTGTAGTTCTTTTTTTTTTCAATTCATTATAGTTTAATCTTTACACAAGTAATTGAAAGTTTATTTCATTGTGCAGTGGCCCACCATGCACACCCTATGGGCCAGCCTTGGTGTAATCCTATTATATATCAATTCATTATGTTTTCATTAATAATTATGAAAAAAACATTTAGAAAAAACAAAGACGCATTTACCAGACAAAGTTAACAACCAAAGTTATGTAAATAAACCTAAATTATCAATGTCGAGAAATGTTTCTTTGCTTCTCACTTTTATATGTTATTATGACAACAAGATGTAATAAAATTATAAAACTAAATGAAGAGGTTATAAGAACACATGTTAATATCATTTTATTTCAAACACAGTTTACATGACATCACCCGATCTATTCATCACCTCACTTTCAAAATGATACGCTAGAATATTTGGCATTGAAGGCACTCTTGCTCACGTGAAAGAGTTGCTTAAGAATATAGCCGAAATATGATTTCCATATTTTAGGAGTTTATTTTAGTTGAAAAGTTATCTTAGGTATAAAGAATTAGGGTAGTTTAGGAAGCAAGTTATTATAGTATAAATAGAAGTCTTATGTAAAGGTTTTATTTGTGATCTTTTGTTCTTAAAAAAATCGACTAGTGATTAGTCATTAAACTGTGTTATTGTGTTCAGTGGCGAAACTTGAGATTTCCGACTGGGGGGGGGGGGGGGGGGGGGGCGGAAGTTACCGGTCCTAAAAATTTCTACAAAACCGGGGGGTCGAAAACGTATATACCCAAAAATTTCTATACGAAAACTACATACTCTCCAATATTGAACCAAAAGTTTGGGAGGTTGGCGCCCCCTCCCGCCCCTTAAAAGCTTCTCCCATGATTGTGGTTTGCTTAATCCAACAACTGCTTTTATTAGCGGTGGCAGATCTAGGAAATACTATTAGGGGCAACGTTTCAAAAAACTTTTCCTATAGGGGCAGCGAAATCGAAAAAACGTCAATTTTTTTTCACTACCGCCGGAGCGTCAAGGGAAACAGTGTATGAAACTTGATTACTGTTTAGTGACATTGGCCATTCATATCATCTTCGTTCCTTTAAAGAGGCACAAGTTTGTATTCAGTTCGGAGTTACCGAGTTCGGGTTGGGATTGAACTCGTTCTAACGAAACTGATTCATGTTGGTCTGGTTGGGTCCACGTCGGATCGGAAACATCCTAATGAATCTTGTACGAAAACAGGGTTAACGATTTTCTAGACCCTAAGGGGGTGTTTGTTTTTCTTGAAAAGCTCTTCTTCTCCTCTTATGTCTGCGCCGCGCAGACCACGCGCAGACATTTGAGTCTGCAGATTGTTTGTTTTCCAGAAGACATTTCATTTAAAAAGGTCTACCTGACCTCTTCTTGGTGCAGATATAGGAAAGGGTCTTCTCACCTCTTCTTGCCTCTTCCTTTCTTTTTGCCTATAATCACAGACACAAACCCTAGCACACCTTTTTCTTCTCCTCCACCACTCCAGTTGACGCCGCCGCCTCCACTGCCTACACCTTCCACCGTCGCCTACACCTGCCATCGCCGCCATCGCCTCCATTGCATCCACCTTCCACCGCCGCTACACCTGCCATCGCTTCCACCGCCACCTCCTCCTGCCACCGCCTCCTCCTTCCACCACAGATTGGAGCGTACTGCGTAATCGGATCGATACACTTTCGACAATCAGCCCGGTTTCCGATATGCAATTTTGGAGCGTCCTGCGTAATTGGATCGATACGCTTCTTGAAAAAACAGAAGGGTCAGAGTTTGGTAAGAGGGTTTGTGTTAAATTTCCATTGATTTGGTGTTTATGTTGGAAAGTTTCCATTTTTTAAGGTTTTTTTTTAGAATTATGAAGGAAGATTCGTTGCTGTTGTTAAAGGGATTTGACTCGGTTGCTAGCTCTCTTTCGTAGCTTTCTAATAATCTTGATAATGCTCTTCAGGTGATTGTGTTGTGTTATACTAATTTTCTGTTTTTAATAAGTTATGTACATGTATTACATTTAAAAGTTCTTGATATGAACAAATTCGATTTTGTTATTTGTTATGTTGTTTTGAGTGAACCGATTGTTCTTGTTGTTTATGTAAATCGATTGGTCTTGTTGTTTATACAAATCGATTGTTTTTGTTGTTTTGAGTGAATCGATTGTTCTTACCGAAGTTCAAAAACCAAACAGTCTTCTTCTTGCAGACTGCAGAGGTTTGGTCCACCTCTTCTGCTACAGATGTCTGCAGATGTGGTCCGCAGACTGCAGACATTTTACCTCTGAAAAAACAAACAGCACCTAAATCTTTTGAGTCCTTTTAACTCTCTAAGATGTGTAAGAACTATATATTTTCAAGATGCAACGGCACTAATAGTATACAAACTACCATAATGTGTGTCTATATCTACAAGCCACAAGATCAAAAGCATAACTTTTACCTAAACGTTGTATAAAAATCATATGGTGACATGACGGATAATGTAAATTTCTGGAGATTGAAGAAAAATAACAATAATAATATGCAAAAACTAACCTGGAACAATGGCAAAGGATGTATAAATCTTCAGAGTTAAACTTCAATCCCTTCATAAGTTCACAACCCTAATCCATGTGAAAGAATTGTAATTGATAAATAATCTAACCCATTATAAACCCCGTAAATTCCTGGCTTATAAAGAGGCCCATGTAAACTTAGCCCATTGTTGCTTCCTGAATTTATTTACTGGGCCAAGGAATAATCTATACTATATTATAATACATGAGGGAAGGATTCCCAAAAGTTAAGAACTTCTTCCCTCATTATTTATAAATAAACCCTTAGAATGAGGGTAAAGTGGTCTTTTAAACCATAATTATTTTTTAGTCCCTCAATCTATTACATTTAAATCCTTGACATTTAACATAATTATGGGTAAGTAGTTACACTTCCCCCGCTCTTTAATTCTTTAATGTATTCCTGCGATATCTTACAACCCGTAATGTTTTAAAAAAAATCCGAAGGTACCATGACGATCGGCACATTTTTTTAAACGTTTCGATAGTTGTCTTTTTTAGTTTCGCCGTGCGTTCATAAAGTACAAATAGCCGATGCGTAAATGTACAATTGATTAAAGCCAACATTTGTTTTTTTACCCAAGCCAGCTTTGACCATTACCTAGCTACCGTGCATTAGCATTTGTTTTTTACCCAAGTTTTTTGTTTTGAACGACATTAATAAACTAAAATATTCCCTAATTTTATTGTACAGAGTCAGTTTGTTGTGGCATGTTTAATATAGTATAGATAAACCTCACAACAAACTTCCTATTAAACATGCCACAACAAACTAAACAGGATATGTGCATCTTATTTTAAAAACTTAAAACTCACAACAAACTTCCTAAATAAATGGATGACCAATCTAAAACTAAACCCTAATGGACTACTATAAATACATAGCAAACACTCACAATTCTACATTTCTATTGCTAAACAGATTTAAAATATGGAGCCAGTTCTGAATTCACTTGATGCGAAAAAACAAGCATGCGATATTGAAAAATCTAAGGTCGGTTCTATGATAAGTTTTGTTATATCGCAATAATGAATAATTGTTTTCTTTTATTTACTTTTATGTGAATACTAACTTATTTGATTTTTCAGATTCAACACACCAATTTAAACACCTCAGTTGTCGAACAAGCTTTTGTTAGTTTTTAAGTAATATTTTCGCTTATAATCTTTCATATTAACAAGTTCGTTATGTTATTATTTGGTGTTTTATTGTAGGATGATGGTGATAATATTGTTGAAATTATTTCTTATGGTGCAATGTTCAGTCCATACAAGTCTAATCTTCAACGTCAATATAGTAAAGAGGTAATTTTAAAATTTATTTAATCTTTTTTAAATTTTTTTATTCAATATTTGTTTTTTTTTATAAAATTTATTTAATCATTTTTTAACTTTTTTATTAAATTTTTGTTTTTTAAGGATCGGAAGTATGAGAATCAAAAGAAAAGATCTAAGAGACTCTCTGAATGGAAATTGGTCGAGGTTATAAATTTAGATGATTCTGAGGACGATGAGAAAGAAGATGAATTAGATGATACTGCTGATTCGAGCACAAACAAGAAAAACGGATCAAAAAAGAAGAGAAATTAGATGAAATATATAAAGTGTTTTTTTATGTTTTTTTTCATTTTCAGTTGTTTTTGTTTGATCTAGACTATCCCATGAATAATAAAGTTTATTTTATATTTGAAGTTTATGTTTTGTGTTATTTTATTACACTTATAATTTACATCTCGATTGAACTAATATACTTTTGTCATTTGTTTAGTATTTTTTATTAACAAACGAATCTTTACATGTTTAAAACAGTTTTTCTATACTTTATTTATTATTAATTTTTATAACAAAACAAAACTTTGATATTTAGTAGATAGAAGATAAACTATGTTCCAAAATTTTAGGAATTATTTAATACTAATTTACGATATTAGTAGATAGATAGTAAACTATATCCCAAAATTTTAGGAATTATTTAATAATAATTTATGATATTTATTTAATACTAATTTACGATATCAGTAGATAGATAGTAAACTATATCCCAAAATTTTAGGAATTATTTAATACTAATTTACGATATTTAGTATATAAATAGTAAACTATGTCCCAAAATTTTAGGAATTATAAGTCAACTAATTAGGTCCTCCAAGTTAATTATATGGGATGAGGCATCGATGGCGAAACGTCAGGCGATAAAGGCAGTTGATCGAACATTGCAAGACATTATAGGTGTTAGGCTCCCATGTGTAACACTTATGACATATATCCACCACAATAATGTTATCATATACAAATAAGAAAACTACCAGCAACGAGTGCCGCAATCCAAAGTGTCGCCCCCGCCGCATCGCGCGGGCACCCTACTAGTATTAACTTATTAAGCTCAATGAGCGGCTTTTTACGTGAATCAACCACGTGATGACGTACCAAACTGATCTTGACCAAACAACAACAGAACCGGTATTATTTTAAAGGTTTTCGGTTTTGTTACTAGTGGGATTCAGTTTTTTTTATTACCAATATCGTACCGCCATAATCGGTACGACATTAGACATGTTCCATTATATAGTTTAAGTAATCAAAATCAACCCATTTAGCTAACAAAAAATGTCTAACTAGGAAGAGCACGTAAAATCCATGGCTTTAGTTAGTCTCGTGTTATAGGCATATCGGGTCTTTACAGTCGATTTCAACTTTTAAATTTTGGTCAAACATGCTAATTGTAAATAATTTCCCGTATTCACATGTTTTATTTCCATTACGAGTCAAAATGTAAAAGGTATACAATGTGTAATGTATATCCAAGCCAGAAAAAACACAAAAGAGATGAAACTTAAAAAAAAAAAAGATTAACTTACATATCTTTTAAACCTATACCGATATCTACTAGGGGTGAACAAAATGTAAAAGGTATACAATGTGTGATGTATATCCAAGCCAGAAAAAAACACAAAAGAGATGAAACTTAAAAAAAAAAGATTAACTTACAAATCTTTTAAACCTATACCGATATCTACCTTCCAGTTGAACAGATAAAAGAACTTGTTAATCTCATTACTTTAGATGACAAAGAATGTGAACAAAAGTTTTCTGAAAATAAAATCTTAAACGAAAGATATTTTTCTGAAAATAAAGAACAAATCTTTGTTTTAAAGAATGAAGAACCAAGAACCTTTCCTGTAAAGAAAGAAGAACCCGAAACTGAAGAAAGTTCTTCAGAAATGGAAATGTCTCAGAGACAAAGAATTTACAATGCCTCTACTAGCAAAGGTAACAGGCGTAGAAAAAAGGATACGGAAAATCAACTTAGAGAAATATCTTATTCGAACCAAACCTCTCGTTCAAATTCTCAACCACCCTCACCTACTTTTCTTTGATCATTTTTATTTTTTAGTTTATATGTGCTAGTTTACTTTCTTCTATCAAAGCGAGGTTGGAAGAATGGCGTGTAGCCTTAGAATGCAAAGGTTTGAGGATAAGTCGCTCAAAGACTGAGTATCTTTACTGTGATTTTAGCGGAGCAGGCGATGAACACGACACTCAGATTACCATTGAGGGCCAGGTGGTTCCACAGGCAACTAAGTTCAAGTATTTAGGATCGTTTGTTTAGGGTAATGGAGAGATAGACAGCGACGTAGCTCACCGTATCCAGGTTGGATGGTGTAGGTGGAGAGCAGCCACAGGGGTATTGTGCGATAAAAGGTTCCCTGATAAATTAAAAGGGAAATTTTATAGGGTTGCAATTAGACCCTCTATGGTATACGGAACAGATTATTGGGCCATCAAGAAAATGCATGCTCGAAAGCTAGAGGTAGCGGAGATGGGGATGCTAAGATGGATGTGTGGGCATACTAGGTTGGACAAGATAAGAAATGAGGTTTTTAGGAAAAGACTAGGAGTCACTAGTATTTCAGACAAGATAAGGGAGGGGAGATTGAGATGGTTTGGGCATGTTAGGAGGAGGCAGACGACAGACCCGAGTAGAATAGTTGAAACACTCACTGTAGATGGAAGGAGGAGTAGAGGCAGGCCGAAAATGACTTGGGATGAGCGGATTAGGCAAGATTTGCTAGATTTGCACCTCTCTGAGGACATGGTCGAGGACAGAACTTCGTGGAGACGTAGGATTAAGGTTAAGGACTTTTAGGAATGTGGCCTGGTTTTTGGTTTAGGTTCTCGTCTTATGAGTTTAATTTTTCAGTTTGTATGAGGTGTGATATAGCTTTTATAAGTTCTCACCTAGTCCCGGTGTCGTAGTTTTACTAACACGTACTTATTCATTTATGTGTTTTTTTATTCCCCCCTTTTTTTAGTAGTTGTGTGCTTATATAATGTCCCAGTATAATGTCCCAGAAGCTTATGTCTTGGTTATGGTTTTTAGAGCCGAGGGTCTCACTGGAAGCAGCCTCTTTATCCCTGAGATAGAGGTAAGGCTTGCCTACATCCTACCCTCCCCAGACCCTATCAATAGCTCCGCTATAGGTGGGATTATATTGGGTATGGTTGTTGTTGTTGTTGTAGTTTATATGTGCTAGTATGGAGTAGAACTCCTTTAAGGAGTTGATGTAAATATCAAGAAGTTCTCCTTCGGGAGAACAGTTATGAAATAAAAACTCCTTTGTAAACCTCTATCTTTTATCAAGTCAACTAAAGGGTTCATTAAGTCCTTTAGTAGTTTTGTGGTCTGGTTAAGACTCATAATTTCTTGTTGATTAAAAATCATTTTTTGTAGACGGTATTTTAGCAAAAGCTATGATACCACTTGCGGAACTAACTGACCGGTTTTTGTAAATAACATTTACAATATTGAATATAAAATTCATTAATTTAAATGAATCTTTTTGAATTAATCGAATGATTAAAAGAAAAAGATGCACAGTGTTTTCTTTTCTTTTTAGTCGAATAAAAAGAAAAAGATGCATAGTATTTTGAATATAATATTCATTAACTTTAATCATATAAAACTTTCTTTGAAAGTAATCTTTCATTATGAAAATTATTAATCGATTAAAACAATCGATTGATAACTTGGATTTCAATTTATTGAATATAAAATTCATAACTTGAAATTCAATTTAATGAATCTAAGATTCATATTAGTCGACAAATGTAGACTAACATAATCAATTTTGAAATTGTTTAATTGTGGAATCAATCCTTTGAATTTACAAAATTCATTATTTTTTATAGTCATTTTTTGACTAAAATTTTTCATTGAAAAACTCATTAATTTCGATAGTGGTTAATCGATTTATGTATGTGTATAAACATCATTTTTATATTTTCTTTCAAAATCTTAGTTTTATGTTTGAATAAAATTCTTTTTATGATTTTAAGGAGATATATGAAATATTAATCTTGAAGTAATTTAACAGTTTGAAATAAAATCTATACCTTTTTTCTTCTTGTATTTTCTTCTTGAAAGTTTCTATTTCTTTCTGCAAGGGACCAATCCAACCCTTAATTTCCCTAACGGCCTCCTGCCTAAGCGGTACTTCAACGGGCTCCAGGACTCCAGGTTTTACAGAATAAAAACTTTCATGATAAAAGATAAAAGATAGAGGTTTACAAAGGAGTTTTTATTTCATAACTGTTCTTCCGAAGGAAAACTTCTTGATATTTACATCAACTCCTTAAAGGAGTTCTACTCCATCATTACAAACTAAGAAAATATGAAAAAGAAAAGTAAAGTGGTGGTTGAGGTTTGGTTCGAGAGATTTGAGATGTAACACCCCGTGTTTTCACGAGTGAAAGTCAAAGTCAAGGTCAAAGTCAACGACCGATTTCGCGCGACGTGACTCGTAGAATTGTTTGTATTATATTTAGATTATGTGGAGTAAATGTCGTTCATTACAACAATCGAGTCATACTAACCGTATTTCAATCGACCTACGACTGTGAACGACAGGAAGTAACAATGCGATAAAGTTAATCGAGCTATGCTAATCAAATCGACATCAAATCGTAACTCGAGCTATGTATTTTACTTGCTGTTATACGTGTGTGTGTGCTTTACATGTTACTTGTGCATGTTTATTTATGTTGTGTTGTGATAATCAAGCGAACTCAATCGAACTCGAAGTCTAACTCGAATATAAACGAACCCGAACCCGAATCCCGAGTCGAACCATATAAGAAGTAGATGGGACTGAAAGTAATTTGATTAGGAAACCCTATCGAATCGCTCGCAAATCGAAACCGAATCAACATCGCACCGAGCACACCAAGGCAGGCGGCATCCGCACGGATGGCCAATCCGCACGGATTGCCAATCCGCACGGATTGCCAATCCGCACGGATTGCCAATCCGCACGGATGACCAGTCCGCGCGGGTAGCCTACCCGGGTGCGTGCCATGCGCACGACTCACCCTTTCCCTTTTTGGCATCCTATAAATACACGGGTCACTCTCCACTTTTTCCACTTTTGGCAAGTGACGTCCGAACCGCACGCATTCTTCACCTTTTCTCAGATTTCTCTCAATCCGGGTAAGATCTTGCACTAATTCTTGTACATCATTGATCACTACACAATTCTACACATTTCTATCTTTCGAATCTTCGATTTTAACCATGAAATCATCCGGATTTGAGGTATTCTCGGGTGACGTCATCATGAAGTTCATAAGAACTTCAAGCTTGACCTCATTCCACCAAGAATATCTTAGATCTAAACGATTTCTACAAGTTTTTACAATAAACTTCACCTAGATCTAAACTTTTCTAAGGATAAAAGAGTTGAAAGAAATAAACCTTAGTTCTCTCCTTCTTTTACCCTTAAAACCGGTACGAATCCGATCAGTTCTAGTGTTCTACTCGTCAATAGTGATGCACTCGTTCTAGATCTGGAATCCTACCCACAGACAACTGATTTCGGGGTTAACCGGGATGACCGTTCTGAGTCGCCGACAGGCCGAGTTAGGGTGGTTCCTGACCGGTCTAGTCACGCGGGTGAGAATACAATTCCGAGTGGTTGCCACGTAATCAGAACGTCTCGATAAACGACAACGGAAACCAAGTGTAGACGAACGGAACAACCAGACCAGTTGTCCGCACGGACAAGCTGTCCGCACGGACTAGCCGTACGCACGTACAGGTCATACGCACGTACAGGTCATACGCACGGGTTGTCACCGCACGAACTACCCTTGGGACCCACCTACCAAACAAGGTTTGAGTATCGACGAACGAGCAATCCGGACGGCCGATCTCTGAATGGATTACTCTTCGGATCATGAGATACTAAGGCCTTAAAATGATAATCAAACAATCTTCATCCGCACGGCCAAGTCGTACGCACGGACAGGCTATCCGGACGGATTGTCTCTGCCCGCGCTCACAGGCTGCCCGCACGGACTACCATACGCACGGACTGTCGTCCGCGCGACCGGCTTGAAAGATAGAAACACTTATGTGTTTTCTAAATGCTACAACGAAAACTCCAAAGCACAAGCCATCATACACAAACACATCTTAGGAAGAAACAATCCACTTGAACATTATCCACACAAACAATCTGACCGTACGGATAAGTCATCCGCACGTACAACTAATCCGCACGGGTTGCCACCCGCATGGACAGTCACACGCACGGATAGCTTACTCGGACAGAACACCATCCGCACGCATCACCATCCGCACGGATAGGTCATGCGCACGGATGACTTCTACTCACGGATAACTGATCCGCACGATCAGTCATCCTACCCACTCTCACTTGTACTGTTTTACGCGCCACTTATCGTTACGTTATCGAATCTATTTAGGCTAACCGTACTCGCTGTAAAGCGCTCCCTTCAATCCATATCGCTGTGAGTATACTCGAACCCTTTTTGCTTTTAGCACTTTTGGGTGTTACATACGTTACAACTATTCAAACTACACCTATCACACTACTCAAGCTATTTAACGCTTAACCATTACTGCATGTTATACGTGGCTTATGAATGCTTGTTTGTTATGTTTACACATGGAATGCTGTCTACCTGCCTTAGCAACGATAGTACTATAGTTTGGACTCAGCACCCGTTCACACGGGGGTTGTTAAGGATCTTTTACTTGCATGGATTACAGTGGTAATCGTGTATTGCGAACTGCCTCGGGCAGTCAACCCGCAGTCATTGGTATCGATGGATCTATGTCGATAACTAACGTGCTTCATTTCACTATGTGTACGTGCTGGTTATGCGTAAACGAATTCGAACTCTATATGCTATTATCAAACTTGTATGCTCACCTTTACATTTTATGTATTGACATTATTTTAACGTATGTGACAGGTGCTTAGGACGCATATGTGGTAGGAATTGGAAGCTAGAATAACGCTTTAGAGCCCAACAAATAGTTGTCTGTAGATAACTTATTAGGGGTCTCTAGAAGCAGATAAACAATTGCTACTTATTTAAATCTGAGTTGTCGGAACAGAGTATTTGTTTTGATGTTGTCTGTAATAACTTGTTTGACTATTTATGTTACGGTATGGGACGTAATGTTTACTTAAATGGTAATGATAGTTGTTATGGAAACTTCTGGACAATCTGTTTCGCTCAGTGCCGCGCCCCGATGATTCCGCCATCGGTTGGGGTGTGACAGATTGGTATCAGAGCCATAACTATAGGGAATGAGGCAAGACTCGACCTAGTCCGGGTCGAAGTCTTAGAGACCTAGACTATAGTTAAGAACCAACAGACCAACTCACGCGTATGCGTAAACTCGCCACTATCACTCACTCTTCTATCATTACACTCGAATTTTCAAGTTGTGAACAGGCAATAAGGCCGAGAATAGGTGTGAAAACCGCAAACTCTCGACTAAAGTTGCCTAATCAGCTTGCGTTTTTAGCTACAAACGAGGAGAATTATACCAAATCAGGAGTGAAATCCATATTTTGATGAATAATCTCCTCAATTTTTATCAAAAACGAGGACGGAAGTTGCAAGATGGGGGTGAAACCCTAACCTTGACGACTCGTCCCGCTTTTATACAAAAACTTCCACCAAAGTTCGATGGACTCCAACGATCTAAAGACACAACCTAACCAAAGGGAATTGCGCCAACGCCCGAGAATCGAGGCAAAGGCATAGTCCTGGAGGTCGTTGTGCAGGATCCTTGCAAATAGTCGAGCTACTTTGGTTAGTCGAAGTCTATTAGCCGCAGACAATCTACCTTCGATTTATCGATCTTCATGAAAATTTTGTGAACTTTCTGTTATTTGTTAACGTTTTAAGGTACTATTGGGTTCAACCCAACACTATTGCTTCTGCTAAAACACAAAACCCACACAACTCATCGCTAGCGAACTGACAATAGAGGCAGACAGAATGGTTTGTATGCTCGTAGGTGCTTTTAGTGACTAAGTATATGCGTTTCTTGCTGTTATGCTTATGTGAATAGAGATATTGTGACTATGTGCTCTATGTGTTTATGTGACTTTGTGCAATTCTGTGATTTTGTGACTATATGCGTTACATGGTACGTGTTACTGAGCTTTAGTAAGTAGTAGACGTGTGAGGTGAGATTCAAATACATGTGTTGAGTTCCGTGGCGATGTCTATTGCAGACAATGTCGTCTGGATCTCGTCATACGCTCTCTCGTCAGGAAAAGAGGGACCGACGTCTTGCCTCCATCATCGCGAAAAGTGTGGCAAAAGCTGTGAGCGACGTCTATGAGAACGTCAGCAAATCATCCGAGGAGTCGAGAACTGAGGGTCCCAAAGCTGTCGCAAGACCTTTCAGTTTCAAACAATTCAAGTCATGTGGGCCGAAAGAATTCACAGGCGAAGGAGGTCCTACTGCTCTATTCCACTGGTTTGACTCTATCGAGGTTACTCTGCGACAAAGTGGTTGCCCTGATGACCTTCGAACTCTGAACGCTACCGGCGTCTTTCAGTCCCGTGCTTTGGACTGGTGGACGGCCGAGAGGAACAAGAGAGGGAATGATGCAGCTTACGGTTTGTCGTGGGAAGAGCTCAAGGAAGTCATGCTGGAGGAATTCTGCCCTCCTCACGAGCGTCAAAAGCTTGAAGATGAATTCTGGCACATACATCAGAAGGATGGAGACAATGATGGCCTCACTGCTCGCTTCAAACAGCTCAGCATTATCTGTCCCGACCAGGTCAAGACTCCTGAGATGACCATCAAGAAGTACATCCGGGCTTTACCCGACTGCGTCGCTGATTTCGTGCAAGCGGCTAAGACTGCCACGATCGAAGAAACCTATCTGCTGGCCGCTGAGATCAATGACAAAAGGGTCAAGGCTGGGGTGTGGGATAAGACCTCCAAGCATCTGCATCAAGCTACCGCTACTGCACCAACTACTGAAACCACGTCGTCAAGCAACAAGAGAAAGAACAAGAGAAAGAACAGCTCCACCAACAAGAACTGTGCGATTACTGCTGCACCGATCCAAGCTGTACCTGCTCAACAGCGTCAAGTAGTGGCGCCCGTGGCCAATGCACCGCCTGCAAAGCGTGCATATACTGGACCACACCCACTCTGCCCTACTTGCACCTATCATCACCCGACTGCTATTCAATGCCGCTTCTGTGCTCATTGCAACGTCTACGGCCACTTTACTGCCAACTGCCGTATTCGTCAAGCTCCTGCCAATCAAGCTCTACTCGCTGCCCCACAGGGTCAACAAGCTCCTCCGGCACCCGCAGTCAAAGCCAGAGCATGCTTCACATGTGGCGACCCGAACCATTTCGCCAACATGTGCCCGAACAGGGTGGTGAAACAAGAACCGCAGCAGCAGCAACCACAGCAACAACAACAGCAGCAACAACAGGCCGCATGCGCCAGAACCTTCAATCTCAATGTGCGTCAAGCCCAGGCCGACAACAACGTGGTCAATGGTACGTTCCTTGTGAATGGTATTTATGCTTCATGTTTGTTTGATACTGGAGCCGATAATTGCTTTGTGTCACTCGAATTTGAGAGACTCCTTAGTCGTAAACGTTCCCGACTCTCCTTTGCATTCGATGTTGAAGTCCCTACCGGAAGAACCGTCGCTGTAAACTCCGTTATTCGTGATTGCACTCTCGAGCTCAACAATCACATCTTCTCAATCGATCTCATTCCAATGCAACTCGGGAGCTTTGATGTCATAGTAGGCATGGACTTTCTTCGTGAAAACCATGCCGAAGTTGTGTGCTTCGATAAAATGATTCGTTTTTCGCTCGCAAACGGTGATTCTTTGTGCGTCTATGGTGATACTACTTTGAAGGGTCTCAAGCTTATGTCATGCCTACAAGCTAGCAAGTATCTCCGCAAGGAATACAGGGCTTTCTTGGCTCATGTCGTGGCAGCGGAGAAGGAAAAGAAAGAGAAGAAGAAAGTAAAAGACGTTCCAGTGGTTCGAGAATTTCCTCAAGTTTTTCCAGAGGATCTTCCTGGCCTACCTCCGAAGCGTGATATCGATTTTCGCATTGATCTTATTCCTGGAGCTAATCCTATCGCCAGAGCTCCTTATCGACTCGCGGCGTCCGAAATGCGCGAACTCTCAACCCAACTCCAGGAATTGCTTGAAAAAGGCTTTATTCGCCCGAGCACCTCTCCTTGGGGCGCACCAGTCCTTTTCGTCAAAAAGAAAGATGGGTCGTTTCGGATGTGCATCGACTACCGGGAATTGAATAAGTTGACTATCAAGAACCGCTATCCTCTACCTCGAATCGACGATTTGTTTGACCAGCTGCAAGGCGCTACGTGCTTCTCGAAGATTGATCTACGTTCAGGATATCATCAGCTGCGTATACAAGAGGAGGATATACCCAAAACCGCGTTTCGCACTCGTTACGGCCATTACGAATTCGTTGTCATGCCTTTTGGCCTAACCAATGCACCAGCAGTTTTCATGGATTTGATGAATCGAGTGTGTAAACCGTATCTTGACCGTTTCGTCATCGTGTTCATCGACGATGTCTTGATCTATTCCAAAACGAGAGCCGAACACGCGCAACATCTACGTTTGGTTCTCGAGTTACTCCAGGGGAACCAACTCTACGCCAAATTCTCCAAGTGTGAGTTTTGGTTGGGGGAGGTTCAGTTTCTGGGTCACATCGTAAATAGTCAGGGTATTCATGTCGATCCTGCGAACATTGAAGCTGTTAAGAGCTGGGTTACGCCTAAGAACCCGACTGAAGTCCGCTCCTTTCTCGGGCTAGCGGGCTATTATCGACGATTCATCGAAGGGTTCTCGAAGATTGCTGTACCACTTACCTCTCTCACTCATAAGGATCAGCCTTTTGTCTGGGGAACCAAACAAGAGTCTGCCTTTCGAACCCTCAAATACATGCTTTGCAATGCTCCTGTTCTCACACTACCCGACGGAAACGATAATTTCATTGTCTACTGTGATGCTTCTAACCTTGGCCTCGGTTGTGTCTTAATGCAACGAGACAAGGTCATAGCTTACGCATCTCGTCAGCTCAAAATCCACGAGAAGAACTATACAACCCACGATCTCGAGCTAGGCGCGGTTGTTTTTGCATTAAAGATTTGGCGACACTACCTGTATGGTACCAAGTGTACGATCTTCACCGATCATAAGAGCCTACAGCACATCTTTAATCAGAGGGAACTGAATATGCGTCAACGCCGATGGGTAGAGCTTCTCAACGACTTCACCGATCATAAGAGCCTAAAGCAAATGTTGTTGCCGACGCGCTTAGCAGACGGAGCTATTTGCTTAGCACTCGTAATGTTCAAGCCCAGCACAATCTCGATGCTCTTATTCGCGACGCCCAGCATGCCTGTTTCAACGAACGCACTTTGAAGAAAGAAAGAATCTACCACGATGGAGCCCAACTTGTGAGCAAATCCAACGGGATATTCCACTTCTTAGACAAAATCTGGATTCCCAAGCGAACCAACCTGCGACAGATTATCATGGATGAAGCCCACAAATCCCGATACTCTATTCATCCTGGTGCTGACAAAATGTACCACGACCTTCGCTATAGGTACTGGTGGCCGGGTATGAAACGGGATATCGCTCTCTACGTCGGAAAATGCCTAACCTGTGCTAGGATCAAGGCTGAACATCAAAGACCCTCTGGCTTGCTCGAACAACCTCCAATTCCCATGTGGAAGTGGGAGAGCATAGCTATGGATTTCGTAACCAAGCTTCCAACCACGTCATCAGGTCACGACAGCATTTGGGTTGTTATTGACCGTTTGACGAAATCAGCTCACTTTCTGCCAATACGAGAAGACTACAAGGTAGAACGATTAGCCCGAATCTACACCGACGAGATCATTTGTTGACATGGGACGCCTCGTGACATCATCTCTGATCGTGATGCTCGGTTCACTTCACGATTGTGGGAAACGTTTTAAACGGCACTCGGTACAACGCTTAATCTAAGTACTGCGTTCCACCCACAAACCGACGGTCAGACTGAAAGAACGATTCGTACGCTTGAAGACATGCTCCGTTCGTGTGTTCTAGACTTCGATGGTAATTGGGATAGACACCTTCCGTTAGTCGAATTCTCGTACAACAACAGCTACCAGGCTAGCATCCAGATGGCACCTTTCGAGGCCTTATACGGAAGAAGATGTCGGTCGCCTATTGTGTGGCACGAGATCGGTCACTCGCAACTCACCGGTCCGGAGCTGCTACAAGAAACGACAGACAAAATTTTCCAAATTCGTGACAACCTAGCGAAAGCTCGGGATAGACAGAAAGTTCTCGCCGATAAAAAGCACAAGCACCGTGAATATGGCATTGGTGACTACGTACTCCTGAAGGTATCACCTTGGAAGGGTGTAGTCCGATTCGGCAAAAAGGGGAAACTCGCGCCTCGATATGTTGGACCTTTTAAGATTCTGGAAAGGATCGGAAAAGTCGCCTACAGACTCGAATTACCGGAGGAACATAACAATGTCCATCCGACTTTCCACGTGTCGAACCTCCGAAAGTGCATCTACGACCCTGACTTACATGTTCCTCTAGATGATTTACAAGTGAACGAAACATTACACTTCGTGGAAAAGCCTGTCGAGATCATGGACCGCAAAACCAAAGAACTCAGGCGCTCACGCATTCCTATTGTGAAAGTCCGATGGGAAGGCAAGCGAGGCGCGGAGTTCACTTGGGAACTCGAAAGCGACATGAAGGCAAAGTATCCACAGTTGTTTAACGAATGAGTAATGTCCGGTTAAGAAAGGCAAGGTGGCATACTTGTAAATAAGGAAAGACTCCTTATATCCTTGGCCTATAAATAGAACCCTTAGGGTTAGTTTAGAGACTTTTGCTCATTTGAAGCTTTGAAGGTTAGAGAGAGAAACTAGAGAGAGAAAGTTGTAAGGGTGATTCGTGGAACTTGTACACGTCATACAGATCTATTGAATCACGTTAAAATTGTACGTTTTTGTGTGTTCGATAACGATCGTGTACGGATTCCGCACGTTCACGAGTCGGTACGCAATCGAAACAAATTCAAACCGGAACCTACAATAATCCAGGTTTTGAAAGAAAAAGAAAAAGGTTTTGAAAATGAAAAATTGGAAATTGAAAAAGGATTTCTCCCAAACGCTTTTGAATTGAAATCTAAAACTTTATAGACTTTAGATTAGATGTTTTCGCATATCATATCCGAAAATTATCAATTTTTTTTAACCGTGAAAACCCGATTAATTTGACAATTTTCAGTGGTCCAACGAAGGACTCTCACACGTGATTCACGAACTAGTTACAGCTTTCAGCTTAATTTCGGGACGAAATTTCCTAAACAAGGGGAGGCTGTAACACCCCGTGTTTTCACGAGTGAAAGTCAAAGTCAAGGTCAAAGTCAACGACCGATTTCGCGCGACGTGACTCGTAGAATTGTTTGTATTATATTTAGATTATGTGGAGTAAATGTCGTTCATTACAACAATCGAGTCATACTAACCATATTTCAATCGACCAACGACTGTGAACGACAGGAAGTAACAATGCGATAAAGTTAATCGAGCTATGCTAATCAAATCGACATCAAATCGTAACTCGAGCTATGTATTTTACTTGCTGTTATACGTGTGTGTGTGCTTTACGTGTTACTTGTGCATGTTTATTTATGTTGTGTTGTGATAATCAAGCGAACTCAATCGAACTCGAAGTCTAACTCGAATATAAACGAACCCGAACCCGAATCCCGAGTCGAACCATATAAGAAGTATATGGGACTGAAAGTAATTTGATTAGGAAACCCTATCGAATCGCTCGCAAATCGAAACCGAATCAACATCGCACCGAGCACACCAAGGCAGGCGGCATCCGCACGGATGGCCAATCCGCACGGATTGCCAATCCGCACGGATTGCCAATCCGCACGGATGACCAGTCCGCGCGGGTAGCCTACCCGGGTGCGTGCCATGCGCACGGCTCACCCTTTCCCTTTTTGGCATCCTATAAATACACGGGTCACTCTCCACTTTTTCCACTTTTGGCAAGTGACGTCCGAACCGCACGCATTCTTCACCTTTTCTCAGATTTCTCTCAATCCGGGTAAGATCTTGCACTAATTCTTGTACATCTTTGATCACTACACAATTCTACACATTTCTATCTTTCGAATCTTCGATTTTAACCATGAAATCATCCGGATTTGAGGTATTCTCGGGTGACGTCATCATGAAGTTCATAAGAACTTCAAGCTTGACCTCATTCCACCAAGAATATCTCAGATCTAAACGATTTCTACAAGTTTTTACAATAAACTTCACCTAGATCTAAACTTTTCTAAGGATAAAAGAGTTGAAAGAAATAAACCTTAGTTCTCTCCTTCTTTTACCCTTAAAACCGGTACGAATCCGATCAGTTCTAGTGTTCTACTCGTCAATAGTGATGCACTCGTTCTAGATCTGGAATCCTACCCACAGACAACTGATTTCGGGGTTAACCGGGATGACCATTCTGAGTCGCCGACAGGCCGAGTTAGGGTGGTTCCTGACCGGTCTAGTCACGCGGGTGAGAATACAATTCCGAGTGGTTGCCACGTAATCAGAACGTCTCGATAAACGACAACGGAAACCAAGTGTAGACGAACGGAACAACCAGACCAGTTGTCCGCACGGACAAGCTGTCCACACGGACTAGCCATACGCACGTACAGGTCATATGCACGGGTTGTCACCGCACGAACTACCCTTGGGACCCACCTACCAAACAAGGTTTGAGTATCGACGAACGAGCAATCCGGACGGACGATCTCTGAATGGATTACTCTTCGGATCATGAGATACTAAGGCCTTAAAATGATAATCAAACAATCTTCATCCGCACGGCCAAGTCGTACGCACGGACAGGCTATCCGGACGGATTGTCTCTGCCCGCGCTCACAGGCTGCCCGCACGGACTACCATACGCACGGACTGCCGTCCGCGCGACCGACTTGAAAGATAGAAACACTTATGTGTTTTCTAAATGCTACAACGAAAACTCCAAAGCACAAGCCATCATACACAAACACATCTTAGGAAGAAACAATCTACTTGAACATTATCCACACAAACAATCTGACCGTACGGATAAGTCATCCGCACGTACAACTAATCCGCACGGGTTGCCACCCGCACGGACAGTCACACGCACGGATAGCTTACCCGGACGGAACACCATCCGCACGCATCACCATCCGCACGGATAGGTCATGCGCACGGATGACTTCTACTCACGGATAACTGATCCGCACGATCAGTCATCCTACCCACTCTCACTTGTACTGTTTTACGCGCCACTTATCGTTACGTTATCGAATCTATTCAGGCTAACCGTACTCGCTGTAAAGCGCTCCCTTCAATCCATATCGCTGTGAGTATACTCGAACCCTTTTTGCTTTTAGCACTTTTGGGTGTTACATACGTTACAACTATTCAAACTACAACTATCACACTACTCAAGCTATTTAACGCTTAACCATTACTGCATGTTATACGTGGCTTATGAATGCTTGTTTGTTATGTTTACACATGGAATGCTGTCTACCTGCCTTAGCAACGATAATACTATAGTTTGGACTCAGCACCCGTTCACACGGGGGTTGTTAAGGATCTTTTACTTGCATGGATTACAGTGGTAATCGTGTATTGCGAACTGCCTCGAGCAGTCAACCCGCAGTCATTGGTATCGATGGATCTATGTCGATAACTAACGTGCTTCATTTCACTATGTGTACGTGCTGGTTATGCGTAAACGAATTCGAACTCTATATGCTATTATCAAACTTGTATGCTCACCTTTACATTTTATGTATTGACATTATTTTAACGTATGTGACAGGTGCTTAGGACGCATATGTGGTAGGAATTGGAAGCTAGAATAACGCTTTAGAGCCCAACAAATAGTTGTCTGTAGATAACTTATTAGGGGTCTCTAGAAGCAGATAAACAATTGCTACTTATTTAAATCTGAGTTGTCGGAACAGAGTATTTGTTTTGATGTTGTCTGTAATAACTTGTTTGACTATTTATGTTACGGTATGGGACGTAATGTTTACTTAAATGGTAATGATAGTTGTTATGGAAACTTCTGGACAATCTGTTTCGCTCAGTGCCGCGCCCCGATGATTCCGCCATCGGTTGGGGTGTGACATGAGAATTGTGGATAGCTGATTGATGATGTTCTATCCTTATGAGGTATCGCTCCTTATATAGACGGAGATTTCCTCTTACAAGACCTACCAATAATTTCCTTGAATTATTAAAGATGCCTTTACAGCTGTAGCCGCTTATGGAGAGAGCTCTTGCTTTGGACCATAGGATTCTGAAATCTGGGAAGCTTATTCCTTCTAAAATCTCTGAAGATGTATCTTTGGATGGAGTATCTTTTTCTTTTTATTCGACTAAAAAGAAAAGAAAACACTATGCATCTTTTTCTTTAATCTACAAGAAATGATGAGTCTTACCCAGACCACAAAACTACTAAAGGACTTAATGAACCCTTTAGTTGACTTACAGAAATTCTGCAAGTACCTCCGCAAGTGGTATCAGAGCTTTTGCTAAAATACCGTCTACAAAAAATGATTTTTAATCTACGAGAAATGATGAGTCTTAACCAGACCACAAAACTACTAAAGGACTTAATGAAACCCTTTAGTTGACTTACATAAATTCTGCAAGTACCTCCGTGCAACTACTATTAATACTATTAAAAGAGAAAAATGCCCGGATAGTCCCTGTGGTTTTGCCTTTTTTCACCTATAGTCCCCAACTTTCTAAAACTACCTGAATAGTCCCCAAGTTTTCAACTTTCGTTCCCGGATAGTCCCTGTCGCAGATGAGGGTTAGTTTTTGGTGTTAAGTAAGTGTGAAATTACTAAAATACCCTTAATATAAAAAATAACTATTAAGTCATTAAAATAAAATAATAATTCAGTGGGGCCACATAGTTTATTATAAATCTATATCTCCTGTCTCTCTCTCTCTCTCGTTCACTACTGTCCCACCAACATCAACTGCAACCACCACCACCCTCCACCAACATCAAAAAATTCTGGCCGGCACCTTGGTTGCTACAATCAAAACCACCTCCACCCCTCAGCCACCGCCTCCACCTTCAACTGCCTCCAACCACCCGCCTACCGCCTCCAATCATTGCCTCTTCAGCCAATCAACCACCACTTAATCCACCACCATCCGCTGCCTATACTCCACGGAGGTCGCCACCGATACGTTATCGCGGCGACGCTACTTTCGTTGAGGCCTCGAACAAGGTCGCCCCTAACATCAATCCACCAAAGACGGTTGGTGCGACGGGATGGTTGTCAGTGACGGTGGTTGGTGCAACGGGATCGCTGATTAGCGATGAAGATGCGGTGGTGTTCCTCAAAATCACAGATGCCATCGTTGTGAACGGGTTTAAGTTCGGTCGCCGGCGAATTTAAGGTCGGTCGCCGGCGATTTGGAGCAGGAGGACTGTGGTGTTTCTGGTTTGGGTCTTGGAGAAGATGACGTTTTAGGGATGTGAAGAAGAAAACGTTCGTGCAGGCTGCTAATATAATAGAATCGGTTGTTGTTGTAGCAATGGATTATGTGAAATTAAGCTAAATTTTGTGACTTTTTGGTTTTATTGATTGGTTTTTGTCATGTCTGTTTGATTTTATTTGTTTTTTAGTGGTTTCTGGTTTTGGGATTTGATGTGGTTTGTGGAAAGTTGTAGAGGTATTTGTAGAAATGAGATTGGTTTCCTAAATTAGGTGCTAGAGGTTAGAATTAGCAAAGTGAAATAAGTGTGTGTGTAATGGGGGTTTAATTGGTTAGCCGGTTGTTTGAAAATTCTCGCCGGAAAAACGAACAGCAACCGGTAACATGTTATGTTCAGGAAAAAGGGTGGGGTGGGTGGGTAGGTTTTTATTATTTAATGGTTAAATTTGAGTGGGGAAGATGGTGGTGGTATGGTGGTGAAAGGTGGTGGTAGTGAAATGTGAAGATGGTGGTGGGGGTGAATTGTGAGGAAGATGAAGGGGGTAGGGTAGATGATGGGACCCACATAAATATATAAATACAGCTATAGTCCCCAACTGTAGTAAGGGTATTTGGGTCATTTTACACCAACTTAACTGAGAAAAGTAACCTCCATCCACGCCAGGGACTATCCGGGAACGAAAATTAAAAACTTGGGGACTATTCAGGTAGTTTTAGAAAGTTGGGGACTATAGGTGAAAAAAAGGCGAAACCACAGGGACTATCTGGGCATTTTTCTCCTATTAAAATTGATTGTATCTTCGACCTCGACAAAAGAAAAGAGGTAACTGATAAATGGAACACTGAGATCAGTCTAATCATTCAGACTAATTCAGTAGAGTTCTCTCATGCTAAGGCTTTGTTATTATTAGTTGAACATAAGTCTGCAGGAATAATCCAAAACTTCATAAAAGGAACAACCTGGAATGAAGATTTGCATGGTGTTGATCTTTTTGATCAAATTATAAATGCAATATACATGATGTTTTTAGGTCTTGACCTCATAACAGATAAAGACCGAGAAAATAAAAAAATGCTAGAAAAAGCAAGACAAAATCTTGCTAAGGCACAACTGAACCCTCAACCACTTGGTGTGTGTGTGTGGGTGGGGGGATCTTTTGGTAAAGAAAAAGGGAATTATAAAAAAATCATAGTCAAGAGCAATGGTAATCAAAAGGCATGTAGCTAAATGTTACCAGGGTGTTAAGATGGCATCTCACTAAAGTAGGGTTGGATGGCCTGTTAAGATACGAACACAAAACAAGTAAACACGAGCACAACACGAAATTTTATCTTGTCAGTTTGTCCAAATACGAACACGAACCTGATAATAAATAGGTTACACGAACACGACCTGTTAAGCCATGAAAAAACTTACCAACGTATCAGGTGATTTGCTAAGTCACGAACATCAAAACCCCACCCCATTTCCTATTTTTTACATTAAAAATTACTAACATGTCTTAACGAGTGCTTACACATGTTAACGAATTTTTAACTTGTTTAGATACAAAAATTAATAGGTCTTATCATGTTAACTTGTTTAAGACACGTAACATGTTAAAAGTCAAACACAAACCTGTCGTTTCATGTTTAGTTAGGGCACTGAAAATGAACAATGAAAAACATGAGGGACAGTTTTTGTAAATATTAAACCTAAAAGAGAATCATGGTCATCTTCCCCCAAATCGGCTTCAAGATTGCCATAGAAGCACTTTCATTCGATCAATACAATTAAATGAGAACCCAGTGAAAGTCGTCTCAGGATTGGTGGAATTAAGCAAAAGCAGTTATCTTTTTCGACCCTTATTTTATTAATTTGGCTTAAGGTGATCCGCTATTCTCTCAATCAAATTTTTACGTATTTGTTAATCTATATCTATTGATTCACGCTATTACTAGCTAACTCTGTCTACGAAGCTTTTGTTTAGTGATATTATATGAATTTGAAGTGGGTGTATTAAGTTATTGCTTCTTGTTATGTGGAACTTTTAGAGAGCACATAAGGTGTTTGATGATATGCCTGAGTGAACAAAATGGGGTTTGTTGTGTGGATTGTTTGTGACTTCTTGTAGTCTTGTTTCTGCTCATACCTCTATGCCAAGTTGAACTTTTGGTGTTCCTACATGTGGGCATACCGCATACACTACACAACAACATGAGCCTGATGCCAAAAGGAATGTATCTAAAACATTTCTTGAAAAGTCTTCTTTTTTATTAAAAGATATGGGTGTTTTTTTTTTTTTTTTTTCTAAAAGCTTACAGATACATATAGGCCTAAATATGTAATTTGTTAGATTATGTGTAATGCTACCAAATCCCTAATTGAGCCTGAAAGACCGCCCCCTTGGGCGTGATGGGCAAAGGCGTGATTTGAGTCACAAGCGTGGGGCAAGTGGGCGACTTTGTTTGTTTATTTAATCTTGTTACCCAATCACAAACCTCCACCTCACCATTCTTAAATAACAAATGGAACCCTTGTGAGACCAATACACTACTTAGTGAGTGTGACATTCCTACCTACGTGGCGGTGACGTGACATCACTTTTAGTGAAACCATTATTGCGTTAAGATAAAATGCGTCATTTTGTCTGTTTGTTTGTTTTTAGAAATGGAGAGCATGATACAAGCAGTAGAAGAAACAACTTCTGGGGACAAATCAAGCATTTCCCATGTGAAGAAACTGCTGTTTAGGCGAATATTGGTCGGCGTAAGCGATGGGCGGTTTTTCATGGGGGCGTTTTACTGTATGGATAAACAAGGAAACATTATTCTCCAAGATGCCGTTGAGTATCGTAGTACCAGACGATCTTCTCCTTCTCCAATGGAACAAAGGGGCCTTGGTCTCATATTAATCCCGTTCGCTTGTAGAACATCTTGTCATGTGGATTGCTCAATCGATGAACAACTCTCGTTACTCTCCCTTCAGGCTCAAAGGTAACATTGTATTGTGATGTTTTATTGTTTTTTTTTTTTTCAAAAGATTTATAGGAACATATTGCTGAATTCATGTTAATGAACTCTGTTTTTGTATCCAATGGTTTTCAGGTCTAGTAATTTAATATGTGTTTGAGATGTTTAATTTGTATTTGATGATTTGATGATACAATATCAATCCATTGTGGAATGTATAAAGAAAAACAATAGATACAATACAATGCAAATGTTGTTATGTTATTGACAGAAGAATATTATAAATGATTTCATATTACAGAATACAATAGTGAGTCTTCTGGAGTAGACTAACTGTCAAAACCTGTCGCGGTAAGCAGTGCCATAAACAATTAGGTACGGTACGGTTTTCACAACAGTGTCAATCGGTATTGCAAAGTTGACGCCAGACGACATCCCACTCCCTGCAGTAAATTATACAAACATGTTTTTGAACCTGTGAGTTGTATAATTTCATCTTTCACTGCTAGTCTACTACATCCAGAGATCCTAATATCATGTATGTAAATCACTTTATCTAATATATGTATGGTTTGACCTTTGAGGTCAAACTGATTGGTTTTCAAATTCAGACTTGATATGGACTATAACAATGAAGTCGAAAATAAATGAAGTATTAAGAACATCAACCACATACCTTTTCGAGTGAAAGTTGCTGTATTAACACCGATAACATGGCCATGGGAATCAAGCAAAGGTCCACCTGAATTTCCTGCACGTTACAGTAACAACAAAATGTCCATATGATATCATAATACCACCATATAATATTGCCACCGAATCAAACAATGTGTAAATTCACCTGAATTAATAGCTGCATCTGTTTGAATGGCTCCTCTAATGGCACCTCCATTCGGTGATGGTATCTCCCTACCTAGCCCACTGACTACCTGATATTGTTCTATGTCACTATCGGAACTTATATTCTCAATATATATTTACATTTTAAAAGTATATTTTTAATTGTGAAAACCCGTCACCAGAAAACTCACGTCTCGCCAATACATTCGCTAACCAATTAGGCCAAATAAAGACATAAACCAATGGGCGCTTACCACTGTGTCACCCTTTGAAGGTTAAGTTAGAATATTATTACCCCAGTGGTTAATGTGTTCTCATATCCATAAGGATTCCCGATAGCGTAGCAGGTCTGGCCCACGTTTAGCGTACGCGCACTACCTATATCTACTGGCTTTACTTCAATCCCGTCAATATCGACCTGCAAACACGAATATGAACAAATTATCAACCGATGAGTGCATTTTCTTATTCACCCCCCCCCCCCCCCCCCACATCTTTATATTCTACCTACCTTTAGAACAGCCAAATCACTTGACGGGTCAACACCAACAATCTTTCCATCTCTAGATAAACTGTTACCGTATCTGTCAACTAGAAAAACCTTACAAATCTGTCGTCCAAGTTGATCCGTAGCCAGCTTTTCAACGACATGATAATTCGTCACCTGCCGTACATTCATCATACCAGAATACATAAAAAGTAAGCATTAATAGGCTAAAAGAAGAAAATGCATGAAAATGAAATATGATACATCTTACAATGTGACCAAACTTGTCCCAAATAAAGCCTGAACCTGTGCCTTCAACTTTGGCTTTCTCATCATCCACCATCACAACTTCATCAGAAGTTTTTGGGTTATTAATGATTTCAAGGTCTTTGATGAAAACCACAGATGGTGATGTTTCCTACAATGCAATAAATTAGCATCAAAAGAATATAATCAGATTGGTGCAAGATTGCCGGTAGTTATTTTTTTAACGGCCAACAGAATCAATCTCGAGCACTCTCAAGGCACCCCTAGATCAAACGGAGTACTCCGAGAGTAACCCGAGTCCACCACCAATTCCGGGGAAAACCCGGTAACCCACCCGTCCGTAGGCACGACGGTGAAATTACCGGTATAACCCGTTTGGCTCAAGAATCGAACCCGAACAACACCTTTGGAATCAAAAGAGATTACGCTAACACTCAAACACAATACTGAAAACAAACCAGTGAATAACCTCAAAGAGACGAACCACACGATCTTCTTCCAGCTGGGTTTCATCCAGTTGTTGGGCGATTGCAGGTAGAATTGGGGAATTTGGAGAGAATTGAAGATAGGAGGCCTCTGCTGTGAAGATTATTGTTCTGCGTGTTGTGGGTAGATGATGAGTGGGCAGAGATGAAGAAGATGAAGACGATGATGATGATGGTTTGTATGAAGAAAGTGGAATGGGGACTGAGTGACCACAGCCCAGAACCTCCATTACCCTTCACAATATCTATCCCCTTCCAAACATTTAGTTATCATGCAACAACTCTGTAAAGGAAATAAATATGTTTACGAACAATTTATAAAAATTTATCGAACGAGATTTTATGTTCGTGTTTGTTCGTTAAGTAAATGAACTTGTTCACGAACACAAACCAACACAAATAAAATCAGCGAAAGCGACGGAAGCTAGAGGTGAATGACGAAAGGAGCAGCGTTGGAACTTGAAGCCACAATCGCGAAAAAGAGGTCGATACTCGATAGTGTTCATTGGTGGGAATAGGGTTTCTCATTTTAATTGTTAGGGTAATAAAATATATAAAAATTAAAGAATATAAAAGTTTAGATAAAATAAATAAAAGAATAAAAGTCTTTCTTGAACAACATAAACAAACGGACATGAACGGACGAACAAAAGATATCTCTATTCATACTTGTTCATTTCGTTCATTTATTAAACGGACGAATGTAAACGAACTTTCCGCCGAAGGGTTCACGAGTTGTTTGATTCGTTTACGACCCTATTTGATTGTTAGGATCTGAGTTTGGTATTGATTGTGTTTTCGTTTGAATTAAGATGAAGATGGATGAGTTGTGCAGCGGAATTAAGAGGGAAACAAACTTTGCACACAATCAAACGAGAGAATTGCTTTAATCAAACATTTTCCACAAAGAACCGAAGGATTGAATTTATTTCAATAACAATTACAATGCAATGTCTGAATACAAACTCCCCCTCAGCCTGAGCTCACAGTGTTTGTTCGTGCAGGAAGAAGATTTTGCAAAGAGCTAATAGAACAGTACAGAGCACTGTTCTATTTATAGGCACGAGCAAACCACTGAAGCATCTAAGCTGACATCACCATGAAAGTGACATCTAACCTCCTAACAAACTCTAACCTCTGATCTATACAACCTCTGCTTTGCTAACTACTGTTATTACATTTCATTACATTGAGACATTTAAACTACTGCTGCATCCTTCCACTCATGTGAACCCAGCAGTACTTGTCCGGATCAGCAGAGCATGACTCAAGGCAGTAGATTGAACAGCAGAACTTTAGTCTTCCATCAGGCTTTTACTTGATCAGCAGTTTGTAGGTCAGCAGTTTGTACGATCAGAAGATAGGAGGTCAGCAGATGTTGAAACCACTTTCAAGGGGAGAGACTTGTGAACAAAACATCTGCTTATTCTGGTTCCACTGTTCTGATCCAATTTTGGCTTTAATTATCTGTTCCTTTGGAAGGGTTCAATCCCAACAATCTCCCCCTGGAACAGATAATGCCAAAACCCTTCATTATTGTGGAACTTTATTGCCTCATCAACCGTTCCCTTATCTGACCTTTAAGTTATAACTCAAAGTCTAGGGCATCTGTGTCATCTTCATCCCTACTAAGTGGAAGATCAAGGAGATCCTGCATATCTTCAAGACTTAGGCCAAGTGCTTGTTCCCTTGATATTTTCTTCACTTCTCCACTAGACCTGAACATAGTCAGTACATGGGTCTGTTTGTCAGTTTCCCACTTTAGTACTTTTGAGCCTGGTGGGTTTCTTGGGAGATTTTTATTTGTAGAGGTGTTTGGAGATGCAGGCCTATTCATGACTGTCTGAGCAGTACTTGCAGGTTGATTCAGGCCAAGAGTATCAGCTATCATCTGCTTAATACCTTCTTTTACAAACTCATCTCCTGCCCTTAGTTCTGCCACTGTTTCAGTAACCAACTGTTTTTGATGCTTTCTTTTGTAGATAGCAGCACCAGCTGGAGCAGTGGCTCTCCTGATTTGCAGCTTTGATGGTCTTTTTGAAACCTCTGCCTCAGGATAGTCAGGCTTTTGTGGAGCAGTAGGATCTGTCTTTCTTAATTTCTCCAAGCTTTTGTAGGTAGCCCTGACTCTATCTTCTTTCCATCTCAATACTTGATTCAAAGACCCATAATCAGCAGCAGCTAATTCCTCTTTCATTCTCCTCAGCTCTACCTTTTTATCAGGTACATTCTTTTTGAACTTTGCCCAATCTGGAGGAGTATGTTTGACCTTATTCTTTATCATTTCTTGAATCCTGGCTGCTTCTTATTCAAGCTCAGGAATGGTCCACTCCTTGTACATATGCTTTTCTCCCTTGTACTTCTTGGTTGCCATGATGCTTTCAATGTAGTCTTTTCTCAAGGTTTCATCTGCTCTCTCTGAGATCTGTTGACATACATTTTTTGCAAATTGCTCTAAGGATCTGACTTGTGTGAGCAAGAATTGGTAATTCTGCTGAATTTCTCTATCAGATTTTCCTTGTGCATTTCTTTTAGAGATATCCTCTGCTTGTTTAGCTTTGAGTTTCAAATATTCTTCAATATTGTTTGGCCTTGGATATCCTTTAACTGATGGCAACTTCCTTTTATCAGGGTCATCCTCATAGTAGAAGGATTTGATCTCTTCTCTAACTGCTTCAAGTTCTATAGGAAATTGGACACCTGCAGGAGTAATGACAGGGATTGTTTGTTGTACTGGAGCTGATGAGAGAGGAACCGGCTTTGGTATTGTAACAAGTGATAGAGATTTTGAAGATTTTGGTGATGGTGAATCATCATCTGGTACGAAAATCCTTCTCCTTTTTATTTTAGGAGATGCAGATGATGTTTTGGGTGGATCAGTGGTGGTGATTTGAGTGGCAGTGATTTGTGATTGACTAACAGCTAGAGCCGGCAATCACAACCCAAACCATCATTTTCGGGTAGGTTTGGGTTATTTTTTTTCTACCTTCGGGTTCATTTGGGTATAGCAAAAGTAAAGGACGGGTCAACCTGGACATCCAACAATTTCTTGATTTGAAAAAGCGGGTCAAAATGGGTTTTTAGCATGTGACCAACGGGTCAGAACGGGTCGTAGTAGTTAATGAACAACGGGTTCTTCATCATCCATATTGAAGACTGATGAGTTAAACATGCTATACCACGTGTATACTAAGCCTCCTTCATCTACGCCTTAGTCGTCGACCCCGCAGCCTTTATCTACCGCTGTCGTCCATTTGCCACCGTCCATCACCTTCGTTCACCGCCGTCGTCCATCACCGTCGTCCACCGCCTTTAATTTTGATGAGGCAAAAAGTCACAAAATCGATTCTCACATTTTTTTTAACGAATCGCCAACAAAAATTAACATATAAAAAGGATTCTCACAGTATTTTTTTGGTTATTCACAAGTTGTTTGTGAGTCACAGAGATTGTTGAGAAGGAGTCTGAGTAGAGAAAAATGAGGGTAACTGAAAATATAGGATAGGATGTGTGATAAAGAATTAAAGACTATTAGAAATATACGTGGCAAGTATGTAACCATACAACTTGCTTCTCTCAATGAATTTAGCTTTTTTGACTTTTTGGTTGTACAAGTTACTGAGAAATGCTAATCTTTTCGCATTTTATGTTAAATTTTATTTCATTTTTCTTATATTAAATCAGATATGAACCAACACACTCGCACACATACATATTTTTTAATGAACCGTTTGACCCGAAACCCGTTCCGACCCGAAACCCGTTTTGACCCGAACCCGTTCCGACCCGAAACCCATTCCGACCCGAACCCGTTCCGACCCGAACCCGTTTTGACCCGAACCAAAACAACCCGTTTTTTAATTGACTCGTTTTGACCCGAACCCGTTTTGACCCGAACCCATTTTGACCCATGACCCGACCCGACCCAACCCGACCCGTTTGCCAGGTCTACTAACAGCTGTTGTCTTCTGCTTTTTGGCAGGAGGCAATGGTGGTGATGTTGTTTTTGGTGGTGATGATGGTGGTGGTAAGACAGTGGTTGTGGTGTGTGTTGAAGTGATAACAGATGTTGAAACTTCTGAAGTACCAGCAGTAGTTGATACAGCAGGAGTTGCAACAGCTGTTTGGATGGAGGTTTGATGTTGAAGGCTTTTGGATGGTGGTTTTGGAGTATGCTTTGTGAGTCTGGATGGTGTGGACTTGGGTTCCCTCACTTTTCTAGTGGTATTTCTTTTTGGCTTAGGATTTTTAACATCCTTTGGCTCAGAACAACCCTGCGCATACAGCTCCATGTAAGCTTTTTTCTCCTCATTCCACCTTGACACATCCTTTGCCTTACTGTTTCTTTTTACACTTGCTATAGCATCATCAAGTGCATTTTGAGTAACATCAACCTTTTTGCTACCATCTGGCAAAGGTATCTGCTTGGTCATATTCTCCATTTCTGGTTCTATGTAGAGACCATCATCTACTCCGTTTTTCTTCCATTCTTTAATTTTCTCCCCCCTTTTGGCATTATTTGGGGGTAATTGATCAATGAAGAGAACAGTTGGAGGAGCAGTGCCAGTGGTTTTCAAGATGTGGGCCTTGAGTGCCTTGATGTCTGCTTGTGTGTTCTTGAACCTTGACTCCATTGTATTTCTCAGCTCTTGTACGTGTATTTCATGTTGCTGATCAGCCATTTGTTTCTGTTTTTGGAGAAAAGGTTGAAATAGATTCCAGAGCTCATTTGCAGCAGGTGCTTGTGATGGAGCAGGTGCTTGAGGTGGAACAGCGGTGGATTGCATCTTTTGTACTATCAACAACTGTTGTAGCATGTCTTTGATATCCGCAACAGCTGTATCTAGTTTGTCAACTCGTTCCGTCAAATCCAAATATTTTAAACCATCACCCAATTTAATGGGATCATCTGATTTCCCACTAGCAGTGGTTTTATCAGTGGTTGAGGTAGGGAGTGTACTCCAAACATTAACCACTGATGCCCCTTTTTCTTGGTACTGGGGTCTTCTTCCTTCAACACTTTACAATCTTTTGATGTTGCCAGTGGTAAAAAGAAATCCACTGGTAGATGTCAGAGGTGCTATGGAAGGAATTGCCTCCAAGGAAGTCTTATTGATGTAACCACTGTCCAAATGTAAACCAGTGGGTTCAACATTTGTAGTGGCTGCTTCACTTGGATTACCACCAAGAGTTACTTGTAACTCAAGGGGTGTAACCTCCTCAGGTTGTGTTGGTGGGTTAGCAAAGATAGATACATCAGACCCAGTCATTTGTTGAGGCATGTTCTCATTGATAGGTGATTGAGAAGGACTGGTTTGTTCCTGGTTCAAATCAATTGCATCCAACAAAAGTTTAGTTGGTGGGGGAATTGTGGAGGTGAGGTTTGGTGTAAGAAGAGAATTTGCCCCGGGCATTGGGCTGTGGATGATGGAAACAAGTGATTCCAGAGCATCATATTGTGGTGTCCCTATGTGTACAACCTGTTCTTTTTGAGAAGAAGCAGGAGGAGTTTCAGTTATGGGTTGAGATATTTGTACCAACTGCTGTGAGGAAGAAGCAGCAGTGGTTTCTTGTGACTTTTGTTTTGTCACAGGCAGTTGCTCTGGTATCTCATCCTCCAGAGTTGCCTTTTTGATAGGTTTTGGGGGTTTTTGAGTTTTCTTTTTGTTTGGCTTTTTGGTGATTAAAGGTGTGGGTTTCAAAGCAGTTGTTTTGCTACTTTGATCACCTTGAGCAGTGGGCTCAGCAGCAGATACCTGAGGAGCAGTGGTAGCTGCTAAATTCTGCTCAGGCACCTTTGCTTGTGTTTTGCAAGGTGTTGACATTCTTGTAAAAGTTTCAGCAGTTAAGCCGTGCATTTGAAGAGATTCACCTTGTTTTATTGCAGAAGGATCATTCTTACCAAGTTTCTTTTCAAAATAATAACTTAGAAATCTTGGAAACAGTAAGAATGCCTTTGTTTCAACATTTTTAACCAAAGCATTAAAAATTTCCCGAGAATAATTGAAATTTTCTCCTTGAAGAATAGCAAATCCCAGGTTTTGAATTTTTAATGGTATTTCATTAAAAGCAGTGGTTTTGTTTGAAACACACATTAGGAGGGTATGGAATAAAAACCTTGTTGCAGAAGGGAAGAAACCTTTTTGTAAGGTATCCTTCTTCATCATTGTATCTGCATACCCTCTTTCAATGAAGTCAATTTTTAACTCATTTTTATGGAAAGAAATTATACCTTTCTAATCGTCGAGTTGAAAGACCTCCGAGATGGATTGTGGTGTAATCTTGACAGCTTTACCCTTTAGAGAAGAGTTAATGGCTATTACAGTTTCTCCTTGTTTTTCAAGGGTTGCATTCTTCCAAAACTCTCTTTGGGTTGCCAAGTAAATTGGTGCATCTGCTGTTAACAAAGTTTTGTACTTTGATGCAGACATGATATCAATGATGGAGTCGAAGATATTAGTGGTGTCGGGTTTTGTTAGAAGACCCAGAAGGTTGTGAGACGTTTTGTGTGGAATTTCAGTGGGTTTTGCCTTTTGAGAGGCTTCTTTTGATGATGATTTGGAAGTGGGTTTTGCAGATGACTTCGATTTTGTCATTTTGGAGATGATGATCGAAGAAGGTTGTGAAGGAATTGGAAGAAAAACTGCTTTGAGAAGAGAATTTTTAAGAATTCAATTCGACAGTAAAACCCTGTTTTGGGTTTTGAATGGGGGTTTTATAAGGAAAATGTGAATGCTGACGTGGCAGCGGTTACAAAAGGCCTAACCACTATGTACTGCCCACATGCCAACCCCTGATGAAATGAAGGACAGTACTTTTATGAAAGTTACTGATGAAGACAGTGGTTACAACGGTAACAAATGGAAGCAGTGGATGATTTTCACTATCAGTGGATAGCATATCAGTGGATAAGACACTGCTTTTGAACAACAGTGTTTATAAAAAAAATGAGAGAACAGAGGTTGACTTTCAGCAGTGGGCAGACTTTGAAGAAGAGCAGACTTTTGAACAATCAGTGGTTATGGCAGACTTTTAAGGATTTTAATGAAAACTTCATTTTTAGCTATTTTTAAGGATGGATTTTTGATTTTCTGAAAACATTTTAATGCTTTTATTCATGAAAAACAAGATTTTGCTTGTTATTCCATGTTTAGCATGCCAATCCTAGAGACCAAGCTTTCAAAGGTGGCTGTATCTAATGCTTTTGTGAGCACATCTGCCAGCTGGTCTTTAGTTGGAACATGATGCAGAGAAATCAAACCTTTTTCATAGCAATCCCTCACAAAGTGATGTCTGATGTCGATGTGCTTGGTGGTTGAATGGGAAACTGGATTTTTGATGATATTTTCTGCTGCCTGGCTATCCAACATGAGTGGTGTCTTTAAGGCAGTGATACCAAAATCCAGCAACTGATTTTGAAGCCACAGGAGTTGGACTGTACAGCTTGCAGCAGCAATGTATTCAGCTTCAGCAGTGGATGTTGAAACTGCTGCTTGCTTTTTGCTTTTTGCTTTGCCAAGAGACTAAGCAATCACCTAGACACTGGCACCCTCCTGAAGTGGACTTCCTTGTTGTGTTACATCCAGCAAAGTCACTGTCTGAAAAGCCAGAAAGCTTGATATTCCCATTAGCTGGATACCAGATACCAAGTGTGGGAGCACCTTTTATGTATCTGAAGATCCTTTTTACAGCAACGAGGTTTGATTTTCTGGGAGCTGATTGACTTCTTGCACAGACACATGTTGCAAACATGATGTCCGGTCTAGATGCAGTTAGGTACAGTAAAGACCCAATCATGCTTCTATAAAGTGTTTGGTCAATCAGCTCATCCTTTTCATCAGATATGACAAGCTTATTTGTTACCATGGGTGTGCTGCATGGTTTACAATCATTCATATCAAATTTGTTTAAAAGTTCTTTAGCATATTTGCTTTGATGAATGAAAGTTCCATTTTGCATTTGCTGAACTTGGAGACCAAGAAAGCATTGCAGCTCACCCATTGCACTCATTTCAAACTCAGCTGTCATGAGTTCCCTAAACTCTTCACACATTTTATTACATGTGCTTCCAAAAATAATGTCATCCACATAAATTTGGACAACCATTAAATCCTTCCTCTCCATTTTAGAAACAGTGTTTTATCAATGGTACCTCTTTTGAAACCATTGGAGAGTAGAAAGGCGGAAAGAGTTTCATACCAGGCCCTAGGTGCTTGTTTCAGGCCATACAAGGCTTTGTTTAGCATGTAGACATGATCTGGATAAAATGGATCCTCAAAACCAGGAGGTTGACAGACATACACCTCTTCTTGAATTGTACCATAGAGGAAAGCACTTTTGATATCCATTTGAAACACCTTCATGTTGTGGTTGACAGCAAAGGGCAGGAACAGTCTTATAGCTTCCAATCTTGCTACAGGGGCAAATGTTTCATCATAATCAATCCCCTCTTCCTGTCTGTAACCTTGAACCACAAGCCTGGCTTTATTCTTGACAACAATGCCCCTTTCATCAGTTTTGTTTTTGAAGACCCACTTTGTGCCGATGGGGCTGACATCTTTTGGCAGTGGTACAAGCTCCCATACTTGTTGTCTTTTAAACTGTTGGAGCTCTTCTTGCATGGCTTCTACCCAACTGTTGTCTTTCAGTGCCTCTTGGTACTTGACTTGCTGATGGAGTGATAGAAAACCAGCAAAAAGACAAATGTTTTGGGTTTGGCTTCTTGTGATCACCCCTTCATTGATGTTGCCATTGATTTGATCAGGTGGATGAGATCTCAAGAAGATTAAATCTCCTTGGTATGGTTTGATGGCATTTGTTGGTGAAGGCTGCAAATGTGTATCATCTGAGCTAACCACTGCTGGTGACTTTGATGATCCAGCAGTGGCTTCAAAAGGTGGTGGAATAGGAGGTAATGGTGAGGACACATACTGACTTTTATCCACTGTTTGGGGACTTTTGTCAGCAGTGTTTGATGATGTGGAAGCAGTGGTTGATGGGCTACTTTGGTCAACAACTGTTGAGGTAGCAGTGGTTGAGCTTTGACAGCTGTTTTGAACAACTGATGCCTTTCCTATTGTGGCAAACTTTTGAGGGATGATGATTTCATACCCATAGTCTGGTGATGAATCCTCTGATGGACCTGCACTGTTAGTCTTGACATCAGTATTTTCAAAAGTGAATTTATCAAGATCAAACAAATCTGCAGGATTTGCTGGGATTTTCATTGATGAAAGTTCATTGAACTTTACATTTAAGGTCTCCTCCACTGCTTTGGTTCGTGTATTAAACACTTTGTAGGCCTTGGCAGTGGTTGAGTATCCCAGATGATAACCACAATCTACTTTGGCTGCAAATTTTGAGATGGAATCTTTTAAGTTCAAAATAAAGCATGGACAGCCAAATACCTTGAAGTATGAGATCAGTGGTTTGATTTTATACAGAATTTCATAGGCAGTCTTTTTGTGCCTGGTGTTTATTAAAACTCTGTTTTGGACATAGCAAGCAGTGTTTACTGCCTCTGCCCAAAAATTTAATGGCAAACCTGAATCAGCAAGCATGGTTCTGGCAGTCTCAATCAAAGTTCTGTTCTTTCTTTCCACTACCCCATTTTGCGTTGGTGTTCTAGGGATGCTGTACTGCCTTACAATCCCTTTCTTCACACAGAAGGCATCCAACTCCTTATTTTTGAATTCTGTGCCATTGTCACTCCTGAAGACTTTTACTGGAAGGTCAAATTGCTTTTCAACCTGTGTCACAAAGTCTTGCAAAATGCCTGCAGTCTCATCTTTTGAGTGTAAAAAGAAAGTCCATGTAAACCTAGAGAAGTCATCAATAATAACCAAACAATATCTCTTTTTCTTGAGACTCGTGACTTGAACTGGGCCAAACAGATCCATGTGCAGCATTTGCAAACACTGGGTTGTTTTGGACTCTTCAATGGACTTAAAGGAGCTTTTATGTTGTTTTCCTTTTAAACAGGAAACACAATGCTTAGGACATGAAAACAATTTTTGAGGTAAGCCTCTTACAAGGCAATTTTTTGAAATTTCAGTGATTGTCTTGAGATTTGTGTGCCCCAGTCTCCTGTGCCAAAGTTCTGTCTCTTTGTTAGAGGCAGCTGAGAACAGACAGGCATCAGCTCTGGGACATACTTTTGACATATCAACAACATAAACATTGCCACTTCTTTGAGCAACAAGTTTTGTTTTTCCAGTTTTCATTATTGCTTCAATCTTTTCAACCATTTCTGGTCCAAGAATCCTACAACACTCCTTTGTGAAGAATGACCCATACCCCTTATCACTCATTTGTGAAACACTCAGGAGGTTGAATTTCATATTGTTTATCAGATTGACATTTTCAAATTTTACATTTCCAAACTGCACTGTACCAGACCCCAGAACTTTCCCTTTACTATTATTTCCAAAGGATATATCACCCCCTCCATGAATTTTGAAATCTTTGAGTAGGGCTTTACATCCTGTCATGTGCCTGGAGCCTCCACTATCTACATACCAAAGACTATCTAAGCATGCAGAAGCTCCCTGCACATGAAGTAAAAGGATTAGTTCATTAAGGTTTCCAAAGCCAATAAGGCTTTGGATGGGGTCTCAACAGTGTCTGGGATGGATGCAGATTCTTGGACAGTGGTTAGATCAGGGGTTTGGACAGTTTTAGGACTATTTCTTTCTAACCACTGTTGTGGGTTTTGCCCAATCACCTGTTGGTACCCAAAAGGATGCCTGTTCACTCTGGGTTTAGAGGGCCTTTTGTAGGTCTCATAAACGTGTGGAATCCTTTGGTAAGATGATTGTTCCTTGCCTTTTCTGAACTGGTTGGCAGGGGGTGCATCAGTAACATGAACATCTCTTTTGACAGATGTTTGGTTCAGCTGTTTTGTGACAGTTGTTTGAACTGGCACAAACAGTGGTTGGTTCTTGGTGAATTTGACAGATGATGTTGATGAACTCAAGGATGTTTTAGCAGTGTATTCATTCTTTTTCACATCAAAGTTTTTGAGATACACACATGCTTGAGTTTTGTGGTTTGTTTTACCACAGATGGTGCAACTCTCAGCGGGAACAATGACACTTGTTTTGTTTAGATCATATGCTTTTAGATGAAAACAGTCTTTTATTAGATGGTTTCTCTTTTCACAAAATTCACAAAACAAGTTATTGATCTTTTCTCTCTTCTTTCTCTTTTCAGACTCCTTTGCAACAGAGTTTTTAACCTCTGCTGGGATGTCCTTGAGAGGAATGACTTTTGCTTTTGGAGCTTTAACACCATCAGTGGTTGTGAAATCCATGGGTTTAAATTTTTCAAGAATGTCACACTCATCAGACCATGTGGGTTTAAATTGGTATTTCTCAATTTCCTCAAAAGTAGAGGATCCCACTGGTCTCTCAAGTGTGATTTTGTTACCAAGTTTATCAGTGATTTTCACTTCATGGCCATTCTTGTTTGTTGGTTTAATTTCAGATGAACCAACTTGTTTACCAGCAGTGTCTACAAGATCATCATATTTTCTATATCCTACACCAAACTTGACATTGCTTTCAAGCTGTTTCTCAAGCATAACCTCATACCCTTTACAAGATTCCACCCATCTCTCACATGTGATTTGGGTGGACTCTAACTCCTTTTTGCAAACTTGGTATTTTTCTACCATAGTTTGGAGTTGAGTTTTGGTTATGCTTTGCTCTTCTTTGAGACTGCTGATCTCTTTATCTTTTTCAGCCAATTTGTTTCTAAGCTCTTTTAATGACTTTTCAAATTTGACTTCATCAGTTAAGATTTTATCCCTAAGGTTTTCATTTACCTCTTTGATGTTAGCAAATGCAATAATGCACTTGTCTGAACACAGTTTTTCAAGAACTTGAGGTGATACCTTGGCAGCAGCCATCATGGCACAATCACATTGATGATTTTCTTCATCATCAGCTCTTACTTCTTTCTCACCTGCTCTCTTTTCTACCTCTTCTTCCTTGTCTTCTTTGGACTAGGGGTCTGTCAGTGGTTCAATCAGGGTTTCTGAATTTTCTCCCAACAGCAGTTCACCAGCAACTGCAGTAACCACTGCTTCAGTCACCTTATCCACTGTTTCAGCACTTAGCTGTTCACCTTCAGTTTCTACCCCCTCTGGTATTGACTCTAATGCCATCAAACAAAATTCATCATTAGAAGGTTCATTAAAAGCATAGAGTGCAAAATTTTCATCACCAAGCTCATCAGGCATGCTGCTCCAGTCAACAAAGCCCTGAGTGAAGAAGCTTTGCTGATCTGGTTGTACCACTGCTGGAGCAGCTGTTTGAGGTGCAACAGGTTGCACTTGTGCCTGAGGGACAGGGGTTTGAACATACTGAATTTGTGGAACAGTGGTTTGGACATAATGCACAGGCACAAAAGTTGCAGCATAGTGAGCAGTGTTAACATGGGCTGCAGGGGTATATTGGGTATAGTGAACAGTGCTTTGATTTTGTGGTCTAGGGTTTAAGCTGGGATGAGTGATTATAGGACCAGTAGTTTGACTCCTGCATTCCCTAGCAAAATGACCTAGCCTATTGCACTTGCAACACGTGATTTTTGATTTATCCAACCCCACCCTTAAATTCCCATGTAACCCTGGAATTTTCTCCCTGTTCTTTTGTAGAATTTGCTTGTTCTTACACTAAGCAAAGCCAATTGATGCAAAATTTCCATCTCTTCTAAGTCAGTGGGATCAAAGTGTTGCAAATCATTGAGTTCAAAAAACAAATTATCTGACATCTGGTTTTCACAATTTGCAGTAAAAGCATAATTTGCAGAGTGAGGATCAGGGTTGTTAAAATTTCCACCAACAGTTATATCAATGAAGTGATCATAACCCTGATCCTTACCACTGCTACCAGATTCTTCCTGACAAAAAAGAGCTGTGCTACCGAATGAGTAATCATCAGCAACTTTGCCAGACTCTTGCAACTTCTTTTTTTGGTTCAACTCCCTTTCATAGGTCAGAAGTCTACCATGAAGTTGGGTCAGGGTCAGATCTTTGAACTCAGCAGAGTTTCTAGTGACAAAAGCTATGGTATCCCATTTTTCTGGTAGTGACCTAAGGAACCTGCTATTTTGAGTTGAATTTGGAAATGTTACTTTAACAAGCCTTAGTTCACTAATGAGACAACTGAATCGCTCAAATTGCTGAGTCAGTGATTCACCCTTGATGTGACAAAATGTTTCATACTGTTGATTCAGAATTTCCATATTGTTTTCAATGACTTCTTCTGTCCCCCCAAACTGTTCCTTCAGTGCATCCCATAGCTCGTTGGCGCTGTTACAATGTAACAGTCCAGCATAGATCTCATTGGGTAATGCAGATGCTATGATGCTAAATGCTTTGGCATCGAGTTCGAACTTTTGAAAATCAGTTTCAGTATAGTTTTCAGTTGGTTTAGGAACGAACTTCTTTGCATCCTCAGCACTTGGCACCATAGGAACATGGGGAACAAAAACAACAGACCTCCAACATCCAGTGTTCTGTTAAGCAAGGATGTGACCCATCCTTCTCTCCCAGATGTTGTATTCATTACGTTTAAGCATGGGTGGTTTAAAAAGCGAGCCAATGTTATTCTTATCATCTTGTGATTGTGACGTCATCCTGGTTGTTTTACAGGCACTGATCAATCAACTGTGATGGTGATTAAACATTGCTCTGTTTTTCAACACAAACGAACAAACTATCAGTATCAACTTTTATGAGCTGAACTATTTACGTCAAAATGATTGTTAAATCAAATTTGACTGTCCAAGCTCTGATACCAATTGTTAGGATCTGAGTTTGGTTTTGATTGTGTTTTCGTTTGAATTAAGATGAAGATGGATGAGTTGTGCAGCGGAATTAAGATGGAAACAAACTTTGCACACAATCAAACGAGAGAATTGCTTTAATCAAACATTTTCCACAAAGAACCGAAGGATTGAATTTATTTCAATAACAATTACAATGCAATGTCAGAATACAAACTTCCCCTCAGCCTGAGCTCACAGTGTTTGTTCGTGCAGGAAGAAGATTTTGCAAAGAGCTAATAGAACAGTACAGAGCACTGTTCTATTTATAGGCACGAGCAAACCACTGAAGCATCTAAGCTGACGTCACCATGAAAGTGACATCTAACCTCCTAACAAACTCTAACCTCTGATCTATACAACCTCTGCTTTGCTAACTACTGTTATTACATTTCATTACATTGAGACATTTAAACTACTGCTGCATCCTTCCACTGATGTGAACCCAGCAGTACTTGTCCGGATCAGCAGAGCTTGACTCAAGGTAGTAGATTGAACAACAGAGCTTTAGTCTTCCATCAGGCTTTTACTTGATCAACAGTTTGTAGGTCAGCAGTTTGTACGATCAGAAGATAGGAGGTCAGCAGATGTTGAAACCACTTTCAAGGGGAGAGACTTGTGAACAAAACATCTGCTTATTCTGGTTCCACTGTTCTGATCCAATTTTGGCTTTAATTATCTGTTCCTTTGGTAGGGTTCAATCCCAACATTGATCCTAGTTCTAAATATACGTACTTGTCTACTAAAGAGCTACAACTATCAATCACTTGGTGAAGACCAATATTATTTGCACCTCGATACCATTACGCTACAAACGCTTTGGTATATATCGTAATATCTGATAACCTAGTTTAACTATTTTTGTTTTTAATCTTATTCTAAACCATGAATCACTTTTTAATTAAATTTATATATTACAGAATTATTTATTGAAAACTTGTTTAGATTTTTCATATTTAGGATCCAACAATTTTAAATCAATAATGCATCAATAGAACACAAGTTTCTTCTTACAATGGTGTGTATTCTTGTTGAAATACCAAGTAAAAACCATAACCTCTAATTAGGTTCCGTTAAAATAGCAAGTAAAAACCATAACCTCTAATTATGTTCCAATTTAGGATTACTGTTTCAAATCACGAATCACACACGTTTAGCAAAACTCAAAGTGAGTACATGAAATGTTAAATGCTAAAAAATAAACTAATTCTTAGGCTGGGGGTGTTCCTAGGGGCTTTATCACGCCACCTCAGCGCCACGTTATGTCCACGTCACACAGGGGGGACTTAAAGCTTATCCCTTTAACTTGCAGGGTGTGGTATAAAGCCCTCATCATCATTACCTAGTTATTTTTTATTTAAATTTAAACATTATTTAATTTTGATATATTAATTTATAACTCATAATTTAAATAATAAAAATAAAATTCCATAATTTAAATAAAAAAAATACAATGTCATAATTACCTATATATTAATTTTAGAATGGAATGAACAGTAAGATATATATTAAAATTAGAAATGAAACTTACCTATATATTAATTTTAGAATTGAATGAACAGTAAGATATATATTAAAATTAGAAATGGAAACTAACAAATGAGCAAATGGTATTGGGTACTCGTACCGGTAACAAATTTATCAAACCGGTGTTTTTTCGGTACCAGTTCGGCACCTGTATTCACCGGTTTTTACCCTCAAATACCGGTGTCGTACCAATACCAACCGGTACCCAACCGTATCGTGCCAGGTATATTCGGTACAAGTTCCCACTTTTGGGGATTTCGGTAACGGTATTTTAGGTACTGGTTGGTACCGAGCTCATCAAATCCTATAGCAACGCAGCAATGCAAGTAATTGCACCGTTTATATTACTTTTCATACACACAGTAAGTAAACTGTATTTCGTTTAAATGAGGTTTTATATACACAACAACTTATTTTGCTTTCTTTTTTGTCTTTTTCTGTAATGAATGAATTGTAGCATGCAAAATTAACTTGGATATTTAGAATATTGTTGAGCAAATCGTATCAAATCTTGTAATCAAACTGGTATCGTATCGGTACCAAATTTACTATACCAAATCATTTTCGGTACCAATTTGGTACCCATCTTTTGGCGTTTTCAGAATCGTTACTTTCGGTTCGACACCGGTCTAGCACCATACCTGTATTTATTGATTTTTACTTTCAAATACCATACCGTATTGTACCGAGCATTTTCGGTGCCGGTACCTAATTTCGATGATTTTCCGTTTCGGTGGCGTTACCGGTACCGAGCTCATCCATATTTTAACGTGTTAGCACCGTAATAACTAAACTGAAAACAACCGAATTTCCAACGTGTGGGTCATATTATTATATATTAGGTTATTTAAAATCGTTTTTTTAGGACGGAGTGACTATCCTTATCACGTCATTTTATTTATGTTTTGATATTCGGTATCTGCTTGCCGTTGTTGACACGCCTTTTGTAGTCATTGGGTCCCCGCCGCAACGCGCGGGCTGAAAATCAACCAGTTTAAATAAAAAAAAAAATACAAAGTCACTCGTCGTCTCCTCCTTGTTCACGATAAAACCATAGGTGCTCGGTCAGATCAGCTTAAAGGTTATGGTGTGTGTTCCTGTCACGTATTTTCGATCGGATAACTTCTTTTTCAGCGTATGTTAGTAGTGGGTTCGTCGGTTGGTTACTTTCATCACAAATTTCTCCACAAAACACTCTACCTGAGTCCTCCAATATCATGTTATGCAAAATGATGCACGTATACATGACGTTTCTCATTTTACTTTTTTCAAGTATCCTCGACGGCTGGGCGATGATAGACCATCTCTTTTTTAACACACCGAAAGCCCGCTCGATATCTTTTATTGCTGACTCTTGTTTCTTCTTGAAATACATTCTTTTTTCGTCATCTGGACACATAAGAGTTTTCACCAACGTCGTCCACTCCGGATAAATATCGTCTGTGAGATAGTACCCATACTTATACTCCACGTCAATGAAGTATCTGGTGCAACACCATCTATGACATCGTCGAAAAAATTCGAAGATTGTAAAACTGCGATGTCATTGTTTGCACCGGCTATGCCAAAGTACGCATGCCAAATCCATAAATCTTGAGACGCGACCGCTTGTAATATTAGGGTAGGACCATCGTGGTCACCACGATGGTGTTGCCCTTTCCAAGCGGTTGGACATGCCGCCCAATCCCAGTGCGTGCAATCAAGACTACCCAACATCCCAGGAAGTCCGTGTATCCGCTGATGGGTCTCGTATAAAAGTGGAATGTCGGCAGTGGTTGGCATCCTCAAATATCGCCTCCCGTACAGAAAGATAACACCTAATAAAATAGTGTTAATAAAAAATAATAACAATAACAATAATAAACTGTAAATTAAAAAAATAATAACAATAATAATAAAAATAATAATCTGTAAATTAAAAAAATAATAATAACAATAAATAAAAAATACCTTCATATAAATTTTTAAGAGAATCACGACACATTCTGGACGACATCCTTAAATATTCATGCCACGCATCACTCGCTGTGCCATACACTAGTTGCCTAACTGCTGCAGTACACTTTTGTATTCTAGAGAAACCAACTTTGCGACTAGCACTTTCTCTTTGTGTGAAAAAAAAGGAACTCACCCGCAAGATCATTAGAAATTTTTAGGAAAAGACGACGGCTCATAGGAAACCTACACCTAATCTGGACATCATCGTACAACGGATTTTCACAAAAATAATCTTGCATTAAACGTTCATGAGCACCTAACCGATCTCGTTCAAGAGCCAGTTGTCTGGTACGCGATGTAGAGGATTGGGTTTCTTCTCGCAAATAATTAATCGTCTCCTGCGTAACTGCGATAATCATATCATCAAGAACATCGTCGGATGAAGAGCTCGATGAATCGGATGACATTCTTAAAAATGATTGGGTAAAATTTATGTGTGTGTGTGTGTGTTTTTTTTGTGTGATTGGTGTGTGTTTTAGTTTGGGATAGGTTTGTATATGTATTGGAATTAAAAAAAAACTTAAAAATAAAATCCGAACGTTGCACAACGGTCCATTTTGACCAACTACCCTCGATCAAATCAAAAAACCATCGTTAACGTGCTGGCGAGACATTCACCTCATTTTTAACCAAATCATGAAAAAAAATATTGGTAGGGGCACAACACAACCCAAAGAACCTAAATTCTTTTTTTTTTTTCATTTTAAAATTTAAACTAAATTATATATTAAAAACACAAGTATAATCAATTTTATTGATTCAAAATAATGAAAAAAGTTATATACATATATAAAAAATAAAAAAAACATCTAAAATCTAGAAATCACAAGGCCATTCAAACCGCTTCCTTTTTTTTATAAACCTAACAACATTTTTTTTTTTTTTGCATTATTGTAACTTTATTAAATTTGAATTGAATACATATTAATTTTATCTATATGAAGGTGTGGTTGGTATTCTTTTGGGTGATGGATGTTCTTTAACAAGTCATTGTAGCCACCGTATACGACTACTGACCAACACTTTCAAATCAGCATATACTACCCGGACTTGCAAACCGCGTCCTCTACCGGATACCTTTGCCGCGGTGTTGCAGTAACACCCGAGCAAACCGATGCCGAAATACCTGAGCAAACCAAAGGGGTTGCCCGAGGGTGCCCAGGACAACCTAAGAGTATATGATACATATGGCCATGTCATTTTCTTTTCAAAAAGCAATTTGTACCTAATTTATAGATTTTTTTTTTTGAAAATTAAACTTCAATAGAAACACACCTTCGATCCAAACACGCAAAAGGCCAAACAAATAAAACACATACGACCCAAACGGAGAAAGTGCAAGAAAACTAACATTACACCATATGTCATGATTATTTGACCTAAATATGAAATATCCTCACGATTGAAAATTATAAACGATAAGTATTTCTCCACGTGTCATTCGTGTTTATAGTGACGATTTCATACCTTCAAAGATAGGCTTATAAGAGTGATCCATATGTAGCCACTTGTAAAGGGCAATTAATGCGAAAAGCGAGAAGTAGCACAAACAGTTAAATATGAATTATGCAACTTAAATATTAGGACAAACTGATCCAGTCACTGCCACGTCAAGTTCCCTCAAACATATCTCATCTCGTTTCATACAATAATCTCCCCTCAACTTATTACAACTGCTCATTTTTAACATTTTCTTCTTACAAAAGTTGGCTAATTATAGTTCAAAGTAGCATCTTTTTGTTAGAAATATAATAGTTTTTTTTTTGATATTTAATTATTCATTCCACACGAAAAAGGACAATTACAAAGCAATGACAGGTAATCGGGCAACAAGTTGTATAAAGGAAAAAAGTTTTATTTTAAAAGGAAAAGAGTTTTATAATGTAAACTATTTTACAAAAATCTGCTAAACTTTTATAAATTTGTATAAAGCTTTAATCACTTACATTTTGAAACTGGGATTTAGTTAAATTAGTATATTAAACTTAGCAAAATATTTGTTATCTTTTATATAGATATATGTTTCGTTTTAATATGTGTGTGTGTATATATATATATATAGGGTAGGGCTAGATAGAAAACCCTATCTATATAAAAAACCTTAGAAAACCCAACCTCCCGACATTTTTTTTTTTGAAAAAAATAACACATGTAATATACATGTTTTTAAGAGTTTTGGGCCAAAAAAATCAAAAAAGCGCCAAAGGGATAATTTAAAAAAAAAAAAAATTTCAGCAACTTTCAGCATTTTTGTCTAACACATGTTAGGCACTGAATTTTGTTTATTTTTTTAAAAAAAATCCCTTCGGCGCTTTTTTGTTTTTTTTGGCCCAAAACACTCTAAAACATGTATATTACATGTGTAATTTTTTTCAAAAAAAAAAAATGTCGGGAGGTTGGGTAAAAATGGGTGGAGATTTGGGTTTCCAGAGTTTTCTAAGAATTTTAGGGTTTTTTGTCTAGCATTACCCTATATATATATATATATATATATATATATATATATATATATATATATATATATATATAACTTATGTTTTTTTTATATGTATATCAATTCATAATAACAAGGAGGTTCCATAAAAATGAAATATTAGTTTACACATAATATAACATTATGATAGGATCATAAATCAACATTACTAAAATATATAAACTTTCAACAACAATATATCTTGTGTTTATCAAGTAAATAAAGATCTACCAACTAAATGTCATATTGATAAGCTTTTATATAACTAGTTAATTATATAACATCTCAATAGTAACTAAATAGCCAAGACCAAAACTTATCCTCATATGATAAATAAACACCCATACGGTTTTGTTTGCGTGATTCTTCATTGTCTTATGTCATGATATGAATCAAACAACACACGCGCGCGCGCGCGCACACACACACACACACACACACACATATATATATATATATATATATATTGCTAAATGTATGTATAAACATATTTAAATTGTTTGCATATAACAATTCATGCATCGGCTATTCAAATGATTGTAGCTATGGTAATTTTGCGAAACAATTCGAGTCAACTACAACTAACAACTTAGATCTACAACTAACTTTGTCAAACACACTCTTTGTAAAACCTAATGAGAACGACTAAATGTGCCTATAGAGACCTTTGTTACATAAAAGAGAAATGCAAGGTTTTAGAAAGGCTTACACTAAATATGAGGGGGGTATCCTAACTTGCACAAACTATAATCCCCCTATAAATTGCATAGACATCATTCTACTTATGGCATATTCTCATTCATTCACCATTCAACAAAACACAATAAACTCTCATCTCTCCATAGTCTATAGCTAAATGGCAAGCTCAAGAATCGCTAGATTTGTGAGTGAAGTTGCACCACCCCAATTTGTGAGTTTAATGAGGCATCGAACAACGAAAATGTTGGACACGATAAGCGAAGACGAGAGGGAAGTTTCTATGAATCATGAGACCTCATCACTTTCTTCTGCTCAATTTCATCAACCAGCCAGTGGTACTTCTATGCAGTATGGCCTTAAACAAAATCAAAGAAAGTTTCCGGTGTTTAGAAATTGATGTGTTTGGATTATATATGTTTTGTTAATTGTTTATGTTTTGAAATGACCCAAGTTTGGTTGCACTCTCTTTAGGCCACTTTTATTTGTCTTTTGAGTAGTGGGGTTTAAATATTTGTGCATGATGTACTTTTATAATTATGCAATATATATATTGATATATTATGTGTATCAAGAAACGTTAATTATATATTCCAAGTTCCTCTTTACTTATAGTAAACGAACAAATGTTGTATTCATATGCTTATAATCTCTAAAACCAACTTAATTAAAAACAAATATTGTATTCATATGCTTATAATCTCTAAAATCAACTTAATTAAAAGATTAAATATTATTTTAATAATCCAGTTTTGTAATAATATTTTTTAGTACAATAGTTGATGTTTTCACTTACAACAATTTTCGGATGCTAGTCTAATATTAAAGCTTATGAAATTCAAATTTCAAGCCACAAGAAACACACTAATAAATAGAGGTGTAAATGAATTAATTCGTTCGTGATCTACTTCAAATCGGTTCGCTAAAAGCTAAAGTATGCCAAGTTTAAACAAACGTGAACCTAAACTCGAGCCTAAATTGAAGCTCATTTAATCGGGCTTTAGACACTCGAATCCTCATAACTTATACGAAACTAGCTCAAGTTGATGTGTTTGACTTCTTTACGCGTTTATTGATAAGCCAGATTTTCCTTTACCATTGAGATATAAATGATAAGGCTAATATATTAATTCTGTTTATAGAAATACGAAGCGAACTATATTAGACGTGAAAAAAATTGCATGTTTTTAGCTGTAAAAAATAAAAATTGTAACCGGTTTCATTCCTTAACCTCTTGAAGGCAACTTTCTCAGCACAAGCTAAGGGTAGGCGGCAGGGCTGGCATATCGTGTATACCCGTACACGATAAGACACGACATGATAAGACACGATACACCCCATACACGAACACGACACGATATATACGAAAATTACCTGTTAATACCTGTTAACACGACTGTTCGACTGTTATACACGAAAATTACCTGCTAACACGAACAAAAACACGAAAACGACATGCTATCTGAGAGTTACAGAGGGAATTTAGGGTTTTATTTTTTTTTAATTGAATGAGGAATGAAAATAGAAAGGAATTAAGGAACCCACATGCACATGGCATATGAGTTTTATTTAATTTAATTTCTTATCGTGTACTAACGGGTATTAACAGGTAAACATGTATTAACAGTGTCACACCCCCAAAAATCCACACGCGGAGTATCACCGCTTGGAGGCGTGACATGACCAGGATCAAGCCACCAATCATATTGAACATAACAAGTAAGTAAAATTCAACCACACAATATGAAGGGTGTTTCAAATAAAAAACGTAGTCAAGTGTTTAGCGGAAGCATAATTGTAAAACCCAATGTAAGTATTAAGTACGAAATAAAGAAATATTTTTAGCATGGCACACACTGCCATGTCCCACAACGACCGCGTCTCCCTGTGCAAGCTCCATGAGTACCTAACGACCTGCAAGGCATGTAACAACTAATCAACAACAAAGTTGAGCGAGTTCACAGTTGGTTGTTCAGTTAATAAGTTCGTATCAGAAATCGTAAGTTCGTTTCATCACCATGTATTACCCATTATCCTCGATTCCCAACCTTTACGATGTTTAGTGGGGGCTTCCCATTTTGTATGTTACTAGACTAGTCGTATCCATAAGTGTCCTTCCCAATCCGAGGACAGTGGTAAGTGTGAGTTTACGTAGGTTTTACGTAAGTGCCCTTCCCAACCCGAGGACAGTAGTAAGTATGAATTTACGTAGGTTTTACGTAAGTGCCCTTCCCAATCCGAGGACAGTAGTAAGTATGAGTTTACGTAGGTTTTACGTAAGTGCCCTTCCCAATCCGAGGACAGTAGTAAGTAGTCTAGTAGTGTTGATAGTATAAGTAGTTATTCAATCCCATTCCCAACCACCGGGAATCCCATGCCTTAGTAAGGGTGTGAACTCACCTCGGTTGCTCGGTTTGACTCTCGAGAATAGCTAATAGTCAAGGTCGGTCAATCACGTCCTAGTATGATTACCATTTAGTTTATTAGTGACTTCAAAATAGAGCACAAAGTTCCTACACGTATCTATCACATAACATGCATCACTTTAACGGTTCATGCCCATATAAACTTCCCATCCATCCCCACTCATGAACAAACATACGACATTGCACATAACACTTTTATAGCCATACAACATGTAATATCATTCTCGGATAACCTACCCGACATTTAGACACGCAATCACTACTTATGTCGTTTCAGCTTTTATATTCAAAACTGGGCTGTTTTCGGAGATTTTAATAAAATAGTTAACTTGTTTCAAAAATTCCCAACTTCTTACAGAAAGTATTAAACGATCCAAATATTATTGTGTGAAAATATCGGGATCCAATTCATCACCAATATTTTATAAAAATTCATTTTCCGGACTGAACTCAGATCTATCTTTTTCTAACTGCAGTCCACGGAATAATTTATTTAAAATTCATCGAAAGTCCGATTTACGAAATTCCAGTGGGGTAATTACAAATACATCAGTTGTCATCTACTGTACAAATTGCATGAGCTGATTCATCATAGATTTCCAGTTATGACAAAAAACATAACACCTATTTTCAGCAGCAAAAAATGCAGCTTGAGCTGCTGTTACAAAATGACCCTTTAAAAATAGTAAACGAAGTCCAAAAATTATGATTCCAGTGCCATTAGAACCGTATTTCATAATACATAAATCTAAAGTTCAGAAAACACATTTTCTGCTTTATTAAGGTCCAGTTACAGCCAACTGAAGTTGGCTGTAATCACCAAACAGCTTTCTGTTTTTCAGCTTTTACATTCTAATGTGAGTTATATTGGTTCCGTTAACATGCATAATGATCAACAACATTTCTAGTACTCAAAATTAACAAGTAAACCAGCAAGTAATCAGCAACATCTCAAGACAACTTCATACTAACATAAATACATCATGTTTCATCTTCTTGTTTAAACCCTTATTAGTGTTCTTGTAGATTTAACATATTACATCTTTTAATCATAAATCAAGATGAACCAAGGTGACATAAGGAACTTACTACTAGCACAAGGCTAGGGTAGGATCTAGTGATGAAAATGTAGAGAGAAGATGATGAAAAAGACTAGAAACAAGCTCCTTTGAAAGCCCTTCAAAAAGCAACTTCCATGGATGAACTTCAAGCTTTGAATGAGACTTGTAATTGGAGAAGATGGAGATGTGCAAGTGATGGAGGTGGGTTCGGTTTGGGGGAGCCGAAATAGGGAGAGAGAGGTAAGGTTGGAGTGTGGTTTTCAATCAAATGATGAGATTTCTAGGGAACATGCTCTTATAAGATGCCATGTATATCTTGGATAGATTTTTAAGCAACAAATCTATTATTTTAATCAACCAATCAACAAAACATGAAATGGAGGTGAGGTGGGTCCACCTAGGACCGAAAATCAGGTTGGGGGGGGGGGGGCTTTATGTAAATATTTCCAACTAACAAGTAACTATTAGTTAGAATTCAAGCATACTCTTGTATATGTTAGTTAGTTTGATTTTTAGTGGGTGTTATAATATACGGGGATCATGACTAGCCAAAAATAATTAAATAATGTGTTTGACAAATATTTGGTGTCCCGGGTAATGTCCGGTTGTTCGGTCGGATACTGTTCCGTTAAATTGTTTAATTGTTCCATAAGGCGTCTTATACATATATTTTTGTAACACAATTAATTCCTAACACATAGGAAAATATTCAGGACCAGTTAGTCGAGTTTTCTGCATACTACTAGTATGCTAACACGCACATGTAAGTATAACACTGTAATCAGAGAGCAGTTAAATAATTTAGCACAATCATCAAGCACTTTAATTATCATTAATAAATTGTACGGATACATGGAATTTCGAGGGTTGTCACATTCTCCCCCTGTTAAGAAAATTTCGTCCCGAAATTTAGTGCGTAGTTACTGAGGAAGCTAGTTAAGTTGCGGTGTTTACTGGTTTTCCTGGGGTCTCACATCATCCCCCCATTGATTTGGAATTTCGTCCCGAAATTCTGTAGTAGCTTCAGCCTCAGTAGTGGTTGCACTGTTTCTGAACAACTGGGGATATTTGAGTTTCATCTGATCTTCTCGTTCCCAGGTAAACTCTGGGCCACGACGGGAGTTCCAACGAACCCGAACAAGAGGTATTCTGGTGCGCTTTAGGACCTTAACGTCTCGGTCCGTGATTTCAACTGGTTCCTCGACGAATCGCAACTGATCGTCGATAGTGAGCTCCTTCAAAGGAACTATGAGGGTCTCATCTGACAGACACTTCTTCAGATTTGACACGTGAAAAACGTTGTGAACTGCACTGAGTTCTGCTGGTAGATCCAGTTTGTAGGCCACTTTGCCTATTTTCTCTGTGATTTCGAATGGTCCGACGTAACGCGGATTGACTTTGCCTCGTTTGCCAAAACGGACTACACCTTTCCAAGGTGAGACTTTGAGTAGCACCCGGTCCCCAACTTGGAACTCGAATGGCTTTCTTCCCTTATCAGCATAGCTTTTCTGACGGTCACGCGCTGCCGCCATTCGCTGTCGTATCTGAGCAATTCTCTCGGTTGTATCTACTACAAGTTCTGGGCCAGTGATTTGACTATCACCCACCTCTACCCAACAAAGAGGTGATCGACATTTACGCCCGTACAATGCCTCAAATGGAGCGGCTTGAATGCTGGTGTGGTAACTGTTGTTATACGAAAACTCCACTAACGGGAGGTGTTTTTCCCAGCCGTTGCCGAAATCAATTACACATGCCCGAAGCATGTGTTCTAGGGTTTGGATGGTGCGTTCAGACTGCCCATCCGTTTGCGGGTGGTAAGCTGTGCTCATATCTAATCGTGAGCCAAAAGATTTGTGCATTGCTTGCCACAGTTCAGAAGTAAAATGCGCTTCCCGATCAGAAATGATGGAGGTTGGCACTCCGTGACTTGATACTACTTCCTTTAGGTAGATGTCTGCTAGAGTAGAAAACTTGTCGGTTTCCTTGATAACTAGAAAATGTGCAGACTTGGTCAGTCGATCCACGATCACCCAAATGGTATCATTTCCACGTTGAGATCTAGGCAGACCAGTAACGAAATCCATGGAAATTTGCTCCCATTTCCATTGTGGTATCTCTGGATGTTGGAGTAGGCCCGATGGTTTCTGATATTCAGTCTTGACTCTCGCTTAAGTCAAACATTTGCTAACGTAAGTTGCTATGTGAGCTTTCATGCTAGGCCACCAATACGTAGTTCTGAGATCGTGGTACATCTTATCCGAACCAGGATGTACTGAGTAGCGAGACTTATGTGCTTCATCCATTACAAGCTCGCGTAAGTTTCCGTAAAGTGGAACCCAGATGCGCCCTGTTACATAGTAAGCGCCGTCTTCCTTTTGTTCTAGCCGCTGCCTCGATCCTCGTAGGGACTCAGCCCTGATGTTCTCTGCTTTCAATGCTTCAACCTGAGCATCACGAATTTGAGTAGGAATACTAGATTGAATGGTAAGCTGTAACGCACGTACACGCTTAGGTATAGTTTCCTTTCGACTGAGGGCGTCGGCCACAACATTGGCTTTACCCGGATGATACTTGATAGCGCATTCATAATCATTCAAGAGCTCGACCCACCGGCGTTGTCGCATGTTTAATCCCTTTTGCTTGAAGATATGCTCGAGACTCCTGTGATCGGTGTAAATGGTGCACTTGGTACCTTACAGGTAATGTCTCCATATCTTAAGTGCGAAAACAACTGCTCCCAATTCCAAGTCGTGCGTAGTGTAGTTTCTTTCATGAACCTTAAGTTGGCGAGATGTGTAGGCCATGACCTTGTCACGTTGCATCAACACGCAACCAAGTCCTTGAATGGAAGCGTCGCAATAAACCACAAAATCATCTGTGCCTTCAGGCAATGAGAGGATAGGCGCGCTACAAAGTCTGTCTTTTAAGTGCTGAAATGCGGACTCCTGTGCGTCTCCCCAACGGTAGATGACACCCTTCTGAGTCAGTGAAGTGAGAGGTTGCGCAATCCTTGAGAAATCCTTGATAAATCGTCTGTAGTAGCCTGCTAGACCCAAGAATTGGCGGATTTCTGTTGGTGTACGAGGTGCAGGCCAGTTCTTGATCGAGTCAACCTTGGATGGATCAACATGAATCCCATCCTTGTTTACTACGTGGCCTAGAAAATGGACTTCGCGAAGCCAGAAGTCACATTTCGAAAATTTGGCATACAGTTGCTCTGCTCGAAGAAGTTCCAGCATAAGTCGTAGATGCTGCTCGTGTTCCTCCTGACTCTTAGAATAGATCAGGATGTCGTCGATGAAAACAATAATGAACTTATCCAGGTAAGGTTTGCACACTCGGTTCATGAGATCCATGAAGACCGCTGGTGCATTCGTCAACCCGAAAGGCATGGCCAGAAACTCGTAATGGCCGTAGCGAGTTCTGAATGCTGTTTTGGAGACATCCTCCTCTCGGACTCTCAGCTGATGGTATCCCGATCTTAAGTCAATCTTAGAGTAATAGCTCGACCCTTGCAACTGGTCGAATAAGTCATCAATGCGCGGGAGAGGATAACGATTCTTCACGGTCACCTTGTTAAGTTCGCAGTAATCTATGCACATACGAAAGGTACCGTCTTTCTTCTTCACGAATAGTACTGGAGCTCCCCAGGGCGAAGAGCTAGGACGAATAAAACCTTTTTCCAAAAGTTCTTGTAATTGCTTGGACAGTTCTTCCAGTTCGGTTGGGGCTAAGCGATAAGGTGCACGAGCTATGGGCGCTGCTCCAGGAACTAGCTCGATTTGAAATTCAACTTGGCGATGAGGCGGAAGACCAGGTAATTCCTCAGGGAATACCTCGGGAAAATCGCGCACTATAGGAATGTCTTCAATTCTCTTCTCTTTCGTTGATGTGTCAGTAACGAGTGCCAGAATGGCAGTGTGGCCCTTACGCAAACACTTTGGGCCTTAAGGAAAGAGATGATGCCCACAACAGCACCACTCTTGTCGCCATGAATCATGAGAGGTTCTTCACCAGAACGAGGTATGCGGACGATTTTCTTCTTGCAAATAATCTCCGCTTGATGATGAGATAGCCAATCCATCCCGATAACGACGTCGAAACTACCAAGTACAATAGGGATAAGATCGACAGAGAAGGTCTGACCAACTAAGACGAGGCTAAAGCCCTTAACTATGCGTGTGGCTTCAAGACTTTTATCGTTTGCTAGCTCTACCGTGTGCTTGGTGTTCAAAAGTGTTGGGGTACGTTTAAGCATTTAACTAACTTTTAGAGACACATAACTGGTATCGGCACCCGAATCAAATAAAAAAGTAACATAAAAGTCGTCGAGAAGGAACTTACCCATCACTACGTTAGGATCATTCCTTGCGTCACCCTGACCAATCACGAACACTCGACCCCTGGCACCGTTGCCATCATTGTTTCCTCCATTGTTGCCCCCATTATTGTTCCCGTTTCCTTGGTTGTGATTCTGATTCTGGTTTAACTGCGGGCAGTGTCTCTTGAAGTGACCTTCAGCACCACACTGAAAGCATCCTTTGTTGCCCTGTTGCTGTTGCTGATTCTGCGGTGCTTGCTGTTGCTGCTGACGATTCTGATTTATAGGTCGTAAGCTCCTGCAATCCTTGGCTTCATGACCCATCTTGAGACACCTCTGACAACGTCCCTTGTTGCACTGACCATTGTGGTGTCTGTTGCATTTGTTGCACTTTGGGTGGTTTCCTCGATATCCACCCTGCCCTTGACTACCAGAAGATTGCTGACCAGGACTCTGGTAGTCATCAATCTTTCGCTGTTGCGCCTGGGACTGAACTGTAGTCGAACCCTTGTTGGAGGCTCCATCCCATTTTCGTTTGTTGTCACTGGGAATAGCAGAAGTAGTAGTAGCAGTAGCACCTATACGCTTAGGCAGCCTGTTCTATTCCACTGCCTGGTCCGTGAGGCGATGAGCGAGACGAGTAACATCCTGGATGGTAGCAAGGTTTGCAGCAGTCACATGGCTTTGTATCTCTGGTACTCAGCTTTTGAGGTACATCTCAATGCGCTTGATAGGAGGATCCATCATAGTCGGACATAACACTGCCAGTTCGTTGGATCGCTTCGTATACGTCTCTATCTCTGACCCCGTCATCTTCAGGTTAAAGAACTCCACTTCCAACTTGTGGATGTCATCACGGTTACAATATTCTCGCTTGATCAGCTCCTTGAAGTCGTTCCATGGGGTGGCATTAGCAGCTGCCAACCCTAACATTTGAACTTGCGCGTTCCACCAAGTTAGCGCAACGCCTTCGAGAGTACCAGTGGCATACTTCACCCTACGAGCCTCAGGGAATTCACACATCTCGAAGACCGATTCAAGCTTCTTGAACCAGTGGAGGAGTCCAACGGCTCCTTCAGTGCCACGGAAAGTACTAGGACGACAGTCCATAAAAGTCTTGAACGTGCACACAGGAGGCTGAGCGTGTTGACCTCCTGCCTGGGCAGCTGCGAGTGCTGCAGTAACTTGTTCAGTGATCAAAGCCGCCAACTGGGCTTGAGTCATGTTAACGCGTCCACTCATGATCTTCATACCAAAGGAAACATGAGTGAGAGAGGTTCGCGAAAGTGCGATGACAGAGAGAGTAAGCACGCATGTGTTTCTAGCAACAGTTGTTACATTTATCTAAGCATACTATGAGCAATGTACTATGAAATTAGCAAGTAGGCAATATAAACATAAATCAAATCACCTATAGTGTTGAGTCTTGCACGTGGAGCGAAGCGTCATTGTGAATCGTTGAGCACTGTACAGGTTATAGTCTGGTTTTAACAAAAACTCTTTCCCTTATTAAAACCAAGTTCACTATAACCAATGGCTCTGATACCAATCTGTCACACCCCCAAAAATCCACACGCGGAGTATCACCGCTTGGAGGCGTGACATGACCAGGATCAAGCCACCAATCATATTGAACATAACAAGTAAGTAAAATTCAACCACACAATATGAAGGGTGTTTCAAATAAAAAACGTAGTCAAGTGTTTAGCGGAAGCATAATTGTAAAACCCAATGTAAGTATTAAGTACGAAATAAAGAAATATTTTTAGCATGGCACACACTGCCATGTCCCACAACGACCGCGCCTCCCTGTGCAAGCTCCATGAGTACCTAACGACCTGCAAGGCATGTAACAACTAATCAACAACAAAGTTGAGAGAGTTCACAGTTGGTTGTTCAGTTAATAAGTTCGTATCAGAAATCGTAAGTTCGTTTCATCACCATGTATTACCCATTATCCTCGATTCCCAACCTTTACGATGTTTAGTGGGGGCTTCCCATTTTGTATGTTACTAGACTAGTCGTATCCATAAGTGTCCTTCCCAATCCGAGGACAGTGGTAAGTGTGAGTTTACGTAGGTTTTACGTAAGTGCCCTTCCCAACCCGAGGACAGTAGTAAGTATGAATTTACGTAGGTTTTACGTAAGTGCCCTTCCCAATCCGAGGACAGTAGTAAGTATGAGTTTACGTAGGTTTTACGTAAGTGCCCTTCCCAATCCGAGGACAGTAGTAAGTAGTCTAGTAGTGTTGATAGTATAAGTAGTTATTCAATCCCATTCCCAACCACCAGGAATCCCATGCCTTAGTAAGGGTGTGAACTCACCTCGGTTGCTCGGTTTGACTCTCGAGAATAGCTAACAGTCAAGGTCGGTCAATCACGTCCTAGTATGATTACCATTTAGTTTATTAGTGACTTCAAAATAGAGCACAAAGTTCCTACACGTATCTATCACAAAACATGCACCACTTTAACGGTTCATGCCCATATAAACTTCCCATCCATCCCCACTCATGAACAAACATACGACATTGCACATAACACTTTTATAGCCATACAACATGTAATATCATTCTCGGATAACCTACCCGACATTTAGACACGCAATCACTACTTATGTCGTTTCAGCTTTTATATTCAAAACTGGGCTGTTTTCGGGGATTTTAATAAAATAGTTAACTTGTTTCAAAAATTCCCAACTTCTTACAGAAAGTCTTAAACGATCCAAATATTATTGTGTGAAAATATCGGGATCCAATTCATCACCAATATTTTATAAAAATTCATTTTCCGGACTGAACTCAGATCTATCTTTTTCTGACTGCAGTCCACGGAATAATTTATTTAAAATTCATCGAGAGTCCGATTTATGAAATTCTAGTGGGGTAATTACAAATACATCAGTTGTCATCTACTGTACAAATTTCATGAGCTGATTCATCATAGATTTCCAGTTTTGACAAAAAAACATAACACCTATTTTCAGCAGCAAAAAATGCAGCTTGAGCTGCTGTTACAAAATGACCCTTTAAAAATGGTAAACGAAGTCCAAAAATTATGATTCCAGTGCCATTAGAACCGTATTTCATAATACATATATCTAGAGTTCAGAAAACACATTTTCTGCTTTATTAAGGTCCAGTTACAGCCAACTGAAGTTGGCTGTAATCACCAAACAGCTTTCTGTTTTTCAGCTTTTACATTCTAATGCGAGTTATATTGGTTCCGTTAACATGCATAATGATCAGCAAGTGATGGAGGTGGGTTCGGTTTGGGGGAGCCGAAATAGGGAGAGAGAGGTAAGGTTGGAGTGTGGTTTTCAATCAAATGATGAGATTTCTAGGGAACATGCTCTTATAAGATGCCATGCATATCTTGGATAGATTTTTAAGCAAGAAATCTATTATTTTAATCAACCACTCAACAAAACATGAAATGGAGGTGAGGTGGGTCCACCTAGGACCGAAAATCAGGTTGGGGGGGGGGGGGCTTTATGTAAATATTTTCCAACTAACAAGTAACTATTAGTTAGAATTCAAGCATACTCTTGTATATGTTAGTTAGTTTGATTTTTAGTGGGTGTTATGATATACGGGGATCATGACTAGCCAAAAATAATTAAATAATGTCTTTGACAAATATTTTGTGTCCCGGGTAATGTCCGGTTGTTCGGTCAGATACTGTTCCGTTAAATTGTTTAATTGTTCCGTAAGGCGTCTTATACATATATTTTTGTAACACAATTAATTCCTAACACATAGGAAAATATTCAGGACCATTTAGTCGAGTTTTCTGCATACTACTAGTATGCTAACAAGCACATGTAAGTATAACACCGTAATCAGAGAGCAGTTAAATACTTTAGCACAATCATCAAGCACTTTGATTATCATTAATAAATTGTACGGATACATGGAATTTCGAGGGTTGTCACAAACAGGTAAATAGGTATTTAACCTGTTTATACACAAAAATTAACAGGTAATCTCATGTCTACCTGTTTGGTACACGATACCTGTTAAGGTCGTACACGATACCTGTTAACTTCGTGTAGGTTCGTGTCGTGTATTCGTGTAACTTCGTGTCAGCCCTAGTAGGCGGTATGGTATCGGTGAGTGGGGTGGGGGAGTGGAGTCACCGATCGGTGACCACACCGTGGTGATTGAGTTTGGGTTTTTGAGTAGGAGAGAGGGAGAGAAATCGGTGAATAGTCACCAAAGGTGGAGAAGAGTGATGGAGGAGAGAGAGCAGAGAACAACCAATCAAAATTTTTTATTTTTTTAACTGAGTGGGTGTGTTAGGATCTGAGGCCCTCATGATTGTGTTTGTTTGTAATAATTGAACAATGAAGGAATGTAAAACAGAGATCTAATGCAGCGGAATTGAAAGCAAATTTTGTAAACACAATCAAAGGGAAATAGTTTTCAGTAAACCCATGTTTCTCATTAGTCGAAGGATTTATAATCAAAAGATTACATGCAAGCTTACATACTAAACTCCCCCTCAGCCTGATGCTCATTGGTTGATCGTACAAGATGAATGGATTGGAGGAGAAGACTCTCTCACTCCATCAATCAAATAGAACAGTGCAAACGGTTCTATTTATAATACAGATCAAACCACTGAAGCATCTAAGCTGACGTCACCATGAAAGTGACATTTAACAACCTAACAACCTCTAACAACTGTTCTATAAAACACTGTTATCTAACTACTGCTAAGCTAACAACTGATTATAATACAAGATGAAAATAAACAACTGATCCTTCATTCCACTGCTTTAGCCCTACCAGAGCTTTGCTCTTCAGCAGTACTTCAACTAAATCAGTACATTGACTAAGTAGTACTTTGTCTTCAACAGTCTTTTGAGAACATCAATTATTGTAGACCATCAGTGTTTATAACAGATCAGTACTTAGGGGCAACATTTATTAGAATCACTTTCGTGGGGAAAGATCAGTGCAAACTACTGCTTATGATGAATCCATTGTTGTGAACTAGTTTTGGCTTTATATCATCTGTTCCTCTGTAGGGTTCAATCCCAACAATCTCCCCGTGGAACAGAGGATGCCAAAACCCTTCATTATTCTGGATCTTTATTGTCTCATCAGAAGTTCCCTAACTTGTCCTTTAAACTGCAATTCAAAGTCCATAGAACTTGTATCATCCTCATCCCTACACTGTATAAGCTCAAGGAGATCTTGAAGATCTTCAACACCCAGGCCCAGTGCTTGTTCCCTTGAAATGTGCTTTACTTCACTATTGGATCTGATCAGCGTCAATACATGGGTCTTTTGATCAGACATCCATTTTAGTATTTTTGAACCCAATGGGTTTCTTGGGAGAGGTTTATTTGCTGATGAGTTTGGAGATGATGGCCTGTTTAATAATTTGTTGGCAAGATTCTGAAGTTTTGCTGAGCTATCTTCTTCTACTGTCATTCTCTTGATAGCTTCCTTAAAATACTCAGCTTCTTTTTCCTTCTCTTCTGCATCAGTCAGCTGTTGCCTCTTTTTTTGGTTTAAGACAATGACAGAGGTATCTACTGATGTGAACAATGGTTCAGAAATGTGGACCTGCTTCTTTGGCTTATCAGTGGTTTCGTACTCAGGCTTCTTTGGTAAGTTAGGACCAGTCATTCTTCTTTTTCTTAGCCTTTCATAAGCCTCATCTGTATATTGCTTTGTCCATTTTGATATGGCTTTAGCAGTTCCAACCTTTGCATCAACCAATTCTTGCTTCTTTCGTTTATACTCCAAAGTAAGATCATCAATGGCCTTTTTGTATTTACTCCAGTTTGGTGCTGACCTTTTCATTCCTGGATCATTTTTTATCCTCTCAATTCTGTTTACCTCATGCTTTAAAGCAATGAGTGGCCATTCACTGAACTGTTCTTCTTTAGCTGGATAGAATTTTTCTCTCATGATGAATGTAAGATAATCCTTTCTCATTTCCTTTTGTAGGTCAACTTCTGGTGGCAGATTAGACATTTCTTTGCTCAGGTCTCTTGCATCATCTTCCAATATTTTGACCTTAGTGAGCAAAAACTGTGTATAACTTGAAATTTCATTGTCACTTTTTCCTTGACATTCAAGTCTGGCTCTGGTATTAGCTTGCCTGGCTTTGAGTTTTAAATATTCATCGATGTTGGCTGGATCTCTGTAACCAATTAAAGAAGGAAATTTTCTTTTTGAAGGATCATCCACTATGTAGAATTGTCTCATTTCATTCTTTACAGCTTCCAGTTCTAGTGGATAAGTTGCAGCTATTAGAGTTATATCAGCAGGGTCATAGCCTTCAAGAATTTTTGGATCTTTTATTGGATTGGCTAGAGTTGGTGGAATGAATGGTCGTGGCTTAATGACATTATAAGGAGCGGATGAAATGGGATCAGGTGCTGGTATATCATCATCATGCATTTGAAATTTCCCTTTTCTAGTATACACCTTTTTAGGAGAAGGTGTTTTAGTATCAGTCTTTGGTGCAAAAGGAACAATGTCTTTTGAAGAAACCTTTGAGGTGATAGGTGATTGACTAACAGTTGTTGAAACAACTGGTGTTTCAACCACTGTTGCCATTACAACAGATGTTGTAACATTTGATGTCTTCTGCCTTTTGACAGGAGGTGATGGTTGTGGTGAAGTTGTTTTTGGTGGTGAGGTGATCTTTGGTGGTGGTGGTAAGACAGTGGTTGGTGTGTGTTGAAGTGGTGGCATTTGTTGTAGTGGAAGTGGTGGTTGTAGGATTAACAACTGTTGAAACCACTGAAGTACCAACAGTTGTTGATACAACAGGTGTTACAACAGCTGTTGGTTTGGAAGATTGATATGTGGAGCTTTTGGGAGGTTGAGAAGTGTGTTTTGTTTTTCTGGAAGGTGTGGTTTTGAGTTGCCTCACTTTTCTAGTGGGCTGTTTTCTTTCTGGCTGAGGATTTTCTTCATCCTTAGACTCTGAAACACCCTGAACTTCCTTTGCCAAAAACACTTTCTTTTCTTCATCAAACCTTGACTTGCCATTTGCCTCTCTATCCCTTTTAACCTTTGCATTTTCATCTGCAATGGCATTAGTGGTCACATCGATCTTTTTGGACCCATCTGGCTTGGGAATTTCTGCAAGCATGCTTGATTTATCAGGTGCAATGTAGATGCCATCTTCATATCCCCTTTTTCTCAGCTGCTTCATCTTCTCCCCCTTTTTGGCATCAGCCGGTGGTGGTTTATCCACAAAGACCATAGTGGGAGGAGCAGTGCCAGTGGTATTCAATAAATGGGCCTTTATAGCCTTGATATCAGCCTGGGTATCCATAAACCTAGCTTCCATCATGTTTTTCAGCTTTTGAACATGTATCTCATGTTGCTGATTAGCAAGTGCTCTTTGTTGGATGAGCATAGGTTGAAACAAGTTCCATAACTCATTTGCAGCAGGTGCAGGTTGTGGTGCAGGTGCTTGAGCATGAGCAGCAGTGTTTGGTACCTTTTGAACTTTTAACAATTGTTGCAGCATATCTTTAATTTCTACAACATTTGTATCAAGTTTATCAACTCTGGCCGTCAATTCCCGGAACATTAAACCATCACCCAACTTAATGGGATCATCTGATTTCCCACATTCAGTGGTTGTAACAGTGGTTGACTCAGGGAATGTATTCCAAAAGTCATCCATTGATGCCCCTTTGTCTTGGAACTGGGGACTTCTTCCTTCAAATTGAGAAACCCTTTAGTGAACCAGTGAAGACTGGATACACAAGTGTCCCAGAGAAGAAATTGCCTCCAAGGAAGTCTTATTGATGTAACCACTGTCCAAGTGCAAACCAGTGGGTTCAACACTTGTAGTGGCTGCTTCACTTGGACTACCACCAAGAGTTACTTGTAACTCAAGGGGTGTAACCTCCTCAGGTGTTGTTGGTGGGTTAGCAATGACTGAAACATCAGACCCAGTCACTTGTTGAGGTATGTTCTCATTGACAGGTGATTGAGAAGGACTGGTTTGTGTCTGGTTCAAATCAAGAGCATCCAACAATATTTTTGTTTGTGGGGGAATTATGGCAGTGAGGTTGGGTGTAGAAAGTGAATTTGCCCCGGGCAGTGGGCTGTGGATGATAGAATCAAGTGATTCTAGAGCATCATATTGTGGTGTCCCAATGTGTACAACCTGTTCTTTTTTAGAAGAAGCAGGAGGAGTTTTAGGCAAAGGTGGAGATCTCTCTTCCATCTGCTGTGAGGAAGTAGCAACAGTGGTTATTGGTGACATTGGTGTTGTCACAGGTATTTGCTCTGGGATCTCATCTTCCAGAGTTACCTTTTTTGCGGGTTTGGGGGGCTTTTTGGATGATTTCTTTTTGGGCTTTTTGGTAATGACATGTGTGGGTTTCATAGCAGTGGTTGTGCTACTATGATCACCTGGAGCAGTGGGCTCAGCAGCAGATACCTGAGGAGCAGTGGTAGCTGCTAAAGTCTGCTCAGGTACCTCTGCTTGTGTTTTGGAAGGTTTTAACATTCTTGTGAATGTTTCTGCATTTAAACTGTTTATGTTAAGAGGAGCACCCTGTATAAGCACATGGGCATTATCTTTTGAAATTTTTTTTCTCAAAATAATAACTCAAAAACCTTGGGAATAATAAGAAAGCCTTTTTATCAACATTTTTGACCAAATCATTAAAAATCTCTTGGGTGTAATTAAAATTTTCTTTTTGCAAAATAGCATACCCCAAGTATTGGATTTTTAATGGAATTTCATTTAACCCCGTGGTCTTATTAGAAACACGCATAAGAAGAGTATGAAAGAAGAATCTCATGGCAGGAGGAAAGCTGCCTTTCTGTAGAGTATCTTTCTTCATTTGTTCATCATAACCTCTTTCCTGAAAATCATTTTGATACTCTGTTTTTGGAAAATAATTTTTACCTTCATGATCATTGAGTTCAAAAACTTCAGAAATACTTTGAGGTATGGAAAATTTTACATCTTTTATTGAAGAATTTATTGCTACAACCTTTTTTCCACCTTTTCGAGTGTTGCATTTTTCCAAAACTTTCTTTGAGTAGTAAGATAGACAGTTGCATCGCAGGTGAGCAAAGTTTTGTACTTTGTGGATGAAAGTATGTCGATGATGGAATCAAAGGTTGTGGTTTCACTAGGTTTGTCAAAAATACCCAAGTAATTGTGTGAAAATTTGAATGGAATCTCAAACCTGGTTGCATCCTTTTGTGTAGCTTTACCGGATTTTTTCACCATGATTGAGACGGAGATGATGAAGATGAAATGAAAATGATGAGGGTTGTGAGAATATTTGGGGAAAACTGTTTTAGAAAGGAATTTTGAATTCGATTCGACAGTGAAAACCCTGTTTGGGGGTTTGGTCAGGGCTTTATAGATTGAAAAAGTGTATGCTGACGTGGCCGCGGTTACAAAGATCTGTAGGCTTAGTACTGACCACGTGCCAACCTCTAATGAAAGGATGAATAATGGAAGACAGTTGTTTAGGGAACCACTGATGAATCAACTACTAGTGGTTTATAAAGATGAAATGAAAACAATGGGTGACTATAACTATCAGTGGATAGCTTGGTCAGTGGTTTAAAACACTGATTTTGAACAACAGTATTTAACTATGATAATGAAGGAACAGAGGTTGACTTTTAGCAGTGTGCAACATTGAACAGAACAGATTTTTTAACCAAAAAGAAAACAGTGGTTATGGCAGACTTTTAAGGATTAATGAAAACCTTCATTTTTAGCTATTTTTAAGGATGAATTTTTGATTTTCTGAAAACATTTTAATGCTTTTATTCATAGAAAAACAAGATTTTGCTTGTTATTCCATGTTTAGCATGCCAATCCTAAAGATTAACTTTTCATGGGTAGATATGACTAGTATTTTAAGTTAGCACATCTTTCAGTTGACCTTTAGTTGAAACATGAGATAGATAAATCAAACCTTTTTCATAGCAATCTCTCACAAAGTGATGTCTGATGTTAGGTGATGATGGACCAAGGATATATTGAATTTTTAATGATATATCTCAGCTACCTGACATTCCTGCATAAAAGAAGTCTTTTGAGCAATTATATCAGAATCCAATAACATATTTTGAAGTGACCAAAACAGTTAGACTTTTCAGCTTGTAGTAGCATCAAAGTATTCTTCAATCATGTGATAACATCTGCTGTTAGTGCTTAGTCGGAATATCATGAGCCTTGACAAACATGCTCCAACATATGCAATGTTCTTTAAGGGCCCACTTTTTACCAATTTGACTCTCACCCTTTGGTAGTGGTACAAGTTTTCAGATTTGTTTTCCCTGAACTGTTAAAACTCCTCTTATATGACCACCATCCAACTTTCTGTCTTTTAGTACCCCATGGTACATGACTTGTTGATGGAATGATAGGATGCCAAGGAAAGGACAATTGTTTTAGGATGACTTTTTGTAAGAACCCTTAACAATTGTTAGGAACCCCTTTTCAAATGATGTTGTCAGGTATTTGGTAAAGTGGATAAGATTTATAAAGGATTTTATGTTCAAAAGGTGAGGCTGCAGATGTGACTCATCTGAGCTAACAACTGTTGGTGACTTTTGATGATCCAACAGCTGTTTGAAATAATGGTGAGTGGATATGAAGGATGGGATAGACACGCTGAAGATCTTTTAACCATTTTTGATGGAGTTAATCAATCAGTGATTAAAAAATAATGGTAAGGATTTGAAAGCTACTTTGGTAAAACACTGTTGTGCATCAGTGGATAAGCTTTGACAGTTGTTTTGGACAACTGCTGCTCTGATGATGAGGGTGATTTTGAATTGTGAGAATCACACTATCATATTCAGCATCTGTTGGTGATGAATGTGAAATACCTGCAGAGTTAATTTCTTGACAAAGAGACATTTTAAATGCAAATTTATCAACATTAGCATAGCAACAGGATTTACAGGAAGCTTAATTAAAATTTCCACATATCCAGCCCTTGCTTTAAAACACGTTAGGTCTAGGTAGTGGTTAAGTATCCCAGATGATGATTTCCATACTTTACTTTGACCATATATTTTGTGTTTTAACTTTTTGACACTTTTAGAATAAAGCATGTACAGCCAAAATTTTGCAGATTGTTAACAATCAGCTTTGGTTATTGATTTGAACTAGAGTTTATGAATGAATTTACTCGAATATAACACCATCTCCTTTTGATTCGTTTTCAAGGAATATATCACCCTTAATAAAAAATAAAAGGGTTCTACATCCTAACAGGAGTTTGAACTTTTACTATAAAAAACCAGTAAGAGTACAAAATATATCGTTCTTAAGAGAAAAATGAAGAATAATATGTCCTGAAATAAAACCTTGTCACAAAAAGAAAGGTTTTCAGAAAACAAAATCAAAAGGATCTGAGGTATATTCCTAAAACAATCTAACCTATAGTTAGATCTGAGTCACTGTATTCTTAAGTTTAGGGAACTGGTCAGTGGTTTGAGCCAAAATTTCATAACCTCTGTTTAATACCATTTCCTTGTCAGATGATTATAACTGAGAAGACCCTAATCACTATGGTTTTGAAAATATTTTATAGTCCTAATTACAATGTGATGATTTTTTTTCAACCTCTAGTCCTCTAGTATTGTAAATAGCTGGTGATACTTTTGTTACCTGAGCTCCCCTGAATTGATGACTGCACACAGTTGATTTGTAGCAAATGGTTGAATATGGCTTTGAGTTTATTTTGGTTTTCCTTTTGTAGTACTAACCAGTGGACTCGCAAGTGTTTTAGGGTTTATACTCCTTTTCTTTTGAATAAAAAAGTTTTGAGATAAACACAATTTTGAGTTTTTGTAATTGTTTTTCCCTTTTTACCCTTCCCATAGTTGAGTACAGAAGTACTTACTGGAGGGTTTTTAAGGAAAAATACTTAATCCAAAATCATTTTTTAGCAAAGTTTTGGAATGATTTAATCATTTTTGCACAAGCCTATGCCAAATTTCACATTACTCATGATCTGGACTTCTAAATATCAACACATAACCTTTGTAGGATCCTACTCTTCTTTCACAAGTGATTTGAATAGATTCCTCCTCCTTTTAACAACTCTGGTATTTTCTACCAGAAGTTTGGAGTTGATCCCTAGTTATGTTTGATATATATTATAGGACTGCTAATTTTCTTATAATGTTTCAACAAAATTGATTTGATCCTTTTGAAGGATTTTCAACATATAAGATCCAGTAACTAAAGTTCTATTTACCTCTTTTGATGTTTTACAAAGACACTAATGCTTTTAACTAACATAGACCTTTGTTGACATGAGGTGACACCTTAGCAACAGTCATAATGGTATCATCATAATTTCTCAACATGAACACTGAATCTATAATGATTTGATTCATGATTCTCCAGTGTTACGTGACTCCTATGTGATAGGTAACATCTTGGTTGTTCTACAGAGTTTTAGAATAATCAACTTTGGTCGTGATTAATCGTTACTCTGTTTTTCAACTGAATATGATCAACCTCAGTATCAACAAATTTTGAGTTGAACTGTTATGTCAAATTGATTGTTAGATCGAATTTGACTGTCCGAGCTCTGATACCAATTGTTAAGATCTGAGGCCCTCATGATTGTGTTTGTTTGTAATAATTGAACAATGAATGAATGTAAAACAGAGATCTAATGCAGCGGAATTGAAAGCAAACTTTGTAAACACAATCAAAGGTAAATAGTTTTCAGTAAACCCATGTTTCTCATTAGTCGAAGGATTTATAATCAAAAGATTACATGTAAGCTTACATACTAAACTCCCCCTCAGCCTGATGCTCACTGGTTGATCGTACAAGATGAATGGATTGGAGAAGACTCTCTCACTCCATCAATCAAATAGAACTGTGCAAACTGTTTTATTTATAATACAGATCAAACAACTGAAGCATCTAAGCTGACGTCACCATGAAAGTGACATATAACAACCTAACAACCTCTAACAACTGTTCTATAAAACACTGTTATCTAACTACTGCTAAGCTAACAACTGATTATAATACAAGATGAAAACAAACAACTGATCCTTCATTCCACTGCTTTAGCCCTACCAGAGCTTTGGTCTTCAGCAGTACTTCAACTAAATCAGTAGATTGACTAAGCAGTACTTTGTCTTCAAAAGTCTTTTGAGAACAGCAATTATTGTAGACCATCAGTGTTTCTAACAGATTAGTGCTTAGGGGCAGCAGTTGTTAGAATCACTTTCAAGGGGAAATATCAGTGCAAACTACTGCTTATGATGAATCCATTGTTGTGAACTAGTTTTGGCTTTATATCATCTGTTCCTCTGTAGGGTTCAATCCCAACAGGGTGTTTAAACCATACCTTGTGTTTGAGTAGAAAATGGGGAGTGAAGGAGGGAGTTGACATGACTTTATATCATTGGGTAGAGAAAACTCAAACACCCTAAATTACCCAAACCATGCCGTCCACCCTAAGGTGTGATTTTCCTGCTCCGTTAATTGAAGTGTATTAACTGGATCTCGTTAGTTTTCCAGTAACAAAATGTTATGATTAAAAAATGGGGCATTTGTGATAGTAAGGCTGGACGGTATGGAAGACGTCCCCAGCACGGCGAGGTCTATCCACACCGCCCCTTGGGGCCCGTCCCGTCGCTAACGTCGCCCAACCGACGGGCAAGACGTTCCTCTCTCTTTCTTTATCCAACACACATATACATACATCTTGTATATAGGGGCTCATCACCCACACCCTAGGCCCTTCTTGTGACACCTATGCCTCCACGGCTATCAAACAAATACCAAACCAATGAAATATTGTATTTCATACTTGGGATTTGTATAAATATGTGTATCTTTTGCACATATCAATTCTTGTTCAATTTCGAGCTCTAAATCGCTTTCTAGAAAGTTATACACGCACTGATGCGTAAACGTAATCAGATTAACACGACAAATACTCCAGAATAGTGACATGGGCTTAACATACCTTAAATAACCTTTACATAACTTAGAAATAAGTTTTGGAAGGTTTGGTGTGTCGAAATCAAGTTTATTCGCTTACAGGGACTAAATTCGACAAACTGCGAAAGTATGCCGATTCGTACTATAACGAACATTCCGGAACTTGATCATAAGTTAAACATACCCTAAATATCCTTTACATAGCTTAGAAATAGGCTTTGAGGGGTTCGGTATGCTAAAATAAACTTTTTGGTCATTTAGGGACTAAAAGCGTCAAAAAGTGCATAAGTTTGCATTTTCGCGCATATCTTACGTTCTGAATACATCCAGACATCCAAAAATTTATGTAAGCATTAATATATTTTATTTTAGTGTTTGGCATGATAAAATTCCATTCGTCGCGTAATTTGGATCATGTTTCGCGTTCGTTCGTGTTTCGTCGTAATTAACCGAATAACGCAACCGTACGACCAAACGAACCGACATCCGAGATATTTTTTAGCACATTTCATGTTCCCTATACTTAAACTTCATTATTGAGCCTAGAAAATGGGTTAACGTGGTTTAAACGCATCAAAACAGGCCTTAAACATGTCCAGGGACCAAAACTGTAAATATTTGAAACTTTCTGGAACTGGTCACATGGTGGCGCTGCGCCACCACCACATGGTTTTGCCGTCGCACGACGCGACAGCCCTATCTGGGCAGAAACTCAGTTTCAGCAATTGCAGGTCCATTTTCAGCATTTATCTTGAAGTTTAGGGGCTATTTTGTAACATTTGCAATACCATTTGATGGTTTTGGGGCACCCCTAGTATTCCAAAACCTTGTGCCCACTTGGAAGGTCCAGATTGATGCTCGTTTATCGAGGAACGATCTTAACGGCTCTTGGTTTTCTATAAATACCCCCACCCATTTCACTCCCAATTCACACTTGATTCTGAAATTTCTCTAAGTTGAGGTGATTTTCACTTCTTACATGAGAATATTTGGAATCAAACCTCCATTCTTGGACCTTTTGTAAGTATTCTTTCGTTCTTTTACGCGTTTTAGCATGAAAGTCAAACTTTGTTTGACTTTCTGCATTGACCAGTTTATGGTCAACACGAAGTTCGTTTGAACTTCATAACGTGAGCGTAATCACGATGGTTTTAGTCTCTTGTGACTATACCTACTGATTACCACGTTATTTAGGCATAGTGACGAGTCGTAGTTTCGGCCAAAATGCGTATTCTTGCGTATTTTGTAACCAAACTACTTTTAGGTATCAAGACCCTTTGTTTTGATACCAAACCTGTTTTCAAACTTCGTTAAACATGTTTCAACATGTTTAGCTCGTCACTTTAGGATTAGTGCTTATATAGGGTCGTAAGGTAAACGATCTAAACAATCGCTTAGACTTTCTAACCCGACCCGATTAGTCGATCATTAGGATCCGACCAAACACATTAGGTGACCATAGTTGTATAGGGAATAACCTTCCGAGGTTATACCTTATGGTCACAACGTTTAATTAGTTGTATGATAGGTAGCTTATATGCCTTAGGTAAATGACCAAAATGCCCTTTTTACGCCAAAATTCATTTTAAAGCATATGTAACATAACTTTCGACATCTAAACTTATTTCGAAACATTATTAGACATGTTAAGGCATATATTACTTGTCATACGACCAGTTAGGCGGTCTAAACGCGTTTTACGCAAACGACGCGTTAAAGTAGCGTAAGCTACCTAAACGAGTCGTAATGGGTCGTAAGCACTTAGGATAGGTTTCATTTTAGAATGTAGGCTTTGTTAAACCATGTTACATGAGTTCCTATACTCATTTGGTTTACGAAACCTCATTTTATCCGATCTTCCGATTTAGGTCCGTTTATTTTCATATTTACTTATATTAGGTGACCGTTTGATTCCGTGATCCCTCTAGCTTTGCTTGGTTGTTGTTCAAGACTTCTAACCACCCTCAAGTGAGTACATAGACCCCTCTTTTACTGTTTTTCAAACATTTTGGGGTGAAACACATGTGCCTACTTGTTACTTTCATGCTTTCCAGGTTTTCATATCATATACTTGCTATGTTCATTAGTACACTATTAGTACATGATTTCAATATGTTTTTGCTATGTATGTCCATTTAGTGCATACTTATTACATCGTTTTACATTACATTTCATGCTATGTATGTCCATTTAGTGCATACTTAGTACATTATTTTACATTTCATTTCATGCTATGTATGTCCATTTAGTGCATACTTAGTACATTGTTTTACATTTTATTTCATGCTATGTATGTCCATTTAGTGCATACTTAGTACATTATTTTACATTTCATTTCATGCTATGTATGTCCATTTGTTGCAAACTTAGTACATTATTTTCATAAAACATGCTTACATTTTGGTATGACATTTGGTTTGTTTAAATGGCTCAAAAATACATTCATTAACATTAGCTACGCTGTTCGTTAGTAGGTAGTGGTACCATAGGAATTGACAACTCCCGTTCCTGACATCCTAGGTATGTTTGGATGAAAGGCATGACCGAATTCGATAAACATAACTCAGATAAATCTTTAATTCGTTTAAGGGTTTATCGCCACAGTCTCAAGGCTTGAATGTATGCATTTTCACAATACCGCATAGATGTTTGTATCAGTAAAGCATGCATTATTTTACAAAACATAAATTTTGATTTATAATTTATCAAATGGATTGTTTTGTACATTCCTTTCTTATAGGGTCAAGTAAATGCTTTTAATCAATAAAGGCTTTTTATTCACTCTACATCACATTTGTTTACTCAATAACATTTCAACATTTGTTTAAACATTACATTTAGTTATACATGGACATTTTTTACATTGGTGGTTTGTTTGGGTAAGTGATTTAAGTAACGAGACGTGTGTAATATGATAAAAGCATGGTGGATACGCCGCTGGTACTTCCTATATATAAGTGCTTTTATGATATTACATATCGTAGCGTTATTTAAACCATTTCAATTTTGACATATTACATTTTACACAATTAACATATCTTTACAAAACATTGTTTTACAAACAACACATTTTATATAAACTCATTTTACTTGGTTATTTATTTAACCATATATATTTCCTTTATATCATCTGTTTCCTTATCGATTTTTATATGATTTATAAAACAAAAACATTTTACAAGGATCATGACTGACTTTTGTTAAACAACTTTTTCTAAACTTATAAGTCATGAATCCTAAATCAATAAAACCTATGTATCTCACAGGCATTTTTATGCTGGCATACCTATTTTCACATGTGTTTCAGGAAATGATGTATAGGATTGATCAAGTTACACTTAGGCAAACTTGGGCCTTAGTGACAATAAAAGATGCAAGACTAGTTAATTATGTTATACTTCCTTGTTGTTAAGACATTGTAATTTCTTTTAATCAATAAAACAACATTTAAATTTCCATGTGTTATGAAACAATGATTCTGTTACAACACTCCCCGACGATTCCGCCACGATTTGTTGTTTTACGTGGTCGGGGTGTGACAGAAAAGTTGGTATCAGAGCTCATGGTTATAGGGAATTAGGTTATTAGAAAATTCTTTGACCTAGTCTATAACCTTCCTAGGACCCTAACGCGAGTTTACTTGCGTTTAGTCATAAAACAATACCGTCACCTATCCTTAGGCGACAACCACAATAAGAACACAAATTTCGAATCTGCTTTGAAAACCAATCATCTGTTCTAGGATGATTTATTGTAAGGTTTTGAACCCTTTAAGTTTTCAAAATCTCGTCAAAGTTTGGGTCTTATAATGTGAACACGTGCAAACTGGAAGGGTGAATTCCTGTTCTCTGATTTTTCTGTCTAAGGCTAGAGTGTTCGTACAAATCCGCAGTATCGGACCAGTCACTCTTAACTTGGAACTCTTGGGGTAAGTGTTCACTTATAGGCAAGCATGTCTTCAGTGATACATTAATATGACCCGCTTACTTTATCACCGTCCCATTTGTTTGCCTTAGGTAACAAACAAATGATCACGATTTTATGCATTGCCATTCTGTTTTGATTATCCGATAACATTTCACTTGTTTCTTCCCATGCCTTTCATTTCTTCCAGAATGTCTCTTCATCGCAGCGACACTAAAATGTCCGAGCAAACTACCAAATTTGCCCAGCGAATAGGTGAAGTAATCCTGAAGTCTGTGGATTTAGGTGTCGTCATGTCTCGCCTAAAAAATGAAGCCACCCAAGAAGCATCGAAAGAAGCAGAAGCCAAGCCTCCGAAAAGGTTAAGGAAGCGTAAAGCCTCAAAGAATCCTCCAGTCGTTACACCAAATCAAGCAAAACCTAGCCAGGTGGCAGCACCACCAGCCAAGAAGCCGTACTTAGGAACTGCTTCCTTGTGCAATCGACGCAACCGTCATCATCCAGATCAAACACCATGTTTCAAATGTACCCACTGTGGACGATGGGGACATTTGGTTGACGTGTAATTCTTTGCTATCCAAAACAAAGCTGTTGCAAATCTTGCTGCTACTCAACTCCAAGCCAACCCTGCTCAAGCTCGCTTTCCTCCTGGATCGTGCTACAGCTGTGGCGAGATGGGTCATTTCGTGAATAAATGCCCAAAGCTTGCTAATGCAAATCTGACCCACGGATAAGAATTTGGCTGATTACAAGATGCTGCTACTTTAAATAATTTAAATCTTATGCTTTTGTATTTTTTTTGTTGAACTCTGAAACAATGTGTTTTGTTTATAAATAATTCGTTGTTCACAATTCTGAAACACAAGTGTAGTTACATATGTGTATGGCATTTCCCTATGATACCTACAATAAGGAACTGTGTTCTTACAAACTACTCTTGTGGTTCTCCCATTCAAGTGATCGCTCATAATTTCCTTGGAAATTTTAAAGTACTCGTTTCATTTTAAGAAACAAAGTACAGGAAATAAAGTGACATTATGAGTAATCGTGCTTTTCGCACATCTGTGCCTTTGAATCCTTGGTTAGATAACTGAGTAATTTTTAATCTCATACCCATTACATTCTGATTTTCATAACAACATGCATAGCATAAGTTTTCAAAACAACCTTCATGATTTCAAAATATTTCATATAGTCTGAAAACAATATTAACACAGTATATTTTCTTAATATATCAAGTGCATGATTTCAAAAAGCATTATTCATATTTTCAAAAACCTTATACATAATTTCAAAATCTCATCTCGCATGATTTTAAAACATTTTATAAATATACTTACCTAATACACCTACTTTATGATTTCAAAAGTATTATATATAAGGTTTCTAAAACATTAAACACATTTCTAAAAGAACCCCATGCATAGTTTTCAAAAATATTTTCCCCATACATTGACTTAACCTTCAAACTTTGCTTCATATGTCGCCTTGGCATATCTAGCATCTTAACTTCATGAGCATTTTTACCTCATGTTTCAACTTAAGCACGTCTAGTACAAGGTTTTGAAACGCCTCCCGCTTTTCAAATCACAAAATCCATATGGGATCTTCTTACCTTCACAATTAGATCCTTGTGGATGATTATCGTTCAAATCAGAGTCCTTCATTGGATTCCTTGTATGCCTTAATTCGAACATTTCGATTCCTTATAATCGAAATCGAATTTTCTTTTTAAGATCTTCCTATCTTTATAGTTAGATTCTTGGAAATATTTAAAGTGCCAATCAAAATCCACGAATTAGATACCTGGTGTGCTTTACATTCATGTGCAAAATTAACAAAATTAAAGATCAAGATAAACAATTTTGTGGTTATGTGATTTTGTGTTATGTGTTTTCTTTTATGTTTTTGTTTTCATTATCCAAATTCTCGTAGAATCTTCCATAGCTTCATATGAGGGATTCATAGTAGGATATCCAAAGGTACTACCCTAAATCCTTAATGGGCTTCTACGTAATCGTTAAGACCCTTGGATTATATAGTACCATTCCATAATTCAAAAAGACCCCTTTGAGTGGTCTAAGTCAAAAGATTGATTCAGAATCTGGTTAAGAATGACATGTGGTGATATAGCTGAACAGACTCCTTGGTAGTCTATTTAAATCATTTATTGATTTAATTAAAAGGACCCTAGGACGGTCTAGTCACGCTCATCACAGGTTTGTTCATTTGGTTTTCCTCTACACATTATAAAATGCACCGTGCGGACTATGCAAGGAATTACGTAATTATGGACGCGTACATAATTATGAAATTCAGTGCACATGAACCCCAGTAAGATTTATCATGTGTAAGAACCTATGGTGGCAACAATAACTAAACGTGAACAATGTAATGAAGGTACGGTGGACGCACCAATAACGCTTTATATACTTGTATATAAGTGTCCCTCTTACATTGCAAGCATGATGTTATTAAAGTTACTAGAAGTTCAGAACCTTAACCAGTGTTGTTTTATCTTTTCAACTTCATGTTTCAAGATCTCACAAGTTTCCTCTAAATAAATTTCGGGATGAAATTTCCTGAAGTAGGGGAGACTGTGACACCTGTGCCTCCATGGCCATCAAACAAATACCAAACCAATGAAATATTGTATTTCATACTTGGGATTTGTATAAATATGTGTATCTTTTGAACATATCAATTCTTGTTCAATTTCGAGCTCTAAATCGCTTTCTGGAAAGTTATAAGCGCACTGATGCGTAAACGTAATCAGATTAACGCGAAAAACACTCTGCAATAGTGACATGGGCTTAACATACCTTAAATAACCTTTAAATAACTTAGAAATAAGTTTTGGAAGGTTTGGTATGTCGAAATCAAGTTTATTCACTTACAGGGACTAAATTCGACAAACTGTGAAAGTATGCCGATTCGTACTGTAACGAACATTCCGGAACTTGATCATAAGTTAAACATACCCTAAATATCATTTACATAGCTTAGAAATAGGCTTTGAGGGGTTCGATATGCTAAAATAAACTTTTTGCTCATTTAGGGACTAAAAGCGTCAAAAAGTGCATAAGTTTGCATTTTCGCGCATATCTTACGTTCTGAATACATCCGGACATCCAAAAATTTATGTAAGCATTAAAATATTTTATTTTAGTGTTTGGCATGATAAAATTCCATTCGTCGCGTAATTTGGATCGTTTTTCGCGTTCGTTCGTGTTTCGTCGTAATTAACCAAATAACGCAACCGTACGACCAAACGAACCGACATCCGTGATATTTTTTAGCACATTTCATGTTCCCAATACTTAAACTCATGGTTGCAGAAATTGGCCAAGGCGGCCGATTAATCGGCGCCTAGGCGCTAGGCGGTCATCTACTGCCTAATTTTGAGCTAGGCGGTCAATTAATCGGTCATGGTCAAAAATCGGTCAAAATCGGTCCTAGGCGGTCAAAAATTGGATTAATTGGACAATATTAGTCGGTCAGAATCGATCAAAATCGGTCCTAGGCGGTTCTAGGCGGTCCTAGGCGGTCAAAATTAGTCAAAATCGGTCAAAATCGAACCATACTATCTAAAACTTGAAGTATTTATGTGAATTTTGAAGTATTATTTTTATATTATTGGGTATATATATAATTTTGAAAAAATACATATAAAAATCCCATTCCGATTAATCCCTAGGCTGTACCTCACCGCCCGACTAGCGCCTAGCGCCTTCTACAACATTGCTTAAACTTCATTATTGAGCCTTGAAAATGGGTTAACGGGGTTTAAACGCATCAAAACAGGCCTTAAACATGTGCAGGGAAAAAAAATGTAAATATTTGAAACTTTCTGGAACTGGGCACATGGTGGCGCTGCGCCACCACCACATGGTTTTGCCGTCGCGCGACGCGACGACCCTATCTGGGCAGAAACTCAGTTTCAGCAATTGCAGGTCCATTTTCAGCATTTATCTTGAAGTTTAGGGGCTATTTTGTAACATTTGCAATACCATTTGATAGTTTTGGGGCACCACTAGTATTCCAAAACCTTGTGCCCACTTGGACGGTCCAGATTGATGCTCGTTTATCGAGGAACGATCTTAACGGTTCTTGGTTTTCTATAAATACCCCCACCCATTTCACTCCCAACTCACACTTGATTCTGAAATTTCTCTAAGTTGAGGTGATTTTCACTTCATACCTGAGAATATTTGGAATCAAACCTCCATTCTTGGACCATTTGTAAGTATTCTTTCGTTCTTTTACGCGTTTTAACGTAAAAGTCAAACTTTGTTTGACTTTCTGCATTGACCAGTTTATGGTCAACACGAAGTTCGTTTGAACTTCATAACGTGAGCGTAATCACGATGGTTTTAGTCTCTTGTGACTATACCTACTGATTACCACGTTATTTAGGCATAGTGACGAGTCGTAGTTTCGGCCAAAATGCGTATTCTTGCGTATTTTGTAACCAAGCTACTTTTAGGTATCAAGACCCTTAGTTTTGATACCAAACCTGTTTTCAAACTTCGTTAAACATGTTTCGACATGTTTAGCTCGTCACTTTAGGATTAGTGCTTATATAGGGTCGTAAGGTAAGTGATCTAAACAATCGCTTAGACTTTCGAACCCGACCCGTTTGGTCGATCATTAGGTGACCAGAGTTGTATAGGGAATAACCTTCCGAGGTTATACCTTATGGTCACAACGTTTAGTTAGTTTATATGTCTTAGGTAAATGACCAAAATGCCCTTTTTACGCCAAAATTCATTTTAAAGCATATGTAACATAACTTTCGACATCTAAACTGATTTGGCAACATTATTAGACCTGTTAAGGCATATATTACTTGTCATACGACTAGTTAGGCGGTCTAAACGCGTTTTACGCGAACGACGCGTTAAAGTAGCGTAAGCTACCTAAACGGGTCGTAATGGGTCGTAAACACTTAGGATAGGTTTCATTTTAGAATGTAGGCTTTGTTAAACCATGTTACATGAGTTCCTATACTCATTTGGTTTACGAAACCTCATTTTATCCGATCTTCCGATTTAGGTCCGTTTATTTACATAGTTACTTATATTAGGTGACCGTTTGATTCCGTGATCCCTCTAGCTTTGCTTGGTTGTTGTTCAAGACTTCTAACCACCCTCAAGTGAGTACATAGACCCCTCTTTTACAGTTTTCAAACATTTTGGGGTGAAACACATGTGCCTACATGTTACTTTCATGCTTTCCAGGTTTTCATATCATATACTTGCTATGTTCATTAGTACACTATTAGTACATGATTTCATTATGTTTTTGCTATGTATGTCCATTTAGTGCATACTTATTACATCGTTTTACATTACATTTCATGCTATGTATGTCCATTTAGTGCATACTTAGTACATTATTTTACATTTCATTTCATGCTATGTATGTCCATTTAGTGCATACTTAGTACATTATTTTACATTTCATTTCATGCTATATAAGTCCATTTGTTGCAAACTTAGTACATTATTTTCATAAAACATGCTTACATTTTGGTATGACATTTGGTTTGTTTAAATGGCTCAAAAATACATTCATTAACATTAGCTACGCCGTTCGTTAGTAGGTAGTGGTACCATAGGAATTGACAACTCCCGTTCCTGACATCCTAGGTATGTTTGGATGAAAGGAATGACCGAATTCGATAAACATAACTCAGACAAATTTTTAATTCGTTTAAGGGTTTATCACCACAGTCTCAAGGCTTGAATGTATGCATTTTCACAATACCGCATAGATGTTTGTATCAGTAACGCATGCATTATTTTACAAAACATAAATTTTGATTTATAATTTATCAAATGCATTGTTTTGTACATTCCTTTCTTATAGGGTCGAGAAAATGCTTTTAATCAATAAAGGTTTTTTATTCACTCTACATCACATTTGTTTACTCAATAACATTTCAACATTTGTTTAAACATTACATTTAGTTATACATGGACATTTTTTACATTGGTGGTTTGTTTGGGTAAGTGATTTAAGTAACGAGACGTGTGTAATATGATAAAAGCATGGTGGATACGCCGCTGGTACTTCCTATATATAAGTGCTTTTATGATATTACATATCGTAGCGTTATTTAAACCATTTCAATTTTGACATATTACATTTTACACAATTAACATATCTTTACAAAACATTGTTTTACAAACAACACATTTTATACAAACTCATTTTACTTGGTTATTTATTTAACCATATATATTTCCTTTATATCATCTGTTTCATTATCGATTTTTATATGATTTATAAAACAAAAACATTTTACAAGGATCATGACTGACTTTTGTTAAACAACTTTTTCTAAACTTATAAGTTATGAATCCTAAATCAATAAAACCTATGTATCTCACAGGCATTTTTATGCTGGCGTACCTATTTTCACATGTGTTTCAGGAAATGATGCATATGATTGATCAAGTTACACTTAGGCGGACTTGGGCCTTAGTGACAATAAAAGATGCAAGACTAGTTAATTATGTTATGCTTCCTTGTTGTTAAGACATTGTAATTTCTTTTAATCAATAAAACAACATTTAAATTTCCATGTGTTATGAAACAATGATTCTGTTACAACACTCCCCGACGTTTCCGCCACGATTTATTGTTTTACGTGGTCGGGGTGTGACACTTCTCTTAGGGCTCAATTCCAAGACCTGATGACGTGGCCACCTACGTGACGGATTATCCACAAGTGACTACCGTCCCCACACCCAATAACCTAAAACAGTGGTTTTACTTTATTCACTGTCATCATTCACCAATGATATGGACAAATTCCGTTATTTGTAGGGACCGTGACATAAATTCAAAAAGAAAAGTCTTTTGATATAACGGCAACAAAATGGTTAGTATACCATGTTTTTAATAAAATTGACCAACCTATTACTTGTTAAACCACTTCTATTATTATTTGATCATAAAATTATTTTAATGATATTCATATCATGACCAACCTAGTTGTTAGACCACTTCTGTTTTATTAGATCATATCATCATCATAAGTTAATTTTCTTAATAGAGTTAACGCTCAAACTCAACTGAAATTGAATCAGTATGTGTATATCTCGAACTTAAGTTTGAGTAATTTTACATGATCGATCTCGGTTTATGCTCAACTCATTTATCATATATATTTAGTCTATTATATCTGTAGTTGCCATCATCACCATTTGTGCGAGATCCCTACCGGCTAGCGTTGTCATCGCCCAATCACCACCCCAACCATCATGGTCTCTAGCACTTCTCATCCCTACTATTGTTGCTACCACCTCCATCACATTCCAACTTCTTTAACAAAATTACAAATAATACATGATTATTATGTGAGTGAAATGGTTTTCAAATTTTAATACATTTGATAAACTTCAATTTCCTCATATTTAAGTTTGTTTGACACATTTGAATTTCAACTTTAATGAACCAAACGCTCCTTAAGTGTTAACAACGCTTATTTACCTATCTTTTAGTTGCATTAGCTAATAAGTTAAAAGTGACATTGTCTCTAGGGCACATATCTTGTTCACACCCTGGTTTTCAATGAGATATTTGGAGAGGTCCATATATATTTTCTAGTTATTACCATTTTTAATGTACATTTGACTCGCCGTCGAAACATGGGGCGGCTTACCATTCTATAATTGTGCTTTAAAGATTAAATTGACATCGATACACCTTTGTGGTTTGTCCTCGTTAGACGCCCTCGTTCATAAGGCAAAAGTTTTAACTTTTTGTGGGAGCAAGCAACTACATACAAGTTTCCTCATGTGCTTAAACTTCACTCCCACAAATCACCCCTTCATTTTTCATATATAATCTATTTGCTTCCTTTTCCATATATAATCTGTTTGATTAACAATCAATCTCTTCATAAACAAACCATAATCAAAATAACATTAGACTAACTACGTTAAATAGACATCATCAACTTAAAGTTAGATGACTTACATTTAAATTCTACTTTTCAAAGGCTAAACTGAAAGCCTATATATCTTTTGATAACCATCCCAATAACACCACACGATATGGTGGGGCATGAAGAATGAGCGTTAATCGATATGTGGACGCAACGTCAGCGCATGTCAGAAAAGTGACGTGGTGGAAAAAAGGGAGGGGTGGAAAGGGACGTGGAAGAGGGGCGTTATCCGACACGTTGCATATATTTTTTATTAATAATTTTATTTAATAATTACATTTTATCTATTAATTATAAAAAATAACATTATTACTAATATAAATAACAAAAACACTTACAAAACTTAAATAAAAAAAGAGATTACATTACTAAAAAAACCGATTCCAGAATTTAAACTTAAAAAACGAAACATAAAAACATAATCTAAAATAACCAAAATTAGGTACGATATTTATCCATGATTTCCTGCTCTTCGCCTTCAAGGTGATCAATCTTCATAGTCATATCCGTTTGCTTTTCTTTGTAAAGGTTAAAAGCCTTTATTTTTTGAGTGTTTCATTCTTGTTGTATGTTGTTGAACACGTGGATTTCTTCATGGATGCCGGCCAAAGCGGGGCTTTTTTCATCACTCGTAGTGGATGAGTTTTGGGCCCGCTTTTTTTTACTTATCTCTTCCCAGTGGCTGCTCGGCTTCAAAATCATCGTCGCTTAAGTTGATCTCAAAGTCGGTACGAGCATTCGAGCGACTAGTGGAGGAACAACTTTTGGACCTTTTTTAGGACGATTATCCAACTAAAGGTACTCGTGCCTATTTTGGCGAGTTTTTCGCGATACGCCAACAATCAATATATTTAAAGGTGGCCCCTTTTTTGCCTTCCGAATACAAGGACATCGCACTCGTCAACAAGTCGGTGTCCGTTTCACCACTTTTTGGGTGTTCTTTAGGTTGTTGTAGTGGCCGTTGAAAGCGGTCATGGTGGTGTTTATTTCACGCCATTTAGACGAGAGACTATCATTTTTCCGATAATAATCTCGTCTCAAAGTTTGGTGATCAAGATCGTTAATTCGGTTTCAAAAATCGTCACTGTGTTGGTTGATACCTATAAAAAAAGTATACATTTAAAAAAAATATGTTATAGTTATGAAATGCATTTTACAATTAAAAAATTAAAAATATACCTATAACCGAATTCTCCGAAATAGAAAGTCAAGCTTTCGTCAACACCAACTCTTCGTTGTTTGTCCACGAATGTACACGACGATCCTCTTTTGCTTTTTCCTTTTCGGATTCGGTTTCCTTTTTATGGTTTTGTTTTCTTCGCGTAGAGGATTCAGGTGGTGTAGGTTGAGTTTCCGGTACGGAATCGGGTGTAAGTGGAGTTTGTGATAGAGGAGTGAGCGGTTGTTGTGGAAACATAAAAGGTAGGTTGACAAGAAGATGACCGTACGCTAATATGTTCGCATCGTTAAAACGTGGTTGCTTTGGTTGAGACCCTTGAGGCGGCGAAGCGGTGTTCGGTAGTTCGCCGAAACCATACGGGTTGTTCGGATCAAAGTTGCGGTTGTGTGGATGCATTATTTTTTATAAAAAAAGTTGAGAGATTTTATAAAAATGAATGTTGAGAGTGAGGTGAAAGTGGTGAGTTTTTTTTATATAGGTGGGGTGACTGACTTTTTTTTTTTTTTAATTATGTTGTTGGGGTCCAACGGCTACCTACCACATCCAACCAATGAACGTCACGTCAACGTATAATAAACACAACGCCGGTGGGATTCTTCATAGGCTTGAAACAACGCCGTTGACAACGCGGGGGACGGTGTGGTGTGTGGGGCATGGAAGAGCATAAACGCCGCTCCTTCATGCCCACACCGTGTGGTCTAAACATGTTAAACATGCTTCTTGATATTAGGTTCATGACTATTTGGAAAGTTTGTTCGTTTCTGCGTTTTTGTTCCTCAACTAGTTTGAGTTCAATCTTACTCGCTGTGCCACACAAACAATACATTTATTCTAACAGTTTTTGTTATTGATATATAGTTCCATGACATTTTAATTAGTTCACGTATTTAAAAAATAAACATAAGCTAATTATCCAAGGCTAGAAATAACACTTTTACAATCTAGTTCTCATAGGAAAAAATACACTTATATGAAAAAAAATAGTTTTATAATTAACTCTTAAATTTCGTTACTAACTATTTAATATTTCATTTATTTAAAATATCAAAATTTCTTACTAGCAACTATAAAAAAAAAGTACAATATTTGGGTCATGTCACATATCAATGACAATCAAACAATAATAATACAAGGGGATTATAGTAGAAGAGATATCACAATACAAATCGACCATAATTCATCCTTCTTCGATTTTCAACCAACATGTCCCTTCAATTTCTTATCTCTATCAATAGTTACATTTCACTAAGTATGGACCATCAAAAACTTCTTCCTAAAACATGTGATAGCGATTGTCACCAAGACTTCTTACGAAACCACTTGGTATGTTACACTGCTACAACTTCACAGACAAGTATTTAAAACTAACTGATACATTTTACAACTCATTTATTCTTTTCATATCTTGGAAACTTGTATATGTAGAGGGTTAAGAACTCACCTAATCCTTTTTAAAAATATGTTATACTTTAGATGCTAACTGTTAATACAGTTTGTTTTCTTTCTCTATATAGTGTGTATTACTATATATACGGGAGGGATCTAGCCCCGACTATTGATGTCATCGCCCACCCACCACCCCAACCAGTGGCGGAACTAGCCCATTAAATCAGGGGAATCCTAAAAACTTTTTTTCTACCATGCAATCATACAATATTAAAAAAAACAATAAATAAATAAAGTAAACAAATAACTAACAGATTTGGCCTCTTCTTTTATTTCATAGATTGAAATCGTTCCATCACATCGTCGTCTTTTACTTTATGAAAAAAATTCTTTTCGACCGCACAAACATGGCATTGTTCAAAAATTACGGGCCCATTCGATTGCGTAAATCCGTCTTGATATCTTATAACATCTTCAATGGTTGCGGTTGCAACCGGTAAAACCAAATCTAGTTTCACTACCCAATAAACCAAAGGACAAGAACTATTATGTGTTCCCATTTTCAACCATAAGATGCACAAGATCACTTATTCTATTATATGAGCTTTATTAGTTATTACAATTTGGGCTTAATCATCATAAAACTAATTATTTAGGCTTTGTTACTAAACATGTTTTGGGCTTAATGAATAATATCAAGTTTCATAATTTTCTCTTAGGGGTATCCTCGTATATGTTTTTGGGTAGGCTATGTATAAAATCGAAAAAAAAATACACTGCTAATACGAATGCGGGGTTGAGCCGTAGCCCGTGCTACGGCTCATTCTTAATTAGTTCCGCCCCTGACCCCAACCATCACCTCTACCATTCCTCACCCCTACTATTGTTGCTACCATCTCTTTTCAACTTCTTTAACAAAGTTGCAATTAAAATAATACATGATTCTTTTATGAGTGAACTGGTTTTCGGATTTCAACGCTTCCACATACTCCAATTTTTTCAATTAGATTTCAATTCGTTTGACATATTTCAATTTCAGTTTTAATGAACCAAACACAACAACGTTTATTTGCCCACCTTGTAGTTGCAAATAAGTTAAGTGACATTGTCTCTAGAGCACATGTCTCTTTCAAAACCTGTCTTCCGTCCATTTTCCAGTTATTACCATTTTAAATGTACATTTGACTCGCCGCCGGCGCACACATATATGGTGCGGCATGCCATTCCATAATTGCGCTTTAAAGATTAAATTGACATGACATACCTTTGTTCTTTTTGTCCTAGTTAGACGCCCTCGTTCATAAGGCAATACTCTTTTAACTTTTTGTGGGAGCAAGCACGTAGAAGTTTACTCATGTGGTTAACCTTCACTCCCGCAAATAAAAGATAGTTATACATTGGTGAACAAATTTAAATAGCTTTATGTCCTAACTACCCCTTCATTTTTCTTAACCTTTTTTTGTATTGAACAACTAAATTTTGATATATCAATCTGTAAAAATGTCACCTGAGATACGTCCTTAGGTTAGATAATCCAGCTGGAAGTGGCTTGAACTCCGATCTGCAAGACAGGACACCGTTAGGACTCGTTACAGGAAGGGGTTATTCCTGTAACCACCCTTCCGGTGTGATAATAAGTATTCGTTTGTGGGAGTAAAAGTATTTGAGAGAGGGAGAGAGTTGTGTTTCTTACCTCAAGATGTGTCCTCTAGATATACTTTTCGGTGGACGGTGGCTTAGGGTCCCCTCAAAAGTCGAGGAGTTAGTTGTACAGTGATTTCCCACTTTTTAGGAGATATTATGAATCTCCTATTTGCATGGTAATATTGCGATAATATTCCCTTTATTTATCTCGCATTAATGACAGTCTACCCGACCCGAGTCATTCCTCCACACAATAAAAAAATTACATGACAAGGAGTGGCAATAAAACCATTCTCTTCATAAACCATAAGCAAAATTAATAACATTAGACTAACTGCTTTAATCAGACATCATCAATATAAAATTAGATGACTTAGATTAAGATTCTTGCTTTTCAAAGGCTAAAACACTTCTTAATATTAGGTTCATGACTACTTGGAGAGTTTATTCGTCTCATCATCTTTGTTCTTCAACTAGTGCGAGTTCAACCTCAACCTTACTCGCGGTGCCACACAAACAATACAGTTAACACTTTTTGTTATTGTTATATATGGTTCCATGACATTTTAAGTAGTAAACGTACTTCGAAAATAATCATGAGATAATTATCCAAGGCCGGAAATAATTACACTTTGAAAACCTAGTTTCCATAGGAAAAAAAAGCATTTATATGAAAATAAATAAAGTTTTATAATTAATTCTTCAATCTTCGTTAGTAATTATTTAATATTTCCTTTATTTAATTCGTGTAGTAAAAAAAGTTTCTAACTAGCAACCGTAAAAAAAGAAGTTACAAAATTTGGGTCATGTCACGCATCATAAGAATCAAACAATAGTATTATAAGTAGATTATAGTAAAAGAGATATATGGTTGTTTGTTGTGCTCCCACTTCTCCCATCCTCCATAGCATCATCCCCCATTTCATCTCCATCAAAGGGGATGGCGTTCACCTTCCCTCTTCCTCCACTTTCAAGCTTTAAGTTAATCAAAAATCAATTGGGGAGGACAGTGAAATCCTCCCGATTTCACCTAACACCCAAGAAAGGGGTGGTTCTCCCCATCGGTGTCAACGCCACATAGGCTCCCCGACTCCAGTTCCATACCCTACAACCTAATTGAGATGTACAAATCTACTTTAATTCATCCTTTGGTTTTCAACTTGGTATGGACCATCAACAACTTCTTCGTAAGACACATGATAGGGATCGTCACTAAGACTTCTTTCAAAACCACTTGGCATGAATCACCGCAACAACTTACAAACATGTATTTAAAATTGATACATTATACAACTCACTCATTCTTTTAATACCTTCAAAACTTGTATATGCGGAGGGTTAAGAACTAACGATCGCCCAATTGAAATATATTATATGTTAGATGCTCACTATCAATTTATTTTGTTTTCTTTATTTACAGGTGTGTCCTCGTAATATGATCTTGTTTTCAAGTTATATGCATGTCTTAATCCCAAAATATAATTGTATAGGTCCATATGGATCTTTTCGTTAATGCCTTTTTGATTGTAATATTGTAACTTTCTCTTACGACAAACATCAATTGGCATTCCAATCCAAAACTTGACTTTGTGGGCTGACATGAATTTAGTTTTTTTTCTTTTTTCTTTTTTCTTTTAGGTAGGCTCCCTCCTTAATGCATTATTTGCATCTTACAAGGTGAGGAATAGTGAAGACTGGACAAATTTTTACTAGTTTAGTTTCATCATCTAATATTTCATTCTTGTTGGTCTGATTTATATGATGTAGTAAATCAAGATGTGAAAATCGTTACTTTTGCTTCTTCTTCTTTTTTTTTTTCCTGTTGTTTCTTTACTTATCCCCATTAGGAAGGTTATGTGGTGTTACCACTACACATGGCTTGAAAAATGTATTAACATAACTTATTTACAATTCTTATAGTTGTATTAGTAAAGTAAGTTAACATGGCATTGTTTCTGTCACACCCCGATTTCCACGTGTCACCGGTGGGCCCGGTGGGGAGTATCGTGACGTCATGGTTGGCAACATAATAGTCAAACAACACAATATTATTAAGCACAGCGGAAGCAATTGAAAATATAATACAACCGAATTTATTATTGTAATAACAACTGTTACAATATTCGGAAGTTTATCCACAGAAGGATCGAACATAAAATGGAAACAGTAGTTCAACAGACTTTTAGGCATCTTAAGCTTGCGAGACTTCTATTGATGCTAAGGAGATATATCCAGCCAATTTCGTATAGTACCTGCATTTAGCCTTTTTGGAAAATACGTCAGTTTACACTGGTAAATACATTCAACTGACTCATTTTGGAAAAAGAGTTTGTAAATTGTTTTGAATGCACGTGGCACAAAATATCTTGACACATTGATTAAAATGCACAGAGGCAAAATTAATCTTTTTAACTTGGGAGAATTATTTAATATTATAATCTTGTGAACGATTTACATGTTACTTATGTGTTCAGTAGCCCGGAACGTATTCCGGGTTAAAGATCAATAGACACACCACTTTAAGTGAGTTATACACGGGAGTACGCCTACACCCCGTGCTCAGGTCGTGGCTATCTCGTAAGATAATGCCGAGGATATCCGGGACATGGTCATTAACCCCCCAAAGGCTGTAAAGTAAACACATCTGTTTAAAACGAGCCGATCAAATTATTCAATTAACCACTAAGCGTGGAAGATTTGATGCTCGATCAAGCGGTACGCTATGTACCGTAACCCAAGCCCGTATAGGGAAAATAAGTTAAAAGTATTTACCTGAGCTAAATATAAATTCAATCCCAGCCGTATATCAATTCAGCAAGTACAGATAGCTTTTACTGGGCTCCTAATCTGGAACGAAGGTTTTTAATAACCTATTAGAATCCTAACGGGTCTTTAATTAAGCTTAAGCTTAGACCGGCTAGTTTCAAGGATACGGTTCGTACGCACGATTAAGCGAAGACCGGATTGAATGTGATTTAGACCCGACAAGTGCAGAGACTTGTTTAATATGGGTCCTTCATCCACATTCTGGATTTTGAGATTAAACCGATAAGGTTTGACCCGTTTCGGCTAATTTATGTAAACTTGTTACATAAGCCGAACCGAACGCGTAATATGCGTAACGGGTATCCGTAAGAGCCATATACAGGTTTCCTAAGTTAATATGCTTCAAATAGGTTGTGACATCAATAGGATGTCTTTCGTTATGCCCCGAACTAGTTTAAACGCAAACTATGCCCTGTAGGGGTAGTTTGGTCATTTTAAAGTTTGTAAAAGCATTTAGATGTTTAACTGAGTTACAGGTCTGATGTAAACAGCAAACATACTCAATCTGATGAGTTATAACAGTAGACTAAAGCATATATGTGAAATTTATCATTTTTAACCAAACTATGCCCCGTAGGGGTATTTTGGTAATTTCACTTAAGCCGAAAAGCTCGAAAACGAAGTCTGAGTTAATCAACCTTTGCTTACTGTTAAAATATCATAATTTGCCTCATATATCAGTTGGTATCAACCCGGGTATGTCCAATATGATTTTAAGACATACTATGCGTTAAAAACGCTCATTATGGCGATTAAAGGCCATTTCCGGGTTCGATATTTAAATCTGATATTTTTATATTTCCAGAAGGCTTAAAATAAATTATTTATCATATGTGATCAGTAGCAAAAGGTTTGGAGTCGTTTTGATAAGTAAAACTCATTTTATGGCCCGTAAGGGCAAAACCGACAATTACCGGATTAAGCTTACGACTACTAGTTATGCTCGGCCTAAAATTAATTAAAAATCTTTAAAAATTCCAAAATAATATATAACATCAGTGGGTAAAAGATTTGATATCAAAAAGTATGTTTAACTAGGCTATACGCTAATTACGCCATTTTGTTAACATAAAGCTTTAATTTAGCGACAATGAGCATAACTCTTAATCTACAAGTCAAACTGATATCAAACTTTGCATACAAGTTTATATATCAGTAACTAAGGTTTCTACACTTTTACATTTTCATAAATTATGATTTAAGGTAATAAGGGCATAACGGTCAACGTATGAGCAATTAACGGAAATTTGCATATTAATTGGATAACTAGTGAACCAAGGTGTATGATCACAGAGGGTTGTTCTAACATGTATCCTAATCCAATTAAAGCTCTGAGGCATTTCAAAAATATGCCCAAACGGGTCAGAACTGAAAGTCAACCGAAAAGTCAAACTATGTGACTTTCGGTTCCGAACCGGGTCTAAACAGGAAATAGTCGGGTTGAACATGTTGGGACATGTTCTTACACTTATTTCTAAGTTATAACAATGTTTAAACAGGTTATATATGTTCTAGATAGCTAATTATGCATAAATGACATTTTAAGCAATATGTTGACTTTTTAAGTAAAGGTTTGACCCGACATTTGACCTGCTTAGGATGGTGATCAGGGGAAACCCTTTTGGGGTTTTATTACCCACATAAATACCATTCTAAAACTACTTTTAATTCGAGATAAGACTGAGTCATTAGTGACTAATCTCGAAGTCAAACCGTAATTACGACGGTTTGACTTTTAGCTAATTAACTAAGCTAAACACAACTAAACAAGAACTAGTAGACTTACAATAGTCCAATGCACGAATTGAGATCAGATGGGAGAGTTCCTTAGCTCCAGGAATGCTCCAATGATCAAATGCAAGTGTGGAGAATGTTATGATCTTGGAAGTCCTTTTATAGTGCATTAGATCACCACAATTGGTTGACAACAAAGGCTAGGACTAACCACAACCATCCAACACTTGTCCTAGTGCTTCTAGGATAGTTAGGGGTCTTTAAATAATGATAAAAACCAGTTTAATCGGTCATAATCGCGAAACACAGGCTGTTGCCCGTTTTCTGATGCTGGGCACCAGCTAGCGCACCGTTACGCTACAGATGTAGCGGTGCGCTAGCCCGCAATATGTGGCCATTTGACCTTAAGTGGTAGCGCACCGTTACGCTACACATGTAGCGGTGCGCTAGCCCCTTCTGAGACAAAATTTGTTGTTGTTTGTTGAAGTTTCGTAAAGGTAACCAACTATTCCGACCTTGGGACCTATCTCGTCACTTATGGACCTCCCAAAATGGTCTTGTACAGTTGCAAACCCCACCATATAGTTTTGTTTGCTTTGATTCCAAAACAAGACCCGAAAATAATGGTTTACTATTCATTTTCTTCGTGATATCACAACATGCTTTTGCAAGTCCAATATTGTGAACCGAAATTCTGAATTGAAGGTATAAAAGATGTGTATAACACTTAATCGGGTCTTGGGATTTATAATTGAGGTCGTTCAGAGGTAACAGTTTAACATGACGCCACTTTAATTCCTGCCGAATCATCTTTATTAAATCCGGGTTTACAACGCGTTTTGTCTGACATGACACGTGTCGTTTTATTATTGAACCCGAAATTTTCGAGGTGTTACATCCTCACCCCCTTAAAATAAATCTCGACCCGAGATTTACTGAAACAAGTAAGGGTACTTTTCTTTCATCGTGGATTCAACCTCCCACGTGAATTCGGGACCTCTTCGGGCATCCCATTTGATCTTTACAATAGGTACATGCTTTCTTCGAAGCTTCTTTACCTGTCGATCCTCAATCGACAAAGGTTTTTCAACAAATCTAAAGCTCTCATCTATATGCACATCTGTATGTGGCATGACCTGTGATTCGTCAGCGAACACTTCTTCAGATTGCAGATGTGGAACACATTGTGAATTCCACTGAGCTCTTCCGGTAAGTTTAACTTATAGGCAACTGACCCGACACGTTCGATAACCTCGAAAGGTCCTATGTATCTCGGGCTTAGTTTGCCTTTCTTACCAAACCGCATCACTCCTTTCCAGGGTGACACTTTAAGTAGGACTTTGTCACCTACTTCGAAGTGAAAATCCTTACGCTTGGATCAGCGTATCTTCTGCCTATCCCGGGCAGCTTTGAGACGGTCGCGAATCTGGACAATCTTGTCCGTTGTTTCGAACACTATCTCTGGTCCTGATAACTGGACATCTCCAACTTCCGCCTAACAATTAGGCGATCTACACTTTCTACCGTATAACGCCTCAAAAGGCGCAGCCTTAATGCTGGTATGGTAGCTACTGTTGTAGGAGAATTCGATTAACGGTAGGTTCTTATCCTAACTACCACCCAAATCGATCGCACATGCAAGTAGCATGTCTTCTAACGTTTGAATAGTACGCTCACTCTGACCGTCAGTCTGAGGATGGTAGGCTGTACTAAAATTCAAACGTGTGCCCAAAGATTGTTGGAAATTCTTCCTAAAATGTGACGTGTATCTAGTATCTCGGTCAGAGATAATAGACACAGGTATGCCATGTAAGGCTACAATCTTATTAACGTATAACTGGGCTAACACATCGGAGCTGTAAGTCTCCTTGATGGGTAAGAAATGAGCTGACTTAGTCAGTCGGTCAACTATAACCCATATCGTATCATTTCCTTTCCTCGTCTTGGGTAACTTGGTAATAAAATCCATAGTTACCATTTCCCACTTCCACGTAGGAAGTTCAGGCTGTTGTAGCAAGCCTGACGGCTTTTGATGCTCGGCTTTGACTTGCGCACATGTCAAGCATTTAGCTACATGGGTGGCTACAGACTTTTTCAAGCCTATCCACCAATAATTTACCCTTAGATCCTGGGTAGCAGATGGCAATTCTTAATCGTTGCCTAATTAGGGTTGCGGCATGTATGCATAAGCAATATGAACCGTCTTTCTTATTTAATAACATAAAACCCTCAGAAGATTGAGTCAGGCTATATGTGCCTATATCTTAAAACTTACTAAATCAGTGTTTCGATTTTTCCATAATCAATATGGAGTTTTCATAATACTCCAGCCCACAGCGGGATGTTAATCTTAGTTCTACCTGTCTTCCAGGAGGTAAGCAGGGAAAACTTTTGAGAAGATAATTAAGATACAAGGAGGCTACAGAGATTTTCCATATCTCAGGCTCCAGTTCATCCATTATCGTTCGTGTCAAATGAGTGACACCTTTATGTTATAAGTCCACGAATTCCTTATTCGGGAACATTTACTTGGAAAAATTTCCATTTTGGATATCTTCTTTGAATACTACTAGTCGACTTTAGTACAATATGATCATTGGGATATCTTAGGGGTTCCATGTATTAAACCTCCATGCTGATCAGACATGGAAATAATCTATGGGACACACTAGGATACGCCAATCCTCATATGACACTTTTATCAAACATAGTTTGGCATTCGCAGGCGATAGAAAACAATGAGAAAAATAATTAAAATAACATATGTTGTCGTACTCTATGCAAAGAAAGAGTGCTCTAGATTTTCGGAAGGATTCCTTCTCGATTTCGAAGAATTGTTTACTAAGGTTTCCTTGGTAGTTATACCTTGTGGATGATAAAAATTTTTTTTGCTAAGTTTATGGTTCATGAAGATTTATTATTGCCTGTATATAAAAAAACAGGACACTTAGCATAAATTATCATTGATAAATGATAAGGAAGTTTATTGCACAAGTGCTTATATTTATTCAATAATGGAAGTTTTACAAACTAGGCACCTAGCTCAGTTGGCTAGGCGCGCGAAAGGGTGCGGCCGGCCTAGACCCAGGTTCGATTCCGGGGACGGCCAGTTCCACCATTTTTTTGTGTTTAATATTAATTAAACGTACGGATACGTGTAATTATGAGAGTTGTCTCATAAGGAGTCTTGATAATTAATTTCTTCTTATTACCCACAATATGGGCTTGATTTTATCACTAAATTGAGTCCTTGTATTTAACGGAACTAGGACATCAAAGATGATTTCTAATGGATATAAAACATCCATCTGGTAATGCTGAAGCAGTCTCCGAGGTATACAGGCTTCTTACTGAACTTTCGTTGCTGTTTATTAAGCCTGTACTTGCTCTCTTTCTCAGATTTCTGGAAGTTATTATCCTTCTTTTGGTTCATCCTTCATATACGAAGTGTGAACAAAATCTCCTCATAAGCAATTTAAACATGGTTTTGAATGAGATTTAGAGCGAGAAGCATTCGGCTCTTTGGATTGTCTCATGACCTTTCTAGGTCCTTCCATCTGCTGCGTCAACCACAGCCTGAAGATTAACTCCATTAATATTGAGGTTTACGTTTGTAGTTTTATTAACTTTCGTCGCCTGAATAGCGTTGCGACTGTCGTCTACCTCATCCGAGTTTTCCATACTCGAAACTTGGTACCAATCACCAAGATTTAACCTTTATCAGTCTTCATCCTGATAATCTGACTTAGATTAGCCACGGCATTCATAAACCGCATGGGCTATTTTGTTCCGAACATTCATAGTGAATGTTATTTGAACGTATTTTCATTATATTTAGCCTAGGTCACAACGGGACCGTCAATGGCATGCAAAGTTTGGAGCGAGTCCAATACCTGCTTGACAGGGGACCATAATGTCACAACTGTCTTTGTCACTAGGACGATTATAAATAGCCCAAGGGCTTTTATTATATATATATATACATATATGGCATAGAAGCCTGTCTCGAGGGACGTAGAAAAATATGGCATAAAGCACAGTCATGAAGGATATAAATGATTATACGGCACGAAGGCCTTGTCGTAATTGTCATTTAGATATGGCACAAACGGCCTTGTTATAAGGACATTCATCAAATCTGGCACAAAGCCATGTTACCAGGAATGTTGACATTTAATATGTTAACTTGTCACGAATGACCTATTCTAGCACATAGGCTTGTCATGAATGACTTTAAAACATAACTCGATGGTCTATTATCAAGGACCTTAATTTATTAGCCGAAATCTTATTAGATTAGGGCTTCCAGGTTTGAACGTGGTTCTTCACCTTCAGACAGGGAGTCATAGACTACAACTGTCATTGTCTTGAAAGACGATTCTTTTGGCAGAAAAGTATGCCAAGCAACATCACTAATGGATGTTTATATATAACCATCGTATCTAATGATTTTAGTCATGACCACATCGATCATATTGACTATTAGGTTTGGGTATAATCACACCATTTTGAACAGGGGATCATAAAGATCACTACTATCTTTGTCTTACCGACTCTAGAATAAAGTATAGCCCGTAAGCATTTCATCACGAGGGATGTTAATATTATGATCAGCATACTGCGGATACTAGTCAGGATCGCACTGATAGTATAGACTATGGGAGTTGAGTATAGCTCACCCCTTTGGCAAAGAATCACAAAAGCTTTACAATTGCCTTGTCTCAGTTGGACGATCTAATTATAGCCCTTAGGCAAAACATCATTACGGATGTTAAAAATTTAATCATCGTATTGATGATTTTTGTCTTGATCGTAATGATCATATGAACTATTAGGCTTGAGCATAGCTCACTACCTTGGACAGGGAATCATAACGATAACAACGTCAATGTCTCAAATGGACAATATATTATAGCCCGTAGGCAAGACATCACTAAAGGATGTTAAATAATATGATCATCGTATTAGATGATATGAGTCATGATCGCATTGATCACATAGACTATTATGTTTGGACATAGTCCAACATTTTAGACAGGAGGTCAAAGACCACCACTGTCGTTGTCTTATCGGACAACTAGTTTACTCCGTAGGTGCTTCATTACTAACGTATGTTTATAATATGATCATCTTATAGGATGATATAAGCCATGATTCTTAGATCACTAGGCTAGATTTGAGAATTGGAAGAATCCAATATAAGGATGACTGTTGTGATTTTCTCGAATCACATTTGCCAAGAGTGCTAACACATTCCTAGGTGTTAACAAGGATGTGAATCCCTTGAGTAGGTTTCACCATCTTGGCCGCGTAGGCTAGGTTTCACCTTTAAAATTCCCATCAATTGCATACTGACAGAGAAGGAAGGATATTTATTTTATTCAGAATTTTTATCATAAATCCTAATTCATAAGTTAATAATAGCACCAATGGCCTAGTCGTGTAGACAAGTTAAATTTATAAGCCATGATTTTAGAGAATCTAGGCATTAAGGTTTGAATCAAAGTTCACTACCTTTTCTTGACAGGGAGTTGTAGGCTACCACTGTCTTTAGTCTTAGAGGACATTAACTATAGCCCGTAGGCACTTCCCTTCTAAGGGATGTTTATTACTGAATTGCCCCAAAGGGTAATTCATTAACCATGGTAAACAGAGACCATATTTGGTTAATTTATTAATCATATTTATTTAGGATTTCTATTATAATTTATCCCAATTATAAAACATTAACAGTTTTATTAGTGGCACCCAATGGCCTGGTCACATGGACATTTATATATTTTTGGCTTATGATTTCAGAGAATCAAAGCAACAACAACTGTTTTATTTAATAGCACAAAAGGCCTAGTCACAAGGACAATTTTAAATTATAAGCCATGATTTCAGAGAATCAAGGCCTTTAAGTATATTAGCACAACTGGCTTAGTCACAAGGACATATATAATTTATAAGCTATGATTTCAGAGAATCACAGCATGATTGTATATTGGCACAATAGGCCTAGTCACGTAGACAATTATAAATTATATGCTAGGGTTTCAGAGAATCAAAGCATTTGAGGTTTGAACCTAGTTCATTACCTTTATCTGACAGGGAGTCATAGCTACCACTGTATTTTGGCTCATGTAGAAATGAGCAAGGCCCGTAGGCACTATATTACCACGTATGGTTAAAATATGATCACCTTAATTGATGACATAAACCCAGGATTCAAGGATCATTAAACTGGGTTAGGAATCTTTTGAAGGATCCTATATAAAATGACGTGTGTGATTTTAATTGAATCACATCTGCCAGGAGTGTTAACATGTTTTAAGATGTTAACAGGGAATTGAATCTTTTTAAACAGGTCTTACCATCTTGGCCCGGTCTTATAATTGACCCGTGGCTAGGTTGCACACTTAAGATTTTTAATTTATAATTAACGCAGAACAATTTTTAAATTGAGGTGTAAATATGGATCTGAATCTAAATTGCGGAACTTCCATCTTGGCCGGTCTTAATATGACCCGAAGCTAGGTCTTGCCCCTTTAGATTTTGCCATTTTATTATAATGGTAGATCTTGCAAAAAAGGAAATATTATTTTTCCATTTATTTAATATTTCTTATTTAGAATGAAAGTTTAAACTTAATCATTCCATTATATAAAAATAAAAGTATAAAGTTGCCCTAAGCGGGACTTTAAAAGGAATAATGTCGTCCTCGAAGGGACTGAAAAGGTAAATATGTCCTCATAAGGACTATTGAGGAAACGATTTTCAGCAGAGGAGTTTCTTCTTCATTCAATTCCTGAATGCTTTCTCCTTGGTTGCACGTCTCATCTTGGTCGCTGTACGAAGCTCAGCATTTCAAGGCTCCGGGTGTGGAGAATCCCTAGTTCAGCTTCCTCGCTTGGCGACGTATCCAAAAATTTTGGAAGCAAAATTTCCATATTAGGATTTGAGAATAATCCTATGTTAAGTCTAGACTCAGAAGTTTAGATTGTGCAATTGTGTAACTGAGATTAAACACAAAAAAGGCTAGTGTTTAATTCACTCAGTGTTGGCTCTGATACCAACCTGTCACACCCCGATTTCCACGTGTCACCGGTGGGCCCGGTGGGGAGTATCGTGACGTCATGGTTGGCAACATAATAGTCAAACAACACAATATTATTAAGCACAGCGGAAGCAATTGAAAATATAATACAACCGAATTTATTATTGTAATAACAACTGTTACAATATTCGGAAGTTTATCCACAGAAGGATCGAACATAAAATGGAAACAGTAGTTCAACAGACTTTTAGGCATCTTAAGCTTGCGAGACTTCTATTGATGCTAAGGAGATATATCCAGCCAATTTCGTATAGTACCTGCATTTAGCCTTTTTGGAAAATACGTCAGTTTACACTGGTAAATACATTCAACTGACTCATTTTGGAAAAAGAGTTTGTAAATTGTTTTGAATGCACGTGGCACAAAATATCTTGACACATTGATTAAAATGCACAGAGGCAAAATTAATCTTTTTAACTTGGGAGAATTATTTAATATTATAATCTTGTGAACGATTTACATGTTACTTATGCGTTCAGTAGCCCGGAACGTATTCCGGGTTAAAGATCAATAGACACACCACTTTAAGTGAGTTATACACGGGAGTACGCCTACACCCCGTGCTCAGGTCGTGGCTATCTCGTAAGATAATGCCGAGGATATCCGGGACATGGTCATTAACCCCCCAAAGGCTGTAAAGTAAACACATCTGTTTAAAACGAGCCGATCAAATTATTCAATTAATCACTAAGCGTGGAAGATTTGATGCTCGATCAAGCGGTACGCTATGTACCGTAACCCAAGCCCGTATAGGGAAAATAAGTTAAAAGTATTTACCTGAGCTAAATATAAATTCAATCCCAGCCGTATATCAATTCAGCAAGTACAGATAGCTTTTACTGGGCTCCTAATCTGGAACGAAGGTTTTTAATAACCTATTAGAATCCTAACGGGTCTTTAATTAAGCTTAAGCTTAGACCGGCTAGTTTCAAGGATACGGTTCGTACGCACGATTAAGCGAAGACCGGATTGAATGTGATTTAGACCCGACAAGTGCAGAGACTTGTTTAATATGGGTCCTTCATCCACATTCTGGATTTTGAGATTAAACCGATAAGGTTTGACCCGTTTCGGCTAATTTATGTAAACTTGTTACATAAGCCGAACCGAACGCGTAATATGCGTAACGGGTATCCGTAAGAGCCATATACAGGTTTCCTAAGTTAATATGCTTCAAATAGGTTGTGACATCAATAGGATGTCTTTCGTTATGCCCCGAACTAGTTTAAACGCAAACTATGCCCTGTAGGGGTAGTTTGGTCATTTTAAAGTTTGTAAAAGCATTTAGATGTTTAACTGAGTTACAGGTCTGATGTAAACAGCAAACATACTCAATCTGATGAGTTATAACAGTAGACTAAAGCATATATGTGAAATTTATCATTTTTAACCAAACTATGCCCCGTAGGGGTATTTTGGTAATTTCACTTAAGCCGAAAAGCTCGAAAACGAAGTCTGAGTTAATCAACCTTTGCTTACTGTTAAAATATCATAATTTTCCTCATATATCAGTTGGTATCAACCCGGGTATGTCCAATATGATTTTAAGACATACTATGCGTTAAAAACGCTCATTATGGCGATTAAAGGCCATTTCCGGGTTCGATATTTAAATCTGATATTTTTATATTTCCAGAAGGCTTAAAATAAATTATTTATCATATGTGATCAGTAGCAAAAGGTTTGGAGTCGTTTTGATAAGTAAAACTCATTTTATGGCCCGTAAGGGCAAAACCGACAATTACCGGATTAAGCCTACGACTACTAGTTATGCTCGGCCTAAAATTAATTAAAAATCTTTAAAAATCCCAAAATAATATATAACATCAGTGGGTAAAAGATTTGATATCAAAAAGTATGTTTAACTAGGCTATACGCTAATTACGCCATTTTGTTAACATAAAGCTTTAATTTAGCGACAATGAGCATAACTCTTAATCTACAAGTCAAACTGATATCAAACTTTGCATACAAGTTTATATATCAGTAACTAAGGTTTCTACACTTTTACATTTTCATAAATTATGATTTAAGGTAATAAGGGCATAACGGTCAACGTATGAGCAATTAACGGAAATTTGCATATTAATTGGATAACTAGTGAACCAAGGTGTATGATCACAGAGGGTTGTTCTAACATGTATCCTAATCCAATTAAAGCTCTGAGGCATTTCAAAAATATGCCCAAACGGGTCAGAACTGAAAGTCAACCGAAAAGTCAAACTATGTGACTTTCGGTTCCGAACCGGGTCTAAACAGGAAATAGTCGGGTTGAACATGTTGGGACATGTTCTTACACTTATTTCTAAGTTATAACAATGTTCAAACAGGTTATATATGTTCTAGATAGCTAATTATGCATAAATGACATTTTAAGCAATATGTTGACTTTTTAAGTAAAGGTTTGACCCGACATTTGACCTGCTTAGGATGGTGATCAGGGGAAACCCTTTTGGGGTTTTATTACCCACATAAATACCATTCTAAAACTACTTTTAATTCGAGATAAGACTGAGTCATTAGTGACTAATCTCGAAGTCAAACCGTAATTACGACGGTTTGACTTTTAGCTAATTAACTAAGCTAAACACAACTAAACAAGAACTAGTAGACTTACAATAGTCCAATGCACGAATTGAGATCAGATGGGAGAGTTCCTTAGCTCCAGGAATGCTCCAATGATCAAATGCAAGTGTGGAGAATGTTATGATCTTGGAAGTCCTTTTATAGTGCATTAGATCACCACAATTGGTTGACAACAAAGGCTAGGACTAACCACAACCATCCAACACTTGTCCTAGTGCTTCTAGGATAGTTAGGGGTCTTTAAATAATGATAAAAACCAGTTTAATCGGTCATAATCGCGAAACACAGGCTGTTGCCCGTTTTCTGATGCTGGGCACCAGCTAGCGCACCGTTACGCTACAGATGTAGCGGTGCGCTAGCCCGCAATATGTGGCCATTTGACCTTAAGTGGTAGCGCACCGTTACGCTACACATGTAGCGGTGCGCTAGCCCCTTCTGAGACAAAATTTGTTGTTGTTTGTTGAAGTTTCGTAAAGGTAACCAACTATTCCGACCTTGGGACCTATCTCGTCACTTATGGACCTCCCAAAATGGTCTTGTACAGTTGCAAACCCCACCATATAGTTTTGTTTGCTTTGATTCCAAAACAAGACCCGAAAATAATGGTTTACTATTCATTTTCTTCGTGATATCACAACATGCTTTTGCAAGTCCAATATTGTGAACCGAAATTCTGAATTGAAGGTATAAAAGATGTGTATAACACTTAATCGGGTCTTGGGATTTATAATTGAGGTCGTTCAGAGGTAACAGTTTAACATGACGCCACTTTAATTCCTGCCGAATCATCTTTATTAAATCCGGGTTTACAACGCGTTTTGTCTGACATGACACGTGTCGTTTTATTATTGAACCCGAAATTTTCGAGGTGTTACATCCTCACCCCCTTAAAATAAATCTCGACCCGAGATTTACTGAAACAAGTAAGGGTACTTTTCTTTCATCGTGGATTCAACCTCCCACGTGAATTCGGGACCTCTTCGGGCATCCCATTTGATCTTTACAATAGGTACATGCTTTCTTCGAAGCTTCTTTACCTGTCGATCCTCAATCGACAAAGGTTTTTCAACAAATCTAAAGCTCTCATCTATATGCACATCTGTATGTGGCATGACCTGTGATTCGTCAGCGAACACTTCTTCAGATTGCAGATGTGGAACACATTGTGAATTCCACTGAGCTCTTCCGGTAAGTTTAACTTATAGGCAACTGACCCGACACGTTCGATAACCTCGAAAGGTCCTATGTATCTCGGGCTTAGTTTGCATTTCTTACCAAACCGCATCACTCCTTTCCAGGGTGACACTTTAAGTAGGACTTTGTCACCTACTTCGAAGTGAAAATCCTTACGCTTGGATCAGCGTATCTTCTGCCTATCCCGGGCAGCTTTGAGACGGTCGCGAATCTGGACAATCTTGTCCGTTGTTTCGAACACTATCTCTGGTCCTGATAACTGGACATCTCCAACTTCCGCCTAACAATTAGGCGATCTACACTTTCTACCGTATAACGCCTCAAAAGGCGCAGCCTTAATGCTGGTATGGTAGCTACTGTTGTAGGAGAATTCGATTAACGGTAGGTTCTTATCCTAACTACCACCCAAATCGATCGCACATGCAAGTAGCATGTCTTCTAACGTTTGAATAGTACGCTCACTCTGACCGTCAGTCTGAGGATGGTAGGCTGTACTAAAATTCAAACGTGTGCCCAAAGATTGTTGGAAATTCTTCCTAAAATGTGACGTGTATCTAGTATCTCGGTCAGAGATAATAGACACAGGTATGCCATGTAAGGCTACAATCTTATTAACGTATAACTGGGCTAACACATCGGAGCTGTAAGTCTCCTTGATGGGTAAGAAATGAGCTGACTTAGTCAGTCGGTCAACTATAACCCATATCGTATCATTTCCTTTCCTCGTCTTGGGTAACTTGGTAATAAAATCCATAGTTACCATTTCCCACTTCCACGTAGGAAGTTCAGGCTGTTGTAGCAAGCCTGACGGCTTTTGATGCTCGGCTTTGACTTGCGCACATGTCAAGCATTTAGCTACATGGGTGGCTACAGACTTTTTCAAGCCTATCCACCAATAATTTACCCTTAGATCCTGGGTAGCAGATGGCAATTCTTAATCGTTGCCTAATTAGGGTTGCGGCATGTATGCATAAGCAATATGAACCGTCTTTCTTATTTAATAACATAAAACCCTCAGAAGATTGAGTCAGGCTATATGTGCCTATATCTTAAAACTTACTAAATCAGTGTTTCGATTTTTCCATAATCAATATGGAGTTTTCATAATACTCCAGCCCACAGCGGGATGTTAATCTTAGTTCTACCTGTCTTCCAGGAGGTAAGCAGGGAAAACTTTTGAGAAGATAATTAAGATACAAGGAGGCTACAGAGATTTTCCATATCTCAGGCTCCAGTTCATCCATTATCGTTCGTGTCAAATGAGTGACACCTTTATGTTATAAGTCCACGAATTCCTTATTCGGGAACATTTACTTGGAAAAATTTCCATTTTGGATATCTTCTTTGAATACTACTAGTCGACTTTAGTACAATATGATCATTGGGATATCTTAGGGGTTCCATGTATTAAACCTCCATGCTGATCAGACATGGAAATAATCTATGGGACACACTAGGATACGCCAATCCTCATATGACACTTTTATCAAACATAGTTTGGCATTCGCAGGCGATAGAAAACAATGAGAAAAATAATTAAAATAACATATGTTGTCGTACTCTATGCAAAGAAAGAGTGCTCTAGATTTTCGGAAGGATTCCTTCTCGATTTCGAAGAATTGTTTACTAAGGTTTCCTTGGTAGTTATACCTTGTGGATGATAAAAATTTTTTTTGCTAAGTTTATGGTTCATGAAGATTTATTATTGCCTGTATATAAAAAAACAGGACACTTAGCATAAATTATCATTGATAAATGATAAGGAAGTTTATTGCACAAGTGCTTATATTTATTCAATAATGGAAGTTTTACAAACTAGGCACCTAGCTCAGTTGGCTAGGCGCGCGAAAGGGTGCGGCCGGCCTAGACCCAGGTTCGATTCCGGGGACGGCCAGTTCCACCATTTTTTTGTGTTTAATATTAATTAAACGTACGGATACGTGTAATTATGAGAGTTGTCTCATAAGGAGTCTTGATAATTAATTTCTTCTTATTACCCACAATATGGGCTTGATTTTATCACTAAATTGAGTCCTTGTATTTAACGGAACTAGGACATCAAAGATGATTTCTAATGGATATAAAACATCCATCTGGTAATGCTGAAGCAGTCTCCGAGGTATACAGGCTTCTTACTGAACTTTCGTTGCTGTTTATTAAGCCTGTACTTGCTCTCTTTCTCAGATTTCTGGAAGTTATTATCCTTCTTTTGGTTCATCCTTCATATACGAAGTGTGAACAAAATCTCCTCATAAGCAATTTAAACATGGTTTTGAATGAGATTTAGAGCGAGAAGCATTCGGCTCTTTGGATTGTCTCATGACCTTTCTAGGTCCTTCCATCTGCTGCGTCAACCACAGCCTGAAGATTAACTCCATTAATATTGAGGTTTACGTTTGTAGTTTTATTAACTTTCGTCGCCTGAATAGCGTTGCGACTGTCGTCTACCTCATCCGAGTTTTCCATACTCGAAACTTGGTACCAATCACCAAGATTTAACCTTTATCAGTCTTCATCCTGATAATCTGACTTAGATTAGCCACGGCATTCATAAACCGCATGGGCTATTTTGTTCCGAACATTCATAGTGAATGTTATTTGAACGTATTTTCATTATATTTAGCCTAGGTCACAACGGGACCGTCAATGGCATGCAAAGTTTGGAGCGAGTCCAATACCTGCTTGACAGGGGACCATAATGTCACAACTGTCTTTGTCACTAGGACGATTATAAATAGCCCAAGGGCTTTTATTATATATATATATACATATATGGCATAGAAGCCTGTCTCGAGGGACGTAGAAAAATATGGCATAAAGCACAGTCATGAAGGATATAAATGATTATACGGCACGAAGGCCTTGTCGTAATTGTCATTTAGATATGGCACAAACGGCCTTGTTATAAGGACATTCATCAAATCTGGCACAAAGCCATGTTACCAGGAATGTTGACATTTAATATGTTAACTTGTCACGAATGACCTATTCTAGCACATAGGCTTGTCATGAATGACTTTAAAACATAACTCGATGGTCTATTATCAAGGACCTTAATTTATTAGCCGAAATCTTATTAGATTAGGGCTTCCAGGTTTGAACGTGGTTCTTCACCTTCAGACAGGGAGTCATAGACTACAACTGTCATTGTCTTGAAAGACGATTCTTTTGGCAGAAAAGTATGCCAAGCAACATCACTAATGGATGTTTATATATAACCATCGTATCTAATGATTTTAGTCATGACCACATCGATCATATTGACTATTAGGTTTGGGTATAATCACACCATTTTGAACAGGGGATCATAAAGATCACTACTATCTTTGTCTTACCGACTCTAGAATAAAGTATAGCCCGTAAGCATTTCATCACGAGGGATGTTAATATTATGATCAGCATACTGCGGATACTAGTCAGGATCGCACTGATAGTATAGACTATGGGAGTTGAGTATAGCTCACCCCTTTGGCAAAGAATCACAAAAGCTTTACAATTGCCTTGTCTCAGTTGGACGATCTAATTATAGCCCTTAGGCAAAACATCATTACGGATGTTAAAAATTTAATCATCGTATTGATGATTTTTGTCTTGATCGTAATGATCATATGAACTATTAGGCTTGAGCATAGCTCACTACCTTGGACAGGGAATCATAACGATAACAACGTCAATGTCTCAAATGGACAATATATTATAGCCCGTAGGCAAGACATCACTAAAGGATGTTAAATAATATGATCATCGTATTAGATGATATGAGTCATGATCGCATTGATCACATAGACTATTATGTTTGGACATAGTCCAACATTTTAGACAGGAGGTCAAAGACCACCACTGTCGTTGTCTTATCGGACAACTAGTTTACTCCGTAGGTGCTTCATTACTAACGTATGTTTATAATATGATCATCTTATAGGATGATATAAGCCATGATTCTTAGATCACTAGGCTAGATTTGAGAATTGGAAGAATCCAATATAAGGATGACTGTTGTGATTTTCTCGAATCACATTTGCCAAGAGTGCTAACACATTCCTAGGTGTTAACAAGGATGTGAATCCCTTGAGTAGGTTTCACCATCTTGGCCGCGTAGGCTAGGTTTCACCTTTAAAATTCCCATCAATTGCATACTGACAGAGAAGGAAGGATATTTATTTTATTCAGAATTTTTATCATAAATCCTAATTCATAAGTTAATAATAGCACCAATGGCCTAGTCGTGTAGACAAGTTAAATTTATAAGCCATGATTTTAGAGAATCTAGGCATTAAGGTTTGAATCAAAGTTCACTACCTTTTCTTGACAGGGAGTTGTAGGCTACCACTGTCTTTAGTCTTAGAGGACATTAACTATAGCCCGTAGGCACTTCCCTTCTAAGGGATGTTTATTACTGAATTGCCCCAAAGGGTAATTCATTAACCATGGTAAACAGAGACCATATTTGGTTAATTTATTAATCATATTTATTTAGGATTTCTATTATAATTTATCCCAATTATAAAACATTAACAGTTTTATTAGTGGCACCCAATGGCCTGGTCACATGGACATTTATATATTTTTGGCTTATGATTTCAGAGAATCAAAGCAACAACAACTGTTTTATTTAATAGCACAAAAGGCCTAGTCACAAGGACAATTTTAAATTATAAGCCATGATTTCAGAGAATCAAGGCCTTTAAGTATATTAGCACAACTGGCTTAGTCACAAGGACATATATAATTTATAAGCTATGATTTCAGAGAATCACAGCATGATTGTATATTGGCACAATAGGCCTAGTCACGTAGACAATTATAAATTATATGCTAGGGTTTCAGAGAATCAAAGCATTTGAGGTTTGAACCTAGTTCATTACCTTTATCTGACAGGGAGTCATAGCTACCACTGTATTTTGGCTCATGTAGAAATGAGCAAGGCCCGTAGGCACTATATTACCACGTATGGTTAAAATATGATCACCTTAATTGATGACATAAACCCAGGATTCAAGGATCATTAAACTGGGTTAGGAATCTTTTGAAGGATCCTATATAAAATGACGTGTGTGATTTTAATTGAATCACATCTGCCAGGAGTGTTAACATGTTTTAAGATGTTAACAGGGAATTGAATCTTTTTAAACAGGTCTTACCATCTTGGCCCGGTCTTATAATTGACCCGTGGCTAGGTTGCACACTTAAGATTTTTAATTTATAATTAACGCAGAACAATTTTTAAATTGAGGTGTAAATATGGATCTGAATCTAAATTGCGGAACTTCCATCTTGGCCGGTCTTAATATGACCCGAAGCTAGGTCTTGCCCCTTTAGATTTTGCCATTTTATTATAATGGTAGATCTTGCAAAAAAGGAAATATTATTTTTCCATTTATTTAATATTTCTTATTTAGAATGAAAGTTTAAACTTAATCATTCCATTATATAAAAATAAAAGTATAAAGTTGCCCTAAGCGGGACTTTAAAAGGAATAATGTCGTCCTCGAAGGGACTGAAAAGGTAAATATGTCCTCATAAGGACTATTGAGGAAACGATTTTCAGCAGAGGAGTTTCTTCTTCATTCAATTCCTGAATGCTTTCTCCTTGGTTGCACGTCTCATCTTGGTCGCTGTACGAAGCTCAGCATTTCAAGGCTCCGGGTGTGGAGAATCCCTAGTTCAGCTTCCTCGCTTGGCGACGTATCCAAAAATTTTGGAAGCAAAATTTCCATATTAGGATTTGAGAATAATCCTATGTTAAGTCTAGACTCAGAAGTTTAGATTGTGCAATTGTGTAACTGAGATTAAACACAAAAAAGGCTAGTGTTTAATTCACTCAGTGTTGGCTCTGATACCAACCTGTCACACCCCGATTTCCACGTGTCACCGGTGGGCCCGGTGGGGAGTATCGTGACGTCATGGTTGGCAACATAATAGTCAAACAACACAATATTATTAAGCACAGCGGAAGCAATTGAAAATATAATACAACCGAATTTATTATTGTAATAACAACTGTTACAATATTCGGAAGTTTATCCACAGAAGGATCGAACATAAAATGGAAACAGTAGTTCAACAGACTTTTAGGCATCTTAAGCTTGCGAGACTTCTATTGATGCTAAGGAGATATATCCAGCCAATTTCGTATAGTACCTGCATTTAGCCTTTTTGGAAAATACGTCAGTTTACACTGGTAAATACATTCAACTGACTCATTTTGGAAAAAGAGTTTGTAAATTGTTTTGAATGCACGTGGCACAAAATATCTTGACACATTGATTAAAATGCACAGAGGCAAAATTAATCTTTTTAACTTGGGAGAATTATTTAATATTATAATCTTGTGAACGATTTACATGTTACTTATGCGTTCAGTAGCCCGGAACGTATTCCGGGTTAAAGATCAATAGACACACCACTTTAAGTGAGTTATACACGGGAGTACGCCTACACCCCGTGCTCAGGTCGTGGCTATCTCGTAAGATAATGCCGAGGATATCCGGGACATGGTCATTAACCCCCCAAAGGCTGTAAAGTAAACACATCTGTTTAAAACGAGCCGATCAAATTATTCAATTAACCACTAAGCGTGGAAGATTTGATGCTCGATCAAGCGGTACGCTATGTACCGTAACCCAAGCCCGTATAGGGAAAATAAGTTAAAAGTATTTACCTGAGCTAAATATAAATTCAATCCCAGCCGTATATCAATTCAGCAAGTACAGATAGCTTTTACTGGGCTCCTAATCTGGAACGAAGGTTTTTAATAACCTATTAGAATCCTAACGGGTCTTTAATTAAGCTTAAGCTTAGACCGGCTAGTTTCAAGGATACGGTTCGTACGCACGATTAAGCGAAGACCGGATTGAATGTGATTTAGACCCGACAAGTGCAGAGACTTGTTTAATATGGGTCCTTCATCCACATTCTGGATTTTGAGATTAAACCGATAAGGTTTGACCCGTTTCGGCTAATTTATGTAAACTTGTTACATAAGCCGAACCGAACGCGTAATATGCGTAACGGGTATCCGTAAGAGCCATATACAGGTTTCCTAAGTTAATATGCTTCAAATAGGTTGTGACATCAATAGGATGTCTTTCGTTATGCCCCGAACTAGTTTAAACGCAAACTATGCCCTGTAGGGGTAGTTTGGTCATTTTAAAGTTTGTAAAAGCATTTAGATGTTTAACTGAGTTACAGGTCTGATGTAAACAGCAAACATACTCAATCTGATGAGTTATAACAGTAGACTAAAGCATATATGTGAAATTTATCATTTTTAACCAAACTATGCCCCGTAGGGGTATTTTGGTAATTTCACTTAAGCCGAAAAGCTCGAAAACGAAGTATGAGTTAATCAACCTTTGCTTACTGTTAAAATATCATAATTTTCCTCATATATCAGTTGGTATCAACCCGGGTATGTCCAATATGATTTTAAGACATACTATGCGTTAAAAACGCTCATTATGGCGATTAAAGGCCATTTCCGGGTTCGATATTTAAATCTGATATTTTTATATTTCCAGAAGGCTTAAAATAAATTATTTATCATATGTGATCAGTAGCAAAAGGTTTGGAGTCGTTTTGATAAGTAAAACTCATTTTATGGCCCGTAAGGGCAAAACCGACAATTACCGGATTAAGCCTACGACTACTAGTTATGCTCGGCCTAAAATTAATTAAAAATCTTTAAAAATCCCAAAATAATATATAACATCAGTGGGTAAAAGATTTGATATCAAAAAGTATGTTTAACTAGGCTATACGCTAATTACGCCATTTTGTTAACATAAAGCTTTAATTTAGCGACAATGAGCATAACTCTTAATCTACAAGTCAAAATGATATCAAACTTTGCATACAAGTTTATATATCAGTAACTAAGGTTTCTACACTTTTACATTTTCATAAATTATGATTTAAGGTAATAAGGGCATAACGGTCAACGTATGAGCAATTAACGGAAATTTGCATATTAATTGGATAACTAGTGAACCAAGGTGTATGATCACAGAGGGTTGTTCTAACATGTATCCTAATCCAATTAAAGCTCTGAGGCATTTCAAAAATATGCCCAAACGGGTCAGAACTGAAAGTCAACCGAAAAGTCAAACTATGTGACTTTCGGTTCCGAACCGGGTCTAAACAGGAAATAGTCGGGTTGAACATGTTGGGACATGTTCTTACACTTATTTCTAAGTTATAACAATGTTCAAACAGGTTATATATGTTCTAGATAGCTAATTATGCATAAATGACATTTTAAGCAATATGTTGACTTTTTAAGTAAAGGTTTGACCCGACATTTGACCTGCTTAGGATGGTGATCAGGGGAAACCCTTTTGGGGTTTTATTACCCACATAAATACCATTCTAAAACTACTTTTAATTCGAGATAAGACTGAGTCATTAGTGACTAATCTCGAAGTCAAACCGTAATTACGACGGTTTGACTTTTAGCTAATTAACTAAGCTAAACACAACTAAACAAGAACTAGTAGACTTACAATAGTCCAATGCACGAATTGAGATCAGATGGGAGAGTTCCTTAGCTCCAGGAATGCTCCAATGATCAAATGCAAGTGTGGAGAATGTTATGATCTTGGAAGTCCTTTTATAGTGCATTAGATCACCACAATTGGTTGACAACAAAGGCTAGGACTAACCACAACCATCCAACACTTGTCCTAGTGCTTCTAGGATAGTTAGGGGTCTTTAAATAATGATAAAAACCAGTTTAATCGGTCATAATCGCGAAACACAGGCTGTTGCCCGTTTTCTGATGCTGGGCACCAGCTAGCGCACCGTTACGCTACAGATGTAGCGGTGCGCTAGCCCGCAATATGTGGCCATTTGACCTTAAGTGGTAGCGCACCGTTACGCTACACATGTAGCGGTGCGCTAGCCCCTTCTGAGACAAAATTTGTTGTTGTTTGTTGAAGTTTCGTAAAGGTAACCAACTATTCCGACCTTGGGACCTATCTCGTCACTTATGGACCTCCCAAAATGGTCTTGTACAGTTGCAAACCCCACCATATAGTTTTGTTTGCTTTGATTCCAAAACAAGACCCGAAAATAATGGTTTACTATTCATTTTCTTCGTGATATCACAACATGCTTTTGCAAGTCCAATATTGTGAACCGAAATTCTGAATTGAAGGTATAAAAGATGTGTATAACACTTAATCGGGTCTTGGGATTTATAATTGAGGTCGTTCAGAGGTAACAGTTTAACATGACGCCACTTTAATTCCTGCCGAATCATCTTTATTAAATCCGGGTTTACAACGCGTTTTGTCTGACATGACACGTGTCGTTTTATTATTGAACCCGAAATTTTCGAGGTGTTACAGTTTCAAGGGTATTTCTAGTTCCAAGTCTTCTATCTTCCTTCGAGGTAGTTGGAGGGGTGCCATCTCAATCTTCTAGTTAGGGCCGTTCAAATCGCTCGCTTGACGCTCGTTCGGAAATTGTTCGGAAAAATGCTCGTTCGATTTAACGCTCGGTTGTAAACGAGCCGCTCTGCTCGGTTCGGTTTGTAAACGAGCCAAGCATGAGCAAAGGTACGCTCCGCTCGGTTCGGCTCGAATTATTATTTTAATTATATATATATACATATACACATACATCTATAAACATGCATATACACATATATATACACAAATATAAAATACACATATATATACACAAATATAAAATATACATATATATATACAAATATAAATTATACATATATACACACACTTACACATACACATACATATATACTTAAATATAAATTAAATTTTTAGTTTTATGTGTACCAATCTATTAGATTTTAGTCAACTATATACAAATTTACAACTATATCTATACGTACTAGCCCAACCACGCCAATAAAAAATTAAAATCCACTAGTACACAAGTAACCATTAGACGGGGTTCAATTTTGTTTTTAGACGCGGTAATGCACATAACCCCGTCTAAATATACACACACAATCTCATGACATCAGGATCTTAACGAAATATCCTTACGAACCCTGACTTAAAATATGCTTACATAGCTTTAGACGGTGTTTTACAAACCCTGACTTAAAATATAATTTAACACTAATAAAATTCACGTATTTTGATATGAACCCCGACTTAAAATATGCTTACATAGCTTTAGACGGTGTTTACAAACCCCTGACTTAAAATATAACTAAAGGGCTCAATCCGTGTGTTTCTTCCAGATTTGTTGCTGATCATTGATTAAAAATAGATCCAATGGCCACCATCAACCTCCTGCTCAAACAAACACACATCCCCTTATACATTTTCCTTCCTATACCTTTTCCTTCCTAAAACACAAACCCATTTCAACCTTCACCTTCCTTCATCAAACTCCAACAGGTGTGAGTATGATCGGTAGTTTCTTGTAGTTTTTTTTTCCACTTAAAATAAAACCCTTGAATTACATAAATAAAAGAACTGTTTTTTTTTATTGTAGTGAGTATAATCTTTGTTTATGATCTTTGTTTATCAGTGCTCCAAGGTTTGAGGCATCTTCGTCACCGTCATCAGCGAGCATCTTCGTCACCGTCATCATCGCTGAAGCTTCAGCCGCCAACCGCCACCATCGACCTCCGGCACTGCACCGTACCACCACCACCGTCAAGCTCCACCGGACCACCACCGCCACCGTCAAGCTCCGGCGAGTTAATCGTGTTTTGTTGAATTTGTAGAAATCATATAAACAGATTTTAATGAAAATTATTCACGTTTTGTTGGATTATTGACTTCAACTTGGTTAATAACAAAATATCATGCGAATTCAACTTGTAGTGATGTTTTGATATGAGATTTGAATGAAAGTTACGTAATCTTCAAATTATTATAACTTTGCTGCAACTTGGTATCCCTTTCTTAAGTCGCGGTTCATCCAACACTGACTAAAAAGTTTTTCTAAAATTGTAAAATGATTTTAAGTCGCGGTTCATAATGCTGACTAAAAATATTTCTGTAAAAGTATGAACATCTTTTTAGTCGCGGTGGTTTATTTTAAGACAGGGTTCAGCAAACCGCGTCTTATAAACAACCCATTTTTAGCCACGGCATTTTAAGTCGGGGTTTGAAACCGCGACTAAAAACTATTTTAACCGCGTCTAATGCTCACTTCTGTACTAGTGATCAAAACTAAAAGTTAAACCCTAAACCAATAAACGACAGTCTGTTCATCGGCTCAATGTTTTATGTCGTTACCCTAAGTCGATCGTCTCCTGCTCTCAACATAATTGTTCGTGCAATATGATCATCGCCTCGTCAACCACAACATTGTTATTCATAAGAGAAATATTATGCCATGAAATGTCAATGTTTTAAAAGACATAAAAACTTGAGACCCAACATTGTCACTATCTCTCTCAGCAAATTTAAATTGGGTGACACGGTTGTCCAAATCGCTCGAACTTCGCTCGACGCTCGCTCGACGCTCGCTCGACGCTCGCTCGGAATTTTTACTGCTCAAAAAATGCTCGTTTGATTTGATACTCGGTTTTAAATGAGCCGCTCTGCTCGGTTCGGTTTGTAAACGAGCCAAGCACGAGCAAAGGTCCGCTCGGTTCGGCTCGACTCGGCTCGTGAACAACCCTACTTCTAGTTATTACCATTTCAAAATTTTAATCATGCGCTTTACATATTAAAATGACATTGACTTGACATACCTTTGTTTTTTTTTGTCCTAACTAGATATTAGACCCGCGCGCGTTGCGGCGCGGGCTACAAAAGCAGAAACATCACCAACGTATGATATCAAACGAACATTCTAACTTCGTCATGGGTAGTTTATGTGCGTTACAGAAGCAATTCGAGACTACCATATCTAATAATAGTTTATTAAGCATCTACTTTATAACTATCTGGACTACCATATTATTAAAAATACATTAGTCAAATAACAAAGCATCTAGAGTTAACAACTACAATGGTCAAAACATGCCTGAAAACAAACGGAATTTTGATGTTTTTTGTCAACGAATATGGATTAATTTCTGAATAAAATGGTCAAAACATGCCTAGAAAGATGCATATTATGCACCATATGAACTGATGGAAAGTCGAACCATATGAACCTAGACAAATATGAAAAGACATAACCACCCTTGAGTTCCACCTAATAAAATGAGAAAAAGGCTCATGGAGTGGGTACTCATGAAAAGTTACCAAAAAAAAAAAAAAAAGGCAAAGTAAACGGAATACAGAGCTACAACAATGGGTGAAAGGATTAAACCAAACACTGCTCCAAATTTACCAGCTTCATTATATAGAATTAGAACTTGAAGATTTCACCCGTTTATATAAAACAACCTAATACAGGTTAAAAGGGCTGAAGAGATTAATAGTGTATCTTTATAATCATATTTAAAAACAACTAATTATTCCTGGCTTTCTTTTACTTCTGACCTTCTTGTTCACAGGTTACTAAAATCATAGATGCATCCTATGAAAATCCTAAATGCCTTAATGTGCTTAAACTCGCCTACTATAGTTAAATGTACTTCTAAGCTCTACCTTCTCAAAGTTTCAACCTATAAAACCACAATTTCTTCGAATTAGATACCAACTTTCACTGCAAGCATCAAATAGTTCATCAGAATCAATTAGAAACCATGTAAATAAAGGAGTGCTTGAGTTTTTTAATCGAATATACATACCACATTGATGATGGATTCAGATGTTGAAGACGTTTTCCAGTTCTCTCTCTCTGAAGTCTCCTGATTGTAACCTACTTCATCCAATACTTTGTACCTGAACCTGAATTAATCGGCAAGCATGGCGACCACTTAAAGCAAAACACATTACATCAGTGGCGAACACAACAAAGTAGAATCAATTCAATAAAAGCCCTAAAATGAACACCCTCTTGAAGTCATAGACCTGAACTTACCAATTTTAGAAGGCCTGGTCCTGAATTGACCAGTGAGCACACTACAAAGCAGAACAATTCAACAGAAGCCCTAAATAGAACTCATCAAAATGTTGATATTTCGGCCCATTTTCTAATAATGGGGTTCATTACCTACCAGTATAAAATGAACACCCTCTTAAATTTTCACAATAAAGTGGCTCAGATTTCTCATCATAGCCTTTGAATCCCGAATACCTCATGGCATTCATTGGCACAATTCCCAGGCCTCAAATCAACTAAAAAACGCTGTAAAACGGTCTCTAGCAACAATCGGTTCTCGCAACCCCTAAAATTAGGGTTTAAAATAACAACGGCCTAATCATCGAGAACAGAGTCTGCATAAGAAATAACAGCTTTGATTCATCCTAATCTCGTACAGTTAGGCTCAGAGTTTGCGAAATAGGGAAACCACCATGGCTGCAGGGGAGGTTGCAGGTGTTCACCTACCATCCTGCAACCCTGCCACGCCAAGGTGGGATCTTCAGTAATATTTTCTCAGACCCTCAAACTCATCACAACCATTTCGTGAACCCTAACCGAGCAAAAGGGTTGGCATAGGAAAAAAATAGAGAAGTCAAGCACTAACAATCACACAGTAATCGACAGTAAGATGTATTTACATACAGACCCAGATCGGTGACTGGAGAAGTCTCCTGAGCTTCACCAGTAATCGACTGTAATCGAATGAGAGGTCACCGCAACAGCTCCGCCATGACTCCACCACATCTCCGCCGTCACTCCACTACCGCTCCGCCGTGGCTCCGCCACCGCAGGAGGTGGGCTGGCCACTTAAACACAAAGACACGACAACCATAAATATGAAGGAGTGAAACATTACCTGATGGGAGAGTGCTCAGATGGGGAGATGGAGAGAATGGTGAGAGAGAGGGGGTGCATGGTGTAATGTAGCTGAGTCAATTTTTTTTGAAAAACACCCAAAGCCAAATGTACAAGTGGTGATGCACCAAAAAGTTACTTCTTTATAGCCAAATGTACAAGTGGTGATGCACCAAAAAGTTACTTCTTTATAATGGTTTAATTAGACACTTTCTTTTAGGCTGAACGGGTCGCTGCGGCAAAGCTTGCGGGGAGGAGTTTTGTTGTGAGGGAAGAGTGCCGCCATCAAAATTTTGCTGTGCGGGGAGGAGTTTTGTGGTGAACACTTGCCACATGAGGGGAAGATGAGGGAGAAGGTGTAATGGTGGGGTCCAATATCTTCAACCAATCATGTTTTTTTTAAATGGTTTGGGTGAAACCACCCCTTAGACCATCCGTAGTGGGTTTTTTTTTAGGGGGTTTTTCCCCTAAAAAACACCCCACAACGCCCTTTCTCCACACCAGGGGCGTTTTTTGCCCAAATTGCTTTTGGCGTGCTTTTTTCCACGCCCAGCTTCATTGCTTTTGTCCAATCACCTTTATCTTCCTTTTGTTTGTCTAATAAGATTTTTTGATGTTTTTTTATTTAATTTTATTATAAACATAATGCCCCCACAATGCCCACATCCCCACTACACAAATTTTAGAAAACGCCCCATAATCCCTCATTGCTGATTGGGCTGCCACATGGCGCGAACCGTCCAAGGGTAGGGGCATTACCACTACACATAGTCTTATGTTTTTGTGCAAGAGTGATATATGAGAGGTGAATTGACGTGACACATCATGATTAGATGGGTGGAAATTTCTCCCATCTCATGAGGGGTGCACCCATTCACCTTACAAGGCAACAGTTATTCGCCCTTTCAAAAAACAAAAAATCTTCGTACAATTTCTTTCCGTCAAAACAATTGATACTTATCTCATCATTTTCCTATATATTGCGTTCAATTAACAACTAATCGTGACCTACATAAAATTACATTACACTATCTACGATAAATGAACATGATCAAAGTAAGATTAGATGTTAAGTATTACTTCATTTTTAAAGGCTAAAGTGAAAAAAAATTACAGTTTTAATCTATCCGAGGTAACTATGGTGACACATGACCTCTTTCTGGCTTCTAGGTTATTCACATCAGATTTTGTAATTTATCACAATCATATTCATCCTTAGCGTTCTAAAAACGATACTTATCTAATTAGTATAAATTGTTAAAATCATCCCTAAGGTTTGGGCATTTTTGCTAGATCCCGACAACAACTTTTCTTTTTCAACTGAACTACTAAGGTTTCAAAATAGTTGTCAGATGCATCCATTTCTCTAACCTCATTATAAACTAACGTTAAGTGAGGGCTATTTTGGTCACTCTCCTTATTTTTCTATTTTTAACTTGGTTTTATTTTAAAATTGTCTTTAAAATATGTTAGATGCTCAATGTAGATATATTTAGTTTTCTTTCTTTATAGGTGTGTTCTCATAAGTTCAAATGATCTTGTTTTCAAGTTAAATGCATGTCTTAATCCCAATATATCTTATTGTATAGGGTCCATAGAACTTTTCGTTATTCCATTTTAAATGCAATATTGTAACATTCTCTTACGACAAATGTCATTTGGCATGCCAATCCATAACTCGACTTTATGGACAAGTTTGACGTCGACATGAATTTTTTTTTTTCTTTTTGGTAGGCTCCCTCTTTGATGCATCATTTGCATTTTATAACGTGAGGAAAAAATGAAGAGTGGAGAATTTTTACTAGTTTAGTTTGATCATCTAATAATTCTATATTGTTAATCTGAATTATATCATGTAGTAAATCAAGATGTGAAAATCCTGCTTATTCTTTTCACTTGTTTCTTTAGATGAACAAAAAGCAGCAAGTATCACTTGCTCTTCTTTGTAAAGATTTAGCATGAGTTTTGGTCCCACTAATATTCACTTAAATCAACTCTAAAATCTAGTGCTCACATGTTTAATGGATTTGGCCTGAATTTTGATTCATCCTAATTTTATCATTGATTTTAATCACAATTCAATCACAGAATTTAATCCCTCCATCACCCGCCAGCCTTCATCTTTGCCGCCATCACCCATAACCACTTTATCACCGTAGTCACTACTGTCACCATCGCCTCGTTACTACATAAACCACACCCGTCACATCCTTCACCACCATGACCCATCATCGCTATCGTGCCAGGTTATATGCATGTCTTATTTCCAATGTATCACATTGTACTATTGTAGCTTTCTCTTACGACAAACGTCATTTGGCATACCAATTCAAAGCTCAGACTTTATGTACTAGGCTAACATCAACTTGAGTTTAGTTTTTTTTTTCTTTAAGGTGGGCTCCCTCTTTGATGTATCATTTGCATCTAATATTTCTATACTGTTAATCTGATTTATATCATGCAGTAAATTAAGATGTGAAAATCGTTGACTTTTGCTTCTTTTTTCACTTGTTTCTTTAGATTAGCAAAGGCCCTAACTATTTGCACACCTTGGCAGGCTATCTACACATTTAGGGTTTACATATGCTGCGTAGAGACCTCTACGCAGTGTATAGGGTTACCTCTATACGCTGCGTAGAGGTCTCTACGCAGCGTATGTAAGGGGCAGGTACACGACCAGACAGTCAAACCTAGTACCATGTCAAATCAGTCTGACATACGCTGCATATAGATCTATACGCAGCGTATGTCAGACTGATTTGACACTGTTACGATGTTGTCTAGGCACGCGAATAAAGCAATCCGGGGAGTAGAGAGCTATACGCTGTGTATTTCAGTAAATTTAAAAGTCTATTTATCCATGCATCTCTGCTTCCCTTCGACTTTATCTGTTCTTTCTTTTCATCTTCTTCTTCAGTGAACAATTTATACCCAAACTAAAATCATTTGTTCTGTTTTTTGTTCAATATTGTTAAAATGTCATCATTTTGGAACGAGAATTATTTCGGTAATCGCTATTCTAACGACACATGGGGAGGAAATGATGCCAATGAGGAGGAGGAGGTTGTGTCTGGAGTCCCTGTTGATCAAAAAACACAGTTGCCAGACTTGAACGAGACTCCCATAAAAGTGTTTATGGTTCTTGTAATATTTTCCGTATCTCTATTCAATAACAATGACCCTATTTAAGGGTGAAGATACAAGATAAAAGGAAACCATTCAAAATACAACTGTATCTCCTAAAATATTGATTCTAATATTTACGTAATATTTACGTCCTCTAATAGTCCCCCGCAGTTTGATGGGCATGTGGATGAACTCTCAAACTGGAACGAAATTCTTCAAAGAGTGTACGCGGAAGGCCCTTGGTGAAAATATCGGCGTATTGTGATGCGGAGGGCACATGTAGAACCTTTATATGACCGATTTGTACTTTTTCCCGAACAAAATGAATGTCCATTTCGACATGCTTAGTACGCTGATGCTGAACCGGGTTTTCCGAGAGATACACTGCTGACACATTATCACAGTAAACAATTGTGGCTTTTAAAACTGGAACCCGGAGTTCTAGGAGAAGATTGCGGAGCCAACTTATCTCAGCAACAGCGTTGGCGACGCCTCGGTATTCTGCCTCGGCACTTGATCTGGAGATGGTTGGTTGGCGCTTCGAAGACCAAGAGATGAGATTATCACCCATGAATATGCAGTATCCGGAGGTTGATCTGCGTGAATCCGGACAACCTCCCCAATCGGCATCTGAGTAAGCGGTAAGGGCCGTGGATGAGGATGCGGAGAGATGTAAACCGAAATCAAGGGTGCCCTGAAGATACCGTAAGATCCGTTTGAGAAATGCGAAATGTGGCTCACGCGGGGCATGCATAAACAAACAGACCTGCTGAACGGCGTATGTGATGTCCGGTCTCGTAAACGTTAAGTATTGGAGTGCACCAGCGAGACTACGATAAAGCGAGCCATCCTCAATTGGATCCCCATCCGTCGCACTCAATTTGGAGGTTGTATCACAGGGCGTGGCACATGGTTTACAGTCGGACATGTTTGCTCGATGAAGAATGTCACGAGTGTATTGGGACTGAGATAAAAACAAGCCGTTTGAGTGTCGTTGAACTTTAATGCCGAGAAAATGATGTAGAGGACCCAAATCACTCATTGCAAACTCTCTGGATAACATGGTAATGATGGAAGTCAAGAGAGTTGCGTCCGAAGCCGTAAGGATGATATCGTCAACATATAAAAGTAGGTATGCTGTGGAGGTGCCCCGCTGATAAATAAAAAGTGACGAATCACAGATACTACTCCGAAAACCATGTGATAGTAAGTGAGTTGAAAACCGTGTATACCACGCGCGCGGGGCTTGTTTCAGACCGTACAACGACTTCTTAAGCTGGCACACATGACCCGGAAAATTGCCATCAACAAATCCCGGTGGCTGGTGCATGAAAACTGTTTCTTCCAAGTTCCCGTGTAGGAACGCATTTTTGACGTCCAACTGGTGAATAGGCCACTGTCTAGAGACCGCTAAGCTTAAAACGGTACGTATTGATGCTGGTTTGACTACCGGGCTGAACGTATCATGACAGTCGATACCGATAGTCTGTGATTTGCCATTTACCACTAACCTCGCTTTATAACGTTCTAAAGTCCCATCGGCTTTGAATTTGTGGCGGTACAGCCACATGCAACGTATAATAGGCACCCCCATTGGTCTAGGCACAAGTTCCCATGTCTTATTTTCTTGCAAAGCACTATACTCATTGACCATAGCTTTCTGCCAATTAGGATCCAGAAGGGCTTTTTGTGGTGAAGTAGGTAAAGGTGAAATAGTAGATAAAGGAGAAGGGGTGGTCAGGTTGAACTTTGGATTTGGCTTGGTGATACCGGCCCTTGAGCGAGTGATCATGGGGTGGTTGTGTTGTTGTTGGGCCGGTGGGGTGGAGGGTGGTGAAGGCTGTTGTGGGGCCGGTGGGTTGGATGGTGGTGAAGGCTGTTGTTGGGCCGGTGGGGTGGAGGGTGGTGAAGGTTGTTGGGCCGTCGGGTGAATTGGGCCGGGGGGTTGTGTTAAGTGATGGGATGGGCCGGTAAGGGGCATTGGATGGGCTGTGGGAGACAGGGGAGAGACGGGATGAGGATGTGAGTGTGAAGGTGTAGGCGATGAGGTGGGAATCGGGTTTAAAGGAAACGGAACCGGGTATTGGTCATCATCCAAGAATTGATAACCGTTGGGTGGGGTGGTGTCGGGGAAGGGAAAGTCGTTCTCGTCAAAGATAACATGACGGGAGATGTGGACACGACCGGTTGCCGGATCGAGACAACGGTAACCACGGAAATTAGGAGGGTAGCCTAAGAAGATACATCGAGAGGATCGTGGAAATAGTTTGTGAGGTTGGGTTGCCGAAGCATTTGGGTAGCATGCGCATCCGAAAACCCGCAAATGGGCATAGGTTGGATGGCGTTGGTAAAGGCGAAAAGCCGGGGTGTGGTGTTGTAGCTTAGGTGTAGGAAGGATGTTGTGAAGATAGGCGGCTGTATGAAGTGCTTCAACCCAAAAGGAGGGTGGTAAGCGGGCGTGAATTAGGAGAGCTCGGATAATATTATTTAGACGCCGTATCATTCGTTCGGCCTTACCATTTTGGGGTGAAGTTTGTGGACATGAATACCGAAGCACCATGCCATGTTGGGAGGCAAAGTTTTTAAAATTGTGATTGTCGAACTCGCCACCCAAATCACATTGAAACGTTTTAATAAGGTAGTTAAACTGGGTGTGGATGAGTTTGTGAAATTTGACAAAGGTGGTAAACGTTTCGGACTTGAATTTAAGGGGGTAAATCCAAACGTATTGTGTATAATTATCAACAAGAACCATATAATACTTGTAACCTGTTTTGCTTAAAATTGGAGATGTCCATAGATCACAATGGATAATGTCAAAAGGAGCAAAAGTAACAGAACTTGAATCATTAAAAGGCAAACGTTGACTATTAGCAATTTGACAAGACGAACAAATAGACGGACTAGTAGTCTTATTACATTGAATAAAATTATTACTAGCTAAAAATTGTAGGATAGTTGCACCGGGATGACCGAGCCGGTTGTGCCACGGGGTGGGAAAAGCGGGGGAGACAAAAGCATAGGTGGGCGGTGTGAGCGGATAGAGGTCCCCCGTGCTGTCATGGCGCGAAAGAAGAGTTCCCGTCTTGAGGTCCTTCAAAGAAAAACCAAAAGGATCAAATTCAACGCTAACTTGATTATCACGGGTAAATTTACGAACGGAAATTAAATCTTTAATGACAGTGGGTGAGTGAAGAACATTATTGAGTTTATAGGTTTTATTGGATAGGGTGTGGGTGGTGGATCCGGATCCTGTAATTGGCAAGTGTTGACCATTGCCAACAAGTATAGTGCTAGAAGAGGAAGACAAGGGAGTGGAAAACTTACCAATGTGAGAGGTGATATGCGAGGATGCACCGGTGTCCATGTTCCACGAGTTGTCAGTTGATGTCATTTGCAGCATAGAGAGAGCGGTGCCGATGTCGGTTGGGCTAAGGGCGTTAAAAGCACCCGGGTCTTGAAATTGGGTTGTGGTAGAGGGTTGTTGCATGGGTGGCATTTGGGCCTGTTGATAGGAGTTTGGGGAGTAGTTGGTGTATCGGTTTGGGTCAGTGGGTGCAGGGGGGTTGGTTGGAGGATTAGGAGAGGAGTTTGCGGATTCAGTGTTTGGGTTGGTGACGGGTTTGGTTACGAGGGCCGATTGGGTTTGGTTTTGACGAGCGGCTTGCCTTTGTTGTTCCTTTTGAAGGCTAGTACGAGCATCATCCCAAGATGGAGAGGTTTGGTTAATAATGGCGGCGGTGACATCGTATTCGGATGGGAGGCCACGAACAAGTTGCATAACCAATCTCGGCTCGCTTACGGGGAACCCCACGTCACCGAGTTGTTCGGCAATTTCTTTAAGTTTTTGACAATAATCGTCCAACGAAGAGCATGCAGCAAGTGTTAGGTTTGTGAAATCGTGTTCGAGAGTCGTAGCTCGAGAGCCTTTATTGTTGAGAAAGATGCCTTCAAGTTTGAGCCATGCAGATGATGCCGTAGCATCAGTTTCGAGGATTCGAACCAAGTACTCGTCAGATAGCGTAGCATAGATCCATTGAAGAATCAGGGCATCGATCTCATGCCAGGTTTCATAGGTGTCGTCATCTTCTGCTGGCGGTTTCGTACCGTCGATATGATCCAAAACTTTGTATGCTTTGGCGTGCAACTTAAATAATTTCACCCACGAAGAATACGTTACTTTGATGCCATCGAGAGTGCGAACCTTATTCTGGATGTTTGTTACCGTATATGCTGGATGTAGTTGGATCTTGGAGTCAACACTGTTGGCCGAAGAAGGACTGGTGACTTTGTCGCCGGCCATGGTTGCTGTCGTAACAGGGAAAAGAAAAAAAATTGACGGTGGCGGCTAGGGTTTGGTGAGCGAGAGCTCTGATACCATAAAAGTGTTTATGGTTCTTGTAATATTTTCCGTATCTCTATTCAATAACAATGACCCTATTTAAGGGTGAAGATACAAGATAAAAGGAAACCATTCAAAATACAACTGTATCTCCTAAAATATTGATTCTAATATTTACGTAATATTTACGTCCTCTAATATCCCACTCCACCTGTTGATGAACCAAATTACCTGGCGCATCAAGTATATACGGATTACGGATACGGGTATGAATCTTCGTACGTGCAACAAAGTGGATACGGTGCTGAGAATGCACCTGTTGATGAACCATATTACCCGACGCAGCAATCGTATCCGGGTTACGGATACGGGGGTGAAGGTGGATACGGAGGTTACGGTGGATACGGGGGTGAATGTGGATACGGTGGATACGGGGGTGAATGTGGATACAGTGGTTACGATAGATATGGGGGTGAAGGTGGATACGGTGGATACGGAGACTACGGTGGATACGAATAATACGGTGGATACGGTTATGAGCCCCGTAACACACCACTGTATGATGATTATATACCATCTACCCCGGACAATTCGTTTCAAATAAAGGAGGTATCACGTTAATATTTGTATTATTTTTATAATAATTATTAATATTGTTAGAATTATATTGTTATTGTTATTGTTATTGTTATTATTATTATTATTATTATTGTTTTTGTTATTATTATTATTATTGTTATTATTATTATTATTAATTATTATTATTATTATTATTGTTGTTGTTGTTGTTGTTGTTGTTGTTTTTGTTATTATTATTATTATTGTTATTATTATTATTATTATTATTATTATTGTTTTTGTTATTATTATTATTATTATTGTTTTTGTAAAATTATATAACTATTGACAACATTATAATTATTATAATTATTATTCTTATTCTTATTATTATTATTATTATTATTATTATAATTATTACTATTGTTATTATTATTGTTAAAAATATTATTATTATTATTATTATTGTTGTATTGTTGTTATTATTCTTAACGTAACTTTTTTTAGCGTTTCATGTCTCTAACTGATTTGAAGAATTGAGTACAAGAAACGGGAAAAGAGAATGGTTACGTAATTGTTACCCGCCGATCGAAAAATATTGGCGGTACTACTAAGATGGTATGGCTTGGCCCGGTCCTGACCCATCACATCAGCGACTACTTCGGTACGCTGAAAGGAACAACTATCTGTTTGAGTGGGTGGCTGTGGAGCTGCAGGAGTGCCGACAGCATGACGGGTTACCTCCACGACCCTTCATTACGGATGCGGAATGGGATCAGCAGGAGGAACAACAGGAGCAACAACAGGAGCAGCAGCCATAGTATTTTATCATTTATCATTTTGTTATGTATGCACAAACTTTTGCTGTATATATCAAACTTTTGGTGTACATATAAAACTTTTGCTGTAAACGGTTTAACATATTCGAACAGTACCCCTGGTATTTCCACTTATTTAAGCTATAATATTTTAAAGTTATAGTATTCGAACCTTATATACGCTTTTCAAAATTTTAACATTATACGCTTTTCGACGACATCGACTAAATAAATTAACGACGACGTTGACAAAATAATAAAAAAAACATTATATATTTTAAGCGAGTTAACGTTGTAACCGGGTGAAAATTTATACCACAAATAGGCCGAATGTTGAAACAAAATTCTGAAAGGTTATATACGCTGCGTATTGACCTATACGCAGCGTATATAAACCGGGTAAAAATCTTATGCTTCAAACCTACCAAAATGACCCCAAATTTTCAGATGTTTTATCTACGCAACGTATAGGTCCATACGCAGCGTATAGGGTTAACCCTCTACGCTGCGTATTGACTTATACGCTGCGTAGATACACCTTGTTTTCTGTGCAATGATTGGTTATTAAGCACTGAGATCCATGGTTTATCTACGCAGCGTATAGGTCAATACGCAGCGTAGAGGGTTAACCCTATACGCTGCGTAGTGACATATACTCTGCGTAGATAAATCCTAATTTTATTAGGGTTTGGTGTGCAAATAGGCACATTGGTGTGCCAATAGACACACCCTTAGTAAAAGCAACAAGTATCACTTGATCTTCTTTGTAAGTATTTAGCATGAATTTTGGTCCAGCTAGTATTCATTCTCTGATGCCCATATTTTTAATGGATTTGGCCTGCATTTTGTCCACCCTAAATTATATTCTTACATAATTAATTAGAGTTAGAACTTAGAACTTTAAGAAAGAGATATTGGATTTAAATAATCTCGATTTTCACCAATTGGCTGATAGCACTCCCAATATTCGATTTATACCATACCACTCCAACTTTCAACTTATTTTCCTCTGCGACTCCTAAACTAACTGTATACTAATGCAGTTAGTTTTTTTGCTGATGTGGCATTTGTGTGGTGACATGGCATCTGACAAGGCTTTTTTTTTTTATGATGTGGCAACTGACATGAACAAATTTACAAACCATACATGATAATTTCTTTAAACATATGAACCACAAATTTGAGTTCCTTTTAACGTAATCCTACTACTTTCAAATTTCAATTTCATAGACAAATATCAACTCAAAATTTAATTTCTCTCATAGATACTAGCTCATTAAAAAAGCAGTGAATCAAACATCCAAAGTGTTAACATTATTTATTTACATTTCTCATAGATGTATTAGTAAAATAAGTAAACATGACATATTGACATTGTTTCAAGGGTATGTCTAGTTCAAAGTCGTCTATCTTTCAATGAGATAGTTGGAGGGTTGCCATCTTGATTTTCTAGTTATGACCATTTCAAAGGCGCAATGACTCGCCATCGCCACACACACATATAGTCCAACATACCGTTCCAATTGCGCTTTACATATTTAAATGACATTGATATGCCTTTGTTTCTTTGTCCTAATTAGACACCCTCTTTTACAAGGCAATAGTTATTGACTTCTGTACTCCTTGTAGCATCTCACTATTCCTTACAATTTATTCCTACAGATTTCTTTCGGTTCAAAACAATTGATACTTATCTCATCACTTTCTTATATAATCTGTTCAATTAACAACTAACCGTGACCAAAGTAACATTAGACTATATCTACAATAAATGAACATGATCAAAGTAAGATTCGACGATAAAAATTACTTTATTTTAAAGGCTAAAGTAAACATGTACATTTAATATATTAATATAGTATGGATATTGTTTTTGTTTGCATGGTAGTAGTTTGTATTTGATGCTTGAGCAAAAAAGGGGTGTGGCGGAGTGTTGGGATGGTCATGCGACTTTAGTATCATTTCGATTTGTTTGATTTATATACTAGGTTTTTTTTTAATTAATGTTATATACTTAAGTTTGATTATTGTATTTAAAAAAATTTAATTTAAAAATGGTTGTGGCAAGAGACGCAAAAAGAAAAATAAACAAATACATTTCCCGTCCTTTGGCAAGCTGGGTAAGAAAGTAGTGGTAATGAGAGAGATGTTACAGCAAAAGTGGCATGGGGGCAAAGACACCCTCCACCCAAAGCAAGTTAAGCTCACTTCTAGAGACTGGTCGTTTTAGTGTTTCTCTTCTTGACATGATCTTCAGCAAGTTGGAGATTGTTTGTTTTGATAAAATATTGATAGCTAGAATGAATGAATTATATGTTGACTGATGAGAATACCAAAGATGAAAAGATCCACAACTGACAAAAATATTTCTCACAAAACCCTTACATAATTTGGTTTTAATTTTAGAGTGTTGTTTTTATTATTTATTTCAGCTAATCTATATAGTGTTGCTTATTTTTTCTATTTCATTAGTATTTGAGTTATTTTTTCTATTTCATTTAAGCTCTGGTAAATATGCAGGTTAATTTGACCAAACGTAATGAGTAGCTAGGTTACTACTTACTAGAATAACATATAAATATGGGCAAAAGATCAAATACAAATAATCTTAACATACTAAACATACAAATTGAAGGAAAACTCAAAAAGACAAGGTGTCATTTTTGTAATTACCATCAACTATCAAAGTTACTATACAAATGTGAACTCAACCAAAAATACGTAAAAAACACAATTTTTTTTAACATTTTTTATTAAAAAATCGCTACATTTTGTTAGCAAAAAAAAAAGTAGCGATTTTTTAATAAAAAATGTAAAAAAAATAAATAAAATAATTTGTGTGTTTTTTTTTTTTTATTTTTTTTAGATTTTTTAGGTTTTTTGGGGGTTTAGTTTTTAGCATTTTAGCTTGGGTGGGGGGGGGGGGGGGGTGGGGGGTTTAGGTTTTTGAGGGTGGGGGGTTAGGTTTTTTTTAGGTTTTTGGGGATGGGGGGGGGGGGGGGGGTTAGGTTTTTTAGGTATATTTGCAGAGTAACTTTGATAGTTATTGATAATTACAAAAATGTCACCTTGTCTTTTTGAGTTTTCCTTCAATTTGTATGTTTAGTATGTTAAGATTATTTGTACAAGAACTTTACCCTATAAATATGTTCATTTGTAATGTTGGAGAAACTTTTGATATTATAATAAAACTACTCTCATTTCCGTTTTATCTAGACGCAGATTGTTTTCATTTTCACATCATCACTATGTAAGATTAAATATATTATTATAGTATTTAATCTTGTAGCCATTATAATCATTTATATTATATAGATCAAAATATATTAATAACTTATTAAATAATTAGTTGGTAATTGTTAATAGACCATCTTACCCTTATTAATTAATTGGGTTTCTTCTTGGGTGTATATATAAGGGGATTATTAGAGAGATAAAGGGTTACACAATTTCACAAACATAATAATCATAACATCATTATCGGCTCTCTCTCCCTAATCGAAACCTCCCTTGTTTTGGTTTTTCACCATCATAATCTTACACCCTAAGGAGGAACCAGATCATCCTGACAAGAATGTCGAACTCAATGGATGCATCTCTAACTGGATTCTCTGCTGGCCTGTCTACTGTAACAAGTATGTTATTCATGTTTTCCATTATGTTTATACAGAACTGATCAACATATGGTATCAGAGCATATGTTGATTAATCAGTTCTGTTTTCATATCCATTATTCTGGGATTGAAATCTGGAAAACAGATTTTTTTTTTTGAAAACTTAATAATAATCACAGCCGGTTTCAAGTCATGTCCCTAAATCATTGTTTTGATAAACTGAATTGGTAAATTATGTGATTCGAAATCATATGGATTAGTTTTATGTCTGAAATCCCTTCACAAAACCATTAAAATTTAGGTTTCGGGTTTCCAGAATTATGTTTTAAATTTTAGGGTCCATCTTATGTTCTTATGAGAAATTTGAAAATGCCTTAAGTTTTGGAATATAATTTGGATTATTGGATGTTTTTCCCTGTTTTGATCTGTTTTATCTCTTAAAAATTTTCGAAAAACTATTATTAGATCAATAGATTAAATTTTCGAAATATTTTCATAAAATTAGATCATCACTAAAACTGGAAACCATATCTCATAATCCCTAAATATTCGAATTTCCAACCTTATCATATTAACATCCGTTGACAGAAGGTTTCGAGACTTGGAAAACAAGTTTCGAGACTCATAAGAGATTTCGATATAAACATATAACTCGAAATCTCATTAATAACTCGAAACCATGAGATTTCAACTAAGATTGCAACTCGAAATCAAAGGTTTTTAGTCTTCATGACTCGAAACCATAAGGTTCCGACTCGAAATCTCACTAACATACAAGGACAACTGAGATTGAGTCTGAGATTTCGACTCGCAATCAGGTGGTTGCGACTCGAAACTTCATAATGAAGTCAAAACCTCATTAAGGCATCAATCTTCATTACTGGAAACCTTGAGATTTCGACTGGCTTTAGTAACACGCAATCAGATTGTTGCGACTTGAAACCTTAATGACTCGAAACCTCATAATGATTCATAATAAGTCGAAATCTTACTCGAGATCCCATAACTGAGTCGAGATCTCACTCGAAATCTAACGTTAACTCGAAACCTCACTCAAAACCTCATTACTTTATTAAGCTGTTAATGTGAACTAAAAGTTCGATTCACGCTAACAGATGGTTTGTTATTAAATACTTGGTTTTGTAAATACTTAATTACTTAATCAGAATCAGATTATTTTCACAAAACCCAAATAGCTTAACTTGAATGAGCTTCTGATATATCATTTCTGGCTAAAGCTGATTTGATGCATCTATTTATTGTTCAAGTATTATAAAAGCTAGGTTAAGTATGCATTACAAACGTGAATGTCTTAATTTCTTGCCAAAGCTGATTTAATTCATTCATGTATAGCATACTTAACAAGTGCATAACTAAAGTTATTGTCTCATTTCTGGCCAAATCTGATTTGTCATGATTACTTTGCACACATACTTAAATGATTACACGTCTAGCCAAAGCTGATTTGTCTTCGTTTAAGTAGAATTTTTAACTAAGTCTATTATTTTGATGTTAGTAATAGACAATATCACAGCTTCATAATTAAAATGGCCATTATTTATGCCTGCCTTAGTATAACATGCCCTTAGATCACATTAGGACTTCTTAATTAGTATCATAATTCGCTCATCTTATTGACAATATCGGCACCCAATTGCGGGATTCCACCTTCGACTGGTGATAACCTTGCTGCATGGAAGGACTCTCTCATGCTTACGCTTGGATTGCTGGACTTCGATTATGCTCTAAGAGAGAATAAACCAGCGGACCTTACTTCTCAAAGTACTGCTGTTGAGCAGATAATTCATGAAAAGTGGAGAAAGTGTAATCGCATGTCTCTCATGTTTATGAAGCAGTCCATAAACAATGCAATCAGATGAGCCATTCCTGATTCTGATGATGCTAAAACCTACTTAGCTTCTGTGGAGGAACAATTCAAAGGAACCTCAAAAGCTGAAGGGGCTAGAGATGGAAATCAGTGGTGACAACTAAGTAGGATGGGAGGAGCGGCATTCGCGAACACATCATGATGATGAATGGCATGGCCAATAAGCTGAAGGGGCTAGAGATGGAAATCAGTGATGGTTTTCTTGTTCACTTCATTATCACTTCGGTTCCTTCATCCTATGAAGCATTCAAGATCAATTACAACACTCAGAAGGATAAGTGGACAATGAGCGAGCTGATCGCTATGTGCGTGCAGGAGGAAGAGCGTATGAAGAGGGATCGCACTACTGATGTTGCAAACTTCACCACTTCCAACTCTAAGAATAGGAAGAACAATTATCAAAGAAAGGATGCTTCCAAAGTCCAAAGGCCCAATTCTAAAACAAGTGCACCTTCCAGCTCTAAGAACTCCTTAGGCAAACCCTACTGCAAGTTCTGTAAGAAGACATGACATAAGCAAAAGGAATGCCCTGACTTTAAGGAGTGGCTGGCTAAGAAAGGTAACAATTTTTTCATGATACTTGAGTCCTATAATTTAAATGTTCCTGCTAATTCTTGGTGGTTTGATTCTGGTTCTATGGTTGATGTAACCAATTATACTCAGGGATTCCTTTCAATCCGGAAGCTGGGAAGAAACCAAAGAACACTTAAAGTTGGGGATGATCGGGAATTAGAAGTGAAGGCCATAGGAACATTACAATATTTTTGAAAACCGGTTTATGCATTAAATTTTATGATACCTTATATGTTCCTGAGGTAACTCGGAACCTTGTATCAAGACCAAAGTTAGACATGGACGGTTTTGTTGTTTCCCATGGTCATCGCAAACTCTCTATTCTCTATGATTACGTTGTTTATGGTACCGACATTCTGGATAGTGGTCTCTATAGATTAGAACTAGATGATGATTTTTTCAAATCTTTGTTGCCAATATAATATTAATGAATCACTCACAAAGATGAAACAGAATCGAGACTTAGAGACTTTATCTATGTTGTGGCATCAACGTTTAGGCCACATCTCAAGAGAACGATTAAATCGTCTCGTAAAGGATGAAGTCTTACCTCCTCTCGATTTCACTGATTTTGGAACATGTGTCAAGTGTCTCAAAGGTAAAATGACATTAACAAATAAGAAAGGTGTCATTAGGAGCTCTAATTTATTAGAACTCATTCATACTGACATTAGTGGTCCTTACAAAATCGCTGGCATAACTGGACATACTTCATTTATCACTTTCATTGGTGTTTACTCTCATTACATGTACTTGTACCTCGTTAAGGAAAAATCTGAATCTCTTACAACTTTTAAAGATTATAAAGCTGAAGTTGAAAAACAGTTAGATAGTCAAATTAAATTTGTGAGATCATAGGGGCGGTGAATATTATGGAAGACATACTGATGTGGGACAAGCTCCTGGTCCATTTTATGAGTTTTGTAAAGGCCAGGGGATTGTGTACCAATACACCATGCCTGGTACACCTCAGCAGAATGATGTAGCTGAACGAAGAAACCGTACCCTTATGAACATGGTGCGCAGTATGTTAGCCAACACTAATTTACCATTATTCCTCTGGACTGAAACGTTAAAAGTAGCTGTTCATATACTCAATAGAATTCCTTCTAAATATGTCCCTAAAACTCTTTATGAACTTTGGACAGGAAGGAAACCAAGTCTTAAATATATGAAAGTATGGGGCTGCATTGCTGAAGCAAAACTCTATAATCCTTTCCTAAGGAAACTTGACCCTAAAACAGTTACCTATTTCTTTATCGGGTATCCTGATCACTCAAAGGGTTATCGTTTCTATTGTCCTTCCCATGTCACCCGTATTGTTGAAACCAAGCGTGCTGCGTTCCTAGAGGATTTCAAGGTCAGTGGGAGCAAGTACCAATTCTTACGAAGAATTGCATGAAGTACAAGACGCGGGGGGAAAGACTCGCCGCTTACCATTACTCTGTTTACTCCTCTTGTACCCAATGAAACAACTGCACCTGAAGCTACAACACCAATTCCAAATATACCTTCACAATCAGAACCTATTATACCTCATAACGAAGGCACATCAAACGCTCAAAACCAAGACAACGCTGAACCCGATAATCAACTCAGGAGGTCATTCAGGCAAAGAAGGCCTACTAATTGGGATGATTATGTTACTTACCTGACTGAAATGGATACCGGAAAATGATCCTATCTCTTATAATGAAGCCATTAGCAGTGATCAGCCTTCTGAATGGAATAAAACAATGATTGATGAGCTTGAATCCATGAAGAAAAATGACGTTTGGGATATGGTAGAATTACCCAATGGTGTCAAACCCGTAGGATGTAAATGGGTGTTCAAAACAAAACTGGATCCGAATGGGAAAGTTTAACGCTACAAAGCGAGATTGGTTGCAAAGGTCTACACTCAGAAAGAGGGAATTGATTATCAAGAGACGTTTTCACCTGTCTCTCGTAAAGATTCATTAAGGATCGTTATGGCCCTAGTAGTTCATTTTGATTTAGAGCTGCATCAGATGGACGTTAAAACCGCTTTCCTTAATGAAGACTTAGATGAAGATGTTTACATGAAACAACCTGAAGGCTTTAAACCTGAAGGTCAGGAGCATCTAGTCTGGAAGTTGAAGAAATCCATTTACGGGTTAAAACAAGCATCACGTCAATGGTATCTCAAGTTTGATGAAGTCATGAAGAAACAAGGTTTTATAAAGAATCAAGTGGATCAATGCACGTACCTCAAAATTAGTGGGAGCAACTTTACTATACTTGTCCTTTACGTAGACGATATTCTATTGGCCAGTAATAGTTTAGACATGTTGCATGAGTCGAAGCGGTTACTCTTGCATAACTTCGGCATGAAGGATCTCGAAGATGCTTCTTACGTCATTGGCATCGAAATTCACCGAGAGAGACACAAAGGGATCTTAGGATTGTCTCAAAAGATTTACATAGATCGTGTCCTTACACGTTACAACATGCAACAGTGCAAACCCTCATTTGCTACAGTAGTTAAGGGAGATGTTTTCGGTTCATTCTAGTGTCCGACTGTGACAACTGTCAAATTTGCATGCTTCCGTACAATTGATTAATATTAAATTTGTGCTTAATGACTGTGCTTAATTACAACTGATGATTTAAACTGCTTTTTGATTACTATTACATACATACATGAGCATCACATTTCATACTGTCACACCATTTAATACACACAAACGTTAGTGACATACTTGATGCACAAAGCGCAGTTAGCACAGTTAGCAGATAACTCAGAAATATACTGACAGTGCCAGTACATAGACAGACAGTGTTTTGAGACCCAGTATGGGCCAGGGACAAAGTACTACACTAGTATGGTGTGTAAGGAAGTGAGGACCATGAGACTGTGTCACTAGGCGATAGTTTGAGTGCCGGGAAGTGCCTAAAACTCATGTTTAGTGCAGAATTCTGCATTTTTCTGCAATAATTCAGCTTTTAACACACTCGTATTATTCAGAGAATTGACTAAATGGTCCTGTATACTTTCCTAAGTGCCGGGAATAAATTGTGTTACAAAAATATATGTAAAAGACATTATTCAGACTAATTTAACACTTTAACGGGACGATACTTAACCGAACAACCGGACACTACCCGGGACACCAAAATTTTGGCAGAAACATTACTTCATTATTCTTAAATAATTATGGTCACAAAAATCACCACACACTATAGAAACATGACATACACTCACTATTCTAGAAAATACCCTTAACCTCCTAATTATTTACCCACTAATTATCAAATTTTACAAATTACCCCCCCCCCCCCTAACGAATCTCGGCCCTCATCATTACCATATATTTTGTTTGGATTTTATTTTTATTCCCTTAATTGTGGTTGGCCAAGATCAAAACAATCATTCCTCTAGGTTTAGTAGATTGGCTATGGGAGTTCCAAGGCACTCTATATCATCACCACCTTCATTCACTCTCTCACCTCACTCCTCTCTCTCTCTCATTTTTGGCTCCCCCATAGCAGCCACCATCACCACCATTTTAACATCACCATCTTATGTAGGTCCACCCGGAGGATCGAGTAACCTCTATTCCCTGTTTTCCGACAAATCCGAAAGTGCGGAATCCAAACGGGTAAGTTAAACCAAGTTACGAACACGCAAGACACAATATTCAACGATTAACACTCAATGTATTAATGCTAGAAAACGGTTACAATACGGTGTTTACAAATGGTCTCTGTAAACTCTTAGTGTGTGTGTTACAATGTGTTCGCTCGCAAATCTATTCAGACTTGTCTCTATGTTTCTGTTCTGTGTTTGGGTTTATATAGTGAAACACATCATCGAAATCAAGATCTCGACGAAATCCCTTGGATTTCGTCACATGTGTGTTTTTGGCATAATGTCTTGACGAAATCAAAGTGATTTCGTCACTTTGATGTCCTGGGCTTGGTCTTCGTCCAAATGATGTAGCAGGCCCAAGTTTAAATCAAAGTCCAATTCAATGTTAATTGGCCCAGATTCATTTGAAGCCCAAATTGAAGATATACGGCCCAGTTGAAGTTTCTGTTGACTAATCTCACAAATTCAAGATAAGACAACCTTGTGACATCATCATGACATTGTGTCAGCGGGACTTGGTTTGCGGCGCTCCGTGCTTCGCGTGTCGAACTCTGGGGCGCACGACGGAGGAATGTCGTGACGCCGGGCTTGAGCCGGACCTAACCGTGTCGAAACCAAGTTGAACCGAACCGAGCCGAGTTGCGTCCACATAAAGTGTACCAACAAACTCCCCCTTGGACGCTACTCGTGATGGTTCGTCTTCGATGTCTTTCATGTCAGAGGATCTTCAAAGTCTTCACGTAACATAATCACGGAGTGTATCAACAAACTCCCCCTTGAATGATGCTCGTGAATCTTTTGGACTTCAAAACTTTAGATCCTTGAGGTTTTGATGAGTGATCAACTGCAACCCGATCATCTTGATCTTCTGATTGCATCAACGCGTGCCTTCACATTACGGCTTGTCATCTGACACGTTCTCTTCGCCTTTAGCTGATTCTGATGTCGCATCTGCACATACAAGAAAGCTAAACACGTAATGAGAACAACCGCTTGGAATATAGTTAACCTAAACAAACGACACATATGAGATCAAATCTCAATCAAACACCGACCGACAACAGTTTGAAAGTTTAGAAAATGATCAATTTTTAATCCCTTACTTTCAAAACTTGTTAACTTCGACAGTTTAAGAAGATGCAATTGTTTTCCGGCTTACAATCAGGATTTTGGGTAGGATAGACTTGAGTTCCAACATCGGTTAATCAAAAATAAACTAGAAGCAAAATCTTTTTGGCTTTTTATAAAGTTTAGATTAAAACACACCTAAAATCTTTTTGGAATTTTTCATTTTTTCAAAAGTAAAGACGGAAAGCAATAAATAAATATATACAGAGATACAGAAACTAAAAGCAGTAAACAAATATTTACAGACATTCTTTTTGCGAGTTTCGAGGGTAAGAGAATCATATCAGTGTACGGTCACGCCAAAACGCTCTTTTTGTTCAATTAGTTAACATTTAGATAAGCATCCTATAACAATTATCGGTATTGTTGTCCATATAAGCTCAACTTATCAGATGTAATCATGGCGAGGGGATACGTTAAGGTATGATTTATACTTACCGACCGGTGTTCATCCACATCACGACACATTCCCGTATCAAGGTATGCACGAGAGTTCATCTTACCAGTGAGTATACCGTTTATCATCTGTTTGACCGTATAAAAGATGTGAGAAACTCACTTATTTTGATTTGAAAACAAACCCTATGTGATAGAATCACTTATTGATGAGGAACTTGATTTTCATATGCATGAGGGCACAGGAGCAAGTCCGTGAACAGGTCAGTACTTTCGTACAGCAGAGAGACGAACTTGACTCCCGGATAAATGTGATATATTATCACTTATTTTGATTGGACATGTGATTGTTGATCACTTATTGAGGTCGAATGCAATATGTACACGTATGTATAGTATCCTGGAAGATCTAGACTTCGTCTCCGTTATTTTTACGGTTTGATACAACCATGATTCCCAGATGATAAACAGCATACACACCGAATATCTCAGAACCTCGGCAATCTCTCAAACGAAATTTCGGTACTAAGACCATATGCCAATGTGCGGTTCCCACCTGGTCTTCAGTCGATTAACGATTTATATCACCCTGCACACTTTAGTCTGATTGTAAGCCTACCGATACATCTTATATAGAGCTACTTAACATTTTTCATTTTGCATTTCAGTTCGAAGAGGTTTAGACAGACCACTGATATACTATCATTTTCTCTTTTTCTCGCCAGGAAACTCATTTTTGTTTTTCTATTGTTTTTGCGTTTTGAAATTTTTCACTGTTTTTGAATTTTCAAATTTGGATTTACTCCCCCTAAAATCAACAAACTAAAATAAATTTAAAAGACACCAAGATATTTACAAAAACGATTTCCCGATGTCGGTTAACTCATGTTTTACTTCAATGCCGTTTACCAAAATTAATTTTAATCAGAAATAATTTATCGAATTTTGGGAAAATCAGTTGGCACATCGTTAAGCGGTGCGGACCATGACAACATTGACGAGTTTCATAGTGAAACAATCACGTGTTAGGTGATATTCGAGATCAACGTGTCTGGCCAAAGAGTGCTGCGAGAGGATAACAATTTATAAAGCAACTTAAATATCGACAAGTATAGGAGAGATTAGAAATTTAAAACCGTATCCTGCAACTGCTTCGTGCATTGCAAGGAATCTGAGTGCTCTCCCAAACTGGATATCCACCCGGTGTGGACTTCAAAGTCGATTCTTTGTAGCTACTGAGAAGTCTCTTGACAGCAACAAGATCATAGACCTCTAGGTCCGGCTGGTCTTCCACATTGCACCAGCGAAGGTCTTTGTCTTTCTCTTGAGAAGTAGTATGCGGTTGTTCAATCCATGCCAAGACATCCGCACACCCGGTTGGTTTGTTCAAGAAACACATTTTATTCAATCACACCACGAAGAAATGTACACTGCACGTTCATCTTGTTGTTTTTGAACTTCAAACGTGCTGCAGGTGCATACATTTTGATTGAATCTATCCCGGGGACCAGATCAAAACCTTGAACAATCAAACTCTTGGAATGATTTTCAATTTGTCGAAGCTTTCAATTTCTTTCGACAGACATTTCTGTCTTCTTTTCTTTTTCTCTCCACATCAAAGGCAACAATTTCTTTGTCGCCGATCTTGTGCATGGACACTCCGCTATCAACAATCCAATGACTATCGATAGTTCCTCCTGGAACATCCTGCACACTCACTCAGAGATTAGTTGGAGAGGGGGACCCAAGCCTTAATAGACTTGGGTCGTCCTTCATCATCGAGGATTGTGACTTCGATTTCCTGATGATTCGGAATGGATTGAGCTTTCCCTGAAACAGTTACCGATTTTGGTTTCCAAATCTGTTTTTGTTTTTCATTTTTAATTTCTAACTTAACAGACTTTGTTTGGACAACCTCTGGTTTTAACGCCTTTTCAACTTCTTTGACGTTTTGACGTCGTTGTTTTGTTTCTTGTTCTTTAACAGCTCTTTTATCATGTTTTGGTGAAACAGGACGACGTTGTGAGTGACCTTGTTCAGAGGGGGCTCTTTCAACAAAATTTGGTTTAGGCGAGTTTGTGCAGTCTCTAATGATGTGCCCAACCTTCCCACACTTGAAACAAATTCTCCTTTCAACAAACTTAGGAGAACCAGTTCGACTTTCACGTGTTGAACCTGTAGACCCAGAGGTACTTGTTCCTTTATCACACCCATTTGTGTGTTGGGTGTAATTGTTTTGAGCGTTACGTTTCAAAATCTTGACTTGTTGGACAAAATCCGTGTTTGATTTGTTTTCAAAAGTCTCAATTTTATCAGTACCCTTGGATGCTACAAATTTAACATCATTGTTTTTCTTCTTGAAACGAGCTCTTTTGGTCTCAACCTTCGGTTGTGAACCTTTAGAATTTTGAGCTCGCTGCTGTTGCTGTTTACCCTTAAAAGCGATAGGTTGTTGCTTCGTTGGTGATTTTTGATTTCCAAATTTTCTTATAACTTCAGCTTTTGGAATCGGATCACACTGAGTTACTGAAACTCTCGGGATCCCCTTTTCCAAAAACTTACTGGTAGTATCTTCAAACACTTTATCAATCAAAGATTGATTGACATTTTTAATTGGAAAAGTTGTGTTTGAATAAATTTTATCATCACCAACTAAAGTGTACAACACGTTATTACTCTTAACGGTAGACACAGATTCTTTTACTTCCTTGACAGGATTAATCACTTGTTTGGCAATTTGTTGCACAACAGGAATAGGAGGATCACAAAGGATATGATTCTCAATTGGAATTTCTATTCCCTTCTTCTTATCAAGTGATTCATCCTGGTCATTCACATCTGATTCATCATCTGAAGAATCATAGTCCTCAATGGTTGGAGAACTTTGATTTGAAGCACATAATGACTTTTCTTTCCGATCAGATGAGCCCTCCGATGAATTTTCCGGTTTGAACCCTAGGCCAGTAGTAACTTCCTCATAATCAAGAGGCACACTGGGTTCATACCGAGGCATATCCTCTTCATCGGGCGACTTGGTATAGTCGTGTCTTAAAGGGGGTGGACACTTCCTATAACCAACGCCTTTAACATTTCCCTTTAGTTTCTGAACGTCAATGATGTGATCAAGCACATATCGGGAGTTAGAATAACTCTCCAATTTGAGCTTGATCGCTTCATATTCACACTTGGCCGTGGCTAGCTCTTTCTTGGTTTCCTCAATGATATTAATGTAGTTATTAATACCAATTTGTTTATTGAAAACAGTTTTTGTTAATTCGGAAACACTTTTCTTTTGGGTTTCAATAACTGTTTTAAATTCATTTTCATTGCGAGCTAAGGCCATGTTTGCCTCTTTACACTTTGACAGTTCAACAACTAAACTCTGATTGTGACTATGAATCGTATCACATTCAAGTTTCACTCTATCACATTCATGTTTCATATCAGCACAATCACTACATATGCTAGGAGTTTCAGATTTTACCTGACTTGTAGAAGCTGTGACATTAGCCATAAAGGCAGCCTGAAGATTTACGATCATTGAAAATCTTCTCCATTTCTTTTGAAGCAGCAGCTTTCTTGATCAAGTCAGATTTCTCCTTAGCATCATTCGACAAACTATCAGCTTCAGAATCTATTCCCTTCTTCACGTCCGATTCTGAACTGTAATCACTCACACCTGAGCCATCTTCATCAGTACTGCCACTATATCTTGAACTGTTATCATTTCCTGAAGATTTACGATCATTGACATTCTTGACAATTTCAGCATAAAACACAGTTCCTCCTTGATCTCCACCTCCACATTGTACAGATCAGTCACACCTTTCATCAGTTTGATTTGAGTTGGCCGTGGATGTATTTGTTTGATTTTCGAAAGGATTTTGGTTGCCTTTTTGAGGTTGGGTTTGAGGTGGTTTAGAAAAATAGGCAGTTGGATCAAATTGGGGTTGGGGTGGTGCAACTTGAGGTTTCGGAAGATAGGCATTTATATCAAATTGGGGTTGAGGTGTGGCTACTTGAGGTTTAGAAAAATAGGCATTTATATCAAATTGGGGTTGAGGTGTGGCTACTTGAGGCTTAGAAAAATAGGCAGCTGGATCAAATTGGGGTTGGGGTGGTGCAACTTGAGGTTTCGGAAGATAGGCATTTATGTCAAATTGGGGTTGAGGTGTGGCAACTTGAGGTTTAGAAAAATAGGCAGTTGGATCGAAAACCGGATGTGGAGCTGATTGTGGAAACGGAAATGAACTCGACATTGGATTGTTGTTTACAAACAATTTTTTTTTTTTAAAATCAAATAAAACAAGTTTGATATGATTGTAAACTTCCTGTGAAAAATTCAATTTTGAAACCCACAAAGAATTGTAACAGACAGGCCCACTAAATAATGACCAATTTTTAGTGAATTGTAGGCCAAATCCAATTGTAATAGATAAACCCCATGAAATATGTAGCCCAATGGAAGTCCACATAACAATCAATTTAATTTCCCCCCATTTTTTTTTAATTTGACGAAACCTTTGTTATTAATTACAATTATGACTAAACATTTAATAAAACATGTGTGATGAAATTTAATTCATTTGACCTTTTTGACGTAATGAAATGTGACGAAATCAATTGATGTGATGATTTGACGAAGTCAGTTTGTGTGACGATTTGACGAATCGGTTGTGTTGACGAAATCAGTTTGTTTTGACCAAATCAGATGTGTGTCGAAAATGTATGTGACGAAGATTGAAGTTGGCGAAATCTCAGTAGGCCGACGAAATCCTCTTGTTGGGCTTTAAACATTTAGCCCAACCATAAACTAGACGAAATCTGGATGGTGATGATTTGACGAAAACAGGTTGATATTTGACTGTTATCACGAAAACAGTTTTTTTTTTAGTCAACAAAGAAACAAAGAGATAAGGTTTGGGAGTTGGTGAGTTGGTTGGATATTTCAACGTTGCCTTAACTCCTTCTGACACAAAGCACAAATATTCAACTCAAAGCATGTTGATCTTACCAAACAAGGTATGGCCTCCAATATATTAATCAAATTCAAATTTCCAAATCAACAACAACTTGAACAGAAAAGTCACATGAGATCAAAAAGTAAATAATTTGAAGAACATATATGAACTCTTTGAAGGTCTGATGAATATATGAGTTTTCTGATGAAACCGATGAGTTTTCCAGCTACTGGAAAATTTTACGAATACAATTTTTGCGTAAATGATCAATAAAAATCCTTTCTTACCATGTATAAATGAAACATAACAAGATTTTTATAAACACAATCAGCAAAAACACAAGATTTTCAAAGATTTAAACCTGATTTTTCTGAAAATATAAACTTTTTGTTTCAAAAATCAAGAACAAATCTGGAAACACATGAAAATCTACTTGGTTTTAACAAGGAATCGAGCCAATGCTCTGATACCAATTGTAGGTCCACCCGGAGGATCGAGTAACCTCTATTCCCTGTTTTTCGACAAACCCGAAAGTGCGGAATCCAAACGGGTAAGTTAAACCAAGTTACGAACACGCAAGACACAATATTCAACGATTAACACTCAATGTATTAATGCTAGAAAACGGTTACAATACGGTGTTTACAAATGGTCTCTGTAAACTCTCAGTGTGTGTGTTACAATGTGTTCGCTCGCAAATCTATTCAGACTTGTCTCTATGTTTCTGTTCTGTGTCTGGGTTTATATAGTGAAACACATCAACGAAATCAAGATCTCGACGAAATCCGTCACATGTGTGTTTTTGCCATAATGTCTTGACGAAATCAAAGTGATTTCGTCACTTTGATGTCCTGGGCTTGGTCTTCGTCCAAATGATGTAGCAGGCCCAAGTTTAAATCAAAGTCCAATTCAATGTTAATTGGCCCAGATTCATTCGAAGCCCAAATTGAAGATATACAGCCCAGTTGAAGTTTCTGTTGACTAATCTCACAAATTCAAGATAAGACAACCTTGTGACATCATCATGACATCATCATGACATCATCATGACATCATCATGATGATGTGTCAGCGGGACTTGGTTTGCGGCGCTCCGTGCTTCGCGTGTCGAACTCTGGGGCGCACGACGGAGGAATGTCGTGACGTCGGGCTTGAGCCGGACCTAACCGTGTCGAAACCAAGTTGAACCGAACCGAGTCAAACCGAGCCGAGTCGCGTCCACATAAAGTGTACCAACATCTTCTTCATATTCAAGTTCCATGCAAAGCTTTGAAGGATCCATGAAGGTTGCATCTTGAAGGGCTTTCAAAGGAGCTTTGTTCAAGTCTTTCTCACCATCTTTTTCATCATCATCTCTTGTTCACAAGTACATACCTAGCCCTTGTGCTAGTTGTAAGTCTTCGATTTAACTCTTGAATCACTTCTACGTTGATTGTTCGAAACATTGTTGTTTGAAGTTTAAAATAAGGACACAAAGAGAAAATGAACAAGGAACCTAAACATGAACTTATATAATGATAAAATCTGGTTGGATTATGTTGGTATGAGCATGCATGTTGTTTGATCACTGATATATTGATAAACCGTTGTTAGGACACTTGGTGATGCGTTTTTAGTAACATTTACATTGTAAAAAGCATGCTGATTGGTATTTTCAGCCAACGTCAACAGGCTGTAACTGGGTCATTATAAATCGAAAAACTGACTTTCTGAAGCCTAAATTATGTATTTTCGAAAAACGGATCAAATAGCACTGGAATCGTAATTTTTCTAGGTCGTTTACTATTTTTAAAGAACTGTTTTTGGACAGCAGCTCAAGCTGTGATTTTACTGCTGAAAAAGTGTGTTGTATTTGTAGTCATAACTTAAAAACTGAGTAGAATTAGCTCTTGGAATTTTTACTGTAATGGTCACTGTTGTCTCCGTAATTCTCCCACTGGAATTTCGTCAATCGGACTTACGATTAATTTTTAGTGAATTATTCTGTAGACTGCAGTCAGAAAGTGACAAATCTGATTGTAGTCCGGTAAATGAATTTCTATAAAATATTGGTAATGAACTGGACCCCGAAATTTTTACACAATAAAATATGGATCGTATATGGCATTCTGTGAAAATTTGGGAATTTTTGGAGAAGGTTAACTATTTTATTAAAATGCTCGAAAACAGTCAAGTTTTGATTAATAAAGCTGAAATGACATAAGTAGTATATTGCATGTCTAATTGTCGGATTGGTTATGTGAGAACAATCTACGGGATATATGTAAAAGAAAATGATATGCTATTAGGCATGCACGCCTCCATTTACAAGGGAGACTATGGCGAAATTTTCCGAAAATCCTAACACTTAGTAAATATTTTCTGGACAAGTGTTTACTAGTATATTCTAGACTATGTTTTTCAAGTATAAAACTCGCCATAATTTTTATAACGAAATACGGAGTATCGGACGTTGGTTTTATACAGGAATATGGTTAAATATGTATTCTCTAAAATGGGACTTAAAAATATAATTCCAATACGAACAGACATATGTAAAATATCTCATCCTTGGGAAGGAAATACGAATACACAAGTATGAGAAGTATTATTACTAAAATATTGAAGACACTTTAAAACGTAACTAAAAGGCACTAATCAATACTAAGACAAGGCACGACCCGTTCGTCTAATAGACGTTAGACCATTGTAGGTAGTCGTGTTTGCTGAGGAGATTTGGGTTACGAGTACCGAAGACGCAATACTGTGAGTTCATGTCCCCCTTTTCTCTTAACTGTTTTCAGTTTTATACTTCGGGGGTGAAATACATGTTACAATTATTACAGACATTTACTTATATGGTATGGTTAGCTTAAGGAGGGTTTTTATTACGCGATCATGTGAGTGGTGGGCATGACACTTAAGGCCATTAATCCTCGTTGTAGGACCGAGGGACATTAGTGATAGATCTATTTGGGTGTAGCGAGCCGCACTCCCGAGTCCGCTGAGTGGACCATGAGGTGACTAAGTGCCCGACGCACAAATCTGCTAGGTTTGAGTCTTCCTGCATCATTTCACATATATCATTGGCTTTGCAACCCAATGGTGATCTCTTTTTCCTTAATTGCTACATACCAGGGATTTTCATACATACAGACACATTACAAAGGTTTATACATACTCACTTACACATGAACTCGCTCAACTTTATGTTGATTTTTCAAACTACATGTATTTCAGGGAACTAGTGGATCTGGCGGGGTATGCATGTGTCAAGCTGCGTTTTGAATAAAAGATGTCATACAGGGTTGTTGAGTTTAGAGGGTGTATCCCTTTCCTGGACAGGATACAAAATTTTAAACTCAGGTTTTATTTAAGTACTTTTGCTGAGTCATTGTGAACTCATTTAAACATGTCACGGTTTGTAACTTATTTGTTATTGATGTTTTCAAACAATGGTATTGTGGTAGTTTCTAAACTTTATTAATGGACAAACATCTCATAATTTTATCATATAGCATTGTTATGATTGTTGCTATGGTATTAAGAAGTCACACCAAATAAACCACGCTTCCGCAAAAGTCAGGGTGTGACACCGACGACAGAGGTTGAAAAGGAGCAAATGAGCCAGATACCTTACGGAGTCAGTAGTCGGGAGCTTGATGTATACTCAAGTCTGTACTCACCCAGATATCGCTTATATTGCTGGAATGCTAGGTCGTTATCAGACTAATCCTGGCCTAGATCACTGGAAAGCAGCTAAGAAAGTACTTCGATATCTGCAAGGGACGAAAGACTATAATCTGACTTATAGAAGAAGGGATCATTTAGAAGTGCTAGGTTATTCTGATTCTGACTTTGCCAAATGCAAAGATGACAAGAAATCCACTTCGGGCTATATCTTTATGTTAGCAGATGGACCCATCTCGTGGAAGAGTCATAAACAACAGTTAACCACAACTTCCACAATGATGGCAGAATACATTGTTGTTTATGACGCAACCTGTCATGGAAGGTTGCTTAGAAATCTGATCACTGGACTCAAAATTGTTAATTCCATTTCTAGACCATTAAAGTTTTACTGTGATAACTCAACTGCCGTTAGTTTCTCCAACAGTAACAGTTCGACTGGAGCTAGTTTATATCTCGATACAAGTTATCTGTTCGTACGTGAACGAGTTGAGGAAAATAATCTTTATATTGAGTATATTAGTACTAAAGATATGCTTGCGGATCCGATGACTAAAGGTCTCCCACCTAAAGTTTTTGAAGAACATATTTCGAATATGGGACTTACTAAAGACCTTATTTAATGGCATATTGTACTAGCTTATGTTTTAATTAATGAAATTTTCTCAGTTTGATTTTGTATGTCTCTAACATATGTTCTGCCGGTGTAATGACATATAGACAAATATAAATACAAATCAAACGCTAAAGGGCTTATGCGTATTTTGATCATAACTATTAGGTTTTAAATTGAGGCTGTAGTATGACTAATGGGGGTCCTGAGTCGCATAATGATTCAATAGCTGTATTTCACTACTACGGTTCTTGGTTTAAAGCTAAATTGAGTGTTAACTCCTGGCCAAGCTCATTTAATACGCATGATAAATGATTACTCGGCTAAGTGGGAGAATGTAAGATTAAATATATTATTGTAGTATTTAATCTTGTATCCATTATAATCATTTATATTATATAGATCATAATATATTAATAACCTATTAAATAATTAGTTAGTAATTGTTGATAGACCATATTACCCTTAATAAATAATTGGGTTTCCTCTTGGGTGTATATATATAAGGGGATTATTAGAGAAATAAAGGGTTACACAATTACATAAACCTAATAATCATAATAAGGGGATTATTAGAGAAATAAAGGGTTACACAATTACATAAACCTAATAATCATAACATCAATATCGGCTCTCTCTCCCTAATCGAAACCTCCCTTGTTTCGGTTCTTCACCATCATAATCTTTAACCCTAAGGAGGAACTAGATCATCCTGACAAGAATGTCGAACTCAATGGCTGCATCTCTGACTAGATTCCCTGCTGGCCTGTCTGCTGTAACAGGTATGTTATTCATGTTTTCTATTATGTTTATACAGAACTGATCAACACACTAGACTGAAGTTATGCATACACGCTGTGTTCTTGTTTTTGTAGTTCACGACGATATCAAGAAACTGAATATGTTTATTACATTATATATAGTACCATTACATTTTAGTTCATACGTTAAAAAGGGTTAACCACATAAAACCTAATCCAAGGAAACAACACTTTAACAATCTTAATTTCTTATCTGAAACAATAGTTTATATAGATGTATGTACAACACCGAGCATGAAAAAGAAACCGACACATACTCACCCTAGCTGGTTTAATCTATAACGAAACGAAGAAGACGAGTTACAATCGTACAAGCTAGCACATTGGAAGTACTTTGTTATCAGAAATGTTAGATAATTGCTTCTTCTTCATTTGACTAAAACATGTTGATCTGTTGGGCAGCAGAAAAGAAGCACTTGCAATCACATCTTCAACTCCTTTTATGCTTTCACAACTACTTGTAGTCGTTTCGTCTTCGTATATTGTTTCAAGAATTCTGGAAGTTTCGAGTCTTGAGACTCGCAGTAAACGAGTCGCTGCGACAGCAGAAAAAGGAGTGAGGTGTTGTGATGTTTTGGTCTTGGAGTGGGTTTTGGGCACTGAAGCAAAAACAAATCTTGTTGCCATAACGAACGAGTTTATTGAATAACAGATGAGAGGATTAGTGAATTATTGAATATATGTTTAATGAGTGCTTCTGGATGCTTTATATATAGGGCTAAGAACTCATAAATGGTCAAACTGTTATCACTTCTGGTGGCTCAAAAACAGGTCTACAAAACGCAAGTTGTGCTTAATATTGTTTTTAGCCAGACACCCTTTTTGCAAGGCAAGTTTGAGAGGGACTGATATGAATTAAAGATAAAAAGGTTATATATGGGGATGGTTAAAACTGATACATTTTGTAACTCACTCATTCTTTTAAAATCTTTGAAATTTGTATATATGGGGATGGTTAAAAACTCACGATCACCCAATAGTTTTTAAAATATGTTATATGTTAGATGCTCACTATAATATATATTTTGCTTTCGTACTTTGTAGGTGTATCCTTATAAGTTCATATGATCTTGTTTTTAAGGTTATATGCATGACTTAATCCTAAAATATTATGGTATAGGGTCCATATGGAACTTTTCGTTACTGCCTTTTAAAATGCAATATTGTAGCTTTCTCTTACGGCAAACTTCATTTGGCATACCAATCCAAAACTTGACTTTATGGACTAGGTTAAAGTCGACATGAATATTTTTCTCCTTTTATGTAGTCTCCCTCTTCATCATCTAATATTTCTATATTGTTAGTCTGATATATCATGTAGCAAATCAAGATGTGAAAATCGTTGCTCTTGCTTCTTCTTTTTTCACTTCTTATTTCTTTAGATTAAAAAAAGAACCAAGTATGAAGAAGTTACAAAACTTTGTAATATTATAAAGAGATTATAGTAAAAAAAAAAAAGTTGTCACCATAAGACACATGATAGGGATCGTCAATAAGACTTCTTTCGAAACCACTTGGCATGAATCACCACAACAACAATTTACCAACGAGTATTTAAAACTGATACGTTTTATAATTCACTCGTTGTTTTAACTAGGGGAGACACCCGCGCTACGCGGCGGGGTGTCTTGTAAGAAAGGTGGTGAAGACATATTTATATCATATTATCATATATCCGGCATTATGATAAACAAAAAAACTACATCGTTTATTTTGTTTTTAACAAAAATGTTTTATTTGGAATATAATTATGTTTTGATTAAATTTTGTATCCAAAAGTTGAGAAAAAAACTATCCATGTATTTAGTTATTTTTAAAATAACGAAAGCAAGTCCATTAGCAAAGGCAAAGACTTAAAAAAAAACACCTAGGATGGGAAGGGGAAGATCTTGGGTTCAAGTTCTACAGACGACAGGGAATTAAAGAAATCAGCCGTTCAAAAAAAAAAAAGTTGTTAGTGAAACATAAAATTACTAAATTCTAACGTTTGCTCATTCGTTTGTGGAGTGAAAATTCTATACTCAAATTTATAGGTAATATTAGTTAGAGAGAATAAAGTTTATTTGCATTAGTAGTTAGTATAATGAAGATTCATGGTTAGAGAGAATAAAGTTTATTTGCATTAGTAGTTAGTATAATGCAGCAGGTTCAGTATATTATTTAAAAAGATAATCAGAGAAGTGGGCCAAGAAAGAAAAAGTGAAATAGGTTAAATTAAACCTAAGACTCTCATATAAAAGTAAAAAAACATTAATGCTACAAAAATTAAATATTATAAAAAAAAAATTAAGGAGAAAAAGAATTGTTACTGTACATCCCCTTCAAATTTGTTAGGTTATATAATATGTTGGAAACTTGTATAAGCAGAGGGTTAAGAACTCACGATCACCCAATAAATTTTAAAATATAGTATATTTTAGATGCTCACTGTAAATATATTATGTATTATTTCTTTATAGGTGTGTCCTTATAAGTTCATATGATCTTGTTTTTAAGTAATATGCATGTCTTAATCCTAAAATATTATTGTATAAGGTCTATATAGAACTTTTTGTTCGTGTCTTTTAAAATGCAATATTGGCATACCAATCCAAAACTCGACTATATGGACTAGGTTAACGTCGACATGAATTTAGTTTTTTTTTCTTCTTTTAGGTAGGCTCCTGCTCGCTCGTTGATGCATCATTTGCATCATACAACGTGGGAAGACTGAAGTGTGGAAAATGTTTACTTTTGCTTCTTCTTTTTCAGTTGTTTCTTCAGATGAAAAAAAAAGCAACAAGTGTCACTTGCTCTTCTATGTAAAGATTTAGCATGAATTTTGGTCCAACTAATATTCATTGAAATCAACTCTATAATCTAGTGTTCATATGTTTATTGGATTGGCCTGGATTTTTGACTGATGAGAATACCAAGGATGAAAAGAAAATATCCAAAACTCACAAAAACAATCGTCACATAACCTTTACATAATTTAGTTTTTAGTTTAGATTGTTGGTTTTTATTATTTATTTCAGCTGATCTAGAGACTAGAGTGTTGCTTATTTTGAGGAAATTAATATGTCAGTTAAGCTCTAGCAGATATGTCGTTAGTTTGACCGAACTTAATAGAGAAACTTAATAGAGGTTCAGGCCGTTCCAACGTCTCTGGAGGCTCTAAGCAAACTACAAAGGCGGGGGTCCTTTGAATTGGTATAAAGACAACATCGGAAGTCTCAATCGCAAACACAATATCATAACTCAAAGATTCAAGGTATCAATTAGGATTTCAGGGAAAAGAGTGATTTCTCCACAATCATTTCTCCTAATTTCACCTCAAATTATATATAGATATTATTATAAAAAAGTAGCCGATGACCATTGTGACACCAATAATTTCTCCTAATTTTGTGACAACTGGCACAAACCGGTAATTTCCGTACACTTTAATTATTATTTATTGACTGCAATTATGTGCTTAATTGTCAGCAATGTCTGAACACGTGATTAAACAAGTGAATTCATGCACGTTGTATACTACAAAATATTGCTTTATGCATAAACGAGAGCGTTGCGTCAAAAATACTAAGTAAACTCACCGGTAAGACACTATGTGTCAACGGAACTGCAGAAAGCAGTCAGACAATAAAATTGGAGCCTAGGTGTAGGTCCGACAACAAGAATGCATTAAAACCCAAGAGTACATACAAGGGTTTAATATATATGCAATACGAAAGCAAAAATAAGCACTAAAAAGCACCCGAAACGCACTTTAAGTGCATAATTTTGTATAATTCAGCAATAATTCAGCTTTTAGCACGCGAATATTATGCAGAAAATATAATTTTTCAGTCAGAATATTTCCCCAAGTGTTGGGAATTGAAAGGGTACAAGAAGGGTACTTAAAAGACACTAAAAAGTGTAATTTAGCACTTTAACGAACCAGTGTCTAACCGAACAACCGGACTTTACCCGGAGCACAAAAAAAAAATATATTGTCAATAACATTGTTTATTTTTTTCTAAGTTAGTTAGGGTCCCCGAGTACCCTAGCACCCTTTATATTACACTACACCATAAACCACTAATCTAGCATTTGAATTGTAACTAAAAGGTGTAACATGAAATTGAAACCAAACTAGATGCACCCTCCCCCACTTAGTAACTAAAAGGTGTAACATGAAATTGAAACCAAACTAGATGCACCCTCCCCCACTTACGGTTAGGAGGCAAGGGTGACCCACCCTTGCTTGCTTTTGATTTTTCTATTCCAAGTGTTGGTGGATTAGAGACATTTTGCACATTGGTTAAAAATGGAATTGAGTTATAAATAAACCCACAAGGTTATGATCATCTTCTCATTTACAACACACAAAACAAAAACTCCTCTCTTCCCTCCTCCCTCACTTACGGCTTCAACCACCCACACCCATACTTTCATTTTCAAGTTTGCTCAAGGCATTCTAAATACATACAAATGTGAAGGATCACACATAAGGAAGCTCGGTGCTTACGGATTGCCAAGGACCTCACCACAACGCTATTAACCACCCGTTTTTCATCTAGTTTCTTCCCTAGTCTCGAGCTAGTAGTAAGTGACTTTAAACACTCTATTGTTCATATCTAAAGTGGTTAATAAGAAATTTAACGGGTAAAAAAAATTATGAACACTAGAGACCAAAACTAAAAGTCTACTAAAAATAATAAACATGGTGGTTAATGAATAAATGTTAGTGTAAAACTTTTGAAACTAGTTTTGTTATGATTATTTATTGTTGTGAATTGCTAGTGTTGGAATGGATCGTCATCAAACCACGCTAGATCATGTTCTTGGAACATGAACTAGCCTTATGTTAAGTCGTAAAATTTTTAGATGACGAACCCTTTCAAACATAAACAAGAACTTGTGTAAAAACAATTTTCCTTACGAAATGGGTTCTAAACTAGTAGATCTAAAGATCTACAAATGGTATTTTCGAAGAACCAACTGTAAGACGAAACCATGTTTTAAAACCGGATCTTTCATGAACTAGAGGTGTTTTTGTGAACAAAAAAGTGTGTAGGCACTTGTGTAACGAAAGGATTTAACCAAGAAATATTTTCGTAAATACCGACTAGAAGTTGTAAAACTTCATATTCTTTAAAAATAAAGTTTTCGAGATAATGATTTTATTTTTAGAGATGGAAAGACTTACTAAATGTGCTAGTAAGTTACTACACATTTTTGTAAATATTTAAGTTCATGAAATGGAGAAATTAGTGATTGTTGTTGATGAATATTGTTGATGATTGATGACGATTTAAAAGAAAATAAACACATGTTTTGAAAACATGGGAAACCTCCATTTTTAGGGGAAACTCTGTCAAAATTTTTATAAATTTTGACACTTAGAAAAATATAAGTTTTCGAGAAACTTATTCCCTAAAAATGTATTTAAGAGTATTACCAAGGTTTCCCTAATTTTTGGTGATAAGAAATGAGGATTTCTTCAAGAATGAAAATGGATATAAATATGTATATTTTTTAGAGAAAAATATATATTATTTTATCACCAACTTTTATGCTAAGTGTGTATAGTATGTGTTATACGTGCTAGTGTATTAAGACTTAAAAATACACTAAATACTCATGAGGAGTATAAACATAAAAATACACATATAAGATACATAATTCGGGTGCAAAGTGCAAAACACGAGATACTTATATTAATTTTAGAGAAAATAATATAAGTAAGATACTTAGTTAAAAATATAAAATATTTTTAACACAAGAATACATGCACAAAAGAGAGTGACTGTACTTGTGCGACGCAAGTCTAGTGACTAACGTTAAGAAAACGCGTATAGGTTACGACGTTAATTAAGCAAATCCGGTGAAGTTTACGACGCACAGGAACGCAAAGTTGTGAGTTCATACTCCCCCTTTTCTTTTAACTGTTTTCAGTTTTATAACTTCGGGGGTGAAATACATGTACAAATGTACAATATTTATAATTGGTATGATATAAATATAAGAAGCACACTTGGTGAGAACGAGAATCAAGTGTGATGAAATATAAGAATACAAGAAGTACACTTGGTGAGAACGAGAACCAAGTGTGACGAAATATAAGATAATAAGAAACGCACTTGGTGAGGACGAGAACCAAGTAGGATGCGTTATGAGAAATGATAATAAGAAACGCGCTTGGTGAGGACGAGAACCAAGTAGGATGCGTTATGAGAATTGATAACAAGAAACGCGCTTGGTGAGGACGAGAACCAAGTAGGATGCGTTATGAGAAATAGTGTCACGAATAGGGTACATAAGCACCATTAATCAACAATATACCTAGACCGCAGAACAAAAGGTTAGATCTAACGGGTGCCTGGCAGCCACACTCTCGGTGAGGGCGAGAATCGAGTAGTGCTTTTGTGTCTCAGAATATACCAATTAAATGCCTTAGGTTTGGTGACTTCCTATGTCGTGTCACATGTTAATTGCTTTGCAACCCATTAACAATCCTGATACTTACAGGAATACTTTATTTACATAAAAGTCATACCATACTAAAAATTGATGAATACTTGAGTAGGTGGGGTACTCAAGAAAAGATTGAATTATACTTGAAGTACGTGGGGTACTTAAGAAAATGGGAATTATACTTGAGTACGTGGGGTACTCAAGAAGAAATTGAATTATACATGAGTACGTGGTGTACACATGAAACTGGATTTATATATGAAAACTTGATTTATTCGCAAACTATGTTTTCATACAAAGTATACAAACGTGAAATACAAAACTGCATGAATTCACACCAACATTATGTTGACGTTTTTCCAAAACTCACATGTATTTCAGGTAACTAGGATGGATGTGCGCGCGGTCTCGCTTATGCTTGTGGATGTCGCTATTGTTTATCTTTAAATAAAGTTGTAAACTTTTTAAGACAATGTTTTATGCGACTTAGCGATGTAAACGCTAAACTTATGTTTTCAAATTATGGTATTTGATGTTTTTACGAGCATATAGCATGTTTACCTTTCGTATGCAATGAGAACCTTTCATGATCACACCTCGTGCTTCCGCCGCAGAAAGGGGTGTGACAGATTGGTATCAGAGCTGCGATTGTAGCGAACCAGGATTCCTTCTCGAGTCTAGTCTACAATCTCTAGGATCCTTTCACGAAAACAATTTTTTTCAAAGAGTTTTCATTGCATAAAACGTCCCGCGACATCCACTACCTGAAACTGTTTACATAAGTCTAGAAAAGACACTACGAGACTTAGAGTGCACTTGAGTAGCACTTGTCCTTGACTAGAAATTACTTGTAATTATGTGTGGTAATTAGCATGAACTAGAAGTAGAATGTCACAAGTATACGTGACTTTATCTGAAAGTGATGGCCCATCTGAAGGAAGAAATACGAGGATGAAACAAACTGTGCGGACTGTGCAAGGAGTTACGTAATTATGGATGCATACATAATTATGGAATTCAGTGCACAGAAATCACAGCAAGTCTTGTCACATATAGATTCCCTCAGTACAAGCCTACTAAGTACTCTGCTAGAGTAATAATTGTTTGATGTCACTTATGTGGTATATACCTGTGAATATATATACTACTACTGTCTAGTAGGACGATATCAAACAAATGTCTAACCCTGTTGTGTTATGTTCTGTCAGAACATGGCACCCAGGAAAGCTGTGAATGCTCGCAATGATGATCAACCTCCTCCTCCCCCACTGCCAAGAACGGCAGAAGAGCTAAACGCTCTACTGGAAGAAAGGATCTCCGTTGCTATCGCCCAATACGAGGCAAACCGTACTCAAGACAGTGGAGGACCAAGCAACGCTAGGCGTAATGGGAATGGAGATTCGTCTGGAGGCAATGCAGCTTAAGGCTGCACTTTCAAGCAGTTCCTCGACTGCAAGCCGATGAACTATGATGGCACAGGAGGTGCAGTAGCATTTGTGCGCTGGACGGAGAAGACTGAAGCTACTATCCGCATGAGCAAGTGTACCGCGGATCAACAAGTCACCTTTGCTACTGGGTTGTTTGTCGATGAAGCTCTGACTTGGTGGAACCTGCAAGCCCAAACTTTGGGTGATGATGCCGCTTATGGCTTAACTTGGGAGGAACTGAAGGAAAGAATGAGAGAGAAGTATTGCTCTCGCGCTGAACTCCAAAGGCTGGAAACGGAGTTCTGGCACTTGACCATGGTAGGTGCTGACATTAATGGTTATACTCGAAGGTTCCACGATCTGTCAAGAGTGCTTCCCTACATGGCGACTCCCGAATTCAAGCGCGTTGAACGCTACATTTGGGAACTGGCCCCAGAGTTTCGTGGCATGGTGACGTCGGCCAAACCACAAACAATCACTGAGGCTGTAACTCTGGCTGTCAGTCTGACTGAAGATTGTGTTCGTATGAAGAAGTTATCACTAAACCCAACAGAGAAGACCGAGACACATGCTGAGTCGTCCGGCGACAAAAAGAGAAAGCATACAAGTTTGAACCAAGCAACTCGTAACAACAAGGGTTTCAGCAAGAAGCGTGACGCTAACCCGTCCCAGGAGGCGAAAACCCATGCAACCAAAGCATACCAAGGCTCCATACCTAGATGCCAAAAATGTAAGTATCATCATGAAGGAGCTTGTCGCATTCCTAGGTGCGACAAATGTGATAAATTGGGTCATCAAACAGAAGACTGTTGGGGAAAAGGAAAGAACCGAAATGGGAACGGTGCTGGCAACAAGAATGGTAACGGGAAAGGGCGGAACCAAGGATGCTTCAAGTGTGGAAGCAATGATCATTTCATGAAGGACTGCCCAGAGGGAAACAATGCTCAGGCTAGAGCATTTGTGATTGGAGCAAAGAACGCACGCGAGGACCCTAACGTGGTCACCGGTACGTTCCTCATTAACAATCATTTTGCATCCATATTATTTGACACTGGCGCCGATTATAGCTTCATGTCTGTGGAATTTAAACGCATACTCGGAATAGAATCTAGTAGATTAGAAATTCCTTATTCAATAGAGCTAGCCAATGGTAAACTTGTTGAATCGAGCGAAGTTGTTAGAGGCTGCACACTAGAACTTGGTGAACGAAGATTTAGCATAGACCTCCTACCTATTCAATTGGGTAGCTTCGATGTAGTAGTCGGGATGGACTGGTTGTCCAAGAACAAAGCTGAAGTTATTTGTCATGAGAAAATCATTCGCATCCCTTTAACGAATGGTGAAACTCTCATCGTGCATGGAGAAAAACGAGACACACCTCTTCGAATCATCAGTTGCATGAAGGCACAGAAGTGCTTAAGGAAAGGATGTGTCGCTTTCCTAGCACACGTTATAGACAAGAAGGCTGTGGAGCCAAAACTCGAAGACATTCCTGTGGTGAAGGAATTTCCTGATGTGTTCCCTGAAGATCTGCCAGGACTACCTCCGCAACGACAAGTCGAATTCCGTATAGACTTGGTTCCAGGAGCTGCTCCTGTGGCCAAGGCTCCCTATCGACTTGCTCCATCCGAAATGCAAGAATTATCTACACAACTCCAGGAGTTGTTGGATAAAGGATTCATAAGGCCAAGCTTCTCACCCTGGGGAGCTCCAGTATTATTCGTAAAGAAGAAGGATGGAACACTGCGGATGTGTATCGATTACAGGGAACTGAACAAGCTCACTATCAAGAATCGGTACCCGCTACCAAGGATTGATGACTTATTTGATCAATTGCAAGGATCAAGCTACTATTCCAAGATCGACCTTCGATCTGGATACCATCAGCTGAGAATCCAAGAGGAAAGCGTACCAAAGACTGCATTCAGAACACGCTATGGGCACTACGAATTTCTTGTGATGCCGTTTGGGCTGACGAATGCACCAGCGGTCTTTATGGATCTAATGAACCGCGTATGCAAACCATATCTCGATAAATTCGTGATTATATTTATCGATGATATCCTGATTTACTCGCGAACGAAAGAAGAACATGAGCAACATCTCAGAACTATTCTGGAACTACTGAAGAAAGAGAAGCTTTATGCAAAGTTCTCGAAATGCGAATTCTGGATTCGCGAAGTACAATTTCTTGGTCACGTTGTGAATGAGAAGGGCATTCATGTAGACCCATCCAAGATAGAAGAAATAAAGAATTGGGAAGCTCCCAAGACCCCAACCGAAGTTCGACAATTTTTGGGCTTAGCGGGCTATTATCGACGATTCATCGAGAATTTCTCAAAGATAGCTCAACCGCTAACGACCCTTACACAGAAAGACAAGAAGTACGACTGGGGTCACAAACAAGAAGAAGCCTTTCAGTTACTTAAAAACAAGCTCTGCGATGCACCAATACTATCATTACCCAAAGGCACTGAAGACTTCGTGGTATACTGCGACGCCTCACGACAAGGCTTGGGTTGCGTGCTTATGCAGCGCCAAAAAGTCATCGCTTACGCTTCCAGACAATTGAAAGTTCATGAAAGAAACTATACCACTCACGACCTGGAGTTGGGCGCAGTGGTATTCGCCTTGAAGATCTGGCGACATTATTTATATGGTACTCGATGTACAATCTTCACAGATCACAAAAGCTTACAACACATATTTGATCAGAAGGAATTGAATATGCGCCAACGACGTTGGGTCGAGCTGCTGAACGATTATGACTGTGAGATTAAGTACCATCCTGGAAAGGCAAACGTTGTAGCGGATGCGTTGAGCCGAAAAGAAAGGGTTAAGACCCTAAGGGTTCGAGCATTGGAAATGACGATTCGAACGAACCTCACTGCACGCATTCGTGATGCACAACAAGAAGCTCTTAAAGAAGAGAACCGTAAAGCTGAATACCTACGGGGTATGCTGAAATACATGGTGCCAAACGAAGAGGGAGCCTTATACTTCAAGAAGCGTATTTGGGTTCCACTTTATGGTGGCATACGAGAAGTCATCCTTAATGAAGCCCACAAATCGAGATATTCGATCCATCCAGGATCAGACAAAATGTATCAAGACTTAAAGGAGTACTACTGGTGGCCGAGACTTAAAAGCGATGTTGCTGTTTATGTTGGAAAATTCCTAACCTGTGCCAAGGTTAAGGCAGAATATCAGAAACCGTCTGGCCTACTACAACAACCAGAGATTCCCGTGTGGAAGTGGGAACAGATCTCGATGGACTTCATAACGAAATTACCCAGGACCCCGAGAGGGCACGATATGATATGGGTAATAGTTGATCGATTAACGAAATCTGCGCATTTCCTACCGATCCGAGAGAAGGATAGCACTGGAAAGCTTGCAGAGATATACTTAAAGGAAATTGTGGCACGTCATGGAGTGCCAATCTCAATCATTTCAGACAGAGATGGGCGCTTTGTCTCAAGAATCTGGCAATCATTTCAGGAAGCCTTTGGATCTCAGTTAGATCTGAGCACGGCATTCCATCCGCAAACAGACGGCCAGAGCGAACGGACTATACAAACGTTAGAAGATATGCTTCGCGCATGTGTTATGGATCTAGGCGGCAGCTGGGATACTCATCTACCGTTAATTGAGTTCTCCTACAATAACAGTTATCATACGAGCATAAAAGCCGCGCCGTTCGAAGCTCTGTATGGCAGCAAGTGCCGATCGCCCTTATGTTGGTCCTGAACTTGTACAAGAGACAACCGACAAGATTGCGCAAATCCGAGAGCGCATTAAGGCGGCTCGAGATCGACAAAAGAGCTACGCTGATCCGAAAAGAAAATCAGTAGAATTCAAGGTGGGAGACAAAGTGTTGTTAAAAGTCTCACCATGGAAGGGCGTAGTCAGATTTGGAAAGCGTGGAAAGCTGAATCCACGATACATCGGACCATTCAGAATATTGAAAAGAATTGGTACCGTGGCATACAAGTTGGAGTTACCGAAAGAACTTAATGGAGTACATGATACGTTTCATGTATCCAACCTGAAGAAGAGTCCAACACAAGAAAACGTGATCATCCCGATGGATGAAGTGCATATTGATGAAGCCCTCCGATTTACAGAACAACCCGTTGAGGTTACCGACTGGAAAGTCAACAAGACCAGGAGGAGCAGTGTGAAACTTGTCAAAGTACGTTGGAGCTCTAAGCACGGACCCGAGTACACATGGGAACGTGAAGACCAGTTCAAGGAAAAGTATCCCCACCTATTCAAGAAGACTCCAGCGAGAGTTAGTTCAGCCTGAATTTCGGGACGAAATTCTTTTAACGGGGGGAGACTGTGACAACTGGCACAAACCGGTAATTTCCGTACACTTTAATTATTATTTATTGACTGCAATTATGTGCTTAATTGTCAGCAATGTCTGAACACGTGATTAAACAAGTGAATTCATGCACGTTGTATACTACAAAATATTGCTTTATGCATAAACGAGAGCGTTGCGTCAAAAATACTAAGTAAACTCACCGGTAAGACACTATGTGTCAACGGAACTGCAGAAAGCAGTCAGACAATAAAATTGGAGCCTAGGTGTAGGTCCGACAACAAGAATGCATTAAAACCCAAGAGTACATACAAGGGTTTAATATATATGCAATACGAAAGCAAAAATAAGCACTAAAAAGCACCCGAAACGCACTTTAAGTGCATAATTTTGTATAATTCAGCAATAATTCAGCTTTTAGCACGCGAATATTATGCAGAAAATATAATTTTTCAGTCAGAATATTTCCCCAAGTGTTGGGAATTGAAAGGGTACAAGAAGGGTACTTAAAAGACACTAAAAAGTGTAATTTAGCACTTTAACGAACCAGTGTCTAACCGAACAACCGGACTTTACCCGGAGCACAAAAAAAAATATATTGTCAATAACATTGTTTATTTTTTTCTAAGTTAGTTAGGGTCCCCGAGTACCCTAGCACCCTTTATATTACACTACACCATAAACCACTAATCTAGCATTTGAATTGTAACTAAAAGGTGTAACATGAAATTGAAACCAAACTAGATGCACCCTCCCCCACTTACGGTTAGGAGGCAAGGGTGACCCACCCTTGCTTGCTTTTGATTTTTCTATTCCAAGTGTTGGTGGATTAGAGACATTTTGCACATTGGTTAAAAATGGAATTGAGTTATAAATAAACCCACAAGGTTATGATCATCTTCTCATTTACAACACACAAAACAAAAACTCCTCTCTTCCCTCCTCCCTCACTTACGGCTTCAACCACCCACACCCATACTTTCATTTTCAAGTTTGTTCAAGGCATTCTAAATACATACAAATGTGAAGGATCACACATAAGGAAGCTCGGTGCTTACGGATTGCCAAGGACCTCACCACAACGCTATTAACCACCCGTTTTTCGTCTAGTTTCTTCCCTAGCCTCGAGCTAGTAGTAAGTGACTTTAAACACTCTATTGTTCATATCTAAAGTGGTTAATAAGAAAATTAACGGGTAAAAAAAATTATGAACACTAGAGACCAAAACTAAAAGTCTACTAAAAATAATAAACATGGTGGTTAATGAATGAATGTTAGTGTAAAACTTTTGAAACTAGTTTTGTTATGATTATTTATTGTTGTGAATTGCTAGTGTTGGAATGGATCGTCATCAAACCACGCTAGATCATGTTCTTGGAACATGAACTAGCCTTATGTTAAGTCGTAAAATTTTTAGATGACGAACCCTTTCAAACATAAACATGAACTTGTGTAAAAACAATTTTCCTTACGAAATGGGTTCTAAACTAGTAGATCTAAAGATCTACAAATGGTATTTTCGAAGAACCAACTGTAAGACGAAACCATGTTTTAAAACCGGATCTTTCATGAACTAGAGGTGTTTTTGTGAACAAAAAAGTGTGTAGACACTTGTGTAACGAATGGATTTAACCAAGAAATATTTTCGTAAATACCGACTAGAAGTTGTAAAACTTCATAATCTTTAAAAATAAAGTTTTCGAGATAATGATTTTATTTTTAGAGATGGAAAGACTTACTAAATGTGCTAGTAAGTTACTACACATTTTTGTAAATATTCAAGTTCATGAAATAGAGAAATTAGTGATTGTTGTTGATGAATATTGTTGGTAATTGTTGTTGATGATTGATGACGATTTAAAAGAAAATAAACACATGTTTTGAAAACATGGGAAACCTCCATTTTTAGGGGAAACTCTGTCAAAATTTTTATAAATTTTGACACTTAGAAAAATATAAGTTTTCGAGAAACTTATTCCCTAAAAATGTATTTAAGAGTATTACCAAGGTTTCCCTAATTTTTGGTGATAAGAAATGAGGATTTCTTCAAGAATGAAAATGGATATAAATATGTATATTTTTTAGAGAAAAATATATATTATTTTATCACCAACTTTTATGCTAAGTGTGTATAGTATGTGTTATACGTGCTAGTGTATTAAGACTTAAAAATACACTAAATACTCATGAGGAGTATAAACATAAAAATACACATACAAGATACATAATTCGGGTGCAAAGTGCAAAACACGAGATACTTATATTAATTTTAGAGAAAATAATATAAGTAAGATACTTAGTTAAAAATATAAAATATTTTTAACACAAGAATACATGCACAAAAGAGAGTGACTGTACTTGTGCGACGCAAGTCTAGTGACTAACGTTAAGAAAACGCGTATAGGTTACGACGTTAATTAAGCAAATCCGGTGAAGTTTACGACGCACAGGAACGCAAAGTTGTGAGTTCATGCTCCCCCTTTTCTTTTAACTGTTTTCAGTTTTATAACTTCGGGGGTGAAATACATGTACAAATGTACAATATTTATAATTGGTATGATATAAATATAAGAAGCACACTTGGTGAGAACGAGAATCAAGTGTGATGAAATATAAGAATACAAGAAGTACACTTGGTGAGAACGAGAACCAAGTGTGACGAAATATAAGATAATAAGAAACGCACTTGGTGAGAACGAGAACCAAGTAGGATGCGTTATGAGAAATGATAATAAGAAACGCGCTTGGTAAGGACGAGAACCAAGTATGATGCGTTATGAGAATTGATAACAAGAAACGCGCTTGGTGAGGACGAGAACCAAGTAGGATGCGTTATGAGAAATAGTGTCACGAATAGGGTACATAAGCACCATTAATCAACAATATACCTAGACCATAGAACAAAAGGTTAGATCTAACGGGTGCCTGGCAGCCACACTCTCGGTGAGGGCGAGAATCGAGTAGTGCTTTTGTGTCTCCGAATATACCAATTAAATGCCTTAGGTTTTGTGACTTCCTATGTCGTGTCACATGTTAATTGCTTTGCAACCCATTAACAATCCTGATACTTACAGGAATACTTTATTTACATAAAAGTCATACCATACTAAAAATTGATGAATACTTGAGTACGTGGGGTACTCAAGAAAAGATTGAATTATACTTGAAGTACGTGGGGTACTCAAGAAAATGGGAATTATACTTGAGTACGTGGGGTACTCAAGAAGAAATTGAATTATACATGAGTACGTGGTGTACACATGAAACTGGATTTATATATGAAAACTTGATTTATTCGCAAACTATGTTTTCATACAAAGTATACAAACGTGAAATACAAAACTGCATGAATTCACACCAACATTATGTTGACGTTTTTTCAAAACTCACATGTATTTCAGGTAACTAGGATGGATGTGCGCGCGGTCTCGCTTATGCTTGTGGATGTCGCTATTGTTTATCTTTAAATAAAGTTGTAAACTTTTTAAGACAATGTTTTATGCGACTTAGCGATGTAAACGCTAAACTTATGTTTTCAAATTATGGTATTTGATGTTTTTACGAGCATATAGCATGTTTACCTTTCGTATGCAATGAGAACCTTTCATGATCACACCTCGTGCTTCCGCCGCAGAAATGGGTGTGACAAATTTCACCTCAAATTTCTCCCTAGTCAGCGACGTCGTTGAGCGAAATTATCATATGCGACGTTACAATTAGCTAGAATGACGATGTCGGCCCAAATTAAATTCAGCTTTTTTATAGAGCATTGTAATAAATAAATTTTTTTTGTTCTTTTGGGTCTAATATAGTAATACACATATAGTGTAAGGTTCATTGGGGAACACTAAAAAAGTGGGGAACCGGGGAACACTCTTAAAAATTTAACTTAACATGTTAAAATTTTTTTTTTAAACATCTTTTTCGGCACTTCTTCTTATATATACTTGTAGAAGCATTTTTAATAAAAAAAAAATCAAAAACTAAAAATATTAAAAAAAAACAATTAAAAAAGGCTAAAAATTGTTTTTTTTAGAAAAAAATATTTTTTTTACTCGACTAGATTCTCCTCCTTTTTATAAAGGAAAGCGCTGAAAAATTTAAAAAAAAAAATATTTTTAACATGTTAAGTTAATTCTATAAGATAAAACTGTTTTTTAAACATTTTTTTATATTTTTAGTTTTTGATTTTTTTTATCAAAAATGTTTCTACTTGTATTTATAAGAAAAAGCGCCGAAAAAAAAATTAGAAAAATATTTTTTTTAACATGTTAAGTATAATTTTTAAAAGTGTTCCCACGTTCCTCACTTTTTTAGTGTTCCCCAATGAACCCTCCCCTACACATATATTATATAAATATTTTTTTTTAAACATTGAGGCCTTATTTTTTGGAGGCCCTAGGCCGTTGCCAAGATTTGAAAGCCTCTAGGTCCGTCCCTGTAGTGGTTTGCTTGTAATGTTCGAGAAACTTTTGATTTTATAATAAAAGTACACTCATTTCGTTTTATCTAAACGCTTTCTTGAATGCATCTAGCAATATTTTTTTTCCTCATCACGACTAGACTGCAGTTATGCATACATTCCATTTTCTTCATTTTCTGCATTATATATAGTACCATTACATTTTAGTTTATACATTTAAAAGGGTCAACCTCATATAAACTAATCCAAGGAAACAAAACTTTGACAGTTCAATTTTTATCTTGATAAAATACATTTATATAAATGTAACTATGTAAGTAGAACACCAAGGATCGATGCAAAAAACATAGTTCGAAACGCAGCATAATTATCCAACATACCCACCCTAGCTAGTTTGATCTATAACGAAAAACAAGACTGGTTACTTGTACAAACTAGCACATTCGAAGTACTTTGTTATCAGAAGTGTTAGACAATTGCTTCTTCATTTGACCAAAACATGTTGATCTGTTGGACAGCAGAAAAGAAGCACTTGCAATCACATCTGAAACTCCTTTTACGCTTTCACAACTACCTTTGGTCGTTTCGTCTTCGTATATTGTTTCAAGAATTCTGGAAGCTTCGAGTCTTGAGACTCGCAGTAAACGAGTAGCTGCGACAGCAGAAAAAGGTGTGAGGTGTTGTGATGATTTGGTCTTGGAGTGGGTTTTGGGCACTGAAGCAAAAACAAATCTTGTTGCCATGAGGAATGGTTTATGGACTAACAAATGAGAGGATGAGTGAATATATGTTTGATGTGTGCTTTTGGATACTCTATATATAGGGCTAAGAGCACATAAATGGTCAAACCGTTATCACATCTGGTGGCTCAAAAACAGGCCTACATAAAAGCCAAGTTGTGCTTAATATTGGTTTTAGCCAGACACCCTTTTTGCAAGGCAATTTTGAGAGGGACTGATATAGAATTAAAGATAAAAAGGTGAACATGAAAATGATAAGAGAACATTGAAGATGGGGTCCATCCATATCCTCAACAAATGGCTTTTAATTAGTATTTTGATGATGCCCTGGATAATGCAATGAATTTAACATCAATATCATGCACAAATACACAATGTGCAGAGAACAAAGTAACAAACACATACATCAAGGTGAAATTTGCATTCGCAATGAATTGTTTGATACAATGACCGGTATCTATACCTATACCGACGGCTAAAACTCAACCGTCATGACTCTTAACCTAAACGACGCACCCCTTAAACAAAATTCAAATACTAATAAACAAAATTCAACTTCTACTTGATGCCAATGTTTAAGGCCAACAGATAAGAGGTGACTTAAGAATAAGCTAGACACCCTTTTAAAGATTCTATGACATGAGACACCTTTTTAATTTTTGTTTTACTAAAAATTGGTGCCGGGTTGACCAATACCTACCCGTTAAGCTAAACGTGTTCACGGATTTGACTCGGAATTTTCATATTAGGTTTTTGTCGTATAGGAAAAAGATTTACCCTCTTGCGTTGTGTTGGTATGTTAAATTACCATCAATGCATGAACTTTCACATAAAGCCCCTATTTATAAACAAAAACTGCGAAAAGGGGAATTATCGATGCCAACAAAAACCATATCTTAAATGATATATACCAGTATGTCACATACCATCTAATAAACAGGCACTTGGCACCGATTGAAATGGCAAGTCATGTTTCTTCATGTAACAATGACTTACAAAATGCAATTAATACGAAAAGCAAGAGTCGGCATAAAAGTTGAATCATCGATGGTGACAAGTGACCCGATTTGAGCCTTACCAAGTTCTCTTCTAACTTATCTTATTTCGCTGCTTACTTAACTCCCTAAAGTTAGAAGTTGGCGTGTAAATGTGTAATGCCATTTAGACCACAAATCATTAGCAACATCTCTTACACGTTTGAAAACAAGAGGACTCATTTAGAAAAATGAAAACGCAAACTTGTTAAAGTGTTATGTATTGTTAGAATTGATTTCTGAACCCAGATCGGATAGCAAACCAACCGTCTTACCAGTCACATTTTTTGTGTAAATTTGCAATTCTGCTTATCTTTTGATTTAGATTAATTTTTTTTACAAAACATATAAACTTAAATTTTTTTTTAAAAATGGATAATGGAATAGGAAATGAGATTTAGGCCAGAAGAATAAAAGCATAACTCGGGTATCCAATTTTTCTTTTAGAGTATTAAATATTTAAAAAATAATAAATAATATCTTTTAGATTTTTGGATATCCGTTTTACTATCGGAATCAGTATCCGAAGTTTCGGATATCGAAACATAAACTATCCGAAATTTCCGGATATCCCAACTTGAACACACGTCTCCTTTGTTTGATAATCTTGATATGACGGGTTGACGGGTACGAGTCATGGGTTAAGAATCATCTGTGTCAGCTGGTTAAATGGCAGTTTATTTCTTTGTTTTAGTTTATAACTTAGTTTGAATTTGAATAAGGTTAGTAGTCAAAAGAAACGTTGCATGGACTGGGTAGTAGTTTTTTTTAACTTTCACAGTTTCTTAGGTGATTTCCGATTTGATAGGTGAGAGCAGTGTCTTTTTTTGTCACAAAAGTTTTTTTTAATGGCTAACGAAATAAAAGTCCGGCTATCTGGTGTAATCCAACGGCAAAAGGCAACTCTATGCCCGCGATCACAGACATCGTTGGATAACACAAGCCCATCATCACCCGTTTCGGGGAAAATCCACCGCCCGAAGGCTCACTACGGTAAAACTCGGCTAGGATCAGATTTGAACTTGAGACCTCTCTTAAATCCAAATCTTCACTTTCCCTTCAATGCCAATTGAGCCATGGCTCAGTTGTTGCAGAAGTTAGTTTCTTATTTTGAAGGGGTCTTAGACTACGTTGCATGTAAAACATAAAGGCTCCATTGACCTGTTCAATAAAGTACCAGCTTTTGTGTTTCCTTCACATAGTACTTCTTTTATTTTACAAAATCAGCAAAGTTTTTTGTTTAGGCTGGACGGTATCATAGCGGGGACTGCAGTCGGGGAGTGGGGTTGCCGAGTGGTGAATGGATGCCGGCCTCTTTTCAGTGTTTAGTGAATGGTTTCTTCGGTGTATATTCACCGATGTGGGAAGAGGAGGGCAGGAGGAGGGAGGGGAGGTTTAATGGTGGGTCCCAACCCCTTTCAACCAATCACATTTTTTTGTTAAATTCTTTACCACTCTCCATTCCATGTGTTTGAACCATTGCCAGAGATTGAGAGTGCAAAATGGGGAGTGGAATGGGGACTTGACGTGACATGATATTGTTGGCTAGAGAATAACTCAAACACCCTAAGTAATTGAAGAATACCCTTCACCCTTATTTCTATTGTACGTGCGTGAGTGTGTGTGTTTGTAAAGGGTCTGATCCAACATCCTTCAAGGCCTATCTTTCAATGAGAGATTCGGAGAGGTCCATAACTATTTTCTAGTTATTACCATTTTTAATGTATATTTGACACAAGCATATATGGTGCAGCATTCCATTCCATAATTGCACTTTAAAGATTAATATTGACAACGATATACCCTCATTCATAAGGCAATACTCTTTAACTTTTTTTTGGGAGCAAGTACGTAGACGATCACTCATGTGCTTAAACTTCACCCCCACAAATTTAAGTAAACAAAGTAAAAAAAATAGTTATGAGAAAAACCAAAGAGAAATAGAGATAAACTGAATTCTATTCTTCATTCTATTCAATATTACAATATATAGATAAACATAACTATAAACCCTGAAGCTCATAAGTAATGGGTTGGGCCTAAAATGTCTGGTTTATAACACTCCCCCTCCCCTCAGATATTTAGAATTATACACAGTTTAACAACATACTTCAGGATGATGTTAAATAGTACTTCAGGCGGGACCTGAATAAATTAAACTGATACTACTGGATCAGTTGTACTGCCTCAATAAAAACCTTACTAAGAAAACCCATTTGGACAAAACTTAGTTAAGGGAAAAAGAGTACAGTGTGTATAATTCTCCCCCTGAATTCAACAAACATCTTTCAATCTGCGGAGACCGATCTTGTGTGATAGTTGCTCGAAACTGCTTCTTGGTAAAGATTTTGTGAACAGGTCAGCTAAATTTTCACTTGACTTGATCTGGCGAACATCAATTTCCTCTTCTTTCTGCAAGTCATATGTTGAGAAGAACTTTGGTGAGATGTGCTTTGTTCGATCACCCTTGATGTAACCTTCTCTGGTCTGAGCTAGGTAAGCAGCATTGTCTTCATAAATAATTGTCGGCTCCTTCTTGATCTGTTCTAATCCGCATGCTTCTTGTATGTGATTAATCATTGATCTCAACCACACACATTCTCGACCAGCATCATATAGTGCTTGTAAACTGTTATAATTGATTGCTTCTCATTGAATATCAATTGGGTATAAATACATAATTACAGGGAGATATAAACAGAAACAAGATCTCTACAAATCAAGGAGATATACAAAATAATAATACATTAAATATAATTGATTTGATTGATTTGGTCCGCTAATAGACCCCAGCAGTCGAAGCAGTAGCCGACCGGATGCAAAGACTGGACTTGAAACGATCAAATAAAATGCATGGTAAACCTTTGGTGAAGATATCAGCATATTGATATTCCGTAGGGACATGTAACACACGCACAGCACCGAGTTTCACTTTCTCCCGAACAAAGTGAATGTCAATTTCCACATGCTTGGTCCGCTGATGTTGAACCGGATTCTGAGACAGGTACATATCAGATATATTGTCACAATAAATTATGGAGGCCTGACGAACCGGGACCTGGAGCTCTAGTAAAAGATTACGAATCCAAGAGAGTTCTGCAGTGGTGTTAGCAACAGCTCGATATTCTGCCTCAGCGCTCGAGCGGGATATGGTTGGTTGGCGCTTTGACGGACAAGAGACCAAATTATCACCAAGAAACACACAATAGCCAGACGTTGAACGTCGAGTATCTGGACACCCTCCCCAATCCGCATCGGAGTAGGCGGTCAGTTGAACCGAGGTAGACGGAGAGAGGTGTAGCCCATGATCAGCCGTACCTTTGAGATACCGTAAAATACGCTTGAGAAACTGGTAGTGAGGTCCTCTCGGAGCGTGCATAAATAGACAAACCTGTTGAACAGCATAAGAGATATCTGGACGGGTGATCGTGAGGTACTGTAACGCACCAGCAAGGCTTCGGTATAAAGTACCATCTGGAAGTGGTTGGCCTGCTGTAGTACTCAGTTTGGAATAAGTATCAGTAGGGGTGGAGCATGGCTTGCAATTGTCCATTTTTACTCGAGCCAATATATCATTGATGTAAGACTGCTGGGAGAGAATGAGACCGCCATTGTGATGTTGTACCTCAATACCCAAGAAGTGGTGTAACCTGCCAAGATCGGTCATAGAAAACTCTCTGGACATAGCAGCTATGAAATGCTTCAACAGTGCGTCCGAAGACGCTGTGAGGATGATGTCATCCACATACAGGAGAAGATATGCTGTGCCGTTGCCCCGTTTGTAGATGAATAGAGAGCTATCCGAGCTGGAGGTTCGAAAACCACATTTGAGAATGTACGTAGCAAATCTTTGATACCACGCCTTAGGAGCCTATTTAAGTCCATAGAGAGATTTATTTAACCTGCACACAAACTTTGGGTTACGAGTATCCACAAATCCTGGTGGTTGAAACATATAAACAGTTTCATTTAAATCCCCATGCAAGAATGCGTTTTTGACGTCAAGCTGATTTAAAGGCCAAGACCTGGACAATGCCAAACTAAGGACAGTACGAATGGTGGTGGGTTTAACCAAGGGACTAAACGTCTCATCGCAGTCAATGCCAACCTGTTGGGATTTACCATTGACCACAAGGCGGGCTTTGTACCGTTCAAGGGTTCCATCAGCATGAAATTTGTGGCGGAACAACCACATACATCGTATAATGTGTGCATCGGGTGGCCGAGGCACGAGATCCCACGTGTTATTATCTATTAAAGCGGTGTATTCAGTTTTCATGGCATCGGACCAGTGCGGATCGGATTGAGCATCAAGGTGGGATTTAGGTAACGGAGAAACCGTGTCAACATTAAGGTTGAAAGGAGTTGTAGGTTTAGATGTTCTGTCACGAGACCGAGTGATCATAGGGTATCTCGGTGGGAGAGTATGAGCCGAGTGGTTAGGATGAGGCTGATGAGGTGATGGTTGGGTTGGGTTGGGTTGGTACCGATGGGCATGGATGGGGCGGGTTGTGTGCGAGAGGATCGTCTCGGGTAAGTGATGGTAGGATGGGAAGTGGTAGTAGGGTTATGGGTGGCATGGGTAGGTGGGATGTGTGTATGTGGTTGGGCCGTAGGTGGGATTTGTTTGGCCGTAGGTGGGTTGGTTTGGGCTTGTGGCAGGTTAGTTTGGGCCGGATGTGGGTCGGTTTGTGGGGAGAGGGCAGAAGGTGTGAAGGTGGTAGGTATGTGTTGGTTGAATATGATAGGTGATGGGTCACCGTCAAGAAAGGTGTAAGTGGACGGTTGTGGTTTATAAGTTTTAGAGAAGGGGAACTCGAGCTCATTAAACGTCACGTGTCTAGATAGGATAATTTTACCAGACGAGCGATCAAGGCACCGATAGCCACGATGATCAGCGGGATACCCAATAAATACACATGGGGTAGATCTTGGGGCAAGTTTGTGTGGACGGGTGTCGGATTGATTGGGGTAGCATGCACAACCAAAGACACGGAGGTGTGTATAATCCGGGTTTTTGAGGTAAAGGGCTGCGGTTAGGCTGCGGAAGCCGATGGGCTTGGATGGGAGGATATTATGAAGGTAAACCGAGGTATGTAGGGCCTCCACCCAGTAATGGGGTGGAAGGGAGGCATGTGTGAGAAGAGACATCATGATTTCGTTGAGACGACGAATCATGCGTTCGGCAGTCCCGTTCTGTTGAGAGGTGTGGGACATGAAAACTTGAATTGTAATCCATGTGTGGAAGCAAACTGTTTAAATTGATGGTTGTCAAATTCCCCTCCCATGTCACATTGAAATGTTTTAATGTTATGACGAAATTGGGTGGAGATTAATTTATGAAATTGAGTGAACTTGGAGTAGGTTTCAGATTTTAATTTTAACGGAAAAACCCATGTAAAGTGTGTGTAGTCATCAATGATAACTAAATAATATTTATACCCATTTTTGCTAGGTACAGGGGAGGTCCACAAGTCACAATGCACAATATCAAAGGGACACAAAGTGCAAGAAGTACATGAGTGAAATGGTAAACGTTTGTGCTTGGCAATTTGGCAAGAATCACAAAAAACATTATGAGTCTGTTTATTACAAAAAATAAACTTATTGGAATTTAAAAAATCTAGAACATGTAAACCAGGATGTCCTAGACGATCATGCCAAGAGCCGTGAAGACTGGTGGAGACAAAAGCAGATGCATCGGGTGGTTGAAGAGCTGTGAGCGGATAGAGATTACCGGTACTGTCATGCCGACTCAAAATCGTTCCACTCGGGAAATCCTTCACAGAAAAACCAAAAGGATCAAAATTGACAGATACCCAATTATCACGAGTAAATTTTCGAACAGAAATAAGGTTTTTGATGATATTGGGTGTGTGTAATATGTTTTTAAGTTGGAGTGGTTTGGAGGTGGATGGAGGGTCAGAGTTACCCGAACCAGTCACTAGTAAAAGATGGCCATTTCCAACTAACACATTTTTAATAGAATTTTGACACGAGGAGGAAATCATACCTGAGTCCGCAGTGAGATGATTCGTAGCACTGGTATCCATGAACCATTGTGGTGTTTCAGGATCTAGAGCCATAGTCTGAAAAGCCTCTGCAAGTTCAGTGGGTTCCAGGGGATTCACATCAGTCACGTGAGCCTGAGCGGATGGTTGTTCAGCATTAGTGGGCTGCTGTAACAACCCTCGGTAAAATCAACACTTTCATTTTTCGACACCCTATTATATCCTAAAATATTCTAATATGTCTTATATTACACTCCGTGTGTGAAAACCGAGCCCGAAATAGATTATAACATATAAAATAAATCAAAAATAAGAAAAATGGAATTGAGGCGGACCGCGTAAACCCACCTCTATAGTTCACGCGGTGTCACACCCCAACCACGTAGAACAACAAAACGTGGCGGAAACGTCGGGGAGTGTTGTAACAGAATTAATTGTTACAAATCCATGGCAATTGAAGTTTCGTTTTATTAATCAAACATGAGAGTTTACATTGTTTTAAACAAGAAACAAAGAGTACATAACATAAATTAACTAGTTCTTGTCTCGTTTTAAGTCACTAAGGCACAGGTCCGCCTAAGTATGTCTTGATAAGTCCTATGCATCATCTCCTGAAAACACATGCGAAAATAGGTACGTCAGCATAAAAATGCCTGTGAGATACATAGGTTTTGTGAAAACAGAATTCATGACTTGTGTTTGAGAAAATGTTTAGTCATGAACCTTGTACTTTGCTTTGTCTTGTAAATCATTTGAAAAACAATAAGATCAGAGGATATGTATAAATAAGAGAATAATGTATGGTTAAATGAATAACCATGTAAAATGAGTTTGTATAAGATAAGTTGTTTGTAAATCAATGTCTTGTGAAAAGTATGTTATTTGTATAAAATGTTATATGTCTCAAATTGAAATGATTCAAATAACGCTACGATATGTAATACCATACAAACACTAATATATAGGAAGTACCAGCGGCGTATCCACCATGCTTGTATCATATTACACACGCCTCGTTACTTAATCACTTACTTAAACCAAACTACCAAAGTAAAATGTTCATGTCTAATATAAATCATGTAATGTGTATCCAAATTGTAAGCATGTGATGAATAACAAATGTACTAAGTATGCAACAAAGGACATACATAGCATAAAGTGTAATGTATAACAATGTACTAAGTATGCACACAATGGGCATACATAGCATGTAATGTAAAACAAAGTACTAAGTATGCACACAATGGGCATACATAGCATGTAATGTAAGGCAATGTACTAAGTATGCACGCAATGGGCATACATAGCATGAAATGTAATGTAGAACGATGTACTAAGTACGCACACAATGGGCATACATAGCATGTAATGTAAAACGATGTACCAAGTACGCACACAATGGGCATACATAGCATGAAATGTAATGAAATCATGTACTATAATGTACTAACGAACATAGCAGGTATATGATGTGAAAACATGGAAAGCATGAAAGTAACAAGTAGGCACATGTGTTCCACCCCAAAACAGTTTGGAAAACAGTAAAAGAGGGGTCTATGTACTCACTTGAGATTGCTTAGTAGTCCTTGAGTAACAACCAAACAATGCTAGAGATCACGGATATCAAACGGCACCTAATATAGGTAACTATGTTAATAACCCGGACCTAAATCGGAGGATTTAGATAGAATGACGGTTTGTAAACCAAACGAGTATGGAGACTCGTGTCATATGGTTTAACAAATCCTACATACTAAATGAAACCTAACCTAAGTGCTTTCGACCCATCGCGACCCATTAAGGTAGCTTATGCTACTTTAACGCGTCGTGCGCGCAAAAGCTCACTTGAGACGTCTAACTAGCCCTATGACAAGTGTTATATGCCTAAACATGTTACATAATCAGTTATGTGACAAAAGTTTAGGTTACATATGCTTAATTACCAATTATACATGAAAAGGGTATTCTGGTAATTTACCTAAGGCATATAAACTACCTATCATACAACTACTCAAACGATGTGACCATAGGGTATAACCTCAGAAGGTTATTCCCTATATGATATGGTCCTAAAGTATTTGGTCGGATCCTAATGATCGACCAAAATGGGTCGGGTTCGAAGGTATAAGCGATTTATTAGATCGCTTACCCTTACGACCCTAGACAACGTGGTAATCAGTAGGCATAGTCACAAAGGACTATAACCATCGTGATTACAATCACGTTGCGAAGTTCAAACGAACTTCGCATTGACCATAAACTGGTCAATGCAGAAAGTCAAACAAAGTTTGACTTTCGGACTCGAAAAGCAATAAAAGAACGAAGGAATACTTACGAAGGGTCCCCGAATGCTAATCTTGATTCAAGTAGCTCAGGTATGAAACAAAGGTTTCAACTTAGAGCTTCTCAAATCAGATTCTAGTGGGTTTTGAAGTTGGGGATGTGGGTATTTATAGGATTTCCCGAACCGTTAGGATCGTTTCTTGGAAACCGTGATTCAATCTTGGCCATACACTTGCACCCATGGTATTGTAATACCATGTGCACATCAATACCAGCCCATAGATTCCCCAAAACCATGTGCAACAAGTGAAACGGACCAGATTCGATGTTTCTGCAAGTTTCTGCCCAGATGAGGTGCTCGCGTATCGCGACGGTAAAGGCCTTAGGGCTCGCGCTACGCTAGCATGTGTCATATGCATAAAAGTTTCAAAAATGGCAGAAATGGTCCCTGCAGCCCGTTTAAGCTATTTTCGATGCGTTTGAACCCCGTTAACCTCATTTCAAGGCGCTAAAATGAATTTAAAGTATAGGGAACTCAAAACATGCTCAAAAATATCTAGGATGTCGGTTCGTTTGGTCGTACGATCGCGATGTTCGCTTAATTACGACGGAATGCGCATAAGCGCAAAAAACGATCCAAATGGCGTGACGAATGGATTTTTCTTATGCCAAACACTAAAATAAAATATTATAGTGCTTACATAAATTTTTGGATATCCGGATGTATTCAGAACGTAAGTTATGCGCGAAAGTGCAAACTTGTGCACTTTTTGACGCTTTTAGTCCCTGAATGACCCAAAAGTTTATTTTAGCACACCGAACCCCTCAAAGCCTATTTCTAATCTATATAAAGGATATTTAAGGTGTGTTTAACATATGGTCATGTTTCGGAATGTCTGTTACAGTTCAAATTGGCATACTTTCGCAGTTTGTCGAATTTAGTCCCTGTAAGCGATTAAACTTGATTTTGCCATACCAAAGCCTTCAAAAACTTATTTCTAAGTTATGTAAAGGTTATTTAAGGTATGTTAAGCCTATTTCACTATTCCGGAGTGTTCGTTGCATTAAACTGGTTATATCTACGCATCAGTGCGCGTATAACCTTCCAGAAGGCGATTTAGAGCTTGAAATCGAACAAGAGTTGATATGTGCAAACGATACACATATTTTTACAAATCCCTAGTATGAAATACAATATTTCATTGGTTTGGAATTTGTTTGATGGTTGAAGTGACACAGGTGTCACACGCGGGCGGTATCAGGGTCTAAACCTGATATCGTTGAAACCTTTAGTTCAGGTGGGCCGCGTAAGAGTCTTTGATAGTTAACGCGGGCCGCGAAAGATCGTGAAACGTGGATGCATCCTGAGTTGACACGTGTCGACATCGTGTCGAGTCTACTTGGTGACCGGGCTAAGCTATTGTGTTGACCAGGGTTGACGCGGGCCGCGTAACCCTAGCCTGTGTTTTACGCGGGCCGCGTGGAGACCAGAATCCAGCACTATAAATAGAATGCATCAGTTTTTGTTTTACGTCGCTCACATTTCAATTCTAAATCACAATTTCTGTAGAAGGCATATTATAGTCGGATATTATACCCCTAATTAGCGAGGTTCTGCTCCGTTGTAAGTATTATAACCCCAGTTTCGAAATAGTTACGCTGCCCGATTGATTTAGGGTTCCATAACAACTGTCGTGGTTCTGCCCGACGTAGTTGTTGGAATGCCGTCTCGGGGAGGGTATCGTTAATATTTTCAAAGGGTTATGATACTAACCAATGTACATTTGTATAAATTATAGATTATATCCAGGAAACCCTTACGAGAAGCCTAAGATAGCAATGTCAGTTTATCCTCTTTTTGTTAAACTTTTTGGTAATGTTTTACCAAACCATAAATGTTTTACTATGAAATCTAGCAGTGATTGAGTCTTTGTAGTTCTTCAATTACTGCCGGTATGTTGGGGTTTTGTATACAAAATGTACTACACTGTGAGTAGTAAGTCGAGGATGACAATACGTTACCATTGGACAATGAGTTAGCCAATGGGTAATATGACCCACAAGTTAGGGTTGACAGTACTAATGGAGTAATTGTGTAGACATAAACAATGTGATCGCTCTCAATACTATTCACTGTGACTTTTTATTTAAACTTGATTAAACTGGGATTCACTCACCAGTATTTCCGACTGACAAATGTTTTTAAAACACGTTTCAGGTAACCCAATGTGACAGCCAATTAATAAAAAGCCAGCTGGAGAGCACTGAAGGCTTGGGGATAATGTGGCTATAAAAGTTACCAAATAAATGGTGTTTTAAATTTAAATAAAATAGGGTTCATCCCTATAAATGTATTATAATAAGAAACTTGGGTTTTACCCATGTGATTATTAATATTAAATGAGGTGGTTTTACTCTGATAAATATTTCCTAACTACGGTCCTGATGTAAATTCCGCTGCAAGATTAAATAAACCTGATACCACCAAAACTCTATGATCGCGTCCGTCCGTTCCCGGGGATCAGGGATCGGGGGTTGCGACAGAAGGTGGTATCAGAGCCTAGCCATTGGTCTGAGCCAAAGAAGTGTTCTGCTGACACTTAAATTCTAAATTTTGTGTTAGGAAATAAATTATGGAAATACATGCATAACTGTATTTATTTGTTATGTGTTATTTGACTATCTGTTAGTTTACAGTATGAGTGATCAAGGACCCTCAGACATGAATCATCTGTTGTCTGAATCACCTAAGAGTGAAGGTACCTCGTCACAGCCTGCCCTTTCTGGGTATTCTGCTGATCAGGAAGAAGGAGTGTTTGCTTTTAGAGCTCAGTCAGAAGAGCCATTCCCTAATAAGAAACGAGGATGGTTCAGTAAGGAAGCTTTTGCTCGTAGGAAGAGAATGCGAAAGTTGCAACAGCAAAGAGTTCTAGCAGCTGCTAAGCGTAGAACAGATGCCCATACACAGGATATGCTTAATAGAAGCCTAGCTAATTTTCATATCCTAGCCACAACTGCTGCTGACCCAAGTCTGGAACAACTAGTAGCCCCACAACCACAAAACCCAGAACAATCCATGGAGATAGAAAATCAGGAAAACCAGGTGGAGATGCATGATTTTAACCCAGACGAAATACCTAGGGTACCTGCACCAAACCCTCTAGATCCAAATTATGACCCCTGGTGGGACGATAATAGGGATTTTGTACAACGTTACCCTATCCAGGAATACCCACCCATACATAATATAGAAGCCTACCCAGGTATGGACCCTTTAGATCCATATTACCATGATGAATATATTAGGGAAATTTTAGAGGATCCTTACCGATTTCAGGAACTGTCACCCCCATATCAGGAACCCGCACCCCAGATTCCAAACCCAGTCCGAGAACCTGCACCCCCAATGAGTGCAGAAAACGTTCAAGAACTTAGGACTTTTGGGGAGGAAATTTTAGAAAGCAGTGAGAGAATGCGTCAGGTGGGAGAGCGTCTCGTATGGAAATACGATGAGCGCAATATGGATTTCTGGATAAATCCATATCCATGAATGAGATGGTAAAACGATGGCAGTAATAATATTATAATAATAATATAAAATAATAATATAAAATAATAATAGTAAAATAAAATATGTGTGTACGGATGCATATTACTATTAGTGTAATTTTCTTTCTGTTGGTATTGTAATTTTTATTTCAGTACTAGTAGGTAATAGACACATAAGTATATGAAAAGAGTATAGTAGCAATGATCTACGTTTTTGGCTAGATTGTGTGTCATGTGATTAACTATATTAGATATAAATTGTGATATTAATATGGGATAAATGTTTAAAATTCAGATGGCCGACGAAGGAAATCAAGAAAATCTGAATAACGATAACCAGAGTAACATTAACGTGGTTAATGAAAATCCGAGCATCAATAACAATGGAAACCAAGTGGATAATAGTGCTATCCAACACATAGTAGCACAGGGAATTATAGATGCAATGCCATTTATTCTTCAAACTGTTAAAGATGCTGATAATAAAAGTAAACATAGCAGTAAGCGACCAAGTGAACCAGAACACAGCATAAACAATGGACCTGTACTTCAAATGCCCATTCCCAAAAGAAGAAGAACCATGCCTTACGGTTGTTCGTATAAGGAATTTTGGTCTTGTAAACCAATGGAATTCTCGGGCAATGAAGGGGCCATTGCAACCTTACGCTGGATAGAGAAGACTGAGGCAGTCTTAAGGATAAGCAAATGTGTTGAAGAAGATAAAATACTGTTTGCTTCTAATTTGTTTAAGAATGCAGTACTAGAATGGTGGAACACTATCCTCCAAACAAAAGGAAGTGATAGAACCTATAATATGGAATGGGAATAATTTAAGGACAAGGTAGAAAGGAAATTCTGCCCACCAAATGAAAAAGAACAGATAGCAAACAAATTCCTAAACCTTAGGATGCCTGGTGTGGATAGTAAGGGATACACTAAAATATTCTTTGAATATGCCAGAATAGTGCCAACTCTTGCTTCACCGGAACCAGTGTTAATCTCCCGTTATATTTGGGGATTAATTGGAGAGATTAGACACGTAGTCAAGGCGGCTAGACCTCAAACTATAGAAGAAGCTGTAGAACTAGCCAATACCTTGACTGATGAGTTAGTTCGTACCCGAGAAGAGGATCAAAGGAGGAACCTAACTCAGAAGTTGACTCAAGAATTCCGTTCTGGAAATTACAAACGTAGGAATATGGGTTCTACCTCTGCACCATACTGCAAGGTCTGCAAGAAAAAGCATTCAGGAAAATGCTCCATTCTCTGCAATTATTGTAAGATGCCAGGGCACAAGGAAGAAAATTGCAGGAAGAAATCCAGTAATGGATTGTGCTACAACTGTGGAGAAAAAGGTCATATCAGGCCAAACTGTCCGAAATTGACCCCAGCTGCAGACAACAAGAATACTAAAAATGCTAGAGCATTTGTTCTGACTGCAGAAGAAGCCCAGATGATCCCAGACGTTATAGCTGGTACGTTTTTAGCTAATGATATATTTGCTAAAGTATTATTTGACTCTGGTGCGAACCAAAGTTTTATTAATACTTCGTTTTGCAAAATTCTAAATCAGTCATTAACTAAACTACCACAAGAATGTCTAGTAGAAACAGCTAATGGAGAAACTGTTAGGATTTCTGAAATCTTGCAGGGAGCAAGTGTAGAAATTTTGAATCAGAAATTTATAGCAAATCTATATCCCATGAATCTGGCAGGATTCAATGTTGTTTTAGGAATGGATTGGTTAATAGCCAACAAAGGCAATATTGTATGTGATCAAAAGTCAATTCAAGTAAATTCACCAAAAGGTAAAACGATCACAATCAAAGGAAATAAGCTTTCTAGGTCCACTAAGTTCATCTCTGTGATGAAAACTGTAAGTTGTATAAGAAAAGGTTTTATAGTGTATTTGATTTCTATAATCACTAACACTAAAGGAAAAGAACTAAAAGATATTCCAGTAGTGTCACAGTTTTCAGATATCTTTCCAGAAGAATTACCAGGACTACCTCCAAACAGAGAAGTTGAATTCAGAATTCACCTGCTACCAGGAACATCACCAATTGCCAAAGCACCTTATCGTTTGGCACCTGCAGAAATGCAAGAATTGAAGAAACAATTAGATGAATTGTTAGAAAAAGGATTTATTCAGCCAAGTTCGTCGCCATGGGGAGCGCCGATACTGTTTGTTAAAAAGAAGGACGGATCAATGCGTATGTGCATTGATTACCGTGAACTAAACAAGGTTACGATTAAGAATCGGTATCCATTACCGAGAATCGATGATCTGTTTGATCAACTGCAAGGAGCTCGATTTTTCTCTAAAATCGATTTAAGGTCAGGATATCATCAATTAAAGGTACAGGAATAGGAAATTCCTAAAACCGCATTCAAAACGAGATATGGCCATTATGAATTTACTGTCATGCCATTTGGTTTAACCAATGCCCCAGCTGCATTTATGGACATGATGAACCGAATATGTAAACCATATTTGGATAAATTCATAATTGTTTTCATAGATGATATTCTAATTTACTCTAAGAGTAAAGAGGATCATGCAAAACATTTGCACGCACTTTTAAGTCTGTTAAGAAAGGAAAAGCTTTATGCTAAGTTTTCAAAGTGCGAATTTTGGTTAGAACAGGTACAATTCCTTGGACATTTAGTTAATCATGAAGGAATTCATGTAGATCCAACAAAGATTGAAGCAATTACTAAATGGAAAACCCCTGATTCACCAACCGAGGTTAGAAGTTTCTTAGGATTGGCCGGTTATTATAGAAGATTTATTAAAGATTTCTCTAGAATAGCCATTCCCTTAACTAAGTTAACCTGTAAATCTGTTAAGTTTGAATGGGGATTAAAACAAGAAGAAGCCTTTAGAATTCTTAAGCAAAGATTAACCCATACACCCATACTAGCATTACCAGAAGGAACTGAAGACTTCATAGTCTATTGTGTTGCTTCTAAATTTGGTTATGGATGTGTGTTGATGCAACGCCAAAAGGTTATAGCTTACGCATCTAGACAACTTAAGAATCATGAAGAGAATTATTCAACCCATGATTTAGAATTAGGAGCTATAATTTTTGCTCTTAAGATCTGGAGACATTACCTTTATGGTAGTAAGTTTACCATATTCACCGATCATAAAAGTTTAAGGTATGTTTTCGGGCAGAAAGAGTTGAATATGAGACAAAGACGTTGGATGGAATTTCTTAGTGATTATGATTGTCATATCCAGTATCATGAAGGAAAAGAAAATATAGTGGCAGATGCTTTAAGCCGAAAGTATCATGAAAAACCAAGAAGGGTACGTTCTCTAAAATTAAATCTGCAAGTAGATTTAAATGATCAAATAAGAGAAGCACAAGAATCAGTAATCAAGGATGATTCTGAAAAATTAAAAGGTATGCTAAAAGAATTGGAACAAGGAATAGATGGAATTTGGAGATTCCATAAAAAGAGGATGTGGATACCTAAATTAGGAAACTTGCGTAATCGTATATTAGAAGAGGCCCATAAGTCTAAATATACGATGCATCCAGGAAGTGACAAAATGTACCAGGATTTAAGGTAAAATTTCTGGTGGATAGGAATAAAAAAGGATATAGCAGCCTATGTTTCTAAATGTTTAACATGTTTTCAAGACAAAGCTGAACACCAGAAACCCTCAGGTTTGTTACAACAATTAGAAATGCCAGTGTGGAAATAGGAATTAATAACAATGGATTTTGTTACTAAATTACCCAAAACAAGGAAAGGTAATGATACAATCTGGGTGATTGTAGATAGGCTAACCAAGTCAGCTCATTTTCTACCAATGAAAGAAACAATTAGTATGGAACAATTATCTAAACTATATGTAAATGAAATTGTTTTTTACATGGCATTCCTTTATCAATTGTTTCTGATAGAGATAGCCGATTTACCTCTCATTTTTGGTCAAGTTTTCAAAAGGCAATGGGAACCAAGTTAAAGCTAAGTACGGCCTATCATCCACAAACGGATGGACAAAGCGAAAGGATAATCCAGACAATGGAGGACATGCTTAGAGCTTGTGTAATTGATTTCGGGGGTAATTGGGACGATCACTTACCTTTAATAGAATTTTCTTATAATAATAGTTACCACACAAGTATAAATGTTGCACCATTCGAAGCACTTTATGGACGAAAGTGTCGAACCCCAGTCTGTTGGGCAGAAATTGGGGAAAAGCAACTATCTGGACCTGAGATAGTGCAAGAGACAACCGATAAGATTATTCAAGTCAAGGAACGAGTGAAAGCAACACGTGATCGACAAAAGAATTATGCTAATAACCGACGCAGGCCATTGGAATTTCAAGTAGGAGATAAAGTATTGTTGAAAGTCTCTCCTTGGAAAGGAGTGGTAAGATTCATCAAACGGGGAAAGCTAAGTCCCAGGTATATTGGACCTTTTGAGATTATTAGAAGAATAGGACCTGTAGCCTATCCGCTACAACTGCCAGAGGAAATGGCAGGAATACATGATGTATTTCATGTATCTAATCTCAAAAAGTGTTTAGCTGATGAATCACTAATAGTACCTCTTAAGGATATAGAGGTAAATGAATAACTCAAGTTTGTAGAAAGGCCTCTACAAATTGAAGACAGGAAAGTTAAGAATCTCAAACACAAGAGACTAGTTCTAGTCAATGTAAAGTGGGACTCCAAAAGAGGACCTGAGTACACCTGAGAGCTCGAATCAGAAATTCAAAGGAAATATCCGCATTTGTTTCAATAGATCTCGAGGACGAGCTCTAAAATAAGGTGGAGAGAATGTAACAACCCTCGGTAAAATCAACACTTTCATTTTTTGACACCGTATTATATCCTAAAATATTCTAATATGTCTTATATTACACCCCGTGTGTGAAAACCGAGCCCGAAATAGATTATAACATATAAAATAAATCAAAAATAAGAAAAATGGAATTGAGGCAGGCCGCGTAAACCCACCTCTATAGTTCACGCGGGTGGTATCAGGGTCTAAACCTGATATCGTTGAAACCTTTAGTTCAGGCGGGCCGCGTAAGAGTCTTTGATAGTTAACGCGGGCCGCGAAAGATCGTGAAACGCAGATGCATCCTGTGTTGACACGTGTCGACATCGTGTCGAGTCTACTTGGTGACCGAGCTAAGCTATTGTGTTAACCAGGGTTGACGCGGGCCGCGTAACCCTGGCCTGTGTTTTACGCGGTGTCACGGCCCCCGACCCGGTTTAACCCGTTTCAGGAGCCGCGGGACAGAAAATCCCGTGGTATTTATTTAACAGCGGAAGTTTCTTCAGGATCATTTTAAAAACTGAAATATTTCCCGATTATTTTATTTCACAACTCGGGATAAAACCCGGTAATTTACAATCTTGAGATTTCATGAAGAAATCTTTTATTTTACAAAACATGTTTCCTTATTTTATACTGAGCCACTTCCTTAAGCTTCTAGTGCTTCTCGGCACTTTTCCTGGATCACAACAGATCACCTGAAACATGTTTGAAAAAAGTTTTATCAGCGAGAAATACTGAGTGAATCATTCTTTTATAAAAACGACTCATGTATTATAATTCACAGTATTAAGAGAGATTACAATGTTTATTTCACCCAAATACCCACAGTACTTGTCATCGACTCGTTTCGGTGACAGTGGTCATATTACTATTGAGTCCGTTCACCCAATAGTAACGAGTATCATTAATTAGGTACGCCCACCTAAAGTGATAAAAACAGTAATGTGCACAATACCCCACATACTGGCTGTAATTTGGTGACTACATAAACTTAATCACTGTACTTATAATCTTGAAAATAAACATACTTTTTGTAAACATATTTGCTAAAAGAGAATGACTCACATTGCAGATTTAATTTTGAACAGAGCTTAGCCTACTGATTAGCCTTGATAACCTAGTTTAATAACAGGCACACAATTTGGTTAGTAACTTAATACAACATTTACGATAACTCACGAGATTAAAACCTTCACAACGAATGACAAAGTGCGATACTTAAACATCCATCGATTTAACGACGAATGACAAAGCATAAACCCTAATGTGGGCAGCACTTAAACATCCATTGGATAGTTTAATCGATCGGACATTGAATCGTAGCAGCGATCGAGTTATTACCCTGAATTGCGGCAGCACTTCGTGATCAGTGTGTGTTTTAATAGTGAATAGAACGTAACTCAGTGCCTATTTCGACTTTGTTCGTCGTTCAAGCGCCCAGAATCAAGTGCCAATGTCTGCTATTTATACCCGAAATTTGGACTGGCTTACGGACCGTAAGACTCAACCCTTACGGTCCGTAAGGGATAAAGAATATTTATAGGTCAGCCACCTCAGGGACTAGCCTTGCTGACTTGACACCGCCTAGGCTTACGGACCGTAAGACTCAACCCTTACGGTCCGTAAAGGACACGACATCACTATAGGCTTGCTGAGTGTGGGAGTAGGCATGCTGAATCAATACTTTCGAAATTTTAAGTTTTGACAGGTTTATATTTGGATAATCGTAAACAGGTTTTACCCCCCCCCCCCCCTGAGTTTTAGGGGCCCTGATCTTGATTCTGAAAATTCTGAAAATTTAGGGTTTGTGCAGAATCACTTGGGTGTCTCAATTAGGGTTTCCTATTGGATAAAATAATATAATAATTAGGACTTTTGATGAGAGTTGTTACATTCTCCCTACCTTAATAAAAATCTCGTCCTCGAGATTTACTGGAATAAATGAGGATATTTTCGCTTCATTTCTGATTTCAGCTCCCAACTGTATTCAGCTCCTCTCTTTGAATCCCATCTGAATTTGACTAAAACTAGTCGTTTACGTTTGAGAAACTTGATCTTTCGATCCTCAATTTGAAGAGGTTTCTCAACAAATTTCAGCTTTTCGTTTACCTCTATATCTCGAAGAGGTACTACCAGTGATTCATCTGATAAGCATTTCTTGAGATTGGATACATGAAATACATCATGTACTCCAGCTAATTCTTCTGGTAGTTGTAAACGATAAGCAACTGGTCCTATACGTTGGATCACTGAAAATGGTCCTACATATCTTGGACTTAGCTTTCCTTTGTTACCGAATCGAACAACTCCTTTCCAAGGGGAAACTTTTAATAGTACTCTGTCTCCAACTTGGAATTCTAACGGCTTGCATCTATTGTCTGCATAACTTTTCTGGCGATCTCGAGCCGTTTTCAGCCTTTCCTTGATTTGTGTAATCTTATCAGTCGTTTCTTGTACAATCTCCGGATCTGATAATTGACTTTCTCCTATTTCTGCCCAACAAACTGGAGTTCTGCATTTTCTTCCATACAGTGCTTCAAATGGGGCAGTTTCAATACTTGAATGATAGCTATTGTTATAGGAGAATTCAATTAAAGGTAAGTGATCGTCCCAATTTCCACCAAAATCTATTACACATGCTCGGAGCATATCTTCTAGAGTTTGGATTGTCCTTTCACTTTGCCCGTCTGTTTGTGGATGATATGCCGTGCTTAAGTTTAATCGAGTTCCCATTGCTTCTTGGAAACTTTTCCAAAAATGAGAAGTGAAACGACTATCCCTATCTGATACAATGGAGAATGGAACTCCATGTAAAGATACGACTTTATCTACATACAACTTTGCCAATCTTTCCATGCTAAAGGTTTCTTTCATAGGCAGAAAGTGAGCTGATTTGGTTAATCGATCCACAATTACCCAAATCGCATCATTACCTTTTCTGGTTTTGGGTAACTTAGTAACAAAATCCATTGTTATAAGTTCCCATTTCCATACTGGCATTTCTAATTGTTGTAGTAGACCTGAAGGTTTCTGATGTTCTGCCTTAACTTGTGAACAAGTAAGACATTTAGAAACATATCGCGCTATATCCTTTTTCATTCCTATCCACCAGAAGTTATTTCTTAAATCTTGGTACATCTTGTTGTTTCCTGGGTGCATAGTATACCTAGATTTATGGGCTTCTTCTAAAATCTTAAGTCTTAAGTCTCCTTGCTTAGGTACCCAAATTCTACTTTTGTGGAATCTCCAAATTCCATCTGCTCCTTGTTCTAATTCCTTTATTCTTCCTTTCATTCCTTCAGCATCATCCTTGATTGCGGTAGTTTGAACATTCTTCAATTGTTCCATTAAATCTATTTGTAGATTTAATCTGAGAGCACGAACCCGTCGTTGTTTCTCAGAATACTTACGACTTAAGGCATCTGCAACTACATTTGCCTTTCCTTCGTGATATTGAATATCACAGTCGTAGTCACTTAAAATTTCCATCCATCTCCTTTGTCTCATATTTAACTCTTTTTGCCCAAATATATATCTTAGACTTTTATGATCCGTATAGACAGTAAACCTACTTCCATACAGATAATGTCTCCATATTTTAAGGGAAAAAATCACAGCTCCTAATTCTAAATCATGAGTTGTATAATTTTCTTCGTGCTTTTTCAACTGTCGTGAAGCATACGCAATTACCTTCTTGCGTTGCATAAGCACACATCCAAATCCTAGTTTTGAAGCATCACAATATACTTCAAAATCTTCAGTTCCTTCTGGTAAGGCTAAAATTGGAGCATTTGTTAATTTCTGTTTTAAGATTCTAAAGGCTTCTTCTTGTTTAGGTCCCCATTCAAACTTAACGGCTTTACAGGTTAACTTAGTTAATGGTACGGCTATCTTGGAAAAATCCTTAATAAACCATCGATAATATCCAGCTAAACCTATGAAACTTCTAATTTCCATCACGGTTTGCGGAACCTTCCAATTGGTAATTGCCTCTATCTTAGCAGGATCTACGTGAATACCTTTGTGATTCACCATGTGTCCTAGGAATTGCACTTCTTGCAACCAAAATTCACACTTCGAGAATTTGGCATAAAGCTTTTCTTTTCTTAACAAAGTTAAGAGTATATGCAAGTGCTGACAATGTTCTTCCTGACTTTTTGAATAAATAAGTATATCATCTATGACGACAATTACAAATTTATCCAAATACGGTTTACAGATCCTATTCATCATGTCCGTGAATGCGGCAGGTGCATTTGTTAACCCAAAGGGCATGACTGTAAACTCGTAATGACCATACCTAGTTCTGAAAGCAGTCTTAGGTATGTCTTCTTCTTGTACCTTTAATTGATGATATCCGGAACGTAAGTCGATCTTAGAAAAATATCTAGCTCCTTGAAGTTGATCGAAAAGATCATCAATCCTAGGTAATGGGTATCGATTCTTAATTGTAACTTTATTCAATTCTCTATAATCGATACACATTCTCATTGAACCGTCCTTCTTCTTTACAAACAACACTGGTGCTCCCCAAGGGGATGAACTAGGTTGTATGAAACCTTTACTTAGTAATTCATCTAATTGCTTTTTCAATTCTAACATTTCTGTGGGTGCTAACCGATAAGGTGCCTTAGCTATCGGTATAGTTCCTGGAATTAGATGAATCCTAAACTCTACCTCTCTATCTGGTGGTAATCCTGGTAATTCTTCTGGGAATACCTCTGGGTATTCTGAGACTACAGGAATTTCCTTAAGTTCTTTACCCTTAGTGCTAATGATTACCGAAATCATATACACTATTCCTTGTTTTCGTTCATAATTAGCAACTTTCATTACTGATATGAACTTCATAGGCTTACGTGGTTTATCTCCTGTAATCCTAATTATTTCCCCAGCAGGTGCCTGAATTTCTATAGAGTTTTTATCACAAAGGATTCGAGCATGGTTGGCTACTAACCAATCCATTCCTAACACAACATCAAATTCGGCTAATTTCATAGGTAATAGGTTTGCAAAGAATTTATGACCTGAAAGTTCTATATTTTCCATTTGCAAAACTTTATCTATACTAACAGAATTTCCGTCTGCCGTTTCGACTGTAAAAATCTGCCTAAGGTTGGTTAAGGGTAAATTTAGAGCTTGGCAGAATGAAGTATTAATAAAACTTTGGTTTGCACCAGAGTCAAATAATACTTTGGCGTAAATGTTGTGAACTAAGAACGTACCAGCTATCACATCTGTAATGAGTTCTGCTTCTTGTGTAGTTAGCTGGAATGCTCTGACATTCTTCTTTGTAGCTCCGTCAGCTGGTTTAGCTTTGTTGTCTGCTGGTTTAACCAATTTAGGACATTCTGTTTTGAAATGTCCTACTTCTCCACAATTGTAACAGATTGTGGATTTCTTCCTGCAGTTTTCTTCACGATGTCCTACCATTTTACAAAAATTGCAGGTTACACTACATCTTCCAAAATGTTTCTTTCTGCAATTCCTGCAGAACGGTGGAGTTGAAGATTGCCCTGTTCCTTTTCTTTTGAAGTTGCTATTATTACCCACCCGAAATCCTTGGGTAATTTTCTGAGCTAATTCCTTCTTCTTATTTTCATCTCTCGTGCACACCAGTTCGTCGGTTAGGGTATTAGCTAATTCCACAGCATCGTCAATCGTACGAGGTCTCGCAGCTTTAACGATATTGCGGATTTCACTAATTAGTCCCCAAATATAACGAGAAATGAGTACCGGTTCTGGCGAAGCCAGTGTTGGTACTACTCTAGCATATTCAAAGAATGTCGAAGTATAACCGCGACAATCTACACCCGTCATACGATGGTTTAAGAATTTATTTGCCATTTGATCTTTTTCATATTCGGGACATAATTTTCTTTCTACAAGATTCTTAAATTCTTCCTAGTTCATGGCATAAGCCCTATTTCTTCCTTTAGCTTGTAACACCGTGTTCCACCATTCTAGCGCCCCTTCTTTGAAAAGATTTGACGCGTACATGACCTGATCATATTTAGCACATTTACCTATTGCAATTACTGCTTCGGTTTTCTCTAACCAACGCAGTGATGCAGTTGCTCCTTCATTGCCTGCAAATTCAGTGGGTTTACAAGCAAGGAATTCTTTGAAAGTGCAACCAGGCGTCGCGGCTTTCATTTTCTTAGGAAATGGAGCTTGATGTGGTTCTTCATCATGATCATTGCCTCCATTTACACTATTACTAAAGTTATCTTCAGAAATACGTTTACTAGGAACGATTTGTTGCGGTTCGATTGGATTCTTTACAGCAGCAACGATTGCTGGAATAGCATTGGCTATCCCTTGAGCAACAATATTTTCGATATCTTGCCTAGTCATATATTGATCTCCTGGATGTTGCTCAGACTGATTAACCTCATTTACTGGTTCGTTACCAATGTTTGCCATCTGATAATTAATTTTATATAAATAATTAGTATAAATACAAATATAATAAAACAGTTTGCGCATAATCACATTAACATGTATAACAAAAAATTATCGATTTCCCAAGTTTCATTTCTATATATTATATTATGCCTCGTACACACGATTATCATACAACGTTTTATTGTTAAGTTATTACACATACTGGTTCTTATGATTATTTATTAAACAAATATTCCTGCAAACTCCCATTATCTGGTCAGCTAATTTCTTAAAAACGACGCTCCCTTTCGTCGTACTTCCAAGTAACTCTTTCTCCAACATCCCTAATCCTATTTCCTGCATTGATTAACTCTTCGCCCCAGAGACGAAGTTCAGTCAGATTCTCCGGGCTCATAGTTGGGTATAGTGGAGGTTCTGGGTCAACTTGTGGAAAAAATGTATCAGGGTTGTTTAAAAGATTTTGGTATTGCCAATCAGTTGTCCACCATTCATCTAATTCTACTAGTAGTGGTTGAGGTTGGACAATAGGATCTGGAATAGCAGGTTCCAGATTGATTGGAATTGGAGCTTCTAGTGGGTAGCTGAAAAGATCTTCTTCAGTAAATATAAGATTTGGATTAGCTGGTTCAAGGTTTCCATCGGCAGGTCCGATGAGGTCACTCATTACTAGTTTATGATCTAAAACTTCCCAGGGAGTCATTTTCTATTTCTGTCTAGAACTTTCTCCGACTTCTCTTTCTGTTTGCTTAAAACTCTTCTCAGCTTCTATCTCTACTTGATTAACATTTTCCTCAGTTTCTACCCCTTTTCCTTTGTCTTTTGGTTCTTCAGTTTTGGTAACCTTTCTTGTTGCTGGCTTTTTCCTACGTACACGTCTCCAGCCCACAAATCTGCTTCTTTTCTTGGGTTTAGGTTTTGCCAGTGGTTTGGATTGAAATTCCATGGGTTCTTCTTTATCAGCGAAGTAACCGGTGAATTCCTTGGAAACTTCTATCTTAACGGAATAGAGGTTAAGATTTTCTAAAGCTTAAGATATCTCATTCATGCTGTTTAGCATATATGCAAAATACATACCAAATGTTAAAATAACATAACAAAATTTCATAGATAACCCGTAAATATTATTGCATACATAAAACAACTGACAAGTAAAATATACTACGATTTACTGTGAACTTATTTATTTACTGAATAAGGTTTCTGGAAAATAAAGGTGCTAAAACTTTTGAGTATTTAGAGATTTGCATTTTCTGCTACTGTGGCTAGCATATAAAGATCTGCCCATTTCTCATCTAATTTTTCCTCCCAAGGTGTTTTACTGGTTAATTCCTGGGTTTCCTGTTTAACTTTCTTTTCTCGGATTTTCCTTATTTCCTCCTGACTTTTCCTAATAATCAAACTTCTTTTATTAGGAGAAAGTGGTTTCTCATAATGTGCCTTTCTCACAAATATTCCTTCTTCAGGAATTACAGAGTGATTTGAGAATTTGGGTTGGGATGAACTTCCCTTCTCATTGGATGACCTATCTAGTTTAAGATAGATGTTTGACAGCTTTTGTTTACCCATACTGTAACTAACAAATAATCAGTTAATAAAACACATAATCACATAATTGGTAATCAGTAAAATTTAAGTATTTCTAAATACTTAATAGGCTTAGATCAGTGGCTCTGATACCACATTTTTCTGTCACGGCCCCCGACCCGGTTTAACCCGTTTCAGGAGCCACGGGACAGAAAATCCCGTGGTATTTATTTAACAGCGGAAGTTTCTTCAGGATCATTTTAAAAACTGAAATATTTCCCGATTATTTTATTTCACAACTCGGGATAAAACCCGGTAATTTACAATCTTGAGATTTCATGAAGAAATCTTTTATTTTACAAAACATGTTTCCTTATTTTATACTGAGCCACTTCCTTAAGCTTCTAGTGCTTCTCGGCACTTTTCCTGGATCACAACAGATCACCTGAAACATGTTTGAAAAAGGTTTTGTCAGCGGGAAATACTGAGTGAATCATTCTTTTATAAAAACGACTCATGTATTATAATTCACAGTATTAAGAGAGATTACAATGTTTATTTCACCCAAATACCCACAGTACTTGTCATCGACTCGTTTCGGTGACAGTGGTCATATTACTATTGAGTCCGTTCACCTAATAGTAACGAGTATCATTAATTAGGTACACCCACCTAAAGTGATAAAAACAGTAATGTGCACAATACCCCACATACTGGCTGTAATTTGGTGACTACATAAACTTAATCACTGTACTTATAATCTTGAAAATAAACATACTTTTTGTAAACAGATTTGATAAAAGAGAATGACTCACATTGCAGATTTAATTTTGAACAGAGCTTAGCCTACTGATTAGCCTTGATAACCTAGTTTAATAACAGGCACGCAATTTGGTTAGTAACTTAATACAGCATTTACGATAACTCACGAGATTAAAACCTTCACAACGAATGACAAAGTGCGATACTTAAACATCCATCAATTTAACGACGAATGACAAAGCATAAACCCTAATGTGGGCAGCACTTAAACATCCATTGGATAGTTTAATCGGTCGGACATTGAATCGTAGCAGCGATCGAGTTATTACCCTGAATTGCGGCAGCACTTCGTGATCAGTGTGTGTTTTAATAGTGAATAGAATGTAACTTAGTGCCTATTTCAACTTTGTTCGTCGTTCAAGCGCCCAGAATCAAGTGCCAATGTCTGCTATTTATACCCAAAATTTGGACTGGCTTACGAACCGTAAGACTCAACCCTTACGGTCCGTAAGGGATAAAGAATATTTATAGGTCAGCCACCTCAGGGACTAGCCTTGCTGACTTGACACCGCCTAGGCTTACGGACCGTAAGACTCAACCCTTACGGTCCGTAAAGGACACGACATCACTATAGGATTGCTGAGTGTGGGAGTAGGCTTGCTGAATCAATACTTTCGAAATTTTAAGTTTTGACAGGTTTATATTTGGATAATCGTAAACAGGTTTTACCCCCCCCCCCCCCCCGAGTTTTAGGGGCCCTGATCCTGATTCTGAAAATTCTGAAAATTTTAGGGTTTCTGCAGAATCACTTGGGTGTCTCAATTAGGGTTTCCTATTGGATAAAATAATATAATAATTAGGACTTTTGATGAGAGTTGTTACACGCGGGCAGTGTGGAGACCAGAATCCAGCACTATAAATAGAATGCATCAGTTTTCGTTTTACGTCGCTCACATTTCAATTCTAAATCACAATTTCTGTTGAAGGCATATTATAGTCGGATATTATACCCCTAATTAGCGAGGTTCTGCTCCGTTGTAAGTATTATAACCCCAGTTTCGAAATAGTTACACTGCCCGATTGATTTAGGGTTCCGTAACAACTGTCGTGGTTCTGCCCGACGTAGTTGTTGGAATGCCGTCTCGGGGAGGGTATCATTAATATTTTCAAAGGGTTATGATACTAACCAATGTACATTTGTATAAATTATAGATTATATCCAGGAAACCCTTACGAGAAGCCTAAGATAGCAATGTGAGTTTATCCTCTTTTTGTTAAACTTTTTGGTAATGTTTTACCAAACCTTAAATGTTTTACTATGAAATCTAGCAGTGATTGAGTCTTTGTAGTTCTTCAATTACTGCCGGTATGTTGGGGTTTTGTATACAAAATGTACTACACTATGAGTAGTAAGTCGAGGATGACAATACGTTACCATTGGACAATGAGTTAGCCAATGGGTAATATGACCCACAAGTCAGGGTTGACAGTACTAATGGAGTAATTGTGTAGACATAAACAATGTGATCGCTCTCAATACTGTTCACTGTGACTTTTTATTTAAATTTGATTAAACTGGGATTCACTCACCAGTATTTCCGACTGACAAATGTTTTTAAAACACGTTTCAGGTAACCCAATGTGACAGCCAATTAATAAAAAGCCAGCTGGAGAGCACTGAAGGCTTGGGGATAATGTGGCTATAAAAGTTACCAAATAAACGGTGTTTTAAATTTAAATAAAATATGGTTCATCCCTATAAATGTATTATAATAAGAAACTTGGGTTTTACCCATGTGATTATTAATATTAAATGAGGTGGTTTTACTCTGATAAATATTTCCTAACTACGGTCCTGATGTAAATTCCGCTGCAAGATTATATAAACCTGATACCACCAAAACTCTGTGATCGCGTCCGCCCGTTCCCGGGGATCAGGGATCGGGGGTTGCGACAGCTGCTGCAGGTTTTGAGACTGCATGGGCCATGGTGAGGCCCAACCCGATTGTGTAGGGTACGGGCACGGTGGCGGTGGTGTAGTCCAATACGGTGTGGGCCAGAAAGGTGGAGTGGGCTGAGGTGGAGGATGGGCCCACGAGGGCTTACCACGAGACCCAGACCCCGATCCGTGGCGGTATTGCTGCTGGCCAGGTTGGGTGAATCCTTGAGAGTTAGAGCCATCACGTCTAGGGCCCCTACGACCCGGGTTAGAACCGAAACGGTTTTACCCGTCCCCGCGTCGAGGCTGATATGTTTGATTCTGGCCATCACGACGGGGTTGTGGGTTGGTATTCACGACAGCCAGTGCTTCGGAAGGGGCTGGGGTGCCATCTCTTGCAGCTTGTCTTTCTTGATCTCCACGGAGCATCTCACAGGCTTCATTCCAAGACGGGATTTCTCGATTAATGATGGAGCCAATGGTTTCATATTCCTGAGGTAGACCCCGTACCAGTTGTAGAACAAGCGATTGTTCATTCACAGGACTACCCACGTCATCTAACTGGGCAACAAGATCACGAAGAGTCTGGCAGTATGCTTCCAAGGAGGGACAGGCACTGAGTTTGAGATTGATAAGTTTTGTTTGAAGGGCTGCTGATGTGTTCAAAATGCAACATATAAATTACATCAATTGTGGCATAAAACTAACCCTTTTTTAGTACTAATGCTGGAAAAAATGTGCTTTTGTCTTCCTTTTGTATTTTCAGGATTAAATGAGGTCAAATTAACAAAAGAAGCAAAAAGACGTCAAAATCTACCATAAATACAAGAAAAGGAACAAGACGTGACATGCCCGACCCCACAAAAGCATCTTCCCAAGCAAAACAAGATAACAGAAGACTGAACACTCCCCGTGCTCAGCCAGCACGGGGGCGTGCCCAAGTGTCAGCAGAAAAGACAGTGGTAGAAGCTTCTATTGCCCACCACGGGGCCGTGCTCAGCGGACACGGGGCCGTGGTCAACTATAAGATTCGCACAATCCAGGCAAATCTTCATAGTACAAAGATTCTTCTGCACACGGGGTCGTGCTCAGCGGACACGTGGGCGTGGTTAACTAATAAGACAAAGCTGCATTAAATGAAGAAAGAGAGGATGTGGACACGGGGTCGTGCCCGAGCTTCTGTTCAGCCTATAAATAGGAGTGCTTGGCTCAAGCTCAAACCATCCCTTGGCACACCACCTCTCTCACACTTCACCCACCACCCACCACCACCATAACACCATCATCCACCACCATCCACCACCATCATCCATTGTCGAGTGTGTGAGTCGTCTCGGGATCCAAGATTGATCGTAAGAGTTCTTGACAATCAAGGCCATGTTTGCCTAAGTCTCTTACATCACTTGGTGAAGACAAAGTGTCTAGAGTAATACTTTTTATTTTTATTCTTTTCGCACTTTTTATTTGGTTTTGTATTAATGACTTTAATAACTAGTTTCTTATGTTGAAGGTGATCGTTCCTTATCGTTTGTCCGTGGTGTCTTGGCATTATTTTACTTTCTATATAAAATAAAAGATTTTCACCATTCATATCTCCACGGTCTATATGGAGGTATGTTGGCTACCTGGTCGGGGGTTAAGGGAACGGTTTGGTAAAGGTCTTGCCATTGTTCAGCGTTTAGAGGTCCTGCAATGGACCTGAGTCAAATTTAGTAGGACCTCCTTCAATACTTAACGGTATTGGATGGCGGGGGTCCAAACTCTTTGATCCCCTCATAAGTTAACTACTATTAATACTATAACCCGGCTATTTAGGACTGTATCCCTGCTGACTCAGACTACTTAGTCGAGGGTAACGTCACCTCCAAAAGAGGGGCCTACCATAATTTGCATTAATAACTTAATTAATTATCTTTCAATAATCCACCCTTTTAGGATTGTATCCTTGCTGACTCAAACTACTGGGGTGAGGGTAACGTCACCTTCAAAAGAGGGGCCTACTACAATAACTAAGATAATCTCTTAAAATAGTGCAAAAGTGCGGAAATAATCAAGGGTTACACTAGATACGAGTCGGAACCAAGTGATTCATCTTGTCTATCTGTTTTTCTTTTTTATTTTATTTTCAGCATTTTTAGTTAGTTTTTATTTTTTCTTAGCTTAAAATATTTTTCTAAACTTTTTGATTTGATTAGACGTTGAGGATAAACCGGTATTAAAAGCTCTTGTGTCCTTGGACGACCTCGGTATCTTACCAACATTATACTACGCTCACGATGGGTGCACTTGCCCATATGAGTGTCTAGTGTTAGTGAATATCGTGTTTTATAAATTTAAAACTTGACTAAAAAGTGTTAAAGGGGCTTAAAATATACACCTAATATATATAACACTTGACACCCATCAGCTGCACAACGAGGGCCTTTATTAATGTGAAAAATAGCTTTAACTCAGTTCCAAGCCTGGAGAGCGGTTGATTCGGATTCGAGACCCCGAAGAAGATAATCTTCAGACAGAGTGCTATAGATCCATTGCAGGACAATAGCATCAATTTTCATCCACTGAGCATGATTAGGGTCATCTTTGGGAGGTGGTTCAGATGTGATGTGGTCCAAAACCTCATATCCACGTGCATAAAGGTGAAACAACTTCACCCACGCAGAGTATGTGACTTTGGATCCACCCAGCATACGAACCTTCTTCTGGATATCAGTCACGGTATAAACCGGGTGTAATGGAATGGGTTGATTTGAGTCAGACTTCTCAGTTTTGTCTGTCATGGTAGGAGCGGGTATGGTCACAGGATCAGAAAAGAAGAGAGAAGGGTGGCCGGCAGCAGGGTCGAAACCCTTGGATCGAAATCCAGAAAAAAGAAAATCGGCTGCGGTTCTAGGGTTCAAAGCGGGTGCACTCTGATACCATGTAAACTGTTATAATTGCTTGCTTCTCATTGAATATCAATTGGGTATGAATACATAATTACAGGGAGATATAAACAGAAACAAGATCTCTACAAATCAAGGAGAAATACAAAATAATAATACATTAAATATAACTGATTTGATTGATTTGGTCCGCTAATAGTGCTATCAATTTAGCATGATTTGATGATGTTGCTGTAAGTGTTAGCTTAGTTGACTTCCAAGAAATTGTTGTGCCACCGTATGTGAATACATAACCTGTCTGAGATTTTGCTTTATGGGGATCCGATAGATATCCGGCATCTGCATACCCAACAAGCTGGGACTTTTGATCTTTCTGATAGAAAAGACCTAAGTCTTGTGTCCTGCAAATATACCAGAATATATGTTTTACGCCATTCCAGTGTCTACGTGTTGGATTCGAATTGTATCTCACTAGTACATGAACTGCAAATGCAATTTCAGGTCTTGTGTTATTTGCGAGATACATAAGGGTACCGATCGCGCTTAAGTACGGTACTTCTGGACCAAGTACTTCTTCGCCTTCTTCTTGAGGGCGATACGGATCCTTGTGTGGATCTAGTGGTCGGACAACCATAGGTACGTTAAACGGATGTGCTTTATCCATATTGAAACGTACTAACATCTTCTGGATGTAGTTTGATTGATGGAAAAATGTGCCATTGCACAGATACTCAAATTGTAGTCAAATGCATACTTTTGTCATACCAAGATCTTTCATCTCAAATTCCTTCTTTAACAACTGAGCAGCTTTCTCTATCTCTTCAGGAGATCCGATGATGTTGATATCATCAACATAGACTGCTATTATAGTGAAATTTGAGAGTGTTCTTTTTTATAAAAACACATGGACTGATTACATCTGACTTGTATCCTTCTTTTTCGAGATATTCACTAAGTCGATTGTACCACATACGACCAGATTGTTTGAGACCATATAAATATCTCTAGAGCTTTATAGAACACATATCTCGAGGTGTTGATTTTAATGCTTCAGGCAATTTTAATCCTTTAGGGATTTTCATGTAGATGTCATTTTCAAGTGTCCCATATAAGTATGCGATGACGACATCCATTAGTCTCATATGAAGTCCTTCAGAGATTGTGAGGCCGATTAGGAACCTAAGGGTTATCACATCCACTACAGGGGAATACGTTTCCTCATAATCAACTCCTGGGATTTGGGAAAACTCTTGTGCTACAAGTCGAGCCTTATATCGTACAATCTCATTCTTTTCATTTCTCTTTATTGCAAACACCTATTTATAACCTACTGGTTTGACGTCTATGGGCGTTCGGACTACAGGTCCGAAAACATGTCGCTTTTCGAGCGAATTCAATTCGGCGTTTATGGCTTCTTGCCATCTTGGCCAATCATTTCTGTGCATGCACTCTTCTAAATTTTTAGGTATGTAATCATTTTCATTAATTACATCCGTTGCTATAGCATATGCGAATATACCATCAACACCTGTTTTATTCCGGTTCCACATTGTACTATCTTGTACATAATTAATAGATATCTCATTTTCGTTTGGTACCGGTGTTTCTTCTGAAACTTCATTTTCCTCTGGATTCATAGTTGTCTCTTCTGGGACATTTACCTCTACCGGGGTTTCACTTATAATCTTTTGTGAGTTTCCACCAACTGCGTTACTTTGCTCTTTCCGTTTCCGTGGGTTTTTGTCTTTGGAACTGATTGGTCTCCCACGCTTTCATTGTATGGTAATCGCTTATGGGATTATTCAATTCGAGCAGGTGTATTTGATGTTGGTACATGTGACTTTGTCACTCTATTCGTGTCTGTGAATGCATCTGGTAATTGATTCGCTATTCTTTGCAAATGTATAATCTTTGGGACTTCATATTCACATTGACCACTTCGGGGGTCGAGATTTGATAGCGATGATGCATTTCAAGTTATTTCTTGTGTTACCAGTCTTTCTTTGTCCTTGTCTCCCCCTCATTTCATCAAAATGACAGCCAGCATACCGTGCTGTAAACATGTCTCCCGTCATTGGTTCTAAGTATCTAATAATGGACGGGGACTTAAAACCAATATAGATACCCAGTCTTCTTTGGGGTCCCATTGTAGTACGTTGTGGTGGCGGTATTGGTACGTATACCGCACAACCAAAAATTCTAAGGTGGGATAAACTTGGTTCTCGTCCGGAGACCAGTTGCAATGGGGAGTATTCATGATCAGCAGTTGGTCTCAATCTAATCAGTGTAGCGGCATGCAAAATAGCATGACCCCATGCAGAAGATGATAATTTACATCTTATTAAGGGTGGTCTAGCGATTATTTGTAATCTTTTAATCAGAGATTCAGCTAAACCGTTTTGTGTGTGAACATGAGGTTCTGAATGTTCAACATTGATCCCAACTGACATACAATAGTCATTAAAAGCTTAAGATGTGAACTCTCCCGCATTATCTATCCAGATGTTTTTAATTTGATTATCGGGGAAATTGGCTCACAATTGTATGATTTGAGCTAAAAGTCGGGCGAATGCTACATTTCGAGTAGCTAAAAGGCTCACATGTGACCACCTTGAGGATGCGTCTATTAAGACCAAGAAATAGCGGAATGGTCCACACGGAGGATGAATAGGCCCACAAATATCCCCTTGGATTCTTTCTAAAAATGATGGGGTTTCATGTATCAATTTAGTTTGTGAGGGTCGAGTTATAAGTTTGCCCAGAGAGCATGTTGCACATGATAAGTCTTGTGGTAGCAAAACTTTTAAGTTTTTAAGAGGGTGCCCGGTTGCACTTTTGATTGTTCGTCTGTAGGTAGAACTGCAGGTTCTATACTTTACGCCGTTTTAATAATAGAATAGGTATTTAGAAACTGTTGTATGATTTCGTATTGTAAAAAGAAATTGTGTTTCAAATAATTTGATTAAATATTTGAATAAGATTAAAGTTTTGAAACTATGAATAGAGTTGTTTGAATAATTGATGTAAACCCTTCGTAACCACCTCACTAGATCTACATAACACGCATTTATTAAATATTTGTAATATTTTAATATTAAACTTTGAATGTTGTGTTTTTGTTTTCTTCGATGGTGTACAGCTCTTAAGCACAACATTGATTGTAGATATTATATTATATTATTAAATAAAATGATAAAACACATATTTTTCATTTATGCATATTCCATTAAAACACATTAAAACTCGTCTGTAGATAAAACACATATTTTCCTCTCAACTCAATTAGGGTTTCATATCTTAACAGTTGCCATTAAAAAAATGTCTCAACAAAAGAATCAATGGGAAACATCATCTGAGGAACCACAACCGCCGGAGATGGTTAAGTTGTATATTATAATATATCATCGCCGGCGAATGTTAAGCAGCCAGAGATCGGAGGAACCGCGTCGTCGCTGCCGGTGAATGTGCCGAACTGGTTGAAGAGGAATATAGCGCCGGTTAACCGGTGAGTTGAATCGTCGGAGGAAGGTTTTCGGGTAAGAAATATTATGTATTATGGGTTGTTTTATGTGTTTTGTTCGGTTGTATGTGACGTTAGTGACCGCCGTTGGTTGAAGAATACAACAATTTCGGATTTTGTTTCTAGACGATAATAGCTATCAACCCTATTTGTTGTCTAAAAAGCACAAAAATAAACCTATTTTGGGTATTCGAAAATCCAGATCGAAAAGCATATGTCTTGTGTTCCAAAGGATCAAATTGAAAAACAAAAAAAATCCAATTTGAAAATACTTTTTTTTCTTTATAGAAAAAAAATTGTTGGCATACCACCGAAATGGCAGAGGAAAGAAAAAAATCTTTTCTTGGTACCAGTAAATTTGAAGTCTGTGATTTTTCTTTGGATGCACATATGTACAATTAAAAATTATTCAATATAGTGCGAGATATTGATGGTGTACCCGGATTTGATGAACGACAATTATCGAAATTGCAGAAAAAAAAAATTTGTTGGAGATCAAAGTGGATTCCCGTGCAAGAGAAGAGAGCAATCGTGCTGATAACGTGAGAAAAACCAAAGAGAAATAGAGATAAATTGAATTCTATTCTTCATTAATTCAACATTACAATATATAGATAAACATAATTATAAACCCTGAAGCCCATAAGTAATGGGTTGGGCCTAAAATGTCTGGTTTGTAACAAGTTATATATTGATGGACGAATTTGAATAGCTTTATATCCTAATTACCCGTTCAATTTTCTAATAAAAACATGAGTAAAATGCACGGATAGTCCCTGTGATTTGGTGAAATTTCACCTTTAGTCCTCAACTTTTCAGAATTACACTCTTAGTCCCTGTGGTTTGACAAGTTGTTACTCGGATAGTCCCTAAAGCGGATGAAGGTTACTCGGATAGTCCCTATGGTTTGACAAGTTGTTACTCGGATAGCCCCTGTGGTTTGACAAGTTGTTACTCGGATAGTCCTTGTCATTTCACACCCACTTAACCAGAAAAACTAACTTCCATAGTCTTTGTGGACTATCCGAGTAACAACTTGTCAAACCACAGGGACTAAGAGTGTAATTTTAAAAAGTTAGGGACTAAAGGTGAAATTTCACCAAACCACAGGGACTATCCGTGCATTTTACTCTAAAAACATATCACCATAATTGAGAGATGTATCACAAATCTACCTTAATTCATCCAAGAGACGCCTTCACTATCTTATCTCTATTAATAATTACAACTCACTAGGTATGGACCATCAACAACTTCTTCCTAAAACACATGATAGGGATCGTCACTAAGTGGCTGTTTGGCAACATCTGAATGGTTAAATGTTGAACCAGTAAGAGGTCTGAACCATTTAGTGTTGAACTAGTAAGAGGTCTGAACTATTAAGAGTCTGTATAATGCTTAGCCGTTCAGAGGCAAATGTCTGACCAATTCAAATTAGAGGTCTTAACCATTCAGACTCTGTATAAATCTTAACCATTCAGAGGCAAATGTCTGAACCATTCAGACATCTGCTCATGAAACAAACAGTCTGAACCATTAAGTGCTGAACCAGTAAGAGGTCTGAACCATCAAGAGCCTCAATAAGAGGTAAACAAACAGCCCCTAAGACTTCTTTCGAAACAACTTAGCATGAATCACCACTAATAATTTTACAAACGAGTATTTAAAACTAATACATTTACAACTCACTCAATCTTTTAATATCCAACTCTCTCATTCAGTCATTCTTTTAATATCTTGGTAAATTGTATGTGCGTGGGGTTATAACTCACGATTACTCAATTTTCAATATATATTATATGTTAGATGCTCATTGTTAAGCCAATTGGCACTCTGACCCCCTCCATGGAAATAATTGCAATCCCCCCCACCCCCAACGTTGATTATATGTCGCAATTTTACCCCCTCCGTCTAGCCAACGTTAATATTACCGTTAGTCCTTGTTGAAATCTCCATTTTGTCCTTCGTCTTCCTCATTTAAGAAACTTAGCCCACTTATTTTGCCCTAATTCCATCGTTCAAACTCTTCTTCAACCGCGTTCCCCCAATTATTCAATCCCCCCCCCCTTCCCAAATCTTCAAGCCTTAATTTCATCGTTGTTGCTGAACATGTCTAGCTCTACTTCCTCTATGCTTCGATCGAAGGAAACAATGGCCAAAACTCAACCCTCAGACATTATCTGTCCTTGTGGTGGGCAAACTGTTTACAAACAATCGGAAACCAAGGCTAATCCTGGAAGATGGTATCTTCGATATGTAAGTGAATTCTGTTTTATGGTTATTGAAACTACTTCTGTGATTATTACTGAGTTGTGGTATTGGTAATGATGTCCGATTATAGGTTGGTGGATGTCGATTCCTCAGATGGGCTGATGTTGGTGAAGAACAGGGTTGTCCGATTTGTCGAGAGGTAATGCCTGCTTTAATTCAAAGCATTAAAGATAAGGATGAGTTGGCTAAGTGCAAAGACCAGTTGGCTCAGTACAAGAATGGCGATGTGTTCAAATTGAAGATGTACTTAGGGATTACTTGGGTCTTGATTGTTCTAGTTTATTTGCTTAAGTAGTTAAATGTAGAGAAATTGGATTAGTTTGTGTATTTTGACCCTAATTGTATTTGAGTTATGAGTTTTCCAGTTTATGCAATGGTCCTTTTGAAGTTCTTACTTTATGTTTGTTTTGGTAGCCTGTTTGTAATGGTGTAGGTATTGCTGAGAAAGAGAAAGATATTACTGAGAATGAGAAAGATATTGCTAAGGATGAAGACTTCGTTGCAGCCGAAGAACCAGACAGTTATGTATACTTTGAGGATCAAGACTCTGAGATACTCAGACCTTACTTGGAGCAAGAAACAGATAATGAAAAGATATTCGGAGATCCGACAAAGGATTATGACCCTGAAGTGCTGGAACATGCATGGGATTACACATATTGGGATGAAGAGGATGATTGGTACTTTGATCCATATGAAGGGGAGCATGGTTCTGATTCGGATTGGTCTTGTTTGGATGATTGTCACTGGAAATAGGGTAGAAAGCAGAATCTAGATTTGTTTTGTTGTATGTTGTATTTTGGACCACTAAATTAAGGAAGTTGTACTAAATGTTGCAATGTAATCGAATCACTTTCTGTCAAAATTTTGTTTGAACGCAAATGTGAACATAATAAAGCAGCCATATGTAAACATACTTATACGTGCAGAAATAAAGTTACAAACATAGTCTAAAGTTACAAACCATATGCAAAAAACCAAACATCTTCATGACAACATAATAAACTTACAAACATAGTCTAAAGTTACAAACCATAGTCAAACGTGCAGAAATGAAAACAAACATTGTCTTTAACAAACTTGACAAACAACCAAAGAACTACAGATACTACAAACCATAAAAACCTTCCGTCACTCATAAAGATTGTAAACTGGTGCACCTTGAGTGGTAGTGTGTGATTCATGTGAAGCAGTGGATGTTGGTTCCCATGTTCCCACATTTACCACACTTGATGTTGGTTCCCTTTCTGGTCATTTTACCTCCTTTGTCAAACTCCTGCTCAAGCTCTTTTTCACCAAATGCCTTCTTTCATTTCTTCTTTGGCCTTCCAACTTGTGTATGATGCTTTGGTGGGATGAGTGTTGTTGGACACTATGAAGGAGTCCACATCTCCGGCCCATTGATTGGCTCTATCACATTCTCATAAACTTTCTTCCATGTTGACAGCCAATACACATCAGAAACCCACTCTTCATGTGACAACCCGAGATTTCAAACCCTTTCATTCACGTATCTAATCCGGTGTTGATTATTTGTTTAGATTATGTAAAGTGTAACAGTTTGACGGTTTAATGATTATGTGGTTGTGTGTTGTGTTAATAGTTACATTAGTGATTTTCTAATAATAACACTTTTATGACCCGACATCTTTAGCGACGAAACATATAGGAGTTTCGCCGTCTTGAGCTCGACGAAACAGGAGTTTCGTCAAAGAGTGACCTTTCGCCGTGATGGGCTTAGGCCCAGATAAGGCCCAAACATGCCCCTAATATAGTTACGTGTAGAGTGCCAGTTAGCAACCCTAGATTTCCCTCTAAGCAAACGGCGACAGTAGATCCCCATCATCGAGGCATCATCTCAGGCATCATCTCGCTCCTTCGAGTCCTTGGTTAGTAGTTTTGTTATTATATGTTAATTCTTAATTGTTGTTTGATCTTGCTATGCGTAAACATGAGGAACCTGTCGTGGTGTCGAGTGAATGGTCATGAATCTGAACTGGATAAGTGATGATAGTTTTGCAGATGGTAGTGTATGATTGATCTAATATCGTTAATTTAGGGTTGCCTATACGTGAAATATTAATTGAGAACCAATGGATTAATTATGTGATATATTGTTATAAACCTGCTCGCAGATCAACATGTTACTGGATGATAAACTATCGAATTTGTTTTGATGTGAATGAGAGAATCTGTATATGCTTAGATTTATGATGATAGTGGTTATTAGGCTGTATGATTTAAGTCCATGATCTTCGAATTGTGTGTAACTGTCATAAAGCTCACTTGATAAACTCATCTCGGTTCAATAAAATAAATTGTGTCATCACATGTGATCATTATGGGTTGTCGGCACACTTAGTTTTTGTTAGAAGGGTTTTATCCGGATTGCATGTGATTATATCAAAAGTCTAATAGAACAAATAGGAAGTCACTGATATCATTTAGAGTATTGTCGGCCATATAGTTGAATAGTGGTCTTGATGATTGTTGTTAAATAATAAATGAATGTTGGTAATCACATGATATTCTAGGGAATTGATATATCAGTTGTGTTATCGGTCCAATATAATCGAAGGAATATGGCCCATGTGAGATCCAAAAGGTGTTGGTAATCATATAAAGATATTAATCTTGAAATAGAAAAGGCGGCCCATGTGCAGATCTAATCAAGCCATGTAGTTATCTTAATAGTTTGTCAGTAGCATTGCATGTGTAATAAATGTTGAAGTGGTGCCTTGTTTGTGAAACCGAAGTTTGTGGAGGTGGCAGCCCAACTTTTGATTAGAATGCATGATGTAATATTAGTGCACCAAGACTAATGATGATGATGGGATGATCAAAGGAAACCGTGAACATTAGGGTTGATGAGGTGTTAAAACTGTCAGGAGAGCCGACGAAACCTAGTGACTTTCGTCCCATGTTAACTCGACGAAACCTGGTGAGTTTCGTCGCATGGGGTTTCGTCGAGTGTACCTTTCATCGAAGGACTTTACATGAACAGTAGGTTTTGATGGATGTATAAACTGCATGTATAATAGTGAATGAATATGTTATGTTATCTCCTGTTAATGATGATCAATTATAATCAAGGAGACATGACTGGATTTTTGTATAGCATATAACTGTTAAACATGGATATAGAGCATGCATGTGACTTATGGGTTTGATCGATGTTTGTATGACTGTTATGCGCTATTTGATGATCGCTGATTGAATACATCTTATGACTTTTATTTATATGAGAATTTGTGTGAGATCGAATAACAGTTAAGTACTACGTGATGATTGTTGCTTGAACACACATGATTTACACGCGAACTATATGAACGTAAACTGATTTCGTATACATGAATTACCATAGGCTTTGACCGGTTAGTTGTGAACAAGTAATTTACCAAACCGAGCAAATCAAGGTGAGTTCACTACTCTTTTTCCAAGCATTCATCCCGGGGAGGGATATCTGGTAATTGTTCCGGGGAGGAACGTCGGGTTAATGGGAGGTTTGTTATTACTCAGTTTCTGTCATATAAGACCCCTTACATCTACCGATAGTAGCCGGGGAGGCAACGAGGTTATTAGTTGATAGCGCTATTAGGTTTGGCACCCTCACACCGTACCGGGGAGGACGGGCGTGAACTAATTTCCTTAAAGCATGACCAATGTTTTGATAGAGACATTGGGGTTGGGCAAACACATCTTGTAGCCACTTGCGGTAATCGAGTTAATAACAACATCAAAACAAATCGTGAACTGTTTTAAACACACATCTGGTAACTAAACGCGTTAACAAAACTTTGAACTCACCAGCGTCGTCTGACACACTTGTCTGCATGCTTGCAGGTTGTAGGTTTATATCATTGGGACTTGTTGTCTGGGATGCTGGAGTGGTCATGGGTCGTGATATATGGAACCTCAAAACAAGCTTAATGGTTTATGTACACATGGTTTACGAAACACTTAACAAATGAGATATGATTTCGCTGTATACAATGAATGATATGTAACGTTTGTAACACTTTATGTTAATGAATGTAAATTTTATTTAAATATATTTATGAGTTCAATGTGATTGGTGGCTTGGATCCTGGTACGTCACACGCCACACGGGGGTTTCTGCATGTGATATTTTGGGGGTGTGACACTTCTGGTATGCCAGCATCAATGCTATTCCTTGACATATCCCATATGGCTGCAACTGCATGTTTGCAAGGCATCCCTATCAAATCCCACTTCCTGCATGCACAAGTTTTATGTTTATCATTCACAACACACTGTGCTCTCAGACCTGTTACTTCCAAAACATACTACCCTATACCTTAACAATTCGTTTTTTAGGATAAACACATCCCTCCTTGCCTTAAGAGCATAATCTTTGACCATCTGATTAATCTTAGTCTTGTCATCAATAAGTTGACCAACAAAGAATGGCAGATCATTTGGTCCTTTTAGAGCAGCTTTCCTTTTTCTCCTTATCTTCCGGGCAACCTTATCTCTAAGACTTGAATTCTCATCAGACCCACTTTCAAAGTCCTCTAGGTCTACAGGCAGATGACCTTCTTCGCTTCTCCCATCATCATGATCCCCATCACTTGAACCATCCAGTTCTTCCCTAGTAAATTCAACATTAGCCCTGAACCTCTGCATATCGACTTCTATTTCATAAACCAAATTATCTTCCTCAGTATACTCATAATCAGGATCACTTTCTTCATTATGATCTTCAATTTCTTCCTCATCTTCATTCAGACTTTCATTCTGATTATTTATTAGAAATGATGCTGGAACAATTTCTTTACATGGCCCTACAGGAACTTCACTAGACTCCATCAAGATTGTTGACCTCTGGTGTTCAACATACATCTCTATCATGTGGACTCCTTGACGCACATGATCAAACATAGGTTCTAAGTCAACATCACATTTTAATGTCCTAAGACCAAAATCCAAAGAACAGTAGGGTTCCTTTTAATGAATGCAGAAAAAGAGACAATCATTGTAACCTATTTTCTTAACCATCTCCTCTAAAACATCCGTAGTCAACACTCGAAAATATACATGATCAATGTAGTTCATCTTCCCACCAAAGTATTCCCTATTTGGGTTTTCTACAAAATTACCTCCATGGTGAAATTTAATGGTAAATTGACTTTGGGTTTCACCTGTAAACAAACATCAATAACAAATTAACACAGCAAAAGGTTCAAATTTTACCTAAATCGGACCCTGTGAGCTTGCATGTCACTTACGGTACATTTCGTCCGGTTCAAAATACTGATCTTCAGCTCTAACCTTCCATAATCAAAGATACATGCTCGTAACAGAGTTCCAATCGATTGTAATTCTTCAATTGTGACTGATCGCCATGTACAGACTCTTGATTTTGAGGGTAGGTTAACTTGAGGGTTTCAAAGTGATGAATTGTGAAATATATGAGGATGCAGGTAAAGATTAGGGTCAATTTACCATTCTGCCCTTTGAACATTAACAGCAAACGTTGATAACTGACGGAAACAAGGGCCAGGGGGTAAAATTACGACGTATAATCAACGTTTGGGGGGGGGGGGGGGGGGATTGCAATTATTTCCATGGAGCGGGTCAGAGTACCAATTGGCTTAAACCCTATGGGGTAAAATTGTAGTTTACTCTATATTTTGTTTTCTTTCTTTGTAGTGTGTCCTCATATGATCTTGTTTTCTAGTCATATGCATGTTTTAATTCCAAAATATTATTGTACAGGGTCTATATGGATCTTTTCGTTGCTGCCTTTTTAAATGCAATATTGTAACTTTCTCTTATGACAAACGTCATTTTGCATACCAATCCAAAACTTGACTTTATGGACTAGGTTAACGTCAACATGAATTTGGTTTTTTTTTTTCTCGTAGGTAGACTCCCTTTTTGATGCATCATTTGCATCTTATAACATGAGGAATTGTGAAGAGTGGAATATTTTTACTACTTTAGTTTCATCATCTAAGGGCATACGGAGTGGGCGGAAAAGGGGTTCGGCAAAGTGACTTTGCCGCTCAGGCACACCGCCGCCAACCTCCTTTGCCGCTCGGTGAAGATGGACAGTGGCGAAGCTTGAAAAAAAAGTTCTGGGGGTCGGAAGGTAAAAGACCTAAAAAATTTTCCTATCGCGTAGTTTCGAGGTGTATGATCGGGTCGGAAGTCGGTGATTCAATACGGGTCGGGTCAAACATTAATATCAAATAAAAAATGTTCTCAAACATTAAAACGTAAACATTTTTTAACAAACAAACGAACAAAGACACCAAAACATTAAAAAGGAGAGAGGAATGTGGGTACCCGGTTCTCCTAGATGAAGAATTATAGTTTTGTCCGTCTTCCCCATAGCATAATCTAATAACAATTCAAGTTAACAAATCACCCTAAATTTCAAACTCTAATTTCTATCTAAATCAAATCATAATAAGATTAAACAAATAAAATTAGACATAGTAACAGAAAGATTCAACAAGTTTAGGCAAAAATTCGGACCAATTTCACCCCTAATATCAACCTAAATCACATAAATTGCAGCCCTAAATTAAACCTAAAGATAAAAAACACATACCTTTAACCTTATGAAAATTGAAGAAGTCGAACAAGAGTACAAGACCACAACAACGAGCAGTGTTTTGGCTTCTGTTCTTGAACAAGAAGCTGAAGTCGAACATTTCTGGAACCTGCGTTTTTTCGCCCCTTCCGCAGGTCTGGCTTGTGGCTTCTGTTCTTCTGGTCGATGTCCCAAAGTAAACGAATTCGGGTTATTTTTGATAGGGTGGGCTTTTAAGTTGGGCTATATAATGATTTGATTTGGGTTATATAATATACATTCTAGTATTCTACCAAATATAATGATTTGGGCTATAATATTTGGGCTAACTAAATATTTTATTTGGGCTATATAAATACAAAAAATTAAACCGGGGGGTCGAAATCGTATATACCTAATTTTTTTTTATAAAACCGGGGGGTCGAAAACGTATATACCTACAAAATCCTATACGAAACGTGCATATATAACACTACTGGCGAAAAAGTTCGGGGGGTCGGGCGCCCCTCCCCGCCCCTTAAATCCTACGCCCCTGAAGATGGAGAAGCGGTGATGGGTTGCCGATGCGGGGAGAGGGAGGGTAGGAGAGAGGGGGTGTGTGGGGTGGGGTCCATGCCATCTCAACCAATCACAGCTTTTTCTTTTTTTTTTAAATAGTTTACCAATTTACGAAGTGTCTAACCATTGCCAACACTTTTGAGCATAGTTTAAACTCTTTTCATTGAATGACATGACACACTCTCATTGGTTGATTTTGAAGTTTACCACTTTCAAGTGTCTAACCACTCTCTACACCCTAATATTTCTATATTATTAGTCTTATTTATATCATGTAATTAATCAAGATGAAAATTGTTAGTTTTGCTACTTTTTTTTCCACTTACTGTTTCTTTAGATAAAAAAAAAAAGAACCAAGTATCAGAGTACCACTTGCTCTTCTTTGTAAAGAGGATAAATTACATTTTTCGTCCTTTATTTTTGTATGAGATTGCAATGGATACCCTTTAACTTCAATAATTACAGTCACAATCCTTTATTTGACAAACTCATTACACCTTTCGTCCTTTACCACTAACCATATTAAAATTTTCAGTTAAATATGGGATGCTCCTTGCACATGAGGGCATTTATGTCTTTTTACCCAATCTATTTAAATCAATAACATCATCATCATCACCAGCCATCTCCCAATCTCAAACCCCCAAACCCTTTTGGCCACCCCTGCGACAGTAGCAACATATGTCGCCTACAACTTCATAAAACACAAATAACAGCAGCAGCCGGAGCTCCATAATGCCACTAACAACACCAGCATCTTGAATCTCATGTAATCTCCAGAAAACAATTTCATTTTTCACAATATCAAATCATGACGGAGCGATTAACATCATCATCTTCGTCAATCAAAGATAATGACATTACTTTCGCTTCGATGTACAGATCTCAGATCTCAGACCGTTGACCTCGTTTTGCTCCGACGACCACCGTCTCCACCGGCCTTTTCTCTCCCGAAACCCTATGTACAAGATCTGGTGTAGTATCCACCGAAAAACACCTCCTGAATGGAGATCTGCACATCGGTAGCTTTTCCGGCAACGTAGCAAGCAGATCTGGTAAGTATTTGTGATCCAACGGTTGTATGCATGAAGGCGATTGGAAAAGAGGAAAACTAACAAGACGGTGGGTGTTATGTTGGTTGCTAGAGTGTTATGTTGGTTGCTGGAGTAAAGATAACAACTTTAATTTTAAAAGTACGTTCCAGGTTCGAGAGATTGTTATTGAAAGTTTTATCCTAGAACTAATAGTGCTGGGAAGGAGGATAAGTTGGGGTTTTTTTATATAAGAGTTAATTACTATTTTCGTCCCTGTGGTTTGTCAAAAATCACTATTTCAGTCCATTAGTTTAAAATTTGCGATTTCAGTCCCTGTGATTTCACTTTCGTAACAATTTCAGTCCACCTCGTAACCATTACAGTCCCTGTACATAACAGAATAATGGATTGAAATGGTTACGAAAGTGAAATCATAGGGACTGAAATGGTTACGAAAGTGAAACCACAGGGACTGAAATCGCAATTTTTAAACTAATGGACTGAAATAGTGATTTTTGACAAACCACAGGGACGAAACAGTAATTAACTCTTTATATAACATGTATCATCTCATGTTTGGAGGATTTTATTGGTTTTTAAAAGTGGTGGAATTCGGTGGTGGTGATGGTGGCAGGGTGGTGGTGGCAGATTTGGTGGAGATGAGAGAGTTTATTTGTTTATAAATATTATTTAAATAGTTTGGGTAAAAAGACATAAATGCCCTCATGTGCAAGGAACATCTCATATTTAACTAAAAAATTTAACGTGGTTAGTGGCAAAGAACGAAAGATGTAATGAGTTTGTCAAATAAAGGATTGTGACTGTAATTATTGAAGTTAAAGGGTATCCATTGCAATCTCATACAAACATAAAGGACGAAAAATGTAATTTACCCTTGTAAAGATCTAGCATAATTTTTTATCCAACTAATATTCATCCAAATCAAGTCTAAAATCTAGTGCTCATATGTTTAATGGATTTGGCCTGAATTTTGGTCTACCTTAAATGGAATGAATTCCCTGTGTTCCTTACATTGATTCTAATCATAAAAATTTCAACCATAGAAATTTATATACTATTATTTTGCAACATGTTAGTGCAATGTGGAGTTGTAAGTGTGGCTTTAGTTGTGGTTTATGCTATTTTTAGTTGTACCCTTTCTTTGGTTATTTGTACATTATCTATAAATTTATATACTATTAATTTGGAACATTTGTATGCATGTGGTTGTAAATTGTGCTTAAGTGGTTGTACCTTAATCAAATATTGGTTTCATTACCTTTCCAAATTCAATCTGTTTTGTATGCATGTATGGTTGTAAATTGTGCTTAAGTGGTTCTACCCTAATCAAATAATTGTTTCATTATCTTACCATATTCAATCAGTTTGATCCATTCAAAGTTGTGTTGTTTTATTTGTAAATTATTATTATTTATAATAATCTAATTAATTTAGCCAAAATCTTGTATAAATATAATTTGCAACATATTGATGCAATGGTTGTTGTAATGTATGCACTATGGTTTTTATAGTGGTAATGATATATATTATATATAGATTATGATGAACCTGTCAAACGGGAAAAAATAGACGCAGGTTCATCGTAACGCGTGAGTGCTAGATGAACTTAGTTATTTTATTATATGTTTTACGTTTCGGTTTAAATTCTTCGCATTAACACACCGCAACTTCAGTGTCTGTGATCGCTGGCAATAGTGTGACATTAGTGCTGCCCCCGCCGCAACGCGGGGGCTACTTAATACTAGTTATAATCACCTTCCATCACCCATCCGCCTTCTTTGCCATCATCACCCATAACCACTGCCATCACGTAGCTGCCACTATTTTCATCACCGTCCTCACTAGTGTCATCGCCTCATTGCCACACCAACTGCACCCGTCACGTCCTCCACTGTCCACCACCATGACCCTCATCATCCTTGTTGTGCCAGCCGTCAACGTCGCTACCACCACATTCCAAATACGAAAGCAAACTTACAAATCATACATGATAATCCTTTTAAAGATATGAACCACAAATTTGAGTTCCTTTACTAAGTCTCAAATTTCGATATCACATGCAAACATCAATTCAAAAACATGTTACCATTTAATATATTAATATAGTACGAATATGGATATTGTTTTTGCATACATGAAATAGTATGGATGCGAGTAACTCAGGATGGTCCACTCAACCTTTAACTAGATCAATCAATCGTACCCAGTAAATCACATAAATAGCAAAGCTATTGGTAGAGTCTGGGAGGGTGAGATGTAGACACACCTTACCTCTATCCCCAGGGTTAGAGTCATAGAGAGACTGCTTTCAGAGAGACCCTCGACACCAAAGACGTATAGAATAACATATAAATGGAGGTTTATTTGTGGGATAACATATAAATAGAGGTTTATATAAATAGAGGTTTATTTGTTGGGTTCGAGAAACTTTTGATATTATACAAAAATTGCTCTTGTTTGAGTTTTATCGAAACGCTTTCTTTTCCGCATCATGACTAGACTGCAATTATGCATACATTCTATGTTCTTCGTTTCGTCATTCACCACGATATCAAGTTAAACGCAACATGTTTACTACATTAGCCATTATATATGGTACCATTACATTTTAGTTTGTACATTTAAAAGTGTCAACCCCATATAAACTAATAATCCAAGGATCGACGCAAAATACATTTGTAGAGATGTAACTATGTAAGTAGAACACCAAGGATCGATGCAAAAAACAAAGTTCGAAACGCAGCATAATTATCCAACGTACCCACCCTAGCTAGTTTGATCTATAACGAAAAACAAGACTGGTTACTTGTACAAACTAGCACATTCGAAGTACTTTGTTATCCGAAGTGTTAGACAATTGCTTCTTCATTTGACCAAAACATGTTGATCTATTGGACAGCAGAAAAGAAGCACTTGCAATCACATCTGAAACTCCTTTTATGCTTTCACAACTACCTTTGGTCGTTTCTTCTTCGTATATTGTTTCAAGAATTCTGGAAGCTTCGAGTCTTGAGACTCGCAGTAAATGAGTAGCTGCGACAGCAGAGAAAGGTGTGAGGTGTTGTGATGATTTGGTCTTGGAGTGGGTTTTGGGCACTGAAGCAAAAACAAATCTTGTTGCCATGAGGAATGGTTTATGGACTAACAAATGAGAGTATTAGTGAGTATATGTTTAATGAGTTCTTTTGGATACTCTAAATATAGGGCTAAGAGCACATAAATGGTCAAACCGTTATCACTTCTGGTGGCTCAAAAACAGGCCTACAAAAGCCAAGTTGTGCTTAATATTATTTTCAGCCAGACACCCTTTTTGCAAGGCAATTTTGAGAGGGACTGATATATGAATTAAAGATAAAAAGGTGAACATGAAAATGATTGAGAACATTGAAGATGTGGTCCATCCATATCCTCATCAAAAGGGCTTTTAATATTTTGATGATGCCCTGGATAAGAGGTCACTTAAGAATAAGCTAGACACCCTTTTAAAGATTCTATGACATAAGACACCTTTTTATTATTTTTTTTCTTCTAAAATAGGGTCAGCCGGGTTGACCAGTACCGACCCGTTTAGCTAAACGTGTTCACGGATTTGACTCGTGACTTTCATGTTAGGTTCCGTTCGTGTCATGTTTTCGTGTTGGGAAAAGATTTACCTTTTGAGTTGTGTTGGTTTGTTAAACTTAAATTAATATCAATGCATTAACTTTCACATAACGCGCTTAATAATACAAAAAAAGTGTAAAAAGGGAAATGTTCGATGCCAACAAAAACCATATCTTAAATGATATAGACAAGTATGTCACATACCATCTAATCACCGATTGAAATGGCAAATGTTTCTTCATGTAATGACTTACAAAATGCAATTAATACGAAAAGCAAGAGTCGGCATAAAAGTTGAATCATCGATGGTGACTCGTAAAGATGGTGACAAGTGACTCGATTTGAGCCTTACCAAGTTCTCTTCTAACTTATCTCATTTCGCTACTTACTTAACTCCCTAAAGTTAGAAGTTGGTGTGTAAATGTGTAATGCCATTTAGACCACAAATCATTAGCAACATCTCTCGCACGTTTGAAAACAAGAGGACTCATTTAGGGAAATGAAAATACAAATTTGTTAAAAGTTTTTAGAACCGGGTCGGATAACAAACCAAATGTCTTATTGGTCCATGGGTTTGTCGGATTGGATTTAAGAACTAGATAACGTAATTAAGTATTTTATACTTACATTTTTAGTGTAAATTTGCAATTCTACTTATGTTTTGGTGTAGATTTATTATTTCAACAAAATATACACACTTAAATAGTTTTATAAAGAGAACGAAAAAAATAGATAACCAATTCATCCTAATCGGACATGACACGTTCCTGGTCCGACCGGCTCTTCCGGTCAGGGCCGGACCTAGGTAGGTTTGTGAGGTGACGAGCGCGCACCTTGAAAAAAAAGTGTATTATTTTGCATAAAAATCTCGATCGCATAATATAATAAAACCCTTCGATCACACCCCTAGAATATAAATCATGGGTCCCTGCTTCCCGATAAAACATTGGTTGCTAGAACACAGCTAATATCCTTTTATTTTTCTTTGGATCGGACATCATTGAAATCACCTAAAATAACCACAACATAATATCATATCCATCCAATATGGATAATATGAAATGTGTAGGAAAGAAGCCCAGTTACTCCCAAGTTAGCAAGCCCGCCTATGGATATTTGAGTCGCCTCTTAGGGCCCTTAAATAATTCTTATTCTCATACTAGTTTATGCGTCACCCGTGTTGCGGGGCAGTAAGCGGAATATTTCTCAGTTTAATAACATACACGTATATGTTTCGGTTACTTATACATACTACTCGCAACACGATCTCAATAAAAATTAGACATAAATAAAAATACGTGTGTCAAAGAATTTTTGTTTTAATAAAGTTTAGGAATTATAAAGTAACTTTATTAAAGTCCAAGAGTAGTAGTGATTATCCACCAATAGCTAACGTTCACTATTCCCCAAAAGGAAAAATGCTAAAAGATGAAATGCTAAAATGAATAAAAGTAGAGGGAGGGACTAAACACGTACACCACCAAAAGTTAAAGTTGATGGCCTAAACACGCATATAAACAAAGTTAACCAATAAAAAGAAAGCTTTTTTTTTTGCTAAAAACAGATAGGCTAAACACATATATTAACGAAGGTGAAGATTTAAAAGTAAAATACAAAAAGCGACAATCAATTGCTTAAAAGAATAATAGAGTGACTAAACATGTACACTACCAAAGTTGAAGCAGAGGGACTAAACACGGATATAAACAAAGTTAACCAATAAAAAGAAAACTTTATAAAAACAGAGGGGCTAACCCGTGTATTAACGAAGCTGAAGATTTAAAAGTTAAATAAAAAAATAAACGACCAATAAGGGAGTGTCAGGGCGTTTCAGGTAATTTGATTTTTTTCTGTTATTTGAAAAACAAATGGTTTTTTTTCTAATCAACTTTTTTCCTGCTTAAATATTTCATGGGCCTGGATACATCAGGCCCATTAACACCGTCAATAGAAAGGCCTCAATTAAGCAAGAACTTAGGTTCAAAGTAATGGGCCCACGCTTTAAGAAACCGAATTTAATAGTTGCCTTGCCTGTCGTTGTGTTCAAGAACATGCACTCCTATTTGTTAGTTGGGCTCCTCAAACTCAAACATACCAAGAAAGTTTCAAGGTTGCAATTTATCAGTTTTCTTTGTAAAATATTTCAAAACTTAAAAAAAAATCTTATTATATGTTTTAAGCATCATAAACCGGGGCATCAAATTGTAGCTGATTATTATTTTTTGTTGGAGTTGTGAAATTTGTATTTCTATGTTGGAATTGCATTATAAATATGTATATTATGCTTGGTATTGAATTAGTGTTGATCAAGATATGCACTTCACACATATGCATATGTGAGTTTTTTAGGACATTAGTCAACATTCATCCACATATGAGTATGAATGAGTGTATGTGTGCATATCGATATGTGACTTTTTTTTTTTAATTTTAAACATGTTATATGTATGGTTTATTTTTACGTACATATATACATATCAGAGTAAAGTTATTCTACAAAGGCTTCTAAAAATAAGAAGTGTACAAAGACATAACGGATCGCAAAATATAATACAATGTTGAGCAAAATATAACACAATGCCGAAAAATATAACACATTGCCGAAAAATATAACGCATTATCGAAGAAAAAAAGACACAATGAGTCACAAAAAAAGACACAATAACGCAAATACAAAAAAGACACAATGATAAATAAAAAAACACAATCATGTAAACGAAAAGTCTAAAATCTACAAGCTAAACAACGAAAAGCAAAAACCTAAAATCTCACATCGTATAATTCGATAAAACAGATCTAATTCCGCTTAAATGTGATCAATCAGAGTCAGTTTGATACCCTTCTTATTACTTCTTATTTTTGGGAGACTTTGTATTTGATCCTGACACGTACATATTATTATAGGTATATACGAAAAGCGAATATAGTGTTATTAAACATGTAATTTACATTCAAACCCCATTAGAACTACATCGTGTAGCACCCCTTGAACCCAAGGAAAGGCAAATTAATGTGTTTAGTCAGTCAACTAGTAATGGAGCTCGCGCTTCGCGGCGGGATCGTAGGTACGCTGGCGAGGGTGTATTTGTTGCTTGATATATTGATGATATATTATAGACAATGCAAGCTTTAAACAAAACGACAGTAAAAATAAGCAATCAACATGGCTAGGTAAACATGTCTAGAGTCTAAAGTTAGCTTTAACTATAATAAGGTAAATAAAAAAATAATTAAATTTGTAACCTGGTATTAAAAGGTAAATATAGAACATGTAGGCTTTAAACTATACGACAGTAAAAATAAGCAAACAACACGATTAAGTAAATATGTCTAAAGTTAAAAGTTAGTCTTAATTATAATAAGTTAAATAAATAATGAATAAAATAAAAAAGAATTAAACTTATAAAAAGGATAAAAGAACAAATATTAATTTAAAAAGGAAAAAACGAACTTTCTTAAATTTCAATGTATAATAACTTTATTAAAGTTTAAGTTATAAATCTATTAAAAATTAGGAGTATAAACGTAAATCGTATTTAAAAAAGAAGCATAACCGTTTAGAGGCCATACGACAACTCTATTAAAGTTAAGATTTAGAAATGTAAATTAACTATAACCTTGTAAGTCAAATAGAACAATTAGTATATAGAAGAGTGAATTTCAAGGATTGTTCTTTATCTTTATACCCATTTTCAGGCGTTGTCCTTTATGTTCAAAATTGACGAGTTTTGTACTTTATGTTTTCATATCATATACGTTTTGTCCTTTAGGCCTAACCCAGTTAGTTTTTTCAGTTAAATTTGGTCATATGTTTTGCACATGAGGGCATTTTTGTCAATTCAAATGTAAGTTCAATGGCAGATTTACAGCTCAAAGCCCCTTTGAATTCACAAAAATGCCCTCATGTGCAAAGCACATGACCAAATTTAACTGAAAAAACTAACTGGGTTAGGCCTAAAGAACAAAACGTGTATGATATGAAAACATAAAGGACAAAACTCGTCAATTTTGATCATAAAAGACAGCGTCTGAAAATGGGTATAAAGATAAAGAACAATCCTTGAAATTCACTCTATATAGAATATACATCGTTCATTAAATAACTAAAAAGGTAATTTTTTTCATAAAATAATGAGTATGTGGGCAGAGCACCACAGCCTAATTATTATATATTTGGACTCCATGAACTTTTTTTGAACCGCAAGAAATGACTGTCAACCACCATGACACCATGTGTTGTGGCAAAGGTCGACTACTCGATCGCCGCCAGCCCCTTGGCTCTCCCAGATGCGCGGAAACCTGACCTCCACCCGCCCGAAGGCACGACAGCGGAATAATCGGTAAAACCTCGCCTTCCATCCAAGATGAACCGGCGTCACCCGTATTCGCCTTTCACTTGGATGCCGCAGAAAATAATAGGAAGAGTGAGAGTCAAACCTAAATAACAAGGAATACCAAGTTTTTCTCCAACCACTCCACCACTACCTCATTTGCTTGGACTCCTGTCACACCCTAACCGATGGCGAAAACATCGGAGTGAGACGAAATAGATTGCAAAAGACTTCATAACACTATTTGTGACAAGTATTTAAATAATAAATTTTCATTTCATTTCTAAAGAATCAATTACAAGGATTTGAAACAAATACAACATGAATAATGAAATACAATACAATAAGAATACAAATTTTAAAGTGTGTATCTAAGCGTCCTACTAGATTCCATGCATCACCAACATCATCGCTAAACCTGCAACATGTTTTAAAAGTGTAGTTCAATACAAAAAGTATTGGCGAGCATACAAGTTTGGTGTGTACTATATAATATAAAAATAATAAGGAACAATCCACATGGCAAACCTATTAACGTATTGAACTGGCATGCGATTTACAAGTCAACCCTCTGTTTACGCAAGTATGAATGAATAAACCTAACATGACCTCTCATTCACGGGCGGTGTGTTACTCTTATAGCGCTATACATGTTAAGTGGAGGCTTGTACGAAGCTAATGACAAGTTCATCACATAAGAATAACCCAGAAAACACGAATCAAGCATAACAAATAGTAAGCATGTATTGGATTGTTTATTTATGTATTTGCATAAGAATATGTATATTAAGTGTGTTTTATATATAAAAACATGTTACACCCAAAAGTGTGAAAACGGTAAAATGGGTCAAGTATACTCACAAATTGCCAAGTCTTCCGATTATCCAAGTGTTGACGAGTGAATGAGATTAGTAAGTTTAATGTGTTCGATTTGGAGTTTAGGAGATGTTTACGTATGGTTTAAGGATTTGGGGCTTGTGGACATGGAAATAAACATATGAAAATAATCATCTTTTAACACATAATAGTTGTTTGACACTATGAAACCCCAAGGGTTTAGAATGTTTTCATGGGTAGAATGTAACATCCCGAAAATACGAATTCTTATATTACAATAACATTGCGAATAAATAAGAATTATAAACTAACTAGGAATAATGTTAACCCAGTTAGAGAATGAGTTATGAGTAGTTTAGAAGTGAAAATAAACAAAGGGTGAAAATTGAGGGACCAAAAGTGTTAAAGTGAAAACTAATATTAATAAAACAAGAAAATTAAAATCAAAACACACTTGTTTGTGTGTTACTGATATCGACCAGAAGGAGGGGGCGAACCCCAGGTTTCCCCAAGAACCCTAGCTCAGTCAAATCTCACAAATTGAAGGCCAAGATCGGTCCTGAATCGAAAATTGAGCATAGATTAGTGATCCTCATCACAAGGGGGTTACAAGGTATGAAAAATTTGGTGTTAATTCTCTGTTTGAAATTCTCATGAAATTGGGATATCTGAAAATTAATGTTGCATGTTTGCTATTTGGGTAGAATAGGGTTGATATAGTGTCTAGGAGTAAAACCTAGACAATAACATGCGAAATCATGGCTAATTCCTGAAAATCTCATGAACACATTTAAGGTGATTCATGGGTTTTATGGGAAACTAGTAAACACTAGGGTTTAGAATGATTATTCTAGTGTAATACGGGTCGTAGAAAGTGATTTCTGAAATACTGATGTTTAAATGGTATATGAAAGCTTTATTGATGTTAAGTTTAGCTAAATAACAAGCTATGAACTTGAATATGAATGATATAAAATTTTGCCCGTTAAGTGTTTGTAAAAATGTCCCAAAGAAGGCTCGAAATTGGAATTTAAAGTTAGACGCATGATTGTGATGATTTGACAAAATTATGCGATATATGGTTGAAAAGGAGTTCTAAATGTAACACCCCGTGTTCTCGTAAGTGAAAGTCAAAGTCAAGGTCAAAGTCAACGACCGATTTCGCGCAACTTGACTTGTAGAAATGTCTTTATTTTATTTATATTATATGGAGTAAGTGTTGTTAATTGCAATAATCGATGAGTATTAATCGTATTTCGATCGGCCTACGACTGTGGACTATAGGAAGTAACAATGCGATAAAGTTAATCAACTAACAATCAAGCTAAGTTAATCGAATCGACATCAATTCGCAACTCGAGCTACATATTTTTACTTATCATTATACGTGTGTGTGTGCCTTACGTGTTAACTGTGCATGTTTATTTATGATATGTTGTGATAATCAAGCGAACTCAATCGAACTCGAACTCGAATCACAAATCGAACCAGGATAGATAATGGAAAAGAGATTACGCTAGATACAAAGTGGTTGAGACTGAAAGTAATTTGACTAGGAAACCCTACCGAATCGAGCCGCGCGCAATCATAATCGAAATATCAAAAATCGTCGCGCGAAACACTCAAAAGGTGCAACCGATCGATCAGGCTCCCAGCCGATCGAACAGCCAGCCGAACGGACTGCTGTCCGATCGAACAGACTGTCCGATCGAGCTGCCAGCCGATCGGCCAGCCCTTTCCTCTTTTGTCATCCTATAAATACCCCTGTCATTGTCATTCTTTCTACTTTTGGAAACCCTTGCTCGACCAGCACACACAACTCGCCTTTTCTCAGATTTCTCTCGATTCCGGTAAGTTTTCGTCCTAAATCTTGTACTTTCTTGATCTATACACACTCCTACACCTTTCTATCTTTCAAATCTAAACTTTTAACCGTGAAATCATCAAGAATCAAGTGTTCTAGGGTGATGTCATCATGGGTTCTTGAAGAACTTCATGTTTTGGCCTCAATCCACAAGAATGACTTGGATCTAGCCGATTTCCACATAAACTAACACGGATCTTTTATAGATCTGAACATATACATGGTGAAAAGGATTGAAGGATGGATTTTCCCCAACTTTCTTCAACTCTTTTCACTCGATCCAGTAGAAACGGAACCTGAGCCGGTTTACAAATCACTTCAGGGGTTATACGGCTCAAGATCTGGATTCTATCCACGCGGTTAACCGACTCCGAGTTAAATGTTAAACTTCATTCTGAACAGACCTCCAACCGGATTTGGGTGATTCCTGTCCGACCCGGGAAACCAAGTAAGAACGAGGCATCTATGGTTTCACTCGCTGTCAAAAATACCTCGATAAAACGACAAACAAACAAAACAACCAAAGTGTTAGACGCAAGGCTGATCAGGTCAGGATGCTAACCGATCGGACTGCTGTCTGAACGGACAGCCAGCCGATCGGATAAACCAGCCGATCGGCTAAGCACATGGTCCCACACAATCAACTTGTTTTGAAGAATGGTATTGAACGAACTGTTGTTCGATCGAACTACTGTCCGATCGGATTACTCTTCGGAACATGAGATACTATGCTTCAATGATTAATCAATTTTCAACATGTTTAATGCACTAGAAGTGCCACCCGATCGAACAGCCGTCCGATCAGGTGACACCGTGTTGTCCGATCGAACAGCAGTGGTGTTATTCGATCGATCAACCATCCGATCCACTGGACAATGCCTTGCAATTCATTAAAGTGGTTGACTATTGTTGACTTGCCAACCGATCGAACACCTGTCCGATCGAACACCTGTCCGATCGAACACCTGTCCGATTCAAAGGCTAAACCTTGAACTTCTGTTGAATGCCTAACCGATCGGGCTGCCGGCCGATCGAACAGCCATCCGATCGATCGACCTGAAAGGCAAAGGTACTTCAATGTTTTCAAAATGCTACAACGAAAACTTCAAAGGTCAAGCCATCATACATAAACACATCCTTCTCAAAGGAAGGAACAATCCACTCATACAGCCATCCGATCAGCCTACCGACCGACCGAACAGCAGACCGTACGGACTGTCAGCCGTCTGATCGAACTGCCGTCCGATCGACCAGCTGTCCGACTCCTCAATACTTGTTTCCTGTTTTACGTTTCACTTATCGTTATGCTACCGAATCTATTCAGGCTAACCGTATTCGCTAAGCGCTCCTTTCAATCCATAAATCACTATGAGTATACTCGATCCCTTTTTGCTTTTAGCACTTTTGGGTGTTACATACGTTACGAATATTCAAACTACAACTATCACACTACTCAAACTATTTGAACGCTAACCGTTAATGCATGTTATACGTGGCTTATGAATGCTTGTTTGTTATGTTTACACATGGAATGCTGTCTACCTGCCTTAGCAACGATAGTACTATAGTTTGGACTCAGCACCCGTTCACACGAGGGTTGTTAAGGATCTTTTACTTGCATGGATTACGGTGGTAATCATGTATTGCGAACTGCCTCGGGCAGTCAACCCGCAGTCATTGGTATCGATGGGTCTATGTCGATAACTAACGTGCTTCATTTCACTATGTGTACGTGCTGGTTATGCGTAAACGAATTCGAACTCTATATGTTATTATCAAACTTGTATGCTCACCTTTACATTTTGTGTATTGACTTTATTTTAACGTATGTGACAGGTGCTTAGGTTGTTTCTATGCTTAGCTTGCTGGTGATGAAATTGAGGCTAGGGAAGGAGTCCTAGAAACCAATAAATAAACTATTTTTGTTTGAATCTGAGTTGTCGGAACAGGATATTTGTCTTGATGTTTATCTGTAATAATTTGTTTACTATTTGAGACATGGTATGGGACATGTTAACTTAAATTAAATGGTAATGATAGTTGTTATGGAAACTTCTGGACAATCTGTTTCGCTCAGTGCCATGCCCCGATGATTCCGCCATCGGTTGGGGTGTGACAGATTGGTATCAGAGCCATAACTATAGGGAATTAGGCAAGACTCGACCTAGTCTGGGTCGAAGTCTTAGATACCTAGACTATAGTTAAGAACCAGCAAGACCGACTTGTGCATAACCAGTAGGGGTTAAGTACGAGCTTACTTCTCGTTATTCTCGCTTATTCTACACTCTCACCACACTCGAAATTTCCAACTATGAGGGGGCAATAAAGTCGAGAATAGGTGTGAAAACCGCAAACTCACGACTAAAGTTTCTTACTCAGCTCGCATTTTAACCACAAACGAGGAGAATTATGCCAAATCAGGAGTGAAATCCATATTTTGATGAATAATCTCCTCAATTTTATCAAAACAAGAACGAAGTTGTTAAGCTAGGGGTGAAACCCTAACCTTGACGACTTGTTCTGCATATTTTACAAAACTCTCACCAAAGTCTTGATGGACTCTAACGACCTGAAGTCACAATAGGACTAACGGGAGGCGTGCCAAATGCCCAAGAATTGAGGCAAGGGCACAGTCCTGAAGGTTAAACGTGCACAACGGATCCTTGTGAATAGTCGAGCCACTTTGGTTTGTCGAAGTCTACTAGCCGCAGACAATCTATTTCTCAAATTGCATGTGTTTCAAATTTGTCGATTTTATGTGTTTTATATGGTCTTACCAATTTATGTGTTTAAATTTTTGAAGATTTACTCGATTTTGCCTTCACTTCGATCGACACACACGACACGCACTGCAGCTTGTGATTTTGTGATTATTTTGACTCCAAACGATTGCGTAACGACACGTTCGACGTGCGAAACCCATAAACGTGCGTGACCGAACCCACCAGACGTACAATTTACCGTGATTCTTATTGATCAGTTTGACAAATACACGCTCCCTGAACCACCTTTTGCACTTTCTCTCTCTAGTATCTTTCTCTAGATCTAGATTTCTGTATTATGAGGTAGTTAGAATGCCCTACGTGTCCTTATAGGCCCCTATATGCCTCTAGTGACCAGATGCGTATGTGTTCCCTTGTTTCTTTGCTCTACGTGATTAGGAAATTGTGTGATTATGTGCTCTACGTGATTACGTGATTTGTGCTCTAAGTGTTTATGTGGTTACGTGATTAAGTGATTCTGTGACTTGCGTAGTTATAAGTCTATGTGTTTACACAGTACGTGTTACTGAGCTTTAGTAGTAGTAGACGTGTGAGGTGAGATTTGAATACAATGTGTTGAGTTCCGTGACGATGTCTGTTGCAGACTATGTCGTCTGGATCCCGTTATGCACTCTCTCGTCAGGAAAAGAGGGACAAACGCCTTGCTTCCATCATCGCGAAAAGTGTAGCAAAGGCCGTGAGTGATTTTTATGAGAATGCCAGCAAATCATCCGAGGAATCGAGAACCGAAGCTCCTAAAACTGCTGCAAGACCCTTCAGTTTCAAGCAATTCAAGTCATGTGGGCCAAAAGAATTCACTGGCGAAGGAGGTCCTACTGCACTATTCCACTGGTTTGATTCCATCGAGGTTACTCTGCGACAGAGTGGTTGCCCTGATGACCTTCGAACTCTGAATGCTACCGGCGTTTTCCTGTCCCGAGCACTAGACTAGTGGACGGCCGAGAGGAACAAACGAGGGAACGATGCAGCTTACGGTCTGTCGTGGGACGAGCTCAAGGAGGTTATGCTAGAGGAATTCTGCCCTCCTCACGAACGTCAAAAGCTAGAAGATGAATTTTGGCACATACAGCAGAAGGATGGTAACAATGCTGGTCTCACTGCTCGTTTCAAACAGCTCATCATTATCTGTCCTGATCAAGTCAAGACTCCCGACATGACAATCAAGAAGTACATCCGAGCTTTGCCCAAAATAAAATCTTTAAAAATCCCAAAATATTATATAACATCAGTGGGTAAAAAGTTTGGTATCAAAAAGTGGGTTTAAATGGGTTATATGCTAATTACGCCATTTAAGTGACATAAAGCTTTCAAATTACGATAATGGGCATAACTCTTATTCTGGACCTCAAACTGATATCAAATTTTCGGTGCAAGTTTATAAATCAGTAACAAATGTTTCTACTCTTTCACTTTTTCAAAAATCACGTTTTATAGTAAAAAGGGCAAAATAGTCAACTTTAAGCATAAATCGGAAACATGCATATGAATCGGTTAAGCATTGAACCAAGTTGTAAAATCTCAAAGAATTAAACTTATATGAAAATTGGTCCAAAATATGCTCTAATGCAGATCTCAACATGCATGAACGGATCAGAACTGAAAGTCAAAGAAAAAGTCAATTTATGTGACTTTCGGTTCCGATTCGGGTTTAAACTGAAAATTGTCGAGTTGATCATGATGAAACATGTTCTTACATTAATTACAAAGTTATTTTGATGATCAAACAGGTTGCATGTAGCCTACATTGCTAATTATGCTTAATTTTGCAAAAACACATTATGTTGACTTTTTAAGAAAAGCTTTGACTCGACAATCAACATGCTTAGAGTGGGAATCTGAAAATACCCTTTTGAGGGTTTGTTACCCACATAAATACCAACTTGTAGGTACTTTCAATTTGAGAAAAGACTGAGCACATTTCGTTTAATCATGAAGTCAAAGTTAAAATACGATGGATTGACTTTCGGTTGATAAACTAAGCTAGAACGAATTTGCAAAGGTTATGAATACTTACAATGGTCCTAAATAAGCTTAGAGATCACTAGGAAGATGCCTTGTCGTCCAGAGAGCTCCAGAAGTTGTCTTGTGATTTTTAGAAAATGCAAGTGTTCAAAGTTTACTACTTCAAGACCCTTTTATCACTACTTTGATCTCACTTGGTGCTTCCAAAGGTGTTTACAGAAGTTATAAGAAGTGTCCAAGGGTCCCCAACTGCATGTATATTCATTGGTGAGGCTCATGAATCGTTAACAGCTATAAACAACTCGAAATCAGGTCTGAAACTGGCAGCTGCACGTTTTTTGTTTGCTGGTGACGGTCTCGCGTGGCGCGAGGCCCCCCTCGCGTGACGCGACCATGTGCAGATCAGTTTAACATGTTTTCAACATTTACATTTCAGTCCTTGACCTTTGTAACGTTGTTTTGGGTCCTTTTCTTGCACATTAGACCCTAATTTCTGATTTTTAAGGGCCTTGGGATATTTACAAACATGGTAAAGTCCTTGAACAACTTTGTGCTTACCCGAAAAGTCACGAAATCAACGTTAACGTATTTAACCCTTCGTGTACGGTTTTGATCATAACTTTCTCATATGATGACGAAACTTGATGAAATTTTTATCACATATTCTAGTGAGTATATTTTATCATTACAAAGCTTTGGGTTTGCCTAAAGGTCACTCAGAGGTGTACTTTCAACATGTTGACACATTTAGTCCCTGTAGTTTGTAATTCCTCACTTTCTTTCATTTCTCGCTTCGTATGATCCATGATTTATCCGTTTAAGGTTATAAACACCATGTAGGGTTATTGTAGAGCCTATTTATCAATTGTTGACACTTTGGACCCTTATTTTCACATAGTTTCACTGTTTGTCAACTTTAGTCCCTCTAAAGTATGTTTTCACATATTCCACGCCCATGACTCGTGTCAGTACATTATTGGACGTAAATTTTCGAGCTGTTACATCCTCACCCCCTTAAAAGAAATCTCGACCTCGAGATTTACTGAAACAAATGAGGGTATTTTTCTTTCATCATGGATTCTACCTCCCATGTGTATTCGGGACCTCTACGGGCATCCCATTTGACCTTTACAATAGGTACATGCTTCCTTCGAAGCTTCTTTACCTGTCGATCTTCAATCAATAATGGCTTTTCCATAAATTTCAAGCTTTCATCTATATGTACATCCGTATGCGGTATAACCAGTGATTCATCAGCGAAACACTTCTTCAAATTACAGATGTGGAACACATTATGGATAGCACTAAGTTCTTCAGGCAAGTTTAACTTATAAGAAACTGACCTGACACGTTCGATAATCTCGAAAGGTCCTATGTATCTCGGGCTTAGCTTGCCTTTCTTACCAAATCGCATCACCCCCTTCCAGGGTGATACTTTAAGCAACACTTTATCACCTACTTCGAAGTGAAAACCTTTACGCTTTGGATCCGCATAACTTTTCTGCCTATCCCTGGCAGCTTTCAAACGATCGCGAATCTGGACAATCTTGTCCGTCGTCTCAAAAACTATCTCTGGTCCTGATAGTTGGACATCTCCAACTTCCGCCCAACAAATAGGCGATCTACACTTTCTACCGTATAAGGCCTCAAAAGGCGCAGCTTTTATGCTGGTGTGGTAGCTATTGTTGTAGGAGAACTCAATTAGTGGTAGGTTCTTATCCCAATTTCCACCTAAGTCGATCACACATGCACGTAGCATGTCTTCCAATGTTTGAATAGTACGCTCACTCTGACCGTCAGTCTGAGGATGATAAGCCGTACTAAAATTCAAACGAGTGCCCAAGGATTGTTGGAAACTTTTCCAAAAATGTGACGTGTATCTAGTATCTCTATCAGAGATAATAGATACAGGTATACCATGCAGAGCTACAATCTTATCAACGTATAATTGAGCTAACATATCGGAGCTATAAGTCTCCTTGATGGGTAGAAAATGTGCTGACTTCGTCAGTCTATCCACTGTGACCCATATAGTATCGTTTCCCTTTCTCGTCTTTGGCAATTTGGTGATGAAATTCATCGTCACCATCTCCCACTTCCACGTGGGAATTTCAGGTTGTTGTAACAAACCTGACGGCTTCTGATGTTTTGCTTTGACTTGCGCACAAGTCAAACACTTAGCTACATAAGCAGTTACAGACTTTTTCAAACCAATCCACCAGTAGTTGGCCTTTAGATCCCGGTACATTTTGTTAGTTCCGCCGAGCTCCTTAAACAGGTTTTAGCTCATAAGTTATTTGATCTTTGATACATTCGATTCCTTCGAATGATTTTATATATTCAGAGCTTAACTAGTCTGGTAATTAACAAATTGGCACACCCTTCCAGAGTGATATCTTTGTTGAACCTTATTCCTTATCAAGGACTTAGGAAGGTTGCTATTTTCATTAATCTTTGATTTTCTGCCAAAACTGGCAATCTTACAGATGGTCATGGATTTGTATGATCCTATTCGTTGTTTCCAAGGAAATTTTCAGATCCTGATGATTGGACGTACCAATCTTCTATTTACAATAGGTATTTAACATTCCATCTAAGCAAGGTCTCCAAAGGAGCAGCCTTGATACTTATACATCAACTATTATAGAAAGGCTTATCTCAATTTGAAATGGTTATTCCAACCATCACTTAAAACTAATCTTAAGGGATAGTTAATCCTCACAGATAGTCAAACAAATCGACGATCCTGGGCAGCTGATGGAAATTCTTAATTGTTGCCTAATTTGGGTTGCGGTATTCAATGCATAAGCAAAATGAACCGTCTTTCTTAATTAACAATACCGAATTCTTAGAATATAGGGTTAGGCTATATGAATTCTTTATTTTAAAACTTACTTAATCAAGGTTTCGATTCTTCCAATGATGGTACTAGCCGTCTTGGAGACTTCATAATGATACAGCCCTAAATGGGGTATAAATCTTAACTCTACTGGTCTCTCAGGAGGTAAACAGGGTAATCTTAGGAGGAGATAATCAAGATACCAGGAGGTTACAGAGATTTTCCAAATCTCAGGCTCCAATTCATCTATCATAGTTTGTGTCAGATAGGTATCACATTTATGTTACGAGTCCACGAATTCTCTAATCGAAGACATTTACCTGGAAAATTCCATTCTGGATATCTTCATTGAATACCTTTAGTTGACTTTAGTACCATATGACTATTAGAATATTCTTGCGGTTCAATGCATTAAACCTCCATACTGATCAGGCATGGAAGCAATCTATGGAACTTATTAAGATACATCAATCCTCATATGGCGCTTTTATCATACTATCTGGTTTCGCAATCGATAGAGATCAAGGAGATATCAACTATATATGCTGACACACTTCTTCTAGAGAGAGGATACTTCTAGAATTCCTTAATTAGGGATTTCTAACAGGAACAGAAGAATTGGTTCTTATGATTTCGCCTGTAAGTTTTACCTTACACTTAATATATGGGGTTCTTACGGGAAAATTTTTAAAAGTTTGCTAAGCTTAAAATCTTATGAGAGACTTAGCAGTACCTGAATCCAAACGTAACTCTTAGCCAAAAGAAATCACAATAAGGGTTTATCTGGTGTCATTATTAATGTGAGCTGCCTCTAATCATACATCAGGAGGGCTAAACGCCTCCATTCTTAAACCTTTTAAACTTAGCTATAAAATCTTTGACAAATTGTAGGGCAATCTCGGCCTCGACTGGTTATTTCTTAATTTATAAAACGTGAGTAGTTGAGGTGGATCCAAAATGGATTCATAATAAGCAGGCTTTGAAATCTTAATGTGCCCTCTTATTGCCGATGCTAAATCATAATATATATATATAGTGCATTATGCTTAAATTCTAGGTTAACCGAATAAGAGCATTATTCCAACCAATGAACCAAGGTTTGCAACCTACTGCCGATAGTGTATAGCTCTAATGGGGGGAGTCGGAAAAAATTCTTATTCCATCTTTTCCATTTCGCAGGGCGAATACCAGGTTTTTCTAATAAGGTCCTTAAAATTTGGACCATCCCATACTGTATAAGGGAATCTTTCTTGTGAACTCCATTAGTGTCCTCACTAATCAAGGGTATTACCACCGAATGATTGTGACGTATACCTTACCATGTTCTTTCTAGTATAACCACTGATATACTTAATGGTTTCTACTCCATCCTTTCTAGTGTTTAGTCAACATAAGCAAGCCAAGAGTAACCAAAACATAGAGGTAAAATCTTGGATTCTAATACTTAGTCAACATAAGGAGGATAAGTAGGTGACTTATAGTAGGAAGTTATTGTACATGTGCTTATATTCAATCAAATTAGAAATTTCACAAACTAGGCACCTAGCTCGGTTGGCTAGGCGCGCGAAAGGGTGTGTCCTAGACCCAGGTTCGATTCCGGGGACGGCCGGTTCTACCATTTTTTTTAATATTAATTAAACGTACGGATACATGTAATTATGAGGGTTGTCTCATAAGGAGTCTTGATAACTACTTGTTTCTTATTATACACCATATGGATTGATTTTCAAGACAACCAATCGATTTTTTTATCACTATATTGAGTCCTTATACTTTAACGGAAACTAGGACATCGGACGAATGATTCCTAATGGATATAAAACATCCATCTAATATTGCTGAAGTAGTCTCTGAGGTACTATCGACCAATTTTACTTTATACTTAACGCTTAGAGTTTTAATAGGCAGATTTAATGATTTACAAAATCTATTGTCTATGAAAGACTTATCTGAACCTGAATCAATAATACTCTAGCATGAGCGTTATTGATAAAGAAAGTACCTGTTGTGACATTGTCATCCTGAATAGCCTCTTGAGCGTTCATTTGAGAGCTCCCAGTTTTGGTCTCCTTAGCCTCCCCAGGCTTCTTGGTTTTATTTGGGCAATTTGTCTTGATGTGCCCTATTTCATTGCAACCATAGCAGGTTGCGTCCTTTATGTCTTGGCATTCCAAGGTCTTGTGCCCTTTCTTGTTACAAATCCCACAAGATCTCGTGTGAGACTGGGATTTCGACTCCAATCGACACTTCCCAAAATGGTTCTTCTTACAAGTTTTACATTTGGGTTTTGCCTCCTTTGGTTTGGACTGGTTATAGTTCGAACCGGTCTTACCCTTTTTACAACATTTATTTGGGGTATCATCGTACTTTCGCTTATGATCATTCAACACACGGTCCACAGCGTTGTTTACGGCTGTATCTATCATAGCCTGTAACTCGGTGCTTGTTAAGTTCAGTCTTGCATCATCATTCTGATCAACTAGATGACTGTGAGCTTCAGAGGGGTCAGCCATGCTGAAGCTTTGAAGGCTACAAACCAAGTAGTAATAAATTGGTTTAATTATATGACGAATTGTCGAACTTGATAATTAAGTAGCCATGGTGCGAATAAACCATATGGCCAACAGATAGTATTTAATTTATTTGATTATGTTTTGCCTAAGTATTTTAAATAAACCATCTTTGGCGGTTAAATGGAATATAATCCTTCATATTTACTAGACAGGGGACATAAGTCACGACTGTCAATGTCATACTGACATCTTATATAGCACAACGGCTTGTTCCAAAGGACTTTTCGATGGCACAGACGCCTTGTCACTAGGGAAATTTTAAAACAACATCAATGATTCCTTTGGATCGGAAAATTTCATAATTCATTGTCTTGACAAGAAGTTATGAAATAAAACTATCGTTTTCATGTATGCATCTTTGCCCGTAGGTATACATCCCAGGTGGATGTTTAGATGTGTACATCATGTTCGACGTTTATTAGCCATGATTCCTATTGATAATATAGGTTAAATAGAGGGTTTGGAAGTTCCTAATATAAAGATGACAATCGTGATTTTATCGTATCACTGTTGTCGGGAGTGTTAACACGTTTTCAGATGTTAACTGGGATTCGAATCCTTTAAACAGGTCTTACCATTTTGGCCAGGTCTTTATAATGACACTCAGGCTAGGTTTCACTCTTAAGATTCTTTTAATATTCATCGCAGAACAATTTCCAAATTAAACTGTTAATAGGGATCTGAATCTAAATTGAGGAACTGCCATCTTGGCCGGTCTTAATATGACACGAGGCTAGGTCTTGTCCTTTTTAGATTTTTTCATTTTATTATAATGGTAGATCTTATAACAGATATGTTATTTTAATTTATTTCATATATTATATTCATATATAATGATATAAATGATATTTAAATAAAACATCCCAATGGTTTTAAAAGAGGTATAGAATTGCCCAAAAAGGGACTTAAAAGAAATGATGCTGTCCTCAAAGGGACTAAAAGATAAATATCATTATAAAGACTTTTAAGGAAACGATCTTCAGTAAAAGGAGTTTCTTCTTTATTCTAATTCTGAATGCTTTCTCCTTGGATGCTCGTTTCATTCTAGCCGTGGTACGAAGCTCAGCATTTCAAGGCTCCGGGTGTGGAGAACTCCTATTACGGCTTCTTCGCTTGGCGACATATCCAATATATATAAAAAAAAAATTTGTAAGAAAAATTTCCAGATTAGGATTGAGATTATTCCTATGTTAAGTCTAGACTCAGAAGGTCAAGGAATGTGCTAATGTGTCATTGAGATTAAACACCAAAAGGCTAGTGTTTAATTCACTCAATGTTGGCTCTGATACCAACCTGTCACACCCCTATTTTTTCCACGTGTCACCGGTGGGCCCGGTGGGGGTATAGTGACGTAGTTGATATCATCGTAGTCAAACAACACAATATTTAAATGCACAGCGGAAGCAAAAGATAATTATATTACAAACCGATATAAAGTAATATCAAGTATTACAAACGGAATGTAAAGGATCCACAGGCGGATCAAAATAAAATGAATCATTTGTTCAACAGACTTTAAGGCATCCCAAGCTTGCGAGACTTATTGTGGACGCTAGAAGACCGCCAGCCAATTACGAGTAGTACCTGCACTTAACCTTTTGGAAAATACGTCAGTTTACACTGGTAAATACAATTTAACTGACTCATTTTGAAAATGGTTGAAAATTGATTTAAATGCACGTGGCACAAAACATTTTATAACTTGGGATAATTATATAATATTATAATCTTGTGAACGAATTACATGTTACTTGTGCGTTCAGTAGCCCGGACATACCGGGTTAAAGATCAATAGACACACCACAGGTATAATGCCCACAAGGTTGATTCCTTTAAGTGGGATACCAGTTTTTACATATGCAGCTCTCAGGTGTACGCCTACACCCCGTGCTTAGGTCGTGGCCATTTCATTAATGATGCCAAGGATATCCGGGACATGGTCATTAACCCCCCAAAGGCTTTAAGTGAACAAGACTGTTTAGACGAGCCGATCAAATTATTCAATTAACCATACAAAGATGTAAGATTTGATGCTCGATCAAGCGGTATTTTATATACCGTAACCCAAGCCCGTATAGGGAAAATAAGTTAAAAGTATTTACCTGAGCTAAATATAAATTCAATCTCAGCCGTATACCATCAAGTAAGTACAGGTAGCTTTTACTGGTTCTTCTTATTCTGGAATAGAGGTTTATAATAACCTATTATATTTCTAACGGGTCTTTATTTAAGCTTATGCTTAGACCAGCTAGTTTAAAGGACGATACAGTTCAAACACACGATTAAGCGAAGACCGGATAGAATGTGATTTAGACCCGACAAGTTTGAATACTTGTGTAATATTGGTATACTAAATACATTCTGGATTTTGAGACAAAAATGATGATGTTTGACCCGTCTCGGTCAATTTATGCAAACTAGTTACATAAACCGAACCGAACGCGAAAAGAGCGCTACGGGTAACCGTAAGAGTCGTATGCAAGTTCCCTGATATAATATTCTCTAAATATGTTATAATATCAGTAAGTTATCTTCTATTTTGCCCAAAACGGATTTAAACACAATTTATGCCCCATAAGGGCATTTTGGTCATTTAAAAGATTATAAAAGAGTTTATTTGCAAATCTGAGTTACAGGTCTGGTTCATACAGTAAATATACTTAATTTAACATATTATAACAGTAGCGTATGACCCATAAGTGAAAATCATCATTTAAAACCAAACTATGCACCTTAAGGGTATTTTGGTAATTTCACAAGGGCTAAAAATGTCAAAATTGGAAACCTGAGTTTATAAATTTGTACTTACTGTTATTTTATAAAAATATGCTAAGAACTTCAGTAGGTATCAACCTTATATGTTTATTATGGTTATAGTACATACTATGTGTTAAAAACGCTTAAAAAGGCGATTTAGAGCCGTTTCCGGGTTTTTAAAAGAAAGCTGATATTTTTATATTTCCAGAATGCTCAAAATACTTTATTTATCAAATAAAATCAGTAGAAAAAGGTTTGGGGTCAAAAGGATTTGTAAAACTCATTTTATGGCCTAAAAGGGCAAAATCGGTATTTACCGAATTAAACTTAGAGACCTATGATATGATCAGCCAAAAATCAAATAAAATCTTTAAAAATCCCAAAATATTATATAACATCAGTGGGTAAAAAGTTTGGTATCAAAAAGTGGGTTTAAATGGGTTATATGCTAATTACGCCATTTAAGTGACATAAAGCTTTCAAATTACGATAATGGGCATAACTCTTATTCTGGACCTCAAACTGATATCAAATTTTCGGTGCAAGTTTATAAATCAGTAACAAATGTTTCTACTCTTTCACTTTTTCAAAAATCACGTTTTATAGTAAAAAGGGCAAAATAGTCAACTTTAAGCATAAATCGGAAACATGCATATGAATCGGTTAAGCATTGAACCAAGTTGTAAAATCTCAGAGAATTAAACTTATATGAAAATTGGTCCAAAATATGCTCTAATGCAGATCTCAACATGCATGAACGGATCAGAACTGAAAGTCAAAGAAAAAGTCAATTTATGTGACTTTCGGTTCCGATTCGGGTTTAAACTGAAAATTGTCGAGTTGATCATGATGAAACATGTTCTTACATTAATTACAAAGTTATTTTGATGATCAAACAGGTTGCATGTAGCCTACATTGCTAATTATGCTTAATTTTGCAAAAACACATTATGTTGACTTTTTAAGAAAAGCTTTGACTCGACAATCAACATGCTTAGAGTGGGAATCTGAAAATACCCTTTTGAGGGTTTGTTACCCACATAAATACCAACTTGTAGGTACTTTCAATTTGAGAAAAGACTGAGCACATTTCGTTTAATCATGAAGTCAAAGTTAAAATACGATGGATTGACTTTCGGTTGATAAACTAAGCTAGAACGAATTTGCAAAGGTTATGAATACTTACAATGGTCCTAAATAAGCTTAGAGATCACTAGGAAGATGCCTTGTCATCCAGAGAGCTCCAGAAGTTGTCTTGTGATTTTTAGAAAATGCAAGTGTTCAAAGTTTACTACTTCAAGACCCTTTTATCACTACTTTGATCTCACTTGGTGCTTCCAAAGGTGTTTACAGAAGTTATAAGAAGTGTCCAAGGGTCCCCAACTGCATGTATATTCATTGGTGAGGCTCATGAATCGTTAACAGCTGTAAACAACTCGAAATCAGTTCTGAAACTGGCAGCTGCACGTTTTTTGTTTGCTGGTGACGGTCTCGCGTGGCGCGAGGCCCCCCTCGCGTGACGCGACCATGTGCAGATCAGTTTAACATGTTTTCAACATTTACATTTCAGTCCTTGACCTTTGTAACGTTGTTTTGGGTCCTTTTCTTGCACATTAGACCCTAATTTCTGATTTTTAAGGGCCTTGGGATATTTACAAACATGGTAAAGTCCTTGAACAACTTTGTGCTTACCCGAAAAGTCACGAAATCAACGTTAATGTATTTAACCCTTCGTGTACGGTTTTGATCATAACTTTCTCATATGATGACGAAACTTGATGAAATTTTTATCACATATTATAGTGAGTATATTTTATCATTACAAAGCTTCGGGTTTGCCAAAAGGTCACTCAGAGGTGTACTTTCAACATGTTGACACATTTAGTCCCTGTAGTTTGTAATTCCTCACTTTCTTTCATTTCTCGCTTCGTATGATCCATGATTTATCCGTTTAAGGTTATAAACACCATGTAGGGTTATTGTAGAGCCTATTTATCAATTGTTGACACTTTGGACCCTTATTTTCCCATAGTTTCACTGTTTGTCAACTTTAGTCCCTCTAAAGTATGTTTTCACATATTCTACGCCCATGACTCGTGTCAGTACATTATTGGACGTAAATTTTCGAGGTGTTACACGCAGGCCGAAAACAACGTGGTCAATGGTACGTTCCTTGTGAATGGTATTTATGCTTCATGTTTGTTTGATACCGGAGCCGATAATTGATTTGTGTCACTCGAATTTGAGAAACTCCTTAGTCGTAGACGTTTCCAACTCTCCTCGATATTCGATGTGGAAGTCGCTACCGGAAGAACCGTCACTGTCAATTCTGTTCTCCGTGATTGTACTCTTGAGCTCAACAATCACATCTTTTCGATCGACCTTATTCCGATGCAACTCGGAAGCTTTGACGTCATAATAGGCATGGACTTTCTTAGAGAAAACCATGCTGAAGTTGTATGCTTCGACAAGATGATCCGATTTTCGCTCGCGAATGGTGACTTATTGTGTGTATATGGCGATACTACTTCAAAGGGGCTCAAGCTTATGTCATGTATCCAAGCCAGCAAGTATCTCCGCAAGGAATACAGGGCTTTCTTGGCGAACATTGTAGTAGCGGAGAAGGAAAAGAAAGAGAAGAAGGAAGTGAAAGACGTTCCCGTGGTTCGAGAATTTCCTAATATTTTTCCAGAGGATCTTCCCGGATTACCTCCAAGTCGTGATATCGACTTTCGTATCGACCTCATTCCTGGAGCCAATCCTATTGCCAAAGCACCTTATCGACTCGCGCCGTTCGAAATGCGTGAACTCTCAACCCAACTCCAGGAATTACTTGAGAAAGGCTTCATTCGCCCGAGCACCTCTCCTTGGGGCGCGCCAGTCCTTTTCGTCAAAAAGAAGGATGGGTCGTTCAGGATGTGCATCGACTATCGGGAATTGAATAAGTTAACTATCAAGAACCGCTATCCCCTACCTCGTATCGACGATTTGTTTGATCAGCTACAAGGTGCTACATGTTTCTCCAAAGTCGACCTGCGTTCAGGTTACCATCAGCTGCGTATACAAGAAGAGGACATACCCAAAACCGTGTTTCGTACTCGATACGGCCATTACGAATTCGTTGTCATGCCTTTTGGTTTAACCAACGCACCAGCAGTCTTCATGGATCTGATGAATCGCGTGTGCAAACCATATCTCGACCGTTTCGTCATCGTATTCATCGACGATGTCTTGATCTATTCCAAATCGAAATCCGAACACGCGCAACATCTACGTTTGGTTCTCGAGTTACTCCAGAGGAACCAACTCTATGCCAAGTTCTCCAAGTGCGAATTCTGGTTAGGGGAAGTTCAATTTCTGGGTCACATTGTTAATAGTCAGGGTATTCACGTCGATCCTGTGAAGATTGAAGCAGTCAAGAGTTGGGTTACGCCTAAGAACCCATCTGAAGTCCGTTCCTTTCTCGGACTAGCGAGCTATTATCGGCGATTTATCGAAGGGTTCTCGAAGATCGTTGTGCCGCTTACCTCTCTCACACATAAGGACAAGCCTTTTGTTTGGGGAACTAAACAAGAGACTGCCTTTCAGACCCTCAAGCGCATGCTTTGCAATGCTCCTGTTCTCACATTGCCCGACGGAAACAATGATTTCATTGTCTACTGTGATGCTTCCAACCTTGGTCTTGGTTGTGTTCTCATGCAACGGGACAAGGTCATAGCTTATGCATCTCGTCAGCTCAAATTCCACGAGAAGAACTATACAACCCATGATCTCGAGCTAGGCGCAGTTGTTTTTGCGTTAAATATTTGGCGACACTACCTGTATGGTACTAAGTGTACGATCTTCACCGATCATAGGAGCCTACAGCATATCTTTAATCAGAAGGAACTTAATATGCGTCAACGCCGATGGGTAGAACTTCTCAACGATTACGACTGTGAGATTCGTTATCACCCAGGCAAAGCAAATGTTGTTGCCGATGCACTTAGCAAACGGAGTTACCTGCTTAGCACTCGTAATGTTCAAGCCCAGCATAATCTCGAAACTCTCATCCGCGACGCCCAACATGCATGTTTCAACGAACGCACCTTGAAGAAAGAAAAAATCTACCACGATGGGGCCCAACTTGTGAGCAAATCAAACGGGATATTCCACTTTTTAGACCGAATTTGGATTCCCAAGCGAACCAATTTGCGACAGATTCTGATGGACGAAGCCCATAAGTCCAAATACTCTATTCATCCCGGTGCTGACAAGATGTACCAGGACCTTCGTTATAAGTACTGGTGGCCGGGTATGAAAAGGGATATCGCTCTCTATGTCGGAAAATGCCTAACTTGTGCTAGAGTCAAGGCTGAACATCAAAGACCCTCTGGCTTACTCGAACAACCACCAATTCCTATGTGGAAGTGGGAGAGCATAGCTATGGATTTCGTAACCAAGCTTCCACTCACGTCATCAGGTCACGACAGCATATGGGTTGTGGTCGACCGTTTGACTAAATCAGCTCACTTTCTTCCCATACGAGAAGACTACAAGGTAGAACGATTAGCCCGAATCTACACCGACGAGATCATTTGTAATCATGGGACGCCTCGTGACATCATCTCTGATCGTGATGCTCGGTTTACTTCACGATTGTGGGAAACGTTTCAAACGGCACTCGGTACAACGCTTAATCTAAGTACCGCTTTCCACCCACAAACCGACGGTCAGACTGAAAGAACGATTCGTACTCTTGAAGACATGCTCCGATCGTGTGTTTTGGACTTCGGTGGTAATTGGGATAAATACCTGCCATTGGTCGAATTCTCGTATAATAACAACTATCATTCTAGCATCGAGATGGCACCATTCGAGGCATTATACGGAAGAAGATGTCGGTCGCCTATTGTGTGGCACGAGATCGGTCATTCGCAACTAACCATTCCTGAGCTATTACAAGAAACGACAGACAAAATTTTCCAAATCCGAGACAACCTGGTGAAAGCTCGGGATCGACAGAAAGTTTACGCCGATAAAAAGCGCAAGCCCCGTGAATTTGGCGTTGGTGACTACGTACTCCTAAAGGTTTCACCTTGGAAGGGTGTGGTCCGATTCGGCAAGAAAGGGAAACTCGCGCCTCGATATGTTGGACCTTTTAAGATTCTGGAAAGGATCGGAAAAGTCGCCTACAGACTCGAACTACCGGAGGAACTTAGCAACGTCCACCCGACTTTCCACGTGTCAAACCTCCGAACGTGCATCGCCAACCATGACTTACATGTCTCTCTAGACGATCTACAAGTGAACGAAACATTACACTTCGTGGAAAAGCCTGTCGAAATCATGGATCGCCAAACCAAGCAGCTCAGGCGCTCACGCATTCCTATTGTGAAGGTCCGATGGGAAGGCAAACGAGGCGCAGAGTTCACTTGGGAACTCGAAAGCGACATGAAGGCAAAGTACCCGCAGTTGTTCCAGGAGAAAGTCTAGATAGAGAAAGTCCTCACGTAATTCATGGCGGTTGTAGTAGCTTCCAGCTTAATTTTGGGACGAAATTCCCTAAACAAGGGGAGGCTGTAACAACCCGTGTTCTCGTAAGTGAAAGTCAAAGTCAAGGTCAAAGTCAACGACCGATTTCGCGCAACTTGACTTGTAGAAATGTCTTTATTTTATTTATATTATGCGGAGTAAGTGTTGTTAATTGCAATAATCGATGAGTATTAATCGTATTTCGATCGGCCTACGACTGTGGACTATAGGAAGTAACAATGCGATAAAGTTAATCAACTAACAATCAAGCTAAGTTAATCGAATCGACATCAATTCGCAACTCAAGCTACATATTTTTACTTATCATTATACGTGTGTGTGTGCCTTACGTGTTAACTGTGCATGTTTATTTATGATATGTTGTGATAATCAAGCGAACTCAATCGAACTCGAACTCGAATCACAAATCGAACCAAGATAGATAGTGGAAAAGAGATTACGCTAGATACAAAGTGGTTGAGACTGAAAGTAATTTGACTAGGAAACCCTACCGAATCGAGCCGCGCGCAATCATAATCGAAATATCAAAAATCCTCGCGCGAAACACTCAAAAGGTGCAACCGATCGATCAGGCTCCCAGCCGATCGAACAGCCAGCCGAACGGACTGCTGTCCGATCGGACAGACTGTCCGATCGAGCTGCCAGCCGATCGGCCAGCCCTTTCCTCTTTTGTCATCCTATAAATACCCCTGTCATTGTCATTCTTTCCACTTTTGGAAACCCTTGCTCGACCAGCACGCACAACTCGCCTTTTCTCAGATTTCTCTCGATTCCGGTAAGTTTTCGTCCTAAATCTTGTACTTTCTTGATCTATACACACTCCTACACCTTTCTATCTTTCAAATCTAAACTTTTAACCGTGAAATCATCAAGAATCAAGTGTTCTAGGGTGATGTCATCATGGGTTCTTGAAGAACTTCATGTTTTGGCCTCAATCCGCAAGAATGACTTGGATCTAGCCGATTTCCACATAAACAAACAAGGATCTTTTATAGATCTGAACATATACATGGTGAAAAGGATTGAAGGATGGATTTTCCCCAACTTTCTTCAACTCTTTTCACTCGATCCAGTAGAAACAGAACCTGAGCCGGTTTACAAATCACTTCAGGGGTTATACGGCTCAAGATCTGGATTCTATCCACGAGGTTAACCGACTCCGGGTTAAATGTTAAACTTCGTTCCGAACAGACCTCCAACCGGATTTGGGTGATTCCTGTCTGACCCGGGAAACCAAGTAAGAACGAGGCATCTATGGTTTCGCTCGCTGTCAAAAATACCTCGATAAAATGACAAACAAACAAAACAACCAAAGTGTTAGACGCAAGGCGGATCAGGTCAGAATGCTGACCGATCGGACTGCTGTCCGAATGGACAGCCAGCCGATCGGATAAACCAGCCGATCGACTGGCCAGCCGATCGGCTAAGCACATGGTCCCACACAATCAACTTGTTTTGAAGAATGGTATTGAACGAACTGTTGTTCGATCGAACTACTGTCCGATCGGATTACTCTTCGGAACATGAGATACTATGCTTCAATGATTAATCAATTGTCAACATGTTTAATGCACTAGAAGTGCCACCCGATCGAACAGCCGTCCGATCAGGTGACACCCTGTTGTCCGATCGAACAGCAGTGGTGCTATTCGATCGATCAACCATCCGATCCACTGGACAATGCCTTGCAATTCATTAAAGTGGTTGACTATTGTTGACTTGCCAACCGATCGAACACATGTCCGATCGAACACCTGTCCGATTCAAAGGCTAAACCTTGAAATTCTGTTGAATGCCTAACCGATCGGGCTGCCGGCCGATCGAACAGCCGTCCGATCGATCGACCTGAAAGGCAAAGGTACTTCAATGTTTTCAAAATGCTACAATGAAAACTTCAAAGGTCAAGCCATCATACACAAACACATCCTTCTCAAAGGAAAGAACAATCCACTCATACAGCCATCCGATCGGCCTACCGACCTACCGAACAGCAGACCGTACGTACGGACTGTCAGCCGAATGGTCAGCCGTCCGATAGAACTGCCGTCCGATCGACCAGCTGTCCGACTCCTCAATACTTATTTCCTGTTTTACGTTTCACTTATCGTTAGGCTACCGAATCTATTCAGGCTAACCGTATTCGCTAAGCGCTCCCTTTTTGCTTTTAGCACTTTTGGGTGTTACATACGTTACGAATATTCAAACTACAACTATCACACTACTCAAACTATTTGAACGCTAACCGTTAATGCATGTTATACGTGGCTTATGAATGCTTGTTTGTTATGTTTACACATGGAATGCTGTCTACCTGCCTTAGCAACGATAGTACTATAGTTTGGACTCAGCACCCGTTCACACGGGGGTTGTTAAGGATCTTTTACTTGCATGGATTACGGTGGTAATCATGTATTGCGAACTGCCTCGGGCAGTCAACCCGCAGTCATTGGTATCGATGGGTCTATGTCGATAACTAACGTGCTTCATTTCACTATGTGTACGTGCTGGTTATGCGTAAACGAATTCGAACTCTATATGTTATTATCAAACTTGTATGCTCAACTTTACATTTTGCGTAATGACTTTATTTTAACGTATGTGACAGGTGCTTAGGTTGTTTCTATGCTTAGCTTGCTGGTGATGAAATTGAGGCTAGGGAAGGAGTCCTAGAAACCAATAAATAAACTATTTTTGTTTGAATCTGAGTTGTCGGAATAGGATATTTGTCTTGATGTTTATCTGTAATAATTTGTTTACTATTTGAGACATGGTATGGGACATGTTAACTTAAATTAAATGGTAATGATAGTTGTTATGGAAACTTCTGGACAATCTGTTTCGCTCAGTGCCATGCCCCGATGATTCCGCCATCGGTTGGGGTGTGACACTAAACAAGTCGTGATTGAACTCTATAGGAAAAGATACCGGAGCGTCGAGTGGATAAGCCGGTGGTGATTCGCGTTTGAAGAGTGTGCGCTAAAGGTATGTAACTTGACCCGTTACATTAAACGAATTGTTGTTAAATTATGCGAAGTTTCGTTGTAGGGTAGTTATGGTGTTGATTGTAGCGATCATGATCGTTACTTGAATTAATAGGCTTAGCGTGACAAGAAATCGTTTGGTAGTCATCATATTGGAGGATTCCACAAGATGAGCCAAACGGGTTAATTTGTTGTGTAAATTCTTGTACTAGTGTTTTAGAGAGTTGAAAAGGCGATAACAATCACAAGAGCATTAAGCCATGAGATTGGTAAAGAAATGCGGGTGATAACAAGCCCCGGATGTTGGGTATAAAATGTCATAAGCTTTCTAGTTAAATGATAGTGAAATGAGTAAAGTTAGGACGGGTCGAATAATCAATTTATGCGTGGCAAATGTTTCGTAATATAGCTAATTGGCCTTTGTTATAGTTGACAAAGGACATAATAGATTGCTAGAAATTAACATGTTGGTTTGATAGAACGAGATATCCGAGAATTTGGTTTAGCCGAAACAAACAAAACAATCAAATCATGAACTTACAGGGAATACCGTAAGTTACGGTGGTACCGTAACTTACGGTAGACATAAAAAGGCTTACGGCAGTCCTTTACTGCCTTACGGCAGATCTGGGTTTTTCAGCAACCACCGTAACTTACGGTGGTACCGTAAGTTACGGTAGATCCTAAACATTTTTGTTTAATTCTTTTATATCCTAGTTAATCGAATCCGTTTTAAGCGTAGTTTCGATTAAGAAATATTTCTAAGAATTCTAATGCTAAGATTTGTTTAAAATCTCCAGTTTCAGGTATTACTAGTAGGTGGACGATGATCAAGCATCTTTTGAAGAACCGAACACGAACTTTTAAAGCTTCCGCGTTAAACTTAACTTTGTTTAGACAATGTTTATGATGTAACTAGTTTGCAAAACAACTTATGAATGTTTGAATTAGTCCGTAGTTGACTAATGTTTGTTACCTTAAAACTTTACTTTTGGAACTTATGTTTTAAATGGGTCATCTTTTATATAAATATTATGAATTATTGTTAAATTCGAGTAGTAATTAGACGGGTGTTACAAGTTGCTAATCAGACCTTAAGGTTGTCAACATAGTGTTCGGTTCAAGCTTGATCGATCGTCCGGTAAGGATTAATTATTTATTTCAGTAGATCTTATTCTATGTAAGTGAAAGAGATGGAAATAAATGTGCACGGGAAGAGCGTGTTAATACACTCAAACCCGGAAAGTGCACTAAATGAGAACGGTCAAAGCAAGTTACGAACTTGGCTAAACCGAAACAAACAAAGTTATGTTATAAATGAGATGTTTAATAATCGATGTAAACATTTTAGTTTCAAGACATCCGGTAAGAGTAACTTATAATTAAGATTAAATGATATGAATTATGTGAAAAAAAAATGTATGAGAGGAGTGTATAAATACGCTCGAGCCTGGGAAATACACTAAGTAAGAAAGGTAAGGCAAGATACGCACCTGACCAAATCGAAAAAGAATAACACATTACTTATGATTAAGTAAGAGCGATATAAATTTCCGTATAATAAGATGGAAATGAATTAAATAATTATTGATTAACCATGATGGATGTTTCAGCTAAAGAAATGTCTGGAGTAACTGGAGATGATTCGACATCTCAATTGACTGAACAAATGAAAGCTAAGATTTCCGAGGCAGTCGGAAAAGCTCTAGAAAATAGTTTATCACATTATATTGATAGATTACAAACCACAATCGTGCCGGTAATGGACGATATGATGGCCGAATTGAAAGATAGCATATTACAAGAAATAGAAGAAAGGAGGGTGTTGGATATGAATCCAAGTTCCGTAAAGAAATCCAAGTATGATAAAACTCCCAAGAAAGGAGTTACAAAAAGTGTAGTACATCAATGTAAATTTTGTGGAAAAATTCACAAGGGCACATGTGGTAAGCCAAGACATAAGAAGTCTAAATGTCCAGAGAGACTTGGAACCAAGGACGCAACCGACACAAAGTCTGATTCCCAGAAATCAAGGACAAAGTTGTTTTATATAACAGCCGCAGAGGCTAAAGCTAAAACTGATGTCGCTTCAGGTATACTCTTGTAAATTAAATTTCAGCATGAAATTTTAATTATTATGAGTGCAAATAAATCGTTGTTTTACATCGATTTATTCAACATCCTACATTCGCGTTAACGAAATTACCTATGCTTTGAGAAGTATGAAATAGGTAGTAATAAAAGTTCTATTGTTTATAAGAGGTGCTGAAACTGTACATTGAGCATCAAAGGTAAAAGTAATCTCGATAGATATTGCAACGGGAAGGAGTGCATCTACACTCGAGCCCGGAGAAGCAATGAAAGACAAGTGTCATAATGGGAAGGAGTGCGTGTACACTCGAACCCGGGGAATGAATGAAGTGAATAAATTTTGCGTTGGGAAGGAGTGTAATTACACTCGAACCCGGAAATTGCAATAATAATAAATAGCGAAGGCAAGGTTATAGACTTGGTCAAACTAAATAAAATGTGTAGAAGCATTATTTACATCAACAAACAATGTGGATAAATTTCATGCAACAATAAGGAATAATAAAATTAAACGAAATAATTTTGTTACAGTTACAGTTGGACTGAGGATAAGAATGAGAAATCAAGACTTGGGCGGAAAATATCCTCAAGGAAAACCAAATAAACGATACATATTATTCGCCACTACGAATAAGACAGTATCGTTAAAAGCAGATTTAGAAACTTGGGTATGGGTAACCATCCAAGTAAGATATTATTAATCAAATCCTTATGAGGAACAACGATGATCACAGTGATGGAAGTGATTAAATAAAAGATTAGTAAATAAATGTTATGAAGGTATTAGAATAAGAACGGGTAAACCCCAAAAGCCGTATAACCACAGTAATGGTTTTACCAAATAAGACTTAAGAAATGGGCCTTCGGGACATTAGTAAAAAGAAACAGACCTAAGGGTCGCTAACAAAAGGAGGGTGGTGTTCGGATCAAATACGTATAATACTTGATATTCCAAGTAAGCGCAACCCGAATAATGAAAGTGCGAAATATTACTGAATCTATGTGTTACGAAGTAAAAGAGTATAGAAAGGAAAACGCAGACCAATAAAACCGGAGCGTTAAAAACATTAGGATAAAGAACCCGGTAACGAGTTGAAAGGAAATTGAGGCATAAACCAAATAACGGTATGAGTAAAATAAACCGACACGAAGGACACATAAGAAGCCATAGAGTCGAAAGATAATTCGAAAGAAAGTGAGGGTAGCCTTAGATTACGGTCAAGGCCAAACGAATAGAAGATGATCCATGGGATCACCATAACCTCCAAATTATAAACAATGTAAGGTCCTACGGGAACAAAATGACCATTGGGTCGCAAATACAAAGGGAACATACTAGAAGGAGGGGGTCTCACCCTAAAAAGGTGAAGACCTAATAGAATAGTCTACAAGGCTAAGTAAAGGAACCTACGGGTCGATAATATAAAGTGTGGAGAACCAATTATGATTTCTCGCGTAAAATGATAATCCCAAAGAATAATCCTTGTCGTCAATTCCTTGATATGATTAATTGACATGGTTAAAGAGAGAAACATCAAACTAAAATTCAGTTTTAGTAAAGAAACGATGTTCTAACACCTATGAATACCGAGAGAGAAATAGGAAAATGGTTAGTACTAAAGAATATAGGTCTAACGCCGAAAGCTGTAGGATTGTGCATTCGGAGGAAAGATTCTTAAGAATGAAAAGTCGATGTAAAACTAAACATGGCGTGATGTGATCACGGACACAAAAGTAATAGAGAATGTAATCACGTTATAGTGTGAATGACTAGATATGAAATTATAAGCACGCAAAGGGCCGATGACGGCAATATTGCATACCCGAATGACGAGGTATGAGGTAAGATGGTGACCAATTAGTTTAGGCAATAAAACAAGTTGTAGTCTAAATAACACTATGACCTATGTAGAGCGCTTGTTAATATAAAACTAGCGTCAAGTAAGTATGCTGACAGACTCGGTGAATGAATGGTCAAAAGACAACCCGATCAAAAGGGGGACAAAGGATAGGAAATAGGTGATATAGTTATGCTAAAAGTTTTCCCCAAGGAAGGGTGTTATCCGATTCAGGAAAAGAGAGAAACTAAGACCGAGGTTTATCGGGCCATTTAAAATCATCGAACAGGGTTAGCAAGGTGGCTTATCGCCTCGAGCTACCGGAAGATTTGAGTGGAATACATGGCACGTTTCACGCGTCGCAATTGCGGAAATGTCTAACGGAGGAAACAACTTATATCCATTACGATGGTATCAAGGTGGATAATAGCCTGAATTATGCGGTGAGACCATTGGAGATTTTGGATTGGAAGGTCAGCCAATTGCGAAACAAACAAATTGATCAAGTCAAGATCAAGTGGGAGCATAAGGAAGGCTCGGACACTACGTGGGAGTCCGAAGAGGAGATGCGACTTCTCTACCCTACATTGTTTGGTATGTACTTTGGTTTCGGGGACGAAACCCTGTTAAGGGGGGTGGACTTGTAACATCCCGAAAATACGAATTCTTATATTACAATAACATTGCGAATAAATAAGAATTATAAACTAACTAGGAATAATGTTAACCCAGTTAGAGAATGAGTTATGAGTAGTTTAGAAGTGAAAATAAATAAAGGGTGAAAATTGAGGGACCAAAAGTGTTAAAGTGAAAACTAATATTAATAAAACAAGAAAATTAAAATCAAAACACACTTGTTTGTGTGTTACTGATATCGACCAGAAGGAGGGGGCGAACCCCAGGTTCCCCCAAGAACCCTAGCTCAGTCAAATCTCACAAATTGAAGGCCAAGATCGGTCCTGAATCGAAAATCGAGCATAGATTAGTGATCCTCATCACAAGGGGGTTACAAGGTATGAAAAATTTGGTGTTAATTCTCTGTTTGAAATTCTCATGAAATTGAGATATCTGAAAATTGATGTTGCATGTTTGCTATTTGGGTAGAATAGGGTTGATATAGTGTCTAGGAGTAAAACCTAGACAATAACATGCGAAATCATGGCTAATTCCTGAAAATCTCATGAGCACATTTAAGGTGATTCATGGGTTTTATGGGAAACTAGTAAACACTAGGGTTTAGATTGATTATTCTAGTGTAATACGGGTCGTAGAAAGTGATTTCTGAAATACTGATGTTTAAATGTTATATGAAAGCTTTATTGATGTTAAGTTTAGCTAAATAACAAGCTATGAACTTGAATATGAATGATATAAAATTATGCCCGTTAAGTGTTTGTAAAAATGCCCCAAAGAAGGCTCGAAATTGGAATTTAAAGTTAGACGCATGATTGTGATGATTTGACAAAATTATGCGATATATGGTTGAAAAGGAGTTCTAAACAAGTCGTGATTGAACTCTATAGGAAAAGATACCGAAGCGTCGAGTGGACAAGCCGGTGGTGATTCGCGTTTGAAGAGTGTGCGCTAAAGGTATGTAACTTGACCCGTTACATTAAACGAATTGTTGTTAAATTATGCGAAGTTTCGTTGTAGGGTAGTTATGGTGTTGATTGTAGCGATCATGATCGTTACTTGAATTAATAGGCTTAGCGTGACAAGAAACCGTTTGGTAGTCATCATATTGGAGGATTCCACAAGATGAGCCAAATGGGTTGATTTGTTGTGTAAATTCTTGTACTAGTGTTTTAGAGAGTTGAAAAGGCGATAACAATCACAAGAGCATTAAGCCATGAGATTGGTAAAGAAATGCGAGTGATAACAAGCCCCGGATGTTGGGTATAAAGTTTCATAAGCTTTCTAGTTAAATGATAGTGAAATGAGTAAAGTTAGGACGGGTCGAATAATCAATTTATGCGTGGCAAATGTTTCGTAATATAGCTAATTGGCCTTTGTTATAGTTGACAAAGGACATAATAGATTGCGAGAAATTAACATGTTGGTTTGATAGAACGAGATATCCGAGAATTTGGTTTAGACGAAACAAACAAAACAATCAAATCATGAACTTACAGGGAATATCGTAAGTTACGGTGGTACCGTAACTTTCGGTAGACATAAAAAGGCTTACGACAGTCCTTTACTACCTTACGCCAGATCTGGGTTTTTCAGCAACCACCGTAACTTACGGTGGTACCGTAAGTTACGGTAGATCCTAAACATTTTTGTCTAATTCTTTTATATCCTAGTTAATCGAATCTGTTTTAAGCGTAGTTTCGATTAAATAATATTTCTAAGAATTCTAATGCTAAGATTTGTTTAAAATCTCTAGTTTCAGGTATTACTAGTAGGTGGACGATGATCAAGCATCTTTTGAAGAACCGAACACGAACTTTTGAAGCTTCCGCGTTAAACTTAACTTTGTTTAGACAATGTTTATGATGTAACTAGTTTGCAAAACAACTTATGAATGTTTGAATTAGTCGGTAGTTGACTAATGTTTGTTACCTTAAAACTTTACTTTTGGAACTTATGTTTTAAATGGGTCATCTTTTATATAAATATTATGAATTATTGTTAAATTCGAGTAGTAATTAGACGGGTGTTATATAGAATACCCATTAGAATCATAACATGTTATTAGGTTTTAGATGATGTAATCTAGTGCCTTGACGAATAAGAACAAGTTCATCATCAAAGGTTTGAATATATGAATAGTTTATATAAGTATTATGTAGGTCATGTAATATATCAATAAGTCCAATAGTTCAAGCATGAGGTAGGAGGATGAATTCTCCATTTAGAAACCTCTTTAAGTGTCATAGAAATCATGTAGGAGGTAGGAAGAAAAGTCTTCCATTTTGGGCACCTCTAAGTGTTCACCACTACACTTGATGTTATGAACATACAAGGAGGATCATGAACTACAAGTACTACAAGAATACTAAACACTAATCTATAAGAAATCATCAAGCAATGTGTGGATTTTATGTAGGTCAACCCAAGTTAATCCTAAATCACACTTACATCAAGTCTTGAACTTAAGCATCACTTGTGGGTTAAACCCTTGAACAAAACAGAAAGTTACACCTCTGATTTTACATGTCTCAACCTTGTTTTTAAGCCTAACTAACCATAGATGTGGTCATAAGCATAAGGACATAGGTTTGAGATGAGTTTCCTCAAGTTTAATCAAGTTTATCAAAGTTCTTGTACAAAACACAAAATTCCTTGCACTTATAACCCTTTATGGTGATGTTCCATCCTTGGTTATCCATGGAAAACCTATGGAAACATCCCTAGGGTTGTTCCAAGTGCTAAGAAGCAAGAAAGGATGAAGAAGGTGGAAGATAAGTGAGGTTAAACTCACTTTTGCAACTTGAAATGATTCTGACTTTTGCTACTGTTTTTGCACCAGATTTGGAGTGATTAGAGAGTGGATTAGTGAGGTTGTAAAGTGGAACAAGTGTGGGATTGAGTTGGGTTTTATAGGAAGTGATTAGGTGAGGTTAGTTGGACATTAAGTGCAAGAAACACACTTAACACAAAATTGGAAAATAATCAAAGCTGAAACAACATTCTGGCAGATCAGTGGCGTCGCCGCACACGACAGCATCCATCCATACCCTTCGTACGACGCTACGGGTCCAGGTTCCGGATTTTAAGTTTTATTTTTGGCAAAATAGCCCCCTGTAGTTTATTTTGAGAGTTTTAATGTATTTCAAGGGTTTTTCATGTAGTAAAAGCATATTGTAAGGATCAATCATGTATCATGAATATAATACAAGTATGAATAAATGTATAAATGTCGTATTTAAGTACTGTATTCGATCAAAAGACGTATTATGCATAAGTTTCACATATTTGCAAGTTTGGCACATAGTTTCCAAGAATTATGAATATGAATCAATTGTTTCACAAAAACAAACGTATGAATATGTATGAAGTGTGTGTAACACAAAATTAAAGAAATACGAGTTTTATTTATGATCCAAGTCTCAGATTTTACAATGATTACAACAAGAGAACGATTTCAAGAACACAAGGTTACAAAAAAATAGAATTTCAAGCAAGGGTTTCCAATTATAGAAAGTATGAAAACGCAGGGCGTTACAGTTTCCCCTCATTTAGGAAATTTCGTCCCGAAATTTATTCAAGAGGAAGACTTGAAAGCGTTTTTTTGGTAAAAGGTGAAAATTGAGACATGGAAATTTTGCAATGTTTGAAAAGTATGAAATTTTGGAGAACAACAAAATCGATTTGTAAAAGAATTTGTTTGGCTAAAATGGTTTTGAGGCATAATCATGAGCGAGGCGTGTATAGGTAAAACGAGTTAAACAAGTTTGAATAACTTAAACTGGAGATGTATTAAACTGTGTCGTATAAGGAGAGAAATTAGTGCAAAACGGTTTGTATTTTGATGAAAATATGAGGTAGTTTGTACAGGAAGTTTTAAGGATAGTACAAAATCACACATTTGTAAAAATTGTTTATTGAGAGGAACGGGAAGGTTTGGTACTTTAAATGAAGTGATAACGGTCTACTAGGTATGTTTGCACAAGAATAAAAAATAGAAGGATAATTTTAGTGGTAAGAAGATAAGTTAAGATTTGAACGTTTAAACAGACTTGATTTTGTACGAGGTTCGTATAAAAGAAAAAGAATAATGGAGAATAATAGGAGTATCAAAGTGGACGATTGACCTTTACTAAACGAATGCAAGTATAAGAATGGCATATGTATTGGATAGACGAAAGTAGCATGCTAAGAATGAAGTCTCGTCATGGATAATCGGGTATAACGCGTTCGTGAGTTGTTTAAAGTTTGTATTTGGTCCAAAGGTGTGCAAAACACCGAATTTCTCATGTCACGTTTTACAAAAGTTTGGTAACATGGTGAAAACACTTATATATAGGAAGTACCAGCGGCGTATCCACTATGTTTTGACCATATTACGTCCGTTTCGTATTCGGTGTCATGTTACGTTCCGTGTCTTACCATATACAGTAGTACACTCTATGGTTCTCATGCGCTTATCACTATAATCCCGTGTGCACCCGCGATTATTTTAATCATCCCATGATTCGCATAGCTTGTACTAGTTGTGTATGAATCAGGGTATACATAATTTAAAAATAAGAACGTGTACGTATAAGAATGTAGTATATAAGCATGTCCATGCTTAAGTATGGATGGGACCCGCGTAAGCGAATCCCTCGGATTCCGCTCGCGTACGGGTACGAATGTATGAATCATGAGTATGAATGTAAGCATGCGTATTAATATTAATAATAGTATAAGTATGAATAAGTATGTAAGTATGAACATAAAATGTATGAGTAGTTTGAGTATAAGTATAAGCATAAAACGTATTGTCATGAGTATGGGTATGAGTGTGAGTAAAAATAATAATGATTGCGTATATAGTATTAATTGAAGCATAACGAATTTAGCATATAAAACAATCAAAATGTTGAGTATGTAAAAACGAATGGTATAAATGTAATTGTCGCGAGATATCAACTAAAACGTATACGATGATATGCATGTATAGTGGTTTAAGCGAAACGTCGAGTTTATCGAATCAAAAATAGATTGAGTTTGATTTGGAAGGTTGAATATAGTTTGTAAATGTAAGAGAACATAAAGTACTCATTGGTTATGCATAACGTATTTTGTAACGAATGGAAATGCTACTTTTGTTTTAAAAAAAATTACGTAAGTTGAAGATTGTCGGTCCCCACGAAGTCTTCTTGCCCACGTGTTTTGAAATTTTAAATGACGAATTTAGCGGTGTAGGAAAAAGTTTTCGAAAATAATAAGTTCGCTTCATTTGCACCAAAACAAGAAATTTTGAATTTTGGAGGTTCTTGTGAAAACGAGGATCCTTAGAAAAGAAATTTAGCCAAAGGACTTAGTGATTGTAAAAAAAAAAGTTTTAACAAATGATTTGTTGATGTTGAAAAGAGTCTTTGGTAAAATGATCATATAACATCTATAAGATCTTATAAGTGTATGAGAAAGGTTGGTTTGATTTCCGATTGAGAATGAAAGTCTTTAGTATGGTGATATAACGTGAGTGTGCTTTAGTGATTAGGTCGAATATGAAGTTCATGGGCAAGAGCTTCATTGGACCGCTTAAATTGACAGGTAGCATTTCATATGGTTTTGAAATTTCGGGTAGTAAAACGTTTTAAGACATGATTAAGAATCTCGTGTATATGAGTTAAGTGAAAATCGTTTGATAAAACAATGTATTTTGAAATTGATATAAGTAGGTACGTTGATAAATGATAAATGATCTAGGTATAAAACTTGATCGGGTTTGCATAATAAAATATTTTGAAGGAAAGTTTTGGTAACGATCACCTAGGTAATGGAATCACCCCTAACTCGTTGGTGAGGTTGTTTTAAGAAAAGAAGGAGTGGAGTTAATCGTCAAGGTAAGGAAATCACTCATATCTCGATGATATGTCTCCATTTGTCGTTACAAGGAATATGAATTTAAATTATGTGAAATCATGCATATGTATAAACGTATGAAAAAGATTTAATATGTTGTGTGTGTGAGAAGAAATATCGAAAGTAAATTTGAATTTGAAAGGTTGCATCGTATAAGATAAATAATAGAAACACATGTTTGTTTAAAATTTGGATGGTTCCAAAACGGAACTTTGACTAACCAAAGTGGTCGAAAAGTCTTTCGAAATTGAGGAGCATGCTTTGGCCTAATAGGTGGAATACTCTCGCTGACAAGTCGGTTATCGGTATTTACCCTTCCAATTACTACATGTCCCAAATCAATCGAAATTTCGAGACTTGGCGGGATTCACGAAAAATCAAGGAGTGGAACTAGTCGACAAGGTGCGGGTTTCACCCCTAACTTGGCGATTTCGTATCCTAAGTGTGGTTTGTACTCGTCGGGTCAAATTTTTAATTTCGACACTTTGACGAGAGTCCACTAGAATTTGAAAATGGAAATTCTCCATCAAAATGAGGATTTCACTCCTAACTTGGTGGCGAATTTCTTGTGAAAAGAATTGGTGTATTGAGGGTCGTTCACCAAATTGTGGGTTTCACGCCTATTTTGGTGAAGTCGTCCTGTTGGTATCGTGCGAGTGTTGTCGGATTTAAAATAATGAAATAAGCGAACAAGTATAAACGCATAAGAAGGCATGTTGAGAATAACACATAAAGATTAGAACAATAAAACAAGTATCAACACATAATAAAGCAAGTATTAGCACAAAAGTGACATATATGTTTAAAAGGTCAAAAGAAAATAAATAAGGAGCAAATAAATTATCATGCAAGTGGTTCAAGCAAAACATAAGAATAAAGCTCTAGAACTATAGACTAGGTAAAATGTAACACCCCGAAAATTTACGTCCTATAATGTATTGACACGTGTCATAAGTTTTGAACGCGTGCAAGAATGTTCTTGAAGGACTAAAGTTGACAAACAATGAAACTATGTAGATACAAGGGTTTAAAGTGTCAACAATGAATGATTATACTTCACAATAACCCTACATGATGTTTATAACCTTAAACGAATGGATCATGGATCATACAAAGAGAATTGTGAAAGAAAGTGAGAGATTACAAACTACAGGGGTTATATGTGTCAACATGTTAAAGATATACCTCTGAGTGACCTTATAGCAAACCCGAAGCCTTGTAATGATTAATTATGCTCACTAGAATGCACCATAAAAATTTCACCAAGTTTCGTTACCGTATGAGAAAGTTATGATAAAATTCGTGTGTGAGGGTTAGAATCGTCAACATTGAAATTTAGGGCTTTTCGGGTGATCACAAAGTTACCCGAGGACTTAACAAAGATGGTATAAGTCTTAAAGCCCCACATGTCAAATATAAAGTCTCAAAATGCAAGAAAACCAAGTGAAAACGACCTTTCGGGGGACCAGGGACTGAAATTGCAATTATTGAAACTTGCTGAACTGGTCATCTATACCCTCGCGTAGCGCGAGCGTGAAAGGTCTTGGCAGTCGCGCTACGCGACTGCCTTATCTGATCAGAATGTATGTGCAGGTGTCCTGCATGTTCCTTAACCGACTCAAATGCCATTTTTTCGATACCTTGGGCTGCCTAAAGTGGTTTTTAGCTAGTAGGGGACTTGTGGATGTTATTGTTTCACTCCTAGACTTAGGTGTTGATGATCCATGCATGTTTGAAGTTATTTATAAAGACCCACATTATGCAACATTGATCATTCTTCAACTTCTGGACATTTGCAAGAGCTCAAGAACTGATACAAGCTTTCCATATCATCCATTAGACGTGTGTAAGTGCCTTGGATCCTTCTCGATCAAGTTTTCCTTAGTATATAGCCTAGAAATCAAACCGTCGTAACTACGGTTTGACTTGGCGATAAATCCCAATCGGTCCAGAGTTTAGTCGAATCAAAAGTTGTTATAAGTTGGTATTTATATGGTTAATAAACCCCTAAAAGGGCACTCACTGATTCGAATCCTAACTAGGTCGTTTGTCGAGTCCAAGGTTGTCCGAAAAAGTCAACAGAAACCTTAATCGCATATTTAACAACACGGAAGGCGTGTAACCTGTTTTATCAGCCATACAACTTGAAAATAAGTATAATAACTTGTCTAAGCTTGTTTGATTCGACAACTTTATGTTTTGAACCGATTCGGAACCGAGAGACGCAAAAGTTTGACTTTTGCTTTGACCTCAGTTCTGACCCGATTTATATAGATTTAGACATGCCTTAAAGTTCCATTAGGACCTAGTTGCATGTGTGTATAAGCCTCTGCGTTTATACCACTCGAATCCCAAATCGTCCGATGTTTCCGTTAAACGCCTAAATATTGACCGTAATGCCCTTATGAGCATAAAACGAGATTTTTGGAAATATGAAAGTAAAATAATCTTAGTTACTGATTATTAGACATGTCTGTAAATTTTCACATCAAGCGGAGGTCCAGATTAGGAGTTATGCTTAATGACGTAATTATAGCGATTCTTAGTAATTAAATGACGTCATTAGCGTAACGCCTATCTAAAACCCATTTTTGACACCAAACCTTTTACCCACTGATGTGATATAATATTTTGGGATTTTTGAAGATTTTTAATTATTTTTAAACTGATCATAAGATAGGTTAATCGCCTCGATTCGGTTAATACCAAAAATACCCTTTTCGGCCATAAAATGAGTTTTACAAATCCTTTTAATGCCAATCCAATTGCTACTGATTTTAAATAATAAATGGAGTATTTTGAGCCTGCTTATTTGATCAGAAAACTCAGAGTTCGTATTTTAACCCGTACATCGCTTAAAACGACTTTATACGCGTATTTAACGCATAGTTTGGGTTTAAACCTATTTTAGTATATAAGACTTATTACCAAAGGTTATAACCTGTTAAAATAAGCTATTTTACTGATCAACTCAGACCCGGATCACAGGTGTCTAATTAAACCCTTATATAATCTTTAAAATGACCAAAATGCCCCTGCGTGGCTTAATAAGAGATTAAACTCGTTTTGGGCATCATGGGTGATATCCTACTGATATCACAACTTAATTAAGGCGTGTTAACTTAGGAAACCTGTTTAGGACTCTTATGGTTACCCGTTACGCTTCATACGCGTTCGGTTCGGTTTATGTAACTAGTTTACATAAACTAGCCGAAACGGGTCAAACCTAATCGGTTTTATCTCAAAATCCAGAATGTGTATCATATACCCATATTAAGCAAGTCTTCAAACTTGTCGGGTCTAAATCACATTCTATCCGGTCTTCGCTTAATCGTGCGTACGAACCGTATCTTTCTGTAAGACTAACCGGTCTAAGCTTAAGCTTAATTAAAGACCCGTTAGCATTCTAATTAGTTATTTATACCATCTTTCCAGACTAGAGCTTTCCGGTAAATTGTACCTACGCTTGCTTAAGTGAATACGACTGAGTTATAAATTTCTGCTATTTAAGACAGGAGCTAGCTCAGGTAAATACTCTTAACTTATTTTCCCTATTACGGGCTTGGGATACGGTAATATAAATACCGCATGTTCAGGTATGGGATTCGAAGACCAATGAGTCGGGAAATCCAAATAACCTGTTTTAATTCGTATTGCTTGACTGAAACATTGGGGATTAATGCGACCGTGTCCTGGATATCCTTGACTCATGATTTGCAATGGCCACGACCTAAGCACGGGGTGTAGGCATACACCTGACAGATGCCATATGTTTATACCAATATGGAATTCCCAATAGGGGAATAGTGGTGTGTCGGTTAATCATGAACCGGCATAGTTTCGGGCCCTACATGTAGAGCAAGTTATGTAAAACTGATAACATGAAATATAGTTTGTCTCAAGTATAAAATATTAATTTTGCCTTGTGCATTCTAATCAAAGTGTCGAAACATTTACGTGTCTTGTGCACCTAAACAAATTTTCATAAACATTTTCAAATGAGTCGGTTGAGTGTATTTACCAGTGAAAACTGACGTATTTTCAAAAGTCTAAGTGGCAGGTACAAGTACGTAATAGGCTGGAAGCGGCTCAGGACGTTAATAAGGAATCTTGCAAGTTCTAGGCGTCTAAAGTCTGTTGAACAATGTTTACGTTTTATGATCCGCCTGTGGATCCTTTACCTTCCGTTGTAATACTTGGATATTACTTTATATTCGGATTGTAATATATTTATCTTTTGCTTCCGCTGTGCATTTAAATATTGTGTTGTTTGACTATAATGTTGCCAACCACGTCACGATACTCCCCACCGGGCCCACCGGTGACACGTGGAAATTTGGGGTGTGACAAAAAAGCATGGCAATTTTTTTTCCTAATTCCCTATAGTTATGGCTCTGATACCAATCTGTCACACCCCAACCGATGGCGGAAACATCGGAGTGAGACGAAATAGATTGCAAGAGACTTCATAACACTATTTGTGACAAGTATTTAAATAATAAATTTCAATTTCATTTATAAAGAATCAATTACAAGGATTTGAAACAAATACAACATGAATAATGAAATACAATACAATAAGAATACGAATTTTAAAGTGAGTATATATGCGTCCTACTAGATTCCATGCATCACCAACGTCATCGCTAAACCTGCAACATGTTTTAAAAGTGTAGTTCAATACAAAAAGTATTGGCGAGCATACAAGTTTGGTACGTAGTATATAATATAAAATTAATAAGGAACAATCCACATGGCAAACCTAGTTATCAAGATTAACATATTGAACTGGCATGCGATTTACAAGTCAACCCTCTGTTTACGCAAGTATGAATGAATAAACCTAACATGACCTCTCGTTCATGGGCAGTGCGTTACTCCTATAGCGCTATACATGTTAAGTGGAAGCTTGTACGAAGCTAATGACAAGTTCATCACATAAGAATCACCCAGAAAACACGAATCATGCATAACAAATAGTTAGCATGGATTGGATTGTTTATTTATGTATTTGCATAAGAATATGTATATTAAGTGTGTTTTATATATAAAAACATGTTACACCCAAAAGTGTGAAAACGGTAAAATGGGTCAAGTATACTCACAAATTGCTAAGTCTTTCGATTATCCAAGTGTTGACGAGTGAATGAGATTAGTAAGTTGAATGTGTTCGATTTGGAGTTTAGGAGATGTTTACATATGGTTTAAGGATTTGGGGCTTGTGGACATGGAAATAAACATATGAAAGTAATCATCTTTTAACACATAATACTTGTTTGACACTATGAAACCCCAAGGGTTTAGAATATTTTCATGGGTAGAATATCCATTAAAATCATAACAAGTTATTAGGGTTTAGATGATGTAATCTAGTGCCTTAACGAATTAACACAAGTTCATCATCAAAGGTTCGAATATATTGATAGTTTATATAAGTATTATGTAGGTCATGTAATATATCAATAAGTCCAATAGTTCAAGCATGAGGTTGGAGGATGAATTCTCCATTTAGGAACCTCTTTAAGTGTCATAGAAATCATATAGGAGGTAGGAAGAAAAGTCTTCCATTTTGGACACCTCTAAGTGTTCACCACTACACTTGATGTTATGAACATACAAGGAGGGTCATGAACTACAAGTAATACAAGAATACTAAACACTAATCTATAAGAAATCATCAAGCAATGTGTGGATTTTATGTAGGACAACCCAAGTTATTCCTAAATCACACTTACATCAAGTCTTGAACTTGAGCATCACTTGTGGGTTAAACCCTTGAATAAAACAGAAAGTTTGTGAGGTTTACACCTCTGATTTTACATGTCTCAACCTTGTTTTTAAGCCTAACTAACCATAGATGTGGTTATAAGCATAAGGACATAGGTTTGAGATGAGTTTCCTCAAGTTTAATCAAGTTTATCAAAGTTCTTGTACAAAACACAAAATTCCTTGCACTTATAACCCTTTTATGGTGATGTTCCATCATTGGTTGCCCATGGAAAACCTATGAAAACATCCCTAGGGTTGTTCCAAGTGCTAAGAAGCAAGAAAGGATGAAGAAGGTGTAAGATAAGTGAGGTTAAACTCACTTTTGCAACTTGAAATGATTCTGATTTTTGCTATTGTTTTTGCACCAGATTTGGAGTGATTAGAGAGTGGATTAGTGAGGTTGTAAAGTGGAACAAGTGTGGGATTGAGTTGGGTTTTATATGAAGTGATTAGGTGAGGTTAGTTGGACATTAAGTGCAAGAAACACACTTAACAAACACAAAATTGGCCAATAATCAAAGCTGAAACAACATTCTGGCGGATCAGGGGCATCGCTGCACGCGACAGCATCCATCCATACCCGTCGCGTGACGCTACGGGTCCAGTTCCGGATTTTAAGTTTAATTTATGGCAAAACAGCCCCCTGTAGTTTATTTAGTGGGTTTTAATGTGTTTCAAGGGTGTTTCATGTAGTAAAAGCATATTGTAAGGATCAATCATGTATCATGAATATAATACAAGTATGAATAAACGTATAAATATCGTATTTAAGTACTGTATTCGATCAAAAGACGTATTATGCATAAGTTTCACATATTTGCAAGTTTGGCACATAGTTTCCAAGAATTACGAATATGAATCAATTGTTTCACAAAAACAAACGTATGAATATGTATGAAGTGTGTGTAACACAAATTTAAAGAAATACAAGTTTTATTTATGATCCAAGTCTCGGATTTTACAATGATTACAACAAGAGAACGATTTCATGAACACAAGGTTACAAAAAAATAGAATTTCAAGCAAGGGTTTCCAATTATAGAAAGTATGAAAACGCAGGGCGTTACAACTCCGTTAACTAACCTTTAGATTAAATCAGCCTTTGACTTTCAGCACATGTTACTGTAATTAATTTTATAAATCCACTAAAATATAACCTCCCAAAAATTAGCTTATGGCCCATTTCACACTTTTGCAATCATAAATTTTAAATAAGACAATCGGTAGTGGGGGGTTCTGAGCCTTTCCCCCCCTAAACCCCCCCCCCCCCCCCATAACACCCATCTTCCACCTCACGTGGCGTTTTTTTCAAAAAAAATGCTTTTTGCATGCTTTTTTTCCACGCCTTGGTTCAATGGTTTTGGTCAATCACCCGTGGTCTTCTTTTTGTTTGTCCAATAACATTTTTCATGGTTTTTTTTATTTAATTTTATTACACCTCTTTTAACATAATGTCCACAACTCCACTACACCTATTTAAAAAAAACGTCACATATATAATGTCACATTGCTAACTGAACTGCCACATAACGCACAACACCAATGGATGAGTGCATTATTTATGTGTACCACTACACATGCTCTAATAGTAAATTAGAACTTTGGAGCTACAATATAATACCTTTGTCATTTTGTGTAGCCAACTTTAGGCTTAAGATTTTTTTTCTCTTTTAGCATCTTATAATACTAATATAGGGGAAGGATCCACTAAAAAGTGGATTTTGCCTAAGTAGCTTAAGAAGGATTGTGATGATGACATGTGGCACTCCTAATAATTAGGAATCAAGGGCATTTTGGTCCTTATAAATAGGAGTGGAAATGACATGTGGCACCCCTTTTGTTTTTTAAAAATACAAAAAAAAAAATCTAGTACAAAAAAATATAGCACAAAAAATCTAGTACAAAAAATATAGCACAAAAAATGTAGTACAAAAAAATATAGCACAAAAAAATATAGTACAAAAAATATAGCACAAAAAAATTTAGCAAAAAAATGTAGTACAAAAAAATCCAGCACAAAAAATTGAGAAAAAAAAAATTTAAGACAAAAAAAATCAACACAAAAATTTTAGTACAAAAATCCAGCACAAAAAAATGTTATACAACATAGAAATACAACACATTTTAGTGGATTTTTTTAGTCTTCATATTTTATATAGCAATATGGTACTCAAATTAAAGATAAAAAGACGCTCGATTTTATGGTGAAATTTTTATGAAAAAATAATGTCGTATAAAAAAGTTATGAACGTTTAAAAAATGGGGGTGAAATATGCATGTGCCTTGCATGTGGAGAGAGAAAGTCCATAAATAGGATTTTCCCAAGATACCCTTGCACTCCTCCTTTCTCCTACCCTTTCATCTTAACCATTGATTTGAAAAATGAATGGTTAAGATTCCTTCTTAGGCTACTTAGGCAAAATCTACTTTTTAGTGGATCCTTCCCCTACTAATATAACCTCTAATTATTTTAACATCATCTTGATCGCACTATTATACTTTAGATAATTTATGTTTGTTAACTATATTGATTGTTGATATCGTACATATAATGAAACGAATATACATCGTTTATTAAATAACTAAAAAGGTAAGTTTTTTAATAAAATAATGAGCACGTAATGAGTATGTGGGCAGAGCACCACCGCCTAATTATTATATATTTGGACTCCATGAACTTTTTTTGAACGGCAAGGAACGATGTGCCAACCACGCCGATTCGGTAATGAAATGAATCAGACAGATATTGACTGAACAACGTAGGTGTCGATTTGGTATTTGTTTTTTTTTATTCGTTTTTTTGTTGTCGATCGATTGATTTCTATTTGTTTCTCTTTTGATTGTGATAGCGAGTGTGAATATCGAAATGAACTGAACCGATACCCATATAAATTTGTTAAGAATCAGAGCCCGACGCCGAGCACAGGCATAACCCCTAGTTTGCTATGATCTGTTCTTACGTTTTATAGGATAAATATGGTTTGTACCGGAACCAACCCCTCTAACCCCTTTGTGTATACCACTATAGGGAAAAACTGGGAAAGTGATGGGATCGAAATGGATATTCATGTGCAACAAGTAGCAATATATTAATTTTATGCAGCAATAATGGTGTATATTTTTTTCTTTTTTTCGTGATTGATGGTTGGTCAACCACGTATTGTTAAAGAAAAAAAGAACACAACTATATTATGTCTCATACGAACTGCGAAGTGGTCAAGTTGAAAAGCATGGGAACAATTGTAAAGATTAAGAATGGATAAAAGTCAACATATGTTTTTTTTAAATCATTAGCCAATTTAGGGAACTTGTTTATTTTATTATTTATATACTTTATTTATATTATTGTGACAAAACCTTTAATGTTTATATACTTTATATTATTTTGACAAAACCTTTAATCGAAATATTATATTTCATGTAGTTAGATGTGACGATAAATTATATGCCCAATCTATGATGGTAGAGATACATGCATATTCATAATTCATAATTTTCTTTTACTTTTTCTATCAATACGTTCTTGGTTCATGTAAAATTGAAATTATACGAGACAGTAACTTATTTTTTTTTCTATCATTTTCAGTTAAGTGACTTTTCAAATTGAAATTTAGCAATCTGCCCTTTTGAATTTATGCACTTTTAATATTTTTTTAATTCCATGTTGTCATAAGATATGAAGGTGCTATACATTTAACTATTGAGTTACGGAATATTCGAATATTAAGTTTCATTGTGTTGACATTATTACTAATATATTTACTGGATATATATAAATTTCATGTTAGAAAAACCAAGCGTTTTGAACTCGTTACATTAAAAAATAAAAAATAAAAAATAAAACCCTCAAATTTGAAAGGATCTAAAATGGACCAAAAGATTTTAATTTGTTGATGTGATAGTTACAAAGTTTGGGTTGGGAGAATTTTCTTTGAGATATTTTCTTCCCTCGTGTTGCTTTGTTTTATAGGCATTTATTTTGAGACACATTTTTCCTTGTCGTCAATGTAGGATGAGGTTTTCTATTCAACTTTTTTGAAGTTTTATTCCCATGTTTATCAATACGGATGCATGGACGTAGCTTTGTGGGGGCCCGACCCCCTGAACTTTTCGCTTAATAGTGTCCGTTATTTAGTTTTCGTATAGATTTTTTTAGATATATACGTTTTCGACCCCCGATTTTATAATTTTTTAGGTATATACGTTTTCGACCCCTCAGTCGGAAATCTAAAGGTTCTGACACTGTATGATGAGAATTTATACATTCATAAGAAGAAATTGATTACCAAAAATTTATTAAATAAACTGTATCTCGTAATTATAGAAAAATAAATTTCGTGTGTGTATAGTTTACCCGACAACGTACTATAGCCTTTTATTTTATTAATATATATATATATATATATATATATATATATATATATATATATATATATATATATATGTAGGGATCCGTTCGTGCAAAATAAATAAAACTTTTATTAACTTGAATTACAGAAACAAATACAGAAATACAACTGAAGAAAAATACAAATACAACTGAAAAGGGAAATACAAGAACAGAAAACCGAACAGAAACACTGTTCTTTGGCTGAGGATCGTATTAGACACGGGTCCCTTAAAACAAATTTCGTGTCTCCCAGGAGAACACGTTTGTTTCCAGGATACAACAGCCGCAAGCAGTTGTACTGCCGGTCTTGACTCCAACCCGAAGGTGTACCTTAAGCTTGAAGACAAAGAAGAGAATTCAGAGAGAGATTGTGTAAAGCTATTAGTTTTCGGTGTATTTTCTGCAATAGGGTAGCACCCTATTTATAGTTGCAGGTCTAGCCGAAACTGAAAAACGAATTAAATGGAGAATTAAACTGCATTAGACGTCTTTAATGCACTTTAATTCGTCACTTGATTCTTAGTCAAACGCATTAACTTCGTCAGTTTCGAATGCTGAAACGTAATTGCCCAGTGTAACTGCACTGGCATTAACTGCTGCTGGAAGCTACTGCGCGCGCGCGCAGGTCCGCACCCTCATGCGCGGTGCGTCTATTTGGCTCACTGCCATGCGCGTGTGTGCCATACTCACTCAGGTCCATGCGCGCATGGGCGCGTGTGCTACGTCACCTGTGAGCCTCTACGAGCACGCCACACAGTCGCGCCGTTTTGGCTCACTTTGGTGCGCCGCGCACGTCACATCAGGCCCATGCACCATGCGCCTCCACGCCACGTGTACTCGCGCGCGGACAGCCACGTCACGCGCCTCGAACCTTCACACCACTTGGTCCTTGCAGCCTCTGTGATCCACCACGCGCACGTGGTCAAAAATACAAAGGCGGCTCTCAAGCGGCTCGCGGCGATGCGAGTGTGCAAAGTGCAAAGTGCGCCATCAAAGCGCCACATTGCGCCTCATCGCCCACGCCACGTGCGGCGCGTGTGCGAGTGCGAGTTAGGGTGCTCCGCACCCTTTGCGAGTACACTAGTGAGTGCTTCCCTGAAACAATAAGGATGGAGAGTTCCCACTTAAATACCCCTTTAAGTTTCAACTCTCATCCGATGTGGGACAAGGTGACACTTTCCCACTTTTTCAGCATTTAAGTTTCAAACACCAAACTTTGAGCATCGATATCTCATTCATCTTAGCTCCGTTTTGGACGTGGTTTAGTTCGTTGCGAAGCCCTTCCGACATAGAACACAAACCCACAAATAAATATATAAAACCCGCTCATTTTATTATATTTATTTCTAGTCCAAAATAGGAAAAAATCATTTTCCTATATTTGTGAAAAATGCTATTTTCACAAAATTTCCAACAATCCCCCACATGAATAGAAATCGATCTATCAAGTTTCAACGATACACGTTCAACAGTTGAGCATTGCAAGATAGGTAGGTGTAACCTTTGAACCTCCTTTTGTGAAGCATACTTAGCCTCCTAGGGTCTTGTAGACGCGGTGTCCTTGAACAATCCCCCATTTATGTAGGCGACAATATACATTCACACAATACTCTCCCTAGTCGAGTTAAGACCTCATGGTTGTGTCCGTTCATGGTCATGGAACACGTTCCTGGTTCTGCGAGAGCTCTAGGATTTGCGCCTCCCCACAAATCCATTCGAAGCGACCCCACTTCTCTCTAACATAGGTGATTCCTCTGAATCATTAAAAGCATCATGGTTAATTTGGATTTCCTCAAAATCCTTAACCTCAACATGCTTAACCTTTCCTTCATGTCACTGATTGGAATGGACTAGGAAGTATACAACTCCCTTTATTGACTTTTGGGGCTCCCCCCATAGTGACTCCCTTTGGTTTTATGATTAAGTTTGCCTATTGAACCTAGATCTTGGGATCTCCAGTCAACTAGGTTAGGTTTCCCTCATATTCCCTTCATCTATGGGCTTTAGTCCCATTCCTCTTGACAACCTATACACCTTATCTGTGCTTAAGCCTTTTGTTAACGGGTCCGCAATGTTATCATTTGACCTCACATAGTCAACTGAGATAACACCCGTTGAGATAAGTTGTCGTACCGTGTTGTGTCTACGTCGAATGTGCCTTGATCTGCCATTGTACATCATGTTTTGTGCTCTAGCAAGAGCAGACTGATTGTCACAATGTATGCAGATCGCCGTCAACGGCTTTGGCCATCTTGGAATATCTTCCACAAATTGACGTAGCCACTCCGCTTCTTCCCCGCTTTTATCTAAAGTGACGAATTCGGATTCCATCGTAGATCTAGCTATAACTGTTTGCTTGGAAGACTTCCAAGCTATAGCTGCGCCAGCAAGTGTAAACACATATCCACTTGTCGATCTATGATCTTTTATATCCGATATCCAGTTCGCATCAGTGAATCCTTCGATCACTGCTGGATCACGGGTATAATGCAATCCATAGTCTCTCGTATATCTTATGTATCTAAGCACCCTCGTGATAGCTTTCCAATGATCCTCGCTCGGATTACTGGTGTATCTACTTAGCCTGCTCACAGCGTACGCTAAGTCGGGTCTAGTACATGTCATTAGATACATGAGACTACCAATGAACCTTGAGTATTCTAACTGAGAAACACTCTCGCCTCTATTCTTCCTTAGGCGTTGGGTATTATCAATTGGAGATCGAGCTATACTCGTATCGTCCGAATTGAATTTCCCAAGGATCTTGTCCACGTAGTGAGATTGACTTAACACAAGACTATTTTGGGTTCTAGTGATTTTTACTCCAAGAATCACATCCGCGAGACCCATGTCTTTCATGTCAAACCTCGCTTTCAACATGTCTTTCGTTGAGTTGATCATCTTATCATCACCCCCAATGATAAGCATATCATCTACATAAAGACATAGAATCACATAACCTCTTGGTGTGTCTTTAAAATAAACACACTTGTCGCACTCATTTATTTTGAAACCATTGTCAATCATGACATGATCAAACTTTTGGTGCCATTGTTTTGGAGCTTGCTTCAAGCCATACAAAGACTTGACCAATTTACATACTTTACCCTTGTTTCCAGGGGCGGAAAAACCCTCAGGTTGTTCCATGTAAATTTCTTCTTCTAAATCGCCATTTAGAAATGCGGTCTTTACATCCATTTGGTGAACTTCCAAATTTCTTAGAGCCGCAATTGCAAGAACCAATCTTATAGAGGTTATTCGCGTAACAGGCGAGTAAGTATCAAAGTAATCTAGACCCTACTTTTGTCTAAATCCTTTGATCACTAACCTTGCCTTGTATTTATCAATACTTCCGTCAGCTTTCATCTTCCTTTTGAATATCCAACGATATCCAAGTGGTTTGCAACCAGGTGGAAGATCTACTAACTCCCAAGTATGATTTTGCAATATAGAATCAATTTCATTCTTAATTGCTTCTTGCCATTGAGGTCCTTCCGCGGAGGTAACCGCTTCGCGGTAGGTATTGGGCTCACCCTCAACCATATAGCTCATGAAGTCTGGACCAAAAGATTTTTCAACCCTTTGTCGTTTACTTCGTCTAAGCTCACCCTCCTCGACCTCGGGGCGTTCATGACTTTCATCTAATCGTGTAGATGAACTTGGTCCTGCTTCATCTAACCATGTAGACGAACTTGGACCTGCTTCATCAACCGCTCTTGATGAAGGCGCATGTGTTTGTCCTAACATAGGAAACACATTCTCAAAATATGAGACGACATTAGGATTTGCCTCTATGATAGTGTGTTTGTGTACATCGGGATTCTTGGACTCATGTACAAGAAAACGATGCGCACTACTTTGATGTGCATATCCTATGAAAATGCAATCAACCGTTTTGGGTCCTATCCTAAGAGCCTTAGGAGGTGGTACAATCACCTTAGCTAGGCACCCCCACACTTTCAAGTATTTGTACGAAGGCTTCCTTTTTCTCCATAACTCATATGGAGTTTCGTCCCTATTTTTCAAAGGTATCTTGTTCAAAAGATAGTTTGCTGAGAGAATGGCGTCCCCCCACATTTCTCTGTTCACTCCCGAGCTTATCAACATGGCGTTCATCATCTCTTTCAATGTGCGGTTTTTACGTTCCGCAACGCCATTTGATTGTGGAGAATAAGGTGGTGTACACTCATGTACAATGCCACTTTTTGCGCATAAATCCGCAAAAGGTGCAACATATTTACCTCCTCGATCGCTTCTCAAAGCTTTTATCTTCTTTTTAAGTTGATTCTCAACTTCATTTTTGTACAAGATAAACTTCTCTATTGCTTCGTCTTTACTCTTTAGTAAATACACGTAGCAATATTTAGTACAATCATCAATAAACGTGATGAAGTACTTATTTCCTCCACGCGTGGGAACCGCTTTTAAATCACACACATCGGTATGAATTAAATCAAGGGGTTCGGTTATTCGTTCAACCGATTTAAACGATGATCTCGTAAGTTTGGATTCAACACATGTCTCGCATTTGTGATTGGACTCGATATGGAATGTTGGTATCAAGTTTAATTTAATTAAACGTCGTAATGAATTAAAATTTACATGCCCTAGTCTACCATGCCAAACATTAGAAGACTCAATCATGTAAGTAGAAGTAGAAATTTCATTCATTTTCTTGTTTTGGTTTACAACCATTACATTCATTTTAAACATACCATTAAGGGCATAGCCCTTACCAACAAACATTCCACGTCTAGACAAGACAAAATTGTCCGATTCAAACACTAGACGAAATCCAAACTTGTTGAGCATCCATCCCGACACGAGATTCTTCCGTATCTCTGGGACATAAAGCACATTGGTCAAGGTAAGCTCCTTGCCCGAAGTCATCTTCAAAACGACCGTGCCTTCCCCCTTGATGCTTGCGGTAGCTTTATTCCCCATATAAAGCTTTTCTTCACCCGATGCTTCCTTGAATGTAGAGAAAAGAGCCTTGTCTCCACAAACCTGGCGGGTTGCACCCGTGTCAACGAACCATCCTTTTGGGTTTTCACCCATTGCGTTGACTTCTTCAATCATAGCCGCTTCCTCGGTTATCATTGCGATTAGAGGCATACCATCCTCATCAACCATATGCGCACGCTCACGCTTAGGTTTGTTTCATTGGTTAGCACGGTGCCCCGTCTCATTACAATTGTAACAAGTACCTTGGAAAGGTGCAGGCTTCTTTTTCACAGCCCCCTTTTTCGGTCCAAGGTTGTTAACCTTTGCTTTCCCTTTGTTGTTGGTTTTACCCTTGCCCTTCTTGGCCTTTGAGGATTCCCCAATTTCCACCATATTTGCTTTAGCCGAAGCTTGCAAAATGGTACCTTTTTGGGCCACCCTGTTTTCTTCTTCTATACGAAGACGAAGAACAAGGTCCTCGACCGACATTTCCTTTCGCTTGTGTTTAAGATAATTCTTAAAATCCAACCAAGCAGGAGGTAATTTTTCGATCATGGCTGCCACTTGAAACGTTCCGCTGAGTACCATTCCCTCAGCATGGATGTCATTTAGTATAATTTGCAACTCTTGGACTTGGTTCATAACAGTCTTGTTATCAACCATTTTAAAGTCCAAGAAACGGGCGACAACAAATTTCTTTGTTCCCGCATCCTCCGTTTTGTACTTTTTATCTAAAGACTCCCATAATTCTTTGGAAGTCTTTATATTATAGTACACATTATACAAAGCATCCGAGAGACCGTTGAGTACGTAGCCTCGACATATAAAGTCCGAGTGCTTCCACGCCTCTACCGCGCTCAGAGCCTGAGCATCGGTCTCCCCTTCCGCAGGTTGGGGAACAGTCTCCGTCAAGAACCTCGCAAGGTTCATAGTGGTCAAGTAGAAGAACATCTTCTGTTGCCACCGCTTGAAGTGGAGACCCGAGAACTTCTCGGGTCGTTCAGCATGATTCGCCATTGTGGACGCTCCCACAGTGTTGGCAGGGGTACCGACAACAATGTTGACGGTTGTATTTTCATTCGACATTCTGAAAATTCCACAAAACCAAGTTAATAAAATATGTTAGAATAATAAATGTGCTGATTTATTATTTACTAACAAAATCGATGAGTAACAAAATCAGTCTCGTAGCTTCTAAGTCCAACTTTGAAGACTACAAGAGAAGATCTTAGAACCCAAAGACAAAGAAGGAGTAGAAACAGAGTTCTGTTTTGACAAAGGCGCAACTTTGAATCAAAACAGAGAGAAAAAAAATCTGTTTTTAAAACACAACTGTATGAATTCAAAACTGGTTCGAATTCACAGCAGAATATGTTTGTGTTTCTACACGAACGGTGTTTTAAAAATTTGTTTTAAGATTGTAGGAATCCGTTCGTGCAAAATAAATAAAACTTTTATTAACTTGAATTACAGAAACAAATACAGAAATACAACTGAAGAAAAATACAAATACAACTGAAAAGGGAAATACAAGAACAGAAAACCGAACAGAAACACTGTTCTTTGGCTGAGGATCGTGTTAGACACGGGTCCCTTAAAACAAATTTCGTGTCTCCCAGGAGAACACGTTTGTTTCCAGGATACAACAGCCGCAAGCAGTTGTACTGCCGGTCTTGACTCCAACCCAAAGGTGTACCTTAAGCTTGAAGACAAAGAAGAGAATTCAGAGAGAGATTGTGTAAAGCTATTAGTTTTCGGTGTATTTTCTGCAATAGGTATTTATAGTTACAGGTCTAGCCGAAACTGAAAAACGAATTAAATGGAGAATTAAACTGCATTAGACGTCTTTAATGCACTTTAATTCGTCACTTGATTCTTAGTCAAACGCATTAACTTCTTCAGTTTCGAATGCTGAAACGTAATTGCCCAGTGTAACTGCACTGGCATTAACTGCTGCTGGAAGCTACTGCACGCGCGCGTAGGTCTGCACCCTCATGCGCGGTGCGTCTATTTGGCTCACTGCCATGCGTACTCGTGCGCGGACAGCCACGTCACGCGCCTCGAACCTTCACCACTTGGTCCTTGCAGCCTCTGTGATCCACCACGCGCACGTGGTCAAAAATACAAAGGCGGCTCTCAAGCGGCTCGTGGCGATGCGAGTGTGCGAAGTGCAAAGTGCGCCATCAAAGCGCCACATTGCGCCTCATCGCCTCATCGCCCACGCCACGTGCGCGCGCGCGCGTGTGCGAGTGCGAGTGCGAGTTAGGGTGCTCCGCACCCTTTGCGAGTACACTAGTGAGTGCTTCCATGAAACAATAAGGATGGAGAGTTCCCACTTAAATACCCCTTTAAGTTTCAACTCTCATCCGATGTGGGACAAGGTGCCACTTTCCCACTTTTTCAGCATTTAAGTTTCAAACACCAAACTTTGAGCATCGATATCTCATTCATCTTAGCTCCGTTTTGGACGTGGTTTAGTTCGTTGCGAAGCCCTTCCGACATAGAACACAAACCCACAAATAAATATATAAAACCCGCTCATTTTATTAAATTTATTTCTAGTCCAAAATAGGAAAAAATCATTTTCCTATATTTGTGAAAAATGCTATTTTCACAAAATTTCCAACAATATATATATATATATATATATATATATATATATATATATATATAAGGGAAGGCTAGACAGAAAACCCTTAAATTTTTAGAAAACTCTGGAAACTCAAATCTCCCCCCATTTTTACCCAACCTCCCGACATTTTTTTTTGAAAAAAATAACACATGTAATATACATGTTTTAAAGTGTTTTGGGCCAAAAAAAAACAAAAAAGCGCCGAAGGGATTTAAAAAAAAATAAACAAATTTCAACAATGTCCGGTTGCCTAACATGTGTTAGGCACAAAAGACAGAAATTGCTGAAATTTTTTTTTTTAAATCATCCCTTCGGCGCTTTTTTGATTTTTTTGGCCCAAAACTCTTAAAAACATGTATATTACATGTGTTATTTTTTTCAAAAAAAAATGTCGGGAGGTTGGGTTTTCTAGGGTTTTCTATATAGCCTTGCCCTATATATATATATAGGGCTTGGCTATATAGGAAACTCTATCTTTTTTAGAAAACTTTGCAAACTCATTGTCATCCATTGATTATGTGCCATCCAAGTTGATCAATGGTTCTCATGATTTTGGAAAGAAATATAATTAAAAGAAATATTATAATACACATGAAAAGCACTGAAGGGGTATTTTCGGTAGTGCAATATAACATTGGAAAAAGAACTCCCTACCATGCAGTAGCAGTCAAATCATAACTCCAAACCAATTCAAAAAAAATTCATCTTTATCTTTCCCACTATACTGTTCATATGCAGTTTTGTTCATAATTCCCCCCATCCGATAGACTGTTCATATTTCCCCGTCGCCAAGAATACATCGATCGGTGCCTTCTAACCCTAAGACATAAGCCGATAGTAAGGATCTGGGAGAATGAGGAAATCGTTCGTAATTTTGTCTTCCTCGCTCAAAATGAAACGATTACGGAAGATCAAGAGTTCAAGCAAAAGGTTAGTTCTTGTAATCTGTCCTGTAAAAGGGGGTTTTGTTCTATCGAAATCCCCTTCAAAAATGGCAACTGATTTTGTTTTGTTTTCTATCTATTGCACTAGGAGACCTAAATTAGGGCGGGAAAGGTCTGCCAGCCGTAGTGTTCTTATTATATCCGATGATTCCAAGCAAGTTCCTCCCAAGCAACAATCTCACTTCGGTCCGACCCAGAGGGCTTTAGGTTAGTATTGATGGGCGTATAAACCGTGAACGTAGTTTGAGGTGATGTATAGTGTGTTGAATTAGGCTCTGTTCATAACATACTTTTGTTTGGCTGCATTTGCAGTGTATGAAGATACTGACACTGGGTCAACATCCACTGGGAAACGACGGTTAAATGGTAAGTACCTTTAGTTACAATAGTTAGTAATTGCGTATCAATGTGAACTTGTATAACATGGGTTCAATGGTAGGGAAAAAAATGTTATAATATTATCAATGGTAAGTTTCTTTTGGTTACAATAGTTGGAAATTGTATATCAATGTGAACTGGTATAACATGTGTTAAATGGTTATGAAAAAAACGTTGCCTTGTATAGTTTTGGCTGTGGAAGTACATTAATTTTTGGGTAGTTAATTTTAGAGGTTTGCATAACATGTGTTAAATAATTAATGGACGGACCAAAGACCATTGCCTTTGATTTGTTTGACTGCCAAATAATTAATAGTGGGAGTTTGAAGTTTGCCTAACAGTTTGAAAATTATGTTAAGGTTATTGGATTAATGGTACAATCAGTTAAGATTATTAGATTAGGTGTTTGAAAAATGTTAAACCATTTGTTAGTGTATGAATGTGAACTTCTATAACGTGGTTAGGTAATTTCCGAAGTTTGCCTAACATGTGTTAAACAATTAATGGACAGACCAAAGATCATTCGGCTTGATTTGTTTGTATGCCAAAGAATTAATGGTCTGATTACAGTTCATTGCCTAACGTGTGTTAATTGCAGAGAAAAAAAACATTGCGGATGATATTTCTGGCAAAGGAAGGCAAAGAACCGGTGGTTAGTTATTTTTTATTTACTTTCATTTGTTTGATGTTCAAATTTCCCATAGAAAACGTTGCCTTGTATAGTTCTGGCTGTGGAAGTACATTAATTTTTGGGTAGTTATTTTTAGAGGTTTGCATAACATGTGTTAAATAATTAATGGACGGACCAAAGACCATTGCCTTTGATTTGTTTGACTACCAAATAATTAATAGTGGGAGTTTGAAGTTTGCCTAACAGTTTGAAAATTATGTTAAGGTTATTGGATTAATGGTACAATCAGTTAAGATTATTAGATTAGGTGTTTGAAAAATGTTAAACATTTTGTTAGTGTATGAATGTGAACTTCTATAACGTGGTTAGGTAATTTCCGAAGTTTGCCTAACATGTTTTAAACAATTAATGGACAGACCAAAGATCATTCGGGTTGATTTGTTTATCTGCCAAAGAATTAATGGTCTGATTACAGTTCATTTTCTAACATGTGTTAATTGGCAGAGAAAAAAAAATTGCAGATGATAATTCTGGCAAAGGAAGGCAAAGAACCCGTGGTTAGTTATTTTTTATTTATTTTCATTTGTTTGATGTTCAAATGATTAATTGTTGGATGTTTGATCTTATAACTGTAACGTTACCGTTTGTGTTAAAAAGTTTTGACATAAAGGGTTATAAAGTCGACTAATTATTTTATGGTTGTTTTGATTTTGTATAAAACGTTATACCAGTACATAGGGCATGTAGGATCGTTTTGTGACCCAAACGAGTCGTTCAGAAGAGATTTTATCAGTTTCAGAGGCGGAAACTAAGAAACCGACGTCGAAACAGCTTGAATATCACTTTAAACACTGATTATATTGATATTATATCAGTTATAATCAGTCGTCACACCGGCAGCACCTCGGTATGGAATTTCAGAACTGTTACAACTATTACAAATGAGAACCCAACTATCCTATTTATAGTCCTCATGGTTTCGCTTGAAACCTTCTTGTATACATTCAAGCGAAACCCATTTAAACCTTTCAAGCAAAACCCACATGTAATACATGTTCAAGCGAAAGCCTATAATCATGTAACATTCTGTTTTCAAGTTTGCATGCAATTACACATGATGTTGTCATGTGATGATGTCATTGATGATGTCACTTTGATGATGTCATCATGACATCATGCTTGAACAACTTCGCAACGAACCCAAAACTCGATATAAGACGAAGTCGACAGATGAATGCACCAACAGACTCCCCCTCAGATGTTGACGAGTCTTAAGTGTCGAGTCTTCGCATCTTCAGTCTTTATCAGTCTCTTTTCTTTCTTAGCATATACCAGGATCTTCTCTTTGGCTCTAACCTCGTCAGACTCCCCCTATCATCAAGCTGGGATCGCCGTCTGGAATTTGTTATCACCATTGAAATCAACTCCTGGCTTTATCTCTGTTTAAGCTCATTTCCTGCACACTTCTCACCACCACATAAGTTTTTACTTAAAACAATAAGAAAAACTTACTGGAAATAGATACATCAAGTTCAAATTAATGATCTTGATTAACTAATCAAACTTTTTCTTTATCAACATAAATTTCTCAATTCAATACACACACTCCCAAACCAGTTCATCATGTTCAGCACTCGGAATTTTGAAAATCAGCTCTTCAAAATCAGTTGTCGAAAATCTTTTTTGTATTTTTCAAAATTATGCTAAAACACACTTAAAATCTTTTTGAATTTTTAAAATAAAAGAAATGAAATGCAGTAAAGAAATATTTACAGACAATATTTTTGTGAGTTTGTGTAAGAGGATCATATCAGTTTATGTGACCAATCACTAGCACCGTTAAGCTTTAAACATTTTCAGCTCTAAACAATTCACATAGATTGACGATATTGTTGTCCACTTAAACTCAATCTAAAAACTTTCGAAATGCTTACCGATACTTTAAGGTATATTTAGATAGCACTAAGTTCTTATGGACCCCACGATCTCAGCATATCCCCTCATCATGCAATACACTGACTCAAATAATGCATTTAAACTTTATCAACTGTGATGTGTGCGAAAACAAAGCAGAATGTTTAAACATTAACAATCAGGTCGATACTCCCGTATACGCAGAGAAAGTCCAATGTTTAAACAAAATAAGAAAAAATAAAAATAAGTTGAAGTTGTTTAGGCTTTAACCACCAGGTCGATACTCCCGTATACGCAGAGGTGATCCAAAGCTTAAACGAAACACCAAAGAAAATAAAGCTGAATGTTTAGGCAACAACATCCAGGTCAATACTCACGTATACGCAGAGGATGTCCGATGCTTAAACAAAATAAAGAAATAAAACAAGTTTAAATCTTTGCAAAATAAAATGCACAATCACAGCGACTTTTCAGCAAAGTTGTGAAAGTTCACAAACTTAACCAGTTTTATGTCTTTCAACAATCAGCGATTACTGAGTAGGCACACAGTCAAGAAGGACAAAAACTAAGTACTATGCTTTCGACCATGTTTCCCACTAGAACTAGGCTTTTTCATTTAAGTTTGTATCGTTATCGCAAATCTACTAGTCTAGCTGAGCCTATCGTCACATCTTTAGTGAGACCGTTTATCACATTTTATCTCTCCATTTCTTTAGCATGCTGTGACAGTCCAACTGATCTACTATCATTTCCTCTTTTTGACAACAAAACTCATTTTTGCATTTTTTAATGTTTTTGCCTTTTTCAAAATTTTCAAATGTTTTTGGATTTTCTAAAATTTCTTACTCCCCCTAAAATGCAAACACATTTTAGGAAATTTGAAAACAAACTGTACAAGAACATGACAACTGATATCGAATTGCCTCAATTCTCCATCCACTTGGCATAAACAATCAGAACTTCCCCACACAACAAACTATTTTCCCATTGATTTCAAAACACTTAAGTTTGTTTTAATCAAATGGTTTTTCCGGAAAATAAGTTGTGTTGATTTTATAAACCATTAGTAGGTTAGGGGATAAACTCATCATTTTGTTTTTCAACCACTTGTAGGAAATCAGATACAGCTTAATGTCCCTGATTTACCACTTGTAAGATCAATCCAATTCAACTTCTGAACCACTTGTAAAAATCACAACCATACAACTTAAACCTGATTTTCAACCAATTTACCATCTGTTGGTTGAATTCTCAAGGTGCCGATTCCTACTCCTCACTTACCAACCTGGGAGTTCCGGCAAGTCCTGCTTTTCAAAAACACATTTAACATGATAAAGAATGATGCCGATTCATGATCCACGATTACCAACTTGGGATCTCCGGTAAGTCAGGTTTTTCATTTAAACAGATTCACCCAAGCCTGACTGTCCTTGGGTGATTTTGAATTCTTGTTCAACAATGATGGAAAATTTGCATCATCCATTGTTAGACCAGAATTCTCAATTTTTACCTCAACATGTGGCTCCTCTGGTTTTAACGAACCAGAATCATTGCCTGAATGTGGCTTGTCTGACTTTGATGAGCCAGATTCATCGCCGGCATGTGGCTCCTTTGTTTCCAAAGAAACAAATTCATTGCCATCAACTTTCTTCTTCTTTTCCTCTTTCGTCCTCAGATTTGTATCTGATGAATTCGTTTTGCTTGATTTGTTGTTCTTTGGTGAGCAAGACGATTTATCAGAACTTTTATCTGTTTTACCAGTTGTATCCGAGGACAAAATCCTTTCTAGATACTCTCTCGCTTTCTTCCTCTTCTTCCTCAGTCTGTCTTTTTGCCCCTGTGAAAGCTTCACTTTCTTTTCTTGACCTTTAGGTTCTTGAACCTTCTGTTCTTTGGGCTTGACATTGACTGGTTTCTTCACCTGCTTCTGAGATTCAGCCCTCGATCTTCTTATTGATCTCATTGAGCAATCTCTAGCAATATGGCCAATGATGTTGCAGTTAAAGCATCTCCTTGTTTCAAAACTCCAACTCTGGCAGTTAACAGCAATGTGTCCTTGATAACCGCATCTGTAACACACTCTGTTATCGTACCAATCACCATTTTTAGTCCAAACATTTAGATCAAAGCACTGTTTGGCTTGGTGATATCCATCTTTCCTTTTGTAAGCTGGATTTGGCTTTAAAGCACTGTGGTCCGACCTGCACCACTTATTACCAACAATTTTTGAGTTTTCATTTTTTACTTTTTGTGGTTTTTGATTGCGATTGGATGATCGATCTGATGAGCTGTTATTATCTTTTTGAACATTTTTCAAAATTTTCTCTTTTTGTTTTTGTTCCACTTTCTTCTTCAAAGGTTTTTGCTTAGAGCATTCTCCCTTTTCAGTTGATTGTGGAACAGTTTCTTGAAACTTTTCTTTTAATTTCAAAAACAATTTTTGTTTTTCGAATTTTTTATTTTCATCATCAGATTTCTCATCACAATCTTCAACTTTGACTTTGTCAAAGTTTGTGACATTGTCACTTATTGGAACAGAATTTAAAGGTTTTGGACAAGGAATAGTTGAAGTATTCACAAAAACCTTCAACTTTTCTTCCCATTCATTGATTTTCTTTTGAGCACATTCTGCCTCTTTTTCAAGTCGAATAATCTTTTCAAGATGAGAATTGATTGCAATTTGTTTTTCAAGATTGTTTACCAAACATATCTTTCTCATCTTCTAAAATTTTTATTTGACTTTGAAAAACTTTTTCAATCTTCGATTTTTCATTTTCAAAACTTTTCATTTTTTCTTCAAAAGTTTTGTTTTCTAATGTCAAACTGTTCAAGTCATTTAACAGTTTAACATTTTCAGTTTTAAGCTTTTCACAATTTCCCTGCAACATAAGAATCTGGTTAATATCAGCTTGCTTCTCATCCTTCAACTTTTTGACTTCCAATGTCAAACTTTCCTCATCTTTCAAGAGTTTGTCATTATCAGCCTTAAAGTTGTCACATTTAGAGCACACTGATTCTGAACTTGAAGATTCAATCTTCACAGATTCTTCATTCTTTTGAACTTGCTCTGTCTCCATCTGGTATGTACCTGCACAAAAGATTTTAACGAAGTCAAGAGGATTCATATTCTCATCAATATAACAACCTCTCTTCATATCGTATTTCATAACATCTTTTGCACTAAGACACACACAGACTCTTTTGTTCAGTTCTACAATCACATCCAAACTTAATTTTTTCAAATTATTTTCTATCCTATTCAATAACTCTTTCTTTTTCTCTTCATTATCATATCTATGTGTTGTAAGTTTACTGATGAATTTACTTAAAGATAATTTTGAAAAACTAGAATTCTTTCTTAGATTATCCAAAAAATCATTCCATTCAGCTGGTAATCCATTAGCAAACTTTGATACTATTTCAGCTTCTGATATCATTATCTTGTTTTCTTTCAAATGGTCAATCAAACGATCAAATCGCTTTTCCAGATCATCTAATTTTTCATCTTTCTTACACAGAAAACATTCGAACCGGTTACTCCAAACCTCTTTGGGTAATTTATGATAAGAACTACTGAAATATCCTCGATACCAATCATTTATCCTTTCAAGATCATGGTTTTCTTTTTCATCAAAGAACACTTCCATTTTTACAAAACAATTTGTTCAAAACAATCTGATTATGCCGAGAACTTTAATCATACAACACTTAACCGACAATATCAACCAAATTTTTATAGAATCAATAAAATGAATGGCCGACAATCAACAATTATTATATGCAAATCGTCATTATTACATGCACAATTGTCAACATATGCACACTTTTCATTCACATGCAAACTTGAGCCAAATGAGATGTAATACTGACACTTTGACTTATGCCGAAAATCAATTTACTCTAATTGGACCTCAATTAAAGGTGGTAGACAATTTTTGATCTCTAAATTCCAATTGGACCTCCCAAATAACATGGCCGACAAAAGCTAATGATCAGAACAGTCCCATTATCTTTGATTGAGGCACACTATGAATTATCAATTAAAAAAAATATGATGTGGCTGACAACTTTAATTTTTCAACAACTTTCACGTGACACAACTTTTAATACTCAACAACAATTTCCGATAAAATGAATGAATCGGTGCACCAGTTCACGTGATTTGTAAGTTCAAGACAACCTCGAATAATGATTTACACAAGACTCGATGTAAATACTCAAGTGAACTGTTGGTTCAAGCGAAAGCCACTCAAGCAAGACCTGTATTTTTCAAGCGAAAGACCCGGTTTCGCTTCAAACTTTCACCTTTTTCAAGCGAAAGCCATCATGATGTCAGCATGCAACGAACAACTTTCAAGCGACAGTTCAATTTGCATCAATTTTTAAGTCGATTTTCGATCTGAAACTTTACAGGATTTGTTAATTCATGATTGCGCACAATATGTGAAAGTTTGAACCGATTTTAACCGTGAAATTTTTTTTATTTTGTGAAAGAATGGTGTAGAAATCAAAAAAAGTGACGTAAACAGGCTGTTTTGGCAAGATCTCTTCCTCCTGAGCTCTGATACCACTTGTAGAATCGTTTTGTGACCCAAACGAGTCGTTCAGAAGAGATTTTATCAGTTTCAGAGGCGGAAACTAAGAAACCGACGTCGAAACAGCTTGAATATCACTTTAAACACTGATTATATTTATATTATATCAGTTAAAATCAGTCGTCACACCGGCAGCACCTCGGTATGGAATTTCAGAACTGTTACAACTATTACAAATGAGAACCCAACTATCCTATTTATAGTCCTCATGGTTTCGCTTGAAACCTTCTTGTATACATTCAAGCGAAACCCATTTAAACCTTTCAAGCGAAACCCACATGTAATACATGTTCAAGCGATAGCCTATAATCATGTAACATTCTGTTTTCAAGTTTGCATGCAATTACACGTGATGTTGTCATGTGATGATGTCATTGATGATGTCACTTTGATGATGTCATCATGACATCATGCTTGAAGAACTTCGCAACGAATCCAAAACTCGATATAAGACGAAGTCGACAGATGAATGCACCAACAGGGCAGATGTAACAGCTACATCAAGCGGGAGAACCTTACGGTCAGGGACAAAGAAAGTTTCAGAGGAGAGTGTGAAAGTTCAAAAACGGAAGCAAAAAGAAGTTGTTGACGGACAAGCAAAAGTCCCCAAAGCCCGTATGCGAGCAAAGAAGGATGAATTTCTGGGAATAAGGACGCGATCCGCACCACTACAATTTTATAAGTGTGTGCGAGCATTGACAGACCAACAACGTGAGGCAGTCAGGGGAATGGGCTTTGGTCGTTTACTTACTTTCAGCGTTGATGGGTTACCAGCTAAGTTAGGTTATTTTGTTGTCGACAATTTTAATCCCGAAAAGATGGTGATATGTACACCTGCTGGTAATATCAAGGTAAACTGGAAAGTGATACATCAGTTACTTGGGATCCCGACCGGTGGGATAAAGTTTAGTTCGATTGATAAGCTGCCTATCTTGGTTGATGCCGTTACGGATTGGAGGGCGAGATACCCGGGTGTAATGGTACATCCAACAAAGATGGTGAAAATTATAGATGAGTCCGACGGCGAAGACAGTTTTGATTTCCGCATGGATTTTGTAATGTGTTTTGTGGCAGTGCTTGTTGACTGTCATAAACAAAGTTGTTTACGGGAAGAAATCTTAGAGTACCTAGATGATGAAATGGATTTTGCAAAGTTAGACTGGTGTGACCTGGTGGTAGAGAAGTTGAAAACTTGCAAAGATACCTGGGATCGGCTTGACCCCCAAAGCATCTTTGTTGGGCCTCTTTCGATTCTGATAGTAAGTGAAATTTATTTTGACGTTCTGAATTAACATGTGTTAAATATACTTGCTTGTTTTTCGGACTGAACTGATCGCTGTTACTTGTAGCTGTTGTACGTTGATAGCATTGAGTGCACATGGATGAAGGTTGACAAGGCGGTGTGTCCTTTGGCTTTCTGGAACTTGAAGAGATTGCGAGAGAGAGAAAGGCTGGAAATACTTGCTGGTGGGTTTGGTCTGGGAGGGTTTAAAGGGTTAACACTTCTAAGTAACTATAACGTGGATCACTGGGCAAGTAAGGAGGTATAGTTATATACACTAACAAGTGTTTTTTATAATTAGTATATAATTTTTGTATGAAACTGTTGCTTTAACCTTTTGAAATAGGAGAGGCTGTTGATGGTACGACAGCTAATTAATGTGACAAACAAGAACAAAATCAAAATAGAGGGTATGTTGGAATCTATGTGTGTGGAGAGCCCTGATGACGAAGAAGTACAGACGTTGAAGGAAATGTATGAAAGTTTGTTTGAACAGAGAGCTTATGCACGTACAGATCACGATCAAGCGGTAGATTTATCGTCGCACCGTATCAATGAGGTGTTGGAAGATTTGAAAAATGATGAAAGTATAGACGTTGACGAGGGACAGAACGCTGGTTAGTCGGTGTTATTGTTTGTAAAAATTTGACTTGATTAATGTGGCACGTATTTATTGATGTGCAACGTTTTCGTAGGGGATGGCGTGGTTGACGATTTCTCGGATGGTTCGCCAATAGCTAGTTTGTACGGGAAGTCACTTCATCGGCCTCCCAAAAGGATCAGTAAAAGGAGATTGAAAGAAGTAGGATCTTCAGCCATAGACTTTGATGGCATAGAAGGTGTGATTATTATCTTTCTGACTTGTACACTGTAACACATGTTAATGTGTTACCGATCTTATTGATTAACATCTGTTGTGGTTGCAGGTGATGTTGCGGGGCAATCAAGCGTAGCTGTTGATGGGAAAGAGTTTGCTGAAACGATGGAAGATGGTGGGAAGTCGTTACAGGTGAGGCGATCTGCTCGACTGGAGATGTTAAAGGATGTTCATGAGAAAGAAGAAAGCTGTGTGACCCCAAAAAGGCGCAAGACAGATATAAAGTGTGATGGGCCAAACACGGATGGTGGTAACGAAATAGGTAAAGTGTTACATGTGTTACCATTTTAAGTGTACGTATATAGTTAAGTGTATAAATGGCAGCCTAGGAAGAAAACATAAGTACACATTGATGGTAACTTTCTCGATTAGTGCTCGAGAAAGTTTATGTCCCTGTAATGTTCATACGGGACTGAAATGTATGGTGTAACACATGTTAACAGATGCTTAACACCTGTTGTGGTTGAAATGTATTGTCTAACATATGTTATGTCCCTGTAATATGCGTAGGGGACTGAAATGTATTGTTTAACATCTGTTGTCGTTGCAGCTGATGTTGCGGGCCAAGCAAGCATACCACATGATGGCAAAGAGTGTGCTGAGATGCTGCAAGATGTTGGGAAGTCGTTGCGGGTGAGGAGATCTCCTCGACTGAAAAAGTTAAAGGATGCTCCTGAGCCAGAAGTAGGTTGTGTGACCCCAATAAGGCGTAAGACAAACAGGATGTTTGATGGGCCAAGCACGGATGGGGGTAAAGAAACAGGTAAAGTGTTACATGTGTTACCAGATACATTGTACGTTTGCCGCTAAGTGTATAGGTGGCACCCTAGGAAGAAAACATAAGTACACATTGATGGTGATTCGTTGTTTGTACAGGGACAAAGTTTATGTCTCTATAATATATGCGTACGTGTCTGAACCCATTTAATATTAATGTGATGTTATAGGGGGCAACGAGACTGAGAAGCAACACGGTGATAAGAGTGTTCATGAGGCTGGTATTTCAACTGGGGGTGACTGTAGTATGGGTGGGGCGGAACATATTGAAGGACAATTGAGCGGGGATAAAAGTGATGTTGAACAAGTCCATAAGCCGTTCGGTTTAATGCGTGTGATACTGCGTTTAAAAGCAGCAGCGGCCCAGGGTGTTACTAGTAGTGCTTCGTACAATTTCAGATTGTTAGTTTTTTATAATGTGCTATATTGTTTAATTCTGTTTTAACATGTGTGATCTTGCTTTGACAGTTGACAGTGGCTCAGGCATGCGATTGGTTGGTCAAGATGCATATAGTGTGCAGGCAGCAGGACATGAACCTCCACCTGAAAAAAATGTGGATGAGAAGGACGATGATCAGCTGGCACATTTAGACGCGACTGCTGACAAAGAGGATAAGATTACTGATCATGTAGACAAAAGTGATGAGATGGGTGTTAAGCTTACTGATGAGGTTGAAGGGAATGACAATGAAGGTAATCTTCAGAAAGCATCTTATTTGTATGGGGTCGACAAAAACTCTAGACGCACCACGTTAAGCCTTTTCTAATTTATCGTGAATGTTTATGCAGCATCAAATAGTAAGACTGAGCATGAAGTGGTGGATGCAACTGATGCAAGTACGTTAGAATGTGGTGGAGTCGTCTTTGGACCCTTGGAAGGAGATGTTAGCGACAAGGATGAACAGGTGGTTTCGGACTGTAAAGGCAGGGCGGCTGTAGAGAAGAGTCACCATGATTGTAAGGGTTAAATGTTTAGGCAGGTTCAAAAAAATAGTAACCTATGCATGAGATGTGATAAGAATGTTTTATGCAGGTTCATATAGTAAGACTGAGCATGACGTACTCCATTCAACCTTCGTACCTAATGAAGAGTGTGTTGGCGTGGTGGTTGGCTCTGTGAAAGGAGATACTTTCGGTGAATTTGAGGAGGTGGTTAGGGATGGTAATGGCAAAGCGACGGTAGAGGAGGGGTAGCCGGATTTTAACGGTAAAAGCTTTTTATGCTATAACATGTGTTAGCTATTAGGTACATTTAGTGGGGTTAACGTGTGTTAATCGTAAGAACAGTGGACGGGGGCGATGCGGCGATTGATGAACGTGGTTTCGATGGGCCTAATTGGAGTCTTAGAATGAAACAAATTGGTGGTGAATTTGACGAGTCAGAGCAAACCGGTACAGTTTTCTAAAAAATGATTAGGATTGCTGGTTTAGTTGAGTCATTTCAATATACTTATTTGCATCGAACATGTAGGTTGCAAAAGTTCAAAGGTGGATGACATGGCTGGGACAGAAACAGCGCCCGAACGTTCCGGTAAGCTTGACTATTTTTGTTTACTGTGAAAGTGTAAAAATTGGTTACAAAGTAACCTGAATTGTTTTTTTTAATACGTGTTTAGGCGATGTGGAGACCACCCCAAACTTGAGTATGATTATAATGGTAGAACCGGTGAGCTCATATGACCCCGCAATTGCTATCCACAAGGAGCAAGCTGGGGTGGAATTATTTGGTGGTGATGCGAATGACGTGGAGGACAATTTGCCGCTAGCAAACCGTGTACGTATGTTAGCTGAATTGGGGGCCCAAAAAAGGAAGCTGCCTTTTAGAGAGAAAGTGGCAGCGGAACCAAATAGATCACCTTACTATATAAGGTCCGTTGACATGGGTCAGCCAATCACTAAGAAGGAGGCAAATCTGTGGGATTACATATACGCTGATGAATCCCCAACGCACTTCCTAAATGGGCATTCTCGTAGGAAGCGGGCAATGGAGGCAAACATGTAAGTAGAACTACCACAGGGTTTATTGCTGTATAATACGGGTGTAAACCATGAACCCAATGGATCTAGTTAATTATTTATTTGTTGATTTTTTCCGCAGGAAGGAACATGGTACGTCGTCAGTTGATGATGTAGATAGCCCGATACACATGATTGTGTAAGTAGGGGGATACTGTTAAAAAATGAGTTAAATTACATTAACATGTGTTAAGGTATGGAAGGTAATTTTTTTCTGTACGTATGAAACCAGGGAGTTGCTGTTTCGAAGCCCTTCCCATGTAGAAGCGTCTCGGGCTATGTTCAAGAGTTTAAACGCTGGCAATGAGGTATCGGATGGTATTATCGACTGTTGGGCGGAGGTGCTAAACTTCCAAGAGAAACGGAAATCAAGGGAGGCTTACAGTAGGCAATTCTTTGGTACTAAAGTTGTGGTGAGTGATTTGAATATAGACATTATTTGTGTAGATTGATGTTTTCTGTGGAAAAGTAGTTACGGTGTGCCGAGTGCTTATCCTTATTAATTTCTCTTTTGTGAAAGTTTCCGTGGATGTTAACAACTGAGAAAGGTGGAGTCGAGGCGCGGATGCACAAGTTCCGGGTTGGAATAAAAGGTGGGGTTAGCAGCGCTGAAAAAGATCCTGATTTTAGAAAGCTCGACATTGTTTTCTTCCCGATCTTGGAGCACAAACATTTTTACTTGCTAGTGTGTGAGTTACGGGACCCCGGAATTTATGTTGTTGATAATGACAAAGCCAGACAAGGACAGCCGATAGAAGATAGTGTATACTACCTCCACAAGGACACACCGTATAAGTTTGTAAGTTTTTAAAATGACCCATGTTGTATTCAAGATGTGTTTTTTATATTGAGCATGGCTTGTATATGTATATGCAGAACGATATGTTTGTGCAATACCTTCGGGAGGTTGGGAATCCGCGAGCCGATGACATTGACTACTGCAACATCCAGCGTATGCCGGTTAGTTGGGCGACCACAACAAACAAAACTGATTGTGGGGTTTTCTTAATGCGTCACATGGAGTGCTACATGGGGAAAAACAAAAGTTTTAACTGTGGGTTCAGCATGAGTGGGGTGAAGAAGATGGCGGAGGTGCGGAAGTTGAGAAAGAGGTATGCTGCGCACATCTTATGTTCGGAGGTGAATGTGATGCTGCCTAAAATCCAGCAGGATTGCCGGTTAGAGTAACGTGTGTTAGGTGGTGAATGGTATTTACTGTAGGATAGATGTAGCGTTAAATGTGCCAGCTTTGTTTTGGGAGTGTCATGTACTTTGCTTTTGGGTTGTTGCTTTAAACTTATTGTGGGATATGTGTTTTGTGGGTGTGGCATGTACCAGGTCTTTTGGCGATAGACTGTCTATGCGAATTTTGTCTGACTAAAACTGATGTCTATTAACTTGGTTATTGTATACTCTGAAGAATATTGATGTCTTCTTGCATGTGTTAGAATGTTATTGATGTAGTTGATAATGTTTTAAATGAGGCTGTTTTAAATTATATATTGGTAGGTGTAACATTTAAGGAAATGTAAAAATGCTGTTTCTTGTTATCAAGGGGCCCACTATTTTAAAGATGTAGTAGGATTCTTGGAAGTTGGGGGAAAGTTGGTGGCAGAAGTCCACTAACATAGGGGTTGGTGGCTAGAAAACAACTTTATTGGAAAAGGAACCATTGCTTTTTTGCCCCATATGGTCACATCAAAGTCAAGTCACAACAACTATATTAAATGTATCATTGATATACTTCTATAAGTAGTGTAATGAAGAACCAAGTCATATTATGTAATACTTCACTACTTCAGTACACCAAAAAGTTTTAGTGGTTCCAAAGTATGCGAATGTGATGGACACTTATAAAAATAAGGTCACGTCTACACCACCAGGCGTGGAGAAGCTGAATCAAAAGAGGAAGGAAGCATGTGAGGGTCGGAACGGGGTGTGCTACGCAAGAAAAGTGTTTCACAAGAAGCCCGAAGACATGAAAACTGGAGGAGCTTCTGGTGACGATGATTCAGAGAGTAGAGCAAACAATGTAGCTTCTATAGCTGGTGGTTCACAAGAAGCGTTACGCCGTACGGAACACGTTTTACCAGAAGCCCGACTTTTGAAGGGACTACCAGATGAGTTGGTTAGGTTGCTGACAGATCCAGACCATGAATTATGTGGTTGCCCGTTGTGTCCATACTCACCCGAAACAATCAAGTCCTGGTGTTACCATGGCCCATGGGAGAGTGAACGCAACCCCTCTCCTCTGTACTTTCATGATGAGGATGTTGCCACACCATGATGAAAAGCTTCGTAGAGATGGAGGATAAGAAGGGGTAGTTAGGATGTGGTAAGTGGTTAAAGTTGTGATAACCTTTGACCCTATGTTTGTAGGCCACATACTAACGTCGTTTTCTTGTTTTTTTATTATTAATATTTTTTTTGGGAATGGGTTGATGTCACGGCTCGGTAGTCGATCCATTGTTTTAGGTGCGGTTGTAACCTAGTAGTAGAATGTGTGGTTAAGTTGGCTAGTTGTGAAGTTTAATTCTATAACCTGATGTGTCTTAATATATAAGTTATTGGTGTGGTTAAAACCTTTTGTGTTGATCCTTTACAGTTAAAAAAACCCTAGGTACAGGGCTAACAGGTGTTAAGCATCTGTTTTGATGCTGTTGTAAAATATAAACCAAAACCACAATTATCCATGCATATAATAATAAGATAGGCCTGTTAATAGCAAACAGGGGTCGACAAAATTTGGCGTACAAAACATAAAGTGCCGAAGGCCATAAACGTTTTTACAAGACTGGATATGATAAAATGGGATAAAAATAGTTCCACCTTCTTACACACGTAACAGAAAAGGGGAGGATGATGTTAAAAGACTGTTACATGTGTGTAAGAAGGCCAAAAAGATAGAGTTTCCTATATAACCTGATGTGTCTTAATATATAAGATATTGGTGTGGTTAAAACCTTTTGTGTTGATCCTTTACAGTTAAAAAAACCCCAGTTACAGGGCTAACATGTGTTAAGCATCTGTTTTGATGCTGTTGTAAAACATAAACCAAAACCACAATTATCCATGCATATAATAATAAGATAGGCCTGTTAATAGCAAACAGAGGTCCATAAAAGTCGGCCTACAAAACATAAAGTGCCGAAGGCCATAAAGTTTTTACAAGACTGGATATGATAAAATGGGATAAAAATAGTTCCACCTTCTTACACACGTAACAGAAAAGGGGAGGATGATGTTAAAAGACTGTTACATGTGTGTAAGAAGGCCAAAATGATGAGAGTCTCCCATTACATGGTACTAGTAAATGAAAAGACAGATTTTAATCAGAGAGGGAGGCACCAGGGGCGGTCTGCCTTTGTTGTTCAGCAGCTGCCTTTGCTGCTTTCATTGCGGCCACCTTAACGCAGTTGCGTGAGTCGTGGTCGTCGACATAAAGACCACAGCGCTTGCATAACCGAAGCTGCTTTGGACGTTTAGGTGGTTTTGTCTTTGCCTTCTCACCGGGTCCAGAAATGCGAGTATGTGTACCACATCCCTTATTGCGTACAACATCTGGATTAGCAACTTCGACTGGAATGTTGATTGGTTGCCCAACTATTTCTTCCATTTCACACTCGTTTGTTTCATTTTGGATTGTACCCAATGGTTGCTTGGAAAGCACATTGATCTTGAAATCCCGGAGTTGGGCAACCAATTTTGACAACGAATCCTCTTCGGTTCTAGCCACATCAACACATTCAGTAACGAGATCAAGGATTTCATTACGCATAACGGACGGTGCGTGTGGGTTGACGCCGTATCGGCTGGAAAGTGAAAAAACCTGTTTTGGGAGGGCATCTCGACGCCACCTGTCGTTTATGTATTGGGGGGGTATCTTTGCAACATTTTTCATTCGATATACGCAAAAGACATGGCGACACAGATATCCGATACGTGTGAAATTCCTGCATGAGCAGCTGGCGGAGTGGTCTACAGTGTTATATGTAACCTGTTAGGAACAGAAAGAGCAAAAAAAAAGTTGTTAGATCTAACATATGTTAGTGGAGTGGTAATAATGAAGTTGCCTAACATGTGTTACCTGATAGGCGTTTATGATGTTGTTCCTTTTGTCCAAATGAGTGACGTCTAGCAAAAGAGTGGTATTGCTGGAATCGCTTTGGTTTGTGATGTAGCATAAAAACTTCCCTTTAATTGTCTCCTTTTGAACTTGCGCGAAAACAGCGTTTGTGTAAATGGCGAACGCGTGCTGCTCTATTGCTAATTCAGCCAAGCCCTTGAACACCGTGGATGAGGTTTTGTACTCGAATACACGTTGCCGATAGCGTTGGCTATCTACCCTATTTTCAAAGCACATCATAAATTGTACAAGGGTGTTTGCGCTTGTTGAGTTGACCTTGAAGGTAGCGTTAGAGCTTTCGCAGCGTGAAGTGGTCTTCATCAAGCAACACATTGGCAGTTCCCTGAAGTAGGCTGGTACCCAAAGATGTTTGATGTTGTACATGTCGTTCAACCAAGTGTGGTCTTTTAGGCCAAATGTTTCTAGGAGGTCATCCCAGCGGGACTCAAACGTTTCTGGTTTGATATAAACATTCCAAACCAACCGGTGAATGCAGGACCGAACATTAGTGTTGTCAAGAAGGTCCGCAGAGATCTGGTAGATTAAATAGTTACTAACACATGTTAGATTAAACAGTTTAAAAACACATATAAGTCTGTGATGTTGAATAACACATGGTAAAGGCTAACAATTTAACTTAACCTTGGAGGGTAGTTTTTTCATTATATGCCACATGCATAGACGGTGGCGTGATTCGGTAAAGACCATAGGAACAGCTTGAAGCATGGATGGGTCTTGATCACTCAGCACGAGAGTTGGTTGAGTACCGTGTGCCTTCAAGAAAGCCTTAAGCAACCACACATAAGATTCAATGGACTCGGTAGATATCAAACCCGCACCAAATGTAACACATTGGAAATGATGATCCACACCCGTGAATGGCACAAAAACCATCTTGTACCTATTAATAAAAATGGATTTGAGGTTAACAAAATGTAACACTTTTTTGGTTTGGTTTGTATACTTGGATATCAGGCCTAACACATGTTAAAGGGGGAACTAACCTGTTAGTGCTGTAAGTCGCGTCAAAGGCGAGGACATCGCCAAAAGCTTTGTAGTTTAGCTTTGAAATCTCATCAGCCCAGAATACAGAAGAAAACTTTCCATTTGATACAGTGTAATCAAAATAGAAGTTGGGTAGGTTGTCAAAGCGCTCACGCAAGCGTTCAAGGAAAACTTGTGCGTCGCGTTCACCAATAAAAATTCGCAACTGGTGGCTAAAATTTTTAAAATCCACCAGAGTCCCATTGACATTGTGATGCCCCCCCTTTTAAAGCTACAAGACATCTATAAGCTCTCATGGGTCCGATACGGTTTAGACTCATATTGTGAATGAATTGTTTGGTGGAGAATGACAACTTCCGTGATATCTTGCTAAGATCACGGTTGTAATTCTCAACAAGTTCATGATTATGAATATCATTGAAACTCATAACTGTGTATGTATCATTAGAGATTGAGACTAGAATGCTTGCCTTACAGTCACACCATGTGAAGTTGGTTTTCCTAGACTTTACAGAAGATTCATCTAGTGTGTCAAAAGTCCTCTTGCGTTGTGGTTTCCCGTATTTTGAGCATCGAAGATACTTGTGTGTGGGAATTCCATTCCAGACTTTAGTTTGGCCTTTTTTAACAGAAAAACCAGCTTCAAACGCATATCGTTCATACATGGAAAGAACAGCCTCAAATGTTGGATAAGATTTCCCTCACACTGGTATGAACTTATCAGCGACGGTAGGAATCTAGTAACGGGTTCCCTGAGGGGTATCAAAAACGAAGTATGGATGCGCTGGCCCTGCATCAGAAAACGAAAAGGTTAGGAATCTGGTATATGGCAGGACAAAAGGTTAGAAGTCTGGTATATGAGTATAAAGTGTGCTCCCATGGAAAATAAACAACCGTCCAAATGGCCGCGAGATAATTCAGCAAACACAGAAGGGCCCTGAGATGGTCCAGAACCAGCACCCGGCATGTTAGCGTAGCCAGAATCTTGGTATGCTACATGTGAACATTATGCAATATGTTTGAACTATGCCATATCTGGGGAAGAAAAATCAAAACGAGTGTATAGAAAAACAAACCTTGATCATTATCCATAACCTCGACAGAATGGAAATCGCTGTTCATGAAGTTGTTGGATATCAGAACATCCGGTGATCTAACAGGGTCTTCAGATGATCGAGAACCATCAACAGGCATGTAAGTATATACAGAAGCTTCGAATGGAACAACTGAACATTGCCATGCAGTATATTTGGATTATTCCATTAAAAAATGTCAAATAACAAAAAAAAAAACATAGATTCGAGATAGTTAAGTTAGATAAAGAGACAAACCTTGAGCATTTAATTCTTCATCAGTTTGAAAGTCATTGCTAAGGAACCTGTTGGGGAAACTATGGACCGGCGACATTAACTCGGAGGTTGGTGGATTTGTCTCCATGGACATTAATGGAGAAAGCATAATTTGGAGGAGAAGATGATAATGGAGCTTCTTTTAATGAAGATATAAAATAAAATGAAATATTGTAAATGAAATATGGGGTGGGTGATTTTTTCAAATGAGTTGATGGGCATTAAATAATCATGTCAGATCAAATTGGGAAAATAACTTGGGTTGGGAAATTACTGATATAACCTTGAAAGCAAAATGGATTAGGAAGTGACTATGGCCACGTGGATAAATATAGTCCACAAGTAGAGTTTGCTAAGTTTTCTAAAAAAATGGGGTTTTTTGTATAGCATTGTCCTATATATATATATATATATATATATATATATATATAGTCTTAGGATCCTGTAAAAATGACATTTTTCGTGAGAAGTGTGAGAATATATAAAAATTCATATGTAGACATCATATTTTGGACTTGGGCACAATGTTTTGATTTGTTTTGGCAAGAAAAACAGCAAACATAACAATTTGAGACACAATGCAAAGAATTCTAGGCTTAAAACTTAAAACACCATGCCAAGAACATTAAGTAGTGTGTTTTAAGTGTTATGTAGTGTGTTTTAAATTTCACGCCCATGAGTGGGGATCCTACGGAAAGTGTGTTTTTCCTAAAAAGTGTAAAAAGTCATAAAACACAATAATTTCAGGCATAAAACACACCTAAAACTCACAAATAATAGAATGAATATTACTAAAACACCATATTCAAACTCTAATAGTCCATAAAAACTTCAAACACACCATCGTAGAACTATGAATATAAAACACACAATGCTAAACAACATAAAACACAATAATATTTGTCATTCCACAATCAAAGCCTTAACATCTAAAACACAACACAAAACCCACATACATGATGTTTTAGTAATCTTCATCATATTATTTGTGGGTTTTTGGTGTGTTTTATGGTTGACATTATGGTGTTTTATGACTTTTTACACTTTTTAGGAAATTTGGACTTTCTGGCCAACTCCTAACGCCCATAATACGTTGCATTGTGTTTTAAATTGTTGTGTTTGGTGTTTTTCTTACCAAAACAATCCAAAACATCATTCCTAAGTTCAAAACATGATGCCTACACATGAATTTCTATGCCTTCTCACACTTCTCACAAAAAAGGTCCTTTTTACAGGAACCTCACCCTATATATATATATATAGGGGTAAGATCAAATAAAAAGCTTATTTTGCCTAAGTAGGATGAGAAGTAATCTTTAACCATTCATTTTTTAAAGAGTAAACTGCTATTTTTGTCCCTGTGGTTTGGGCACTTTTGCCATTTTAGTCCAAATCTCAAACTTTTTACATCTGGGTCCCTGTGGTTTGCATTTTGTTGCCATTTTTGTCCAAAATCCAAAAACCCTCTATTTTGACTGTTGAAAACTGATTATTTTGTCCTTTAGTGCAGGGGCATTTTGGTCATTTTTTAAATTTCATTTTTTTAGCAATAAAACCCAGATCAAAATAATCAGCTATCTCTCTCTCCTCTCTTCTCTATCTCTCTCTCTATAGCACCACCACCACCGCCACCTCCTCCCTCTCTCTCTCTCTCTCTCTATAGCACCACCACCACCACCACCACCTCCTCCCCCTTCTCACCACCGCCACTCTGGCGTCGTCCCATCCAACAGTCACACCCACACCCACACCCACACCCCCTTCCCAATTACATCATCATCTTCAACCCTTTTTCAAACAAACAGACATTTCAGTGCATATTAACTTCATTGAATCTGAAGATATCGAGGTAAATTCGTCACAAATTCCATTGAATCACATAATTAATTAGTACATCGAAGTACCTGAGAAAAAAGCCTTGAATTACATGGTAGCTTACAATTAATCATCGAATTAGGTCTAAAACGTGACCTAATTTGAACCGATGATGCTTCGGTGTACTGTCTACAGACTGAGAAATTCAAAGCCGCTGTTGACATTTGGAACTGAGAAGCACCACCACCTGCCACCACCCTCTCGCACCCCCTGCAACCACCGCCCCCCTCTCTCTCTCTCTTACATCACAACACCATCACCTCCACCTCCACAACTGCCACACCAATCCGGTGACCAAAATGGCTTTCCGATGAACCTGCAACTCAATCCGGTGAGCATCTCCACCCAAAAAACGACTGGGCAAACACTATAGACCCTACCGCTATCTTCATAAATTCGCCCTAATCTTCCACTATTCTCCACCACCGTCGCCTTATCCCACCTTAAAAACCCTAGTCGGTTTACCATGTGTTCTTGAGGCGGAGATCTGTGTGTCTCATACCGGATTCATCATCATCGTCTTCAAAATCTTGAGGCGGAGATCTGTGTGTTCTTAGGGTTAGGGTTTTCGAGCGTTTGAGCTTCGATTTGAGCACCAGCAGAAGATGCCATTCGTACCCTGCTCGTTGCGGTATTTTAGAGAGAAAGCAGGTCATTTTAGAGAGAGAGCAGAGTTGGCGGTGGTGGGATGGTGGTGGGGATGATGCGATGGTGGTGGTGGTATTTTAGAGAGAGAGAGCAGAGTTGTATGTTGAGAGAGAGAGATGTCTGTATGTTGAGAGATGAGGTTGAAGATGATGATGATCAGGGGGTTTTATTATAATTGAGTTATAATAAATCTAAAATGACCAAAATGCCCCTGAGGGTAAAGACAAAATAGCAGGTCATTAATGGGAAATCTGGTCAAATTTGAAATTTGGACCAAAATGGCAACAAAAACCAAACCACAGGGCCCTGGATGTAAAAAGTTTGAAATTTGGACTAAAGTGGCAAAACTGGCCATACCACAGGGACCAAAATGGCAGTTTACTCTTTTTTAAATCAATGGTTAAGATGAAAGTGTAGGGGAAAGGAGGAGTGCAACGGTATCTTGGAAAAATCATTTTTATGGACTTTCTCTCTCCACATGCAAGACACATGCATATTTCACCCCAATTTTTTAAACGTTCATAACTTTTGTATACGACATTATTTTTTTATAAAAATTTCACCGTAAAATCGAGCGTCTTTTTATTTTTAATTTGAGTACCATATTGCTTTATAAAATATGAAGACTAAAAAAACCCACTAAAATGTGTTGTATTTCTATGTTGTATAACATTTTTTGTGCTGGATTTTGTACTGTATTTTTGTGCTAAATTTTTTGTGCTGAATTTTTTGTCTTAAATTTTTTTTTCTCAATTTTTTGTGCTGAATTTTTTTGTACTACATTTTTTGCTAAATTTTTTTGTGCTATATTTTTTGTACTAGATTTTTTTGAGCTATATTTTTTTGTACTAGATTTTTTTGTGCTATATTTTTTTGTACTACATTTTTTGTGCTATATTTTTTTGTACTAGATTTTTTGTGCTAAATTTTGTTGTACTAGATTTTTTTGTTGTATTTTAAAAAAAAAATGGGTGCCACGTGTTATTTTTACTCCTATTTATAAGGACCAAAATGCACTTTATTCCTACTTATTAGGAGTGTCACATGTCATCATCACAATACTTCTTAGGCTACTTAGGCAAAATCCACTTTTTAGTGGATCCTTCCCCTATATATATATATATATATATATATATATGGTAGGGTTTATGCGAGAACCAATGTGAACACAACAAAATAAACCCACTACACCACCAAAAACCTAAAAAACTACCCCCCCCCCCAAAAAAAAACTAAAGGCTAAAAACTAAACCCCCCAAAAGCCTAAAAAAACCTAGCCCCCCCCCCCCCCCCCCTCCAAAAAAAAAAAACTAACTAAATGCTAAAAACTAACATAAAGCTAAACCCCCAAAAACCCTAAAAAAATCTAAAAAACACAAAAAAAATTAATATATCCAAAACAATTTTTTTTAATTTTTTTATTAACGAAAAGTAGCGATTTTTATAAAAAAAAATATTAAAAAAAATTGCGTGTGTTTTAGATTTAGGTATTTTTGGTTGTGTTCACATTGGTTCTTGCTTTAAAGGATGGTTCCTAACGGATCCTTCTTCTATATATATATATATATGGTAGGAGTTGACTACAAATGCTACTTTTCCTAAGTGTAGGAAGCAATCTCCTTGTGACATGTGGCATCTAGTGTTATTTTACTAAAGGATATTAAGGTAATTGAATAATTACAACAATTTATGGAAGATTTTATATCATAACAATAAAAGACTATTTTTATGGAAACCTATGTCTATTAACTATTCAAAATTGGTAGTTACATCATTCGTATCCACGATTAATTCATCTGAAGTTCGAAACATAAAGCAAATTCATTATTTCTTGACGTTGTATTTTATCGGTTTCTGATTTCTTCACATTGTGTTATACCAGTTTTCACAATTAAACACACCCCTCAATCATAAAACATAATAGTGTCTGAAATGCACAATATAAAACACACCAGTGAAATACACAATATAAAACACGCAGACACTATATAAAACACACTAGTGTCTAAATTACTTGAATCGTAATTTTTTTGATATGTAGCAATATGGTACTCATATTAAAGATAAAAAACGCTCAATATTATGGTAATTTAAAAAAAACAAATTACGTATAAAAAAGTTATTGACATTTTAAAAAGATGGGGGGGGGGATTGAATGTGAGTTGCTGTATATTTATTCTTTTTCTTTGTATTTATGTTGGTTTTGGCTGTATATTTGTTCCTTTTGCTCGTTTAAGCTCATTTGGTCCAGTAAATTCAAAAGAAAGACAAAAACACATTTTTTCCAACATTAGTACTAAAAAATGGTTAGCTTTATGCCTCATTTGATATAATTTATATGTTACATTTTGCACACATCACAAAGCCCATTTTTTCAGTCGATGACGATAAGTTCAACTTATCTGAGACACCTACTGAGTCGTGATTTTTGGGTGAGTTCGTTTGTAAAGATTCTCAAATTTCGTAAACCCAAAATCGGGGTCGGGGGCGTCAGAAGATGTTCGGCGTAAAAAAATTTGTTTTTTGTAAAAAAGTTTTTGAAAGAAAAATAATAATTTTAGTAAAAAAGTCTTTGTGGAAAAATTTTTGAAAAAAAAAATTGGTTTTGTGTTAATTTTTTTTTGTTTTTTTGTAAAAAAAAAAGTTTATAATCGTATAATTTTTTATTTTTTTTTGTAAAAAATAATTGTTTTTTTGTAAAAAAATCTGTTTTTGTAAAAAAGTTTAAACCCGTAAAAAAATTTCGTAAAAAAAAGTTTAAAACCGTAAAAAAGTTTTCTTAAAAAAAATTTTCCGTAATAAAAAGTTTTTTTTGTAAAAAAAATTTCTTCGTAAGAAAAATGTTTTTCGTAAAAAAAAATTTATGTAAAAAAAGTTTTTCGTAAAAAAAGCCTTTCGTAAAAAAAAGTTTTTCGCAAAAACAACATTTCGAAAAAAAATCGTAAAAAAAAGTTTTCCGTAAAAAAAAATTCGTAAAAAACGGCGCGTAAAAAACGGCGCATAAAAAAAGGCGTAAAAAATGGCGCGTAAAAAAAAACAGCACGTAAAAAAACATGGCGAAAAAATGGCGCGTAAAAACGAGGGGTAAAAACGGACGTAAAAAACGGGGCGTAAAAAAACGGCTCGTAAAAACGGTTTTATTGTAAAAAAATCTTGAAAAAAAATTGTTTTTTTGTAAAAAAAAATCTGATTTTAAAATGTTTTTAATAAAAAAAATCCTATTTTAATAAAAAAACAATTAATATAATAAGACAAAAAAGTAATAAAAAACAATAAATACAATAAGACAAAAAACGCAAATTTACTAAACTGCCCTTTTGACATTAAAATATTTAAAACATAATAAGACAAAAATGATTTAATATTAGTTTTTATTACTTTTTATCTTATCCATCCATCTCCAAGATCTAATGGTTGGAAAGTGGTTCTCAAGGTATTCGCAACTCGAGGTGGTTTTCATTTTAACCCATCCCTATATATATAGGAAGAGGTTAACGTACAATAGCACTTAATGTGCAAAGCATACGCGAGTAAATTACGCGTGCAAAGCATGCACACTTTTGTAACTTGAAACGAATCCGCCTTTGCTACTGATTTCCAGGTGAATTTGGAGTGATTAGAAAGGTGCTGTTTGTTTTTGCAGACAAAAACTGTCTGCAGTCTGTTTTCAGCTGATTTTATGTCTGCAACTGAAGATGTGGTCTGAAGGTCTGCAAGCTGAAAATATAATACTGTTTGTTTTATAAATTGTATATCATCTGTATAACATAAAAATAACCATAATACAACCACCACCTCCATAATACAACCACCACCTCCACAATAAAACCCCACCACACTGCCACTTTCTCTCTCTCTAAAACCTGATCGGTGATGTTAAAAAAACATATAATCAATATTATGTGGCTTTCACATAGCCAGAAAACACAGCAACAAACCTAATTCTAATTCCTCAAAATTCAAACACAAATAATGAAATTAACACATATAAAACACTCCGGTAAACACAAATAATGAAATTAACACATATAAAATAATGAAATTAACACATACAAATAAGAGAACAGGAGAGCGAGATAGAACGAAGGAGGAAGAAGGGGGCGGTGCCGCCGCTGCAGCGGCGGTGATGGAGCCGGTGACGACCGGTGACCAGTCTCGAGCGACGGAGGGGACAAAATCAAACATCAGCAGCCGTATTGAAGTTCCGGTAAGCACCTGGGTCATCTCACTTTCAAATCGCAAGTCCTTCCTACTTTTAAAAGCTTCTTTTTTTCCGATTCGTATCAGTTTTAGGGGCGTCGGGTGTCGGATGGTGGTGGTCGTCGGCCGTGGTTACTGCACGGGAAGTGGCGGAGGTTTTGTGGGTGTTGTTGGGAGTGGAGCGGCCGTGAGACAGACGATGGTGGAGGTGGGTTTTGAAGATCTGATGGTGGTGGTGCTGGGTTTTAAAGAGGGAGAAAGAGAGAGATGAGGAAGATCAGTGGGTTTTGAAGATCTGCAAGGTTTGTGAAGATGTTACATAAAGGCTTTTTTTTAAGCTAATAAAAGCATTTTTCAGATCTTCTTTAAAACCAAAAACAAACAGTCTTTAAGGCTTTTTGTCTGCCCGCCTGCAGACATATGCTTCTTGCAGATGTTTTAAGCAAAAACAAACACCCCCAAAGTGTTTAAGTGAGTTTGCAAAGTGAAAATGTGTGGAGGAGGCTTGGGTTTTATAGGGGATGAATTAGGGTTGAGGTTGGTGAGTATTAAATGCAAGAAACACAAAACAAACACAAAAATTGGCCCAATCCCATAGCTGGTTTGGGGCTGTCTGCGGATCGGACTCTGTCGCGGGGTGCGACCGAGAACGATGGTGGGGTCGCGGGCGGCGAGCCCTTCTGGTTCGATGATTTGTTTGTTATTTGACATAAATGGTCCTTGGGCTTTCATAATTGATGTTTTAAAGTGTTTTAGGGTGGTTTAAGTATAAAGAATCATATATAAGGGTAGGTAATGTATTTAAATCATAAAACACATATAAAACAAGTATAAACAAGTATGTTTGTCTAGTTTAAGTATCGTATTCGCATAAATTGAGCATATAAGTCACGTGTTTGTAAATTTATCGTATTTTGCACGAATTATGATTAAAGTATCACATATATGATTGTTTCAAATGTATGAACATGTATGAAGTGTGTATAACATGAATGTAAAGAAATACGAATTTTTATTATGATCCAAGTCTCGGATTTTACAACGATTACAACGAAAAGACGACAACAAGAATACAAGACTTCCGAAAATATAAATACAACAACGCTTTCTAATTATGGAAAGTACGAAGAAACAGGGCGTTACAGTCTCCCCTCCTTTAGGAAAATTCGTCCCGAAATTTAGGAAGAAGTAACGAAGAGTTGTGGATACTTGGTCTTCATATCACTTTCGAGTTCCCAAGTAAATTCAGCGCCACGTTTTCCTTTCTATCGAACCTTAACGATAGGAGTTTGACTGCGCCTCAATTTCTTGACTCCTCGGTCCATGATCTCGACGGGTTTCTCCACGAAATGCAAAGTCTCATTGATTTGAAGATCTTCGAGAGGAACTTGAAGTCCTTCTTCAGCTAGACACTTCTTGAGGTTCGAGACGTGAAATGTTGGATGAACGTTGCTGAGTTCTTGAGGTAAATCGAGTCGATAAGCCACCTTGCCAATCCTCTCGAGTATCTTGAAAGGACCAACATAGCGAGGGGCAAGTTTTCCCTTTTTACCAAAACAAACTACTCCTTTCCAAGGAGACACCTTGAGTAGTACTTGATCACCAACATTAAACTCCAAAGGTTTGCGTCTTTTGTCAGCATAGCTCTTTTGTCGGCTTCTAGCCTTGAGTAAGTTGTCACGGATTTGAAGAATCTTATCCGTTGTTTCTTGTATGAGCTCAGGGCCAGTAAATTGTTTATCACCAATCTCATGCCAGCTAATAGGAGATCGCACTTGCGACCATACAATGCCTCAAAGGAGCCATTTGAATACTGGAGTGGTAGCTATTGTTGTACGAGAACTCGATCAATGGTAAATGCATATCCCAACTACCACCAAAGTCAATGACACAAGAACGGAGCATGTCCTTAAGGGTTTGGATAGTACGTTTAGTCTGTCCATCCGTTTGAGGATGAAAGGCCGTACTGAGATTCAAGTGAGAACCCATAGCGGACTGGAAAGTTTGCCAAAGACGCGAAATGAAACGACCATCGCGGCCAGAGATGATGTCAATGGGTATACCATGACGACATATGATTTCATCAGTATAGACTCGAGCAATTTCTCAACTTTGAAATCTTCACGAATAGGGAGAAAATGAGATGATTTGGTCAAACGATCGATGATTACCCAACTGCTATCATGGCCAGAAGGTGTGCAAGGAAGTTTGGTTATGAAGTCCATAGCAATGCTATCCCAAAAGGGGATTTCAGGTTGTTCGAGCAAACCAAAATGACGTTGATGCTCAGCTTTGACCTTTGAGCAAGTGAGGCATTTCGAAACATAGATGGCAATGTCCTTCTTCATACCAGGCCACCAATAGGTTGTACGTAGATCGTGTGTTCTCAAGCGTAACAGGGTTTGGGTTAATAGCTGGTACAATTGCATTGCAACCAGGATGTACCTAGATCGTAATCAAAACCCCGAACACGTGTCGACGAAAATTGAAAACGAATAGAGTTAAAAAAAATCACTATCGTGTGGCGCGACGGAGCCAGATTCTCTCGATGCCACGTGTTGCCACATGTTGCCATGTGGAAACCTACAGGGGTGACTCATGCAACCTAAGTTGTAACACCCCGAAAATTCCGTCCAACTATGTGACGACACGTGTCCAATTCTCCAACTAATCCCGACTATGTGGAGGGAGAAACCTCCAGCTAATCCCGACTATGTGGAAGAAGGAAGGACCTACACTGTACGTTCACTGAAACGTGTCCTGAATCTCCGACTGATCCCGAATTTGGGAAGGAGAAGGACTATTATTATGCGTTAACTGAAACGCATCCCGGATATCCAACTAATCCCCACTATGTGGAAGGACGGGGACTAATATTGCACATATCAATAACTTGTTAAACCCAGGGGGTCAATTGTGCAAAATTTGCATTTATTGAAGTCCTTACGGAAATACTACACGCCAGGAGGTCTTAAGGACCGTAAGACGTATATATATACGGTCCGTAAGATGGAGTGATGGGCAAGTAAATTAGGTCCTTACGGACCGTAAGGGCATGAGGCTTACGGTCCGTAAGGGACCTGCAGACAGCAAATAGTTGGCTGCTAATTGCAGTTGTTTTGCCACCTTGTGGCCTCAATTGCCACCATCCTTGTTCTCCTTACACGTCCCTGGACACTTGTCAACACCTGAGAACACATGGCACCTTCCCCTTCACCTCCTTTGGCTATAAATAGCAACCTTCATCATTCATTCAAGCTCACGCCATTCTCTTCTACTCTAAACTCTCTTGGAGTTCTCCTCTGGACAAGAGGACTCATTTCTTAGTTGCATTCTGCTCTAACACTTCCAAGTAAGTGTTCCAACTTGTTCTTTTTCATTTATATTAGTTATTTTAAGCTTAAAGTCAAACAGTTGACTTTCTATTTGACTTTAGCTTCTGACAAAATTGGTCAAGGTAAAGTTCAACCCGAACTTTCCTACGTGATCATAATAATGATGGTATGATCCCTCTATGATCATACCCTCGGATAATCACGTTTACTAGTTGAATAGATAATTCGAGCATGCTACGTAAGCCGAACTTTTGATTAAACTTCATAAATGATGTAAATAGTTTTTATAACTTATAACTCAATTGTTTTGACACATATATTAGTTTTACAACTAATATAAACTGATATTAGCATGCCCAACTTGTCCAATTCAGGTTAGAACCTCATTCTATGTCAAAAGTCAAGCAGTTTGACTTTTGCTTTGACTTTTGATTCTGGCCTGTTTGGTCAATGTTAAGATCTGTTTTAAACTTGTTTTGAGACCAAAATATTGTTGAGTATAACCCTCTGAAGTTATACCACTTGGTCATTGTGTTTGATGAGTTAAGTGACAAGTCTTGAAAATATTATTGAAAATGACCACAATACCATTATGTGGTCAAAATAGTTAATAAAATGATTTCAATCTAAACCAAACTATAATCTAACTTTGGAACAGAATATATATCAACTACAGATATATTTTTAATACGTAGACTTGTCATAAGCCCATCCGACCTTCCAAACCCGTCTTTAACAGTTCGCATAAACTAGGCGTAACGGGTCAAAACCTTTCAAAATCAAAATGTTGGTCTAATAAACCTTTATCCAATGAGTCCTTACACTTGGATAGGTATAAACCACATTCTATTCTGTCTATGCTTAATCTAGCAAATCGATCTTATTCTTAAGTAACGGGTCGTGTCTAAGGAATTAACCTATGACCCGTATACATTCTAAACAGATAACTGATTTTGTTCACTCCGGACTATAGAACCCCCCATATATTTGGAGTTAAGTTTTAATACTTTGACTTTACGGCTTTTACTATATTAAAACCTTTATCGGTTGGAAGCTAGCAAAACAGGTAAATACTCTTAACTTATTTTGTTTTAAAACTTGGGGTGTGGTGAATATGCCACTTGGAGCGAATATTACATAAATGAGCTGCCTAAGATAGCTCATAAATGTAAGAACTCAGTTGAATCCGTTTTACTTGATAACTGAAACAATTGGGGGTTATTGGTGCCATATCCAGGCATCCCGACTCATGAACTATTATGGCCATACGGAATAATGTGTCGGGTAGGCATACTGACTGTAAGACACGTTATTCAACTTTGGTGTGTACCTTATTCATTATAGCATTGAAAATGACCGACTTTGATTTCTGGTTCCCATTGTATGACAATTATGTAAATCTGGTGACAAGATAAAATCCCAAGAAATATTAAATGATTACCTACGGGTTTTCTTTATGTATAAAATCAATTTTGAAAAACTATTTTCAAAATAAGTAAGTTAATTGTATTTACCAGCGAAAGCTGACGTATTTTCAAAAGATTAAACTACAGGTACCGAACCTTGATATTAGGCTGGGAATCCGGGTCGGCTATAATAAAGGCTATGGAATTTGCAACTCCAAGCTTAAGGCCTGTTAGTGCACACATTTGTTGTCTTCGTCTTATATCGAGTCTTGGACTTGTTGCGGTTCTGTTCGTGCATAAAGACAAATATGTAGGTTTCTCTTGAAAGTGGAACTTGGAGGTTTCTATTGAAAGTGGAACTTGGAGGTTTCTATTGAAAGTGGAACTTGTAGGTTTCTATTGAAAGGTTTCTATTGAAGCTGACATGTGTGTTTTCAATAGAAACCAGGAACACTATAAATAGGCATGAGAGCTATTCATTTGTAACGATTCTAGATTTGATACCGAAGTGCTGCCGGTATTCCTTGTGATTGTAATTGCTATTAAATCAATACACAAGACGTTTAAAGTAATATTCAAGCTGTTTTTACATCCGTTTCTTAGTTTCCGCCTCTGAAACGGACTAGAGCTCTTCCGAACGACTCATTCAGGTCGTAATTCGATCCTACAAGTGGTATCAGAGCTCAGGACGAGGAGTTCTTGCCATATTCAGCTTGAAAATCTGTTTTCTACACCTTCTTTCTTCAATCGAACAGGATTTTACGGTCCGAATTGGTTCAAATTTTCACAGTACACTCGGAATTGGACATAGACAAACCCTTGAAAGTTTCATGTTAAAATACGGACTAAAAATGGACAAAATTGGACAAAAACTAGGTTTCTATTGAACGAACACTACAGGTTTCGTTTGAAATTGACAGGTTTAGTTTGAAATTGACAGGTTTCGTTTGAAAACAGAGCTTTCTCTTGAACAGAGCTTTCTTTTGAAAACAGAGCTTTCTCTTGAACAGAGCTTTCTCTTGAACAGAGCTTTCTATTGAACAGAGCTTTCTTTTGAACAGAGCTTTCTCTTGAACAGTACATATAATACAACTTTCACTTGAAGTGTTATATTGGGAGTTCGTTTGAAAGTTGTTAATAAGAATCTTTGAATTTGAAAAATGAGTGAAGATTTCTACAACGCGTTTGCAACACCGCCGAGTTCATCTTCCATTGCTCAGAACATGAATTTGGAAAACGAGATGGGAACCACCTAAAAGCCCCCGAAATTGATGAGTATCGAAGAATACTACGGGTGGAAAGATAGATTCGAGAACTGGGTTCAGGCTAATCATCTTAGGTCATGGGAATGTATCTTGAAGAAATATGTTTTGCCACAGACTGATATGAAAGTTGATAAAAAAATATCTGAATTTACTAATGAAGAACGAGATATGTATAGATCTGAAAAAATGATGATCAGTTTACTTCAGCAGGCTATCAAAGAAGACATTTTCATACTGCTACAGCATGACAAAACTGCAAAGTCAATCTGGGATGCACTTAAAGTCAAATTTGAGGGTAGCGAGAATATGATCAAAAGTAAGAAGGCACTGCTCAAGAAAGAATTTGATTTGTTTACAAGTTTGCCCGGGGAAGATACAAAGAAGCTGATCGAAAGATACTGCCACTTAGTGCGATCCATGTCAATGCTTAGTATAAAAAAAGATTCTGAAGAGTGGGTAGACAAATTAGCTGATGTGTTACCGCAAAAAGAGTGGGGAACTTATTTGATGATTCTGAAAAACACAGGGGTTTATGATGGGTTATCAATTGGTGAGTTTATTGAAAAGATTGAGGGTCAAGATTTGGAACAGCAGAAGATTGCGAGGATGAACAGTCCAAGTGGTCAACAGGACGTGAAGATGTACTATAAAGGTAGCATTCCAGTTCCAGAAGCTGAGAGAAGTCCGAAAATCCAGACTGCGTATAGTGCTGGGGATTCTACAGAAAAGATTGATCAAAGTTCAAACAAAAGCAGCAGTGGTTTCTCATTATATCTAAGTGTCAATCCAAAGGGTTCATCAGAAAGCTTTCAGTCACAAAGCACAAAGACAGGAAATGGTTATGTGATTCAGTGCAACATCGCTCTAAATCTTCCAGAAGGTCAAAGTTTTTCAGAAGATACTGCTAAAGACCACATGGCTCTTCTTGGTTCTGTGTTGATATCCTATGAGGGTCTAGTGGCTGGTCGGATCGGAAATCCCATGCTCACCAAAGAGGATTACGATCAAATAGACGCAGAAGAGATGGAACTAATGGATATCAAATGGTGTTTAGCGAGTGTTCTTAGACGTGCTGAAAAGTTCAAAACGATTACCGGGAGAAATGACTTTCTTGATGCTCATGTATCTACTTTAGGTTTTAATAAATCTAAAGTTACTTGTTTTCGTTGCAGGGAGAAAGGTCATTTCAAACGGGAGTGCAAGAACAGAGAAGCTAGTGGCGCTCAGAATCCGTTTGGAAAAGATGATTACTACCGGAAAGCCATTTATCAGCAAGTTGGTCAATCACAAGACTCACAGACGGCTCATGGTAGAAAGATTGAGGATTCCAAGAGAGGATGTTTGGTAGATTTCAACTGGAGCAACTACATATCTCCTGATAGCAAAGCATGTTTAGTTTATCAAGATGATGAACAACTACCTGAAGGTTTCAGCTGGAATATGTTTATTGATGAAAAGGGTGATTTCAAAGCTTTCATCGCTAAGATTGTCAGAGAACCAGACATGTTTGCCATGTGGATGAAATCTATTGGTGAGACAGTGAAAAGTGTGAAGGAACAGTCTGTTACATCTGAAGAAAGTTCAGAAAGTGCTGATGAAGATTCACTAAGTTCAGATGAGAGTGTTCAAAATGTTGTTACTTCAGAAAAAGAAGTTGTATTTGATCAAACACCGTCTGATTCTTGTGTATCAGATGCTGATTCTGAAAAAGCTGTAGAGTTTGATCAAACACCAGTTGATAGTAGCAGTGATGATGAGGAAGAGAAACATATTAATGTTGCTAAAACTCATCTTTCTCCTGAAAGTTTTCATTTCTATTTTGCAGATCGCATGGAGAAACTAAAGGAGAAACGAGCTGCTAAAGAACAACAACTAAAGAAATCTGAAGATGGTGTTCAGAAAGAGAATGTTGAAAGTGTTGCTGAGAAGAATGTTAAAACTGAGCGAGTGAAAGAAGAAGAAAAAGTGGTTGAAGTGATAAAGACAATCGAGATTGAGAAGATTGTTGAAGTTGTAAAGCCTTGTGAGAAGTGTTTGGAAGCATGCAAGGGTTGTGCAGCAAAAGACGAGATCATTGCTGAATATGAGAAGAAGAAAGAGCAGTTACCGTTCAACCTCAACTATGTGAAAGAATCTTATGATGTCTTGAACAAAACAGTAACTGGTCTCCAAAAGACAAATTCAGAAAGAGAACAAGCACTAACGATGATGAATGTTGTGATGATGACAAAGCAGAAAGCCATCAATTTTTATATTGAAGAGAGTGCTAAATGGAAGCAAGAGTTGGAGACAGAAAAGATCGAGAATGAGAGAATTAGACGTTTATTACAAAGTTATTCTAGTTCTGATTATCTCATTGATCGTATTTACCCAACTGTTGCAGGTATGGAAGCTTTTCAAGACGAGAAGCCAACGAAAAAGAAAGATAGTGGTAAGAAACCGACTGTTAGATATAACAAGTGTCCGCCTCCAATTTGGGAAGGGTATTCTCCTAGAAAACCAAACGAGGAGCAACTTGAAAAAGCAGTCAATATAAAGCTAAAAACCGACACAACTGACGTTTTACCAGATAACATTGATGTCACGTTTACCTCGTCCGATACTGATCATGAGTCTGAGTTAATCAAAAAGGTGGTCGATCAGGTGTTGGATAATGAGGAGGAATCCGAGTCAAAGTCTGAGTCTGGAGGGTCAAATTCGTCAGTCAACAGTCCAAAGTCGTCGGTCAAACGGTCTTATAGTAAAGAATTTTTGTTATCAAAAGCAAATTTGGATGATGAAGCATTTGAAGTTGCATACACTTTAAATGATTCGGACAAATTATACTCTGACAAAGAGTTTCCAATAAGAAGTGTTCGTTTTGACATGATCAAAAAGGTTTTCAAAATGATAGAAATTAATATTTCTGAAATAAAAGATTTAAATCTTACTGAAAAACCTAAAAAGTACACTTCAAGAGTTCAACAACGGTTAAACAAGAAAAAGGGTTACAATTCTGGTTCTAGTTTTCAAAAGAAACAAAACCAAAATCGTAGCTACAAAAAGAAAGGTCTTGGATTTATTCCGCCAGAAAATCATAAAAATTTGAAAAATTCTAAAACAAAAACAGAATTTGTGTCAGGTGGAAGTGCAGAAGAGGAACAGAAGAAACCATTCTGGAGACAATCAAATCAAGAGTTTCTTGCTGAAAAGAAGAAGAATGGAACTGAATTGTTTTATCAAAGAGAGACTCGTACCTGTTACAAGTGCAATAAAACTGGTCACATTGCATGGAATTGTCAGAAAAATGCCAAAACAAAACAGGGAGTTTCTCATAAATTGAAAGAAAAGGTTGTTGATGTTGAACCACCAACCGACAGACTTAAAATTTTTGAAAATTCAACTTATGAGGTTGGTGTGTGTTCTAAAAAGAATTTTTATAAAAAGAAAGAGAATGACAACCAAGTGTGGGTTGTTAAGAAAGTTGATGTGAATGTCGGCGATGAATCTGGTTCCACAAAGCCAGAAGAGCCACAGGTTGAGGTGAAAATTTCAGTGAATGATGATTAGTTTCCATCACTGAAATTTGAAGAAGTTAAACAGAAAGTTGGTAAGATTGATATCTCAAATCAGTTTTACAATGAGAATACAAAGTTTGATGTCAAGAAAACATTCAATGGAAGTGTTAAGAAAATTTTTGGGAAGATGTTAAATGGGAAAGTTAAGGGGGTTAAAGATTTTTATGCAACTAAAAAGGCAACTTACAACCCTACTGCGCAAGAACTGAAAGCCATCAAGTCTGAGAAGACTTGGATGGAAGTCTGTTTTCCTTGAAGTCTTAGGACTTTGCCGGAGATCCCAGGTTTGTAATCGCGGATCAGGAATCGGCATCTTTCTTGATAATTGAGTTTGTGAATGAATTTTATAATTGATAAATTTTGGCAATTCATACTGCAGGATGTGCTGGAGCTTTCAGGTTGGTAAGTGCGAAGCAGGAATCGGCATCTTGATTGGTAAAATGGTTTGTGTAGAGGTTTATTCCTACATAGGCTTATATGTTGTGAATATTTTTTTGCAAGAGGTACAGAGGTTGCATACATGCAAGTGGTAAATCAGGGACATTAAGTTGTACTTGATCTGCTACAAGTGGTTAAAAGTAGACAATGTGATGAACCACACCCCGAACCTACAAGTGGTTAAATCAACAAAACTTATTTTCCGGAAAAATCATTTTGATTAAAACAAACTTAAGTGTTTTGAAATCATAATGAGAAAATAGTTTTGTGAAAGGGGGAGTTCTGATTGTTTATGCCTAGTGGATGGCGAATTGAGGCGATTTGATATCAGTTTGTCAAGTTTATTGTACAGTTTGTTTTCAAATTTCCTTTAATGTGTGTGCATTTTAGGGGGAGAAGAAATTTATGAAAATCCAAAAACATTTGAAAATTTGAAAAAGCCAAAAACATGATAAAATCAAAAATGAGTTTTAGTGTCAAAGAAGAGGAAATGATAGTACATCAGTAGACAGTCACAGTATGCTAAAGAAATGTAATGTTTAAATAGCGTTAAACAGTCTCACTGATGATATGCCGATAGGTTTTTACACATTTAGTAAGCTTTTTCGGGATATAAACTTAAATTCAAACTTGCTTATTTGTGGGGAACACTACTTGGATATATAGGTAACCCCTGAAATCTTGTTTGAAAGGTCCCTCTTTCTGAGATACTAGGTCTTTATACTCAGTGATATCTGGGGTATTATCCCGGGACTTCTGCTGAATGGAAGTTCTGACCTAGTCCCCGGATAATGCTTTCTGCAAATGCTTGAAACATAGCATCGCCCTCAGCAAGCTGATGAAACAATAAAATTGATAGTCGCTGCTGTTGTAATGCAAAAGATCCTCTAAAGGGGACACACCCAAAAGTCGAGTCATGATCTCTCTGCTGAACGGTAGTTCTGACCTGAGCTCTCATGATTCTTCATAATTTATTAACCCCTTACAGATATCATCTGTGGTATACTCACCTGTAAGACTGAATATTGGGATCTGGATACGGGAGTATATTCAAGAGGTGGGACACATGAATGAGTTTAAGTTCTTAAAACACCTAACTCATATCCTGAATTAGTTGAAATTTGTGTGAGAATTTAAGTGGATCAGTATATCGGCAATCTAAGTGAATTGTTTTAATTCTTACTGTGTAACTAAGCTCAACGGTACTTGTGACTTGTCAAAAACTGATATGATCCTCTTGCACAAAACTCACAAAAATATTGTCTGTAAATATTTCTTTATTGCATTTCTTTACATTCAAAAATACAAAAAGATTTTTGGTGTGTTTTAGCATAAATTTTGTAAAACTCAAAAAGATTTTCAACAACTGATGTTGGAGAGCTGATTGTCAAAATTCCAAGTGCTAGACATGATGAACAAATGGTTTGGGAAAATGTGTTTTTGAAAAGAAAAATGATCAAATTTTAAAATGATTCATCAAGTTTATTGAGTTATTTTTTAGAGAGAGTCAGTATTAGTGCATACGTTGAATTGTTAAATGTGTGAAATTTACTTTTAGGTAGAGTGAATTTGTGCAGGTTTAAGTATGAGCTGGATTGATGATCCTGAGCTGGATGAGAGCCAGGTTACGATCTTGGAACAACCTCAGAAAGAACCAGCCAGATTACGATCCTAAAGCAGATGATGCTGAAGAACTAATGGAATGCCAGCACATTACAAGGGGGAGTCTGTTAATTTTGAGAAAAAGAATGAAGCTCAAAGACTGATCAAGACTGAAGATGCAAAGACTCGACACTTAAGACTCGTCAACATCTGAGGGGGAGTCTGTTAGTGCACACATCTGTTGTCTTCGTCTTATATCGAGTCTTGGACTTGTTGCGGTTCTGTTCGTGCATAAAGACAAATATGTAGGTTTCTCTTGAAAGTGGAACTTGGAGGTTTCTATTGAAAGTGGAACTTGGAGGTTTCTATTGAAAGTGGAACTTGTAGGTTTCTATTGAAAGGTTTCTATTGAAGCTGACATGTGTGTTTTCAATAGAAACCAGGAACACTATAAATAGGCATGAGAGCTATTCATTTGTAACGATTCTAGATTTGATACCGAAGTGCTGCCGGTATTCCTTGTGATTGTAATTGCTATTAAATCAATACACAAGACGTTTAAAGTAATATTCAAGCTGTTTTTACATCCGTTTCTTAGTTTCCGCCTCTGAAACGGACTAGAGCTCTTCCGAACGACTCATTCAGGTCGTAATTCGATCCTACAAGGCCTATGATGTCTAAAGCTCGTTTTACTAGATCACACCTGTGGGCTTTTGTTCGAACAATTGAACAACTTTTATATGTATATTTCGATTTTCAATGAATGAATATTTTTACTCTAAATACTTCCGTTGCATTATTAAATTGTGATACTGTTATCCAATCGCCACGACCCATTCGGGCCCACCGGAAATCAGGGTGTGACATAAGCCCTAGATGAGCTCATCGCGTGGCGCGACAAGGCCTCCCTGTCTTGTCGCGTGGCGCGACGACGTCGTTTTTTAGGTATAAATAGGAGGGGTCATGAGCTTTCAAACTACACCAATGAATTTCACAAATTCGATTTCTAAACCTCTCGAATCTCTGTTCTCAAGTCATTGTCTCGATTTTTGTGTACAAAACCCTAATCGCTGAAACGATACCCTGTCCGATTGATCGGAAACCCTAGCAACGAAAAGCTGAAGTTCTGCCTGAATAATGTGATACTTTATACGTTGCGGTTTTGATCTCGTGATTATCGTTGAAGTTTTATTTGGTTTCTTACACTAATATGTGTTACATTGTGTATATATCTAAGAACCAGGACTAAAATTCAGAAGGCTTGAAAACCTTAAATCTGCAATGTAAGTCATTCTCTTTTATCAAATGCTTTCAAAACCCTAAATGTTTTTCAATTGTTACTCATATTACAATGATTAAATCTTTGTATTCTTACTAGAAAACTATTATCAATATGTGGGTTTTGTATACATTATTTGATAAGCTTTGCTACTGGACAATTGAGGGCCAATAGTGATATGACCACAATTACATGGAATGCCGAGTGACAAATACTAGTGGTAGTTGTAAGATATAAACAAATGTAAAAACCCTTAATGTTGTAATCATAAAAAAGTGTCTTTTTATATAAGTGAATGAACTCACCAGTATTTTTCGCTGATCAAATGTTTTTAAAAATGTGTTTCAGGTGATTTACTGTGAAGAGAAGGAAAGAGTGCTACAAGGCACGAAAGCTTAAATAAGTGGCTATGTAACCTGAATAAAACGTGTTTTGAAATTAAGGGTTTATCCCCGTGAAAATCCTTTATGTAAATATTGGTTTTATCCCACATTCTATGAAATGAAAACTACGGTGTTTGAAAACTCTGATATTTTTCTTGACACCCGGTCCTGATGAAATTTTCACCCGATAATTTTAAAAAGAACCGGTACCATCTTGTGCTGTTCACGTCAGCTCCCGTCCAGGGTAGGGTCGGGGGTTGTGACAGAAACAACCACCCTCATTGTCGGAAAGTGAAACACTGGCCGGAATCACAATTTTTGTGTGTCTGTCTTAGCACGGCTCGAAACCCTAACATACAAACTCTGTTTTGGACAAATAACATATTCGCGCGACCACATCGCCAAGCTCTACAACCATGTACCATCATGTCGCCTCCCGCCACCGGAACCCCAAAACAGTGGCTGGATTTATTGATTCTTTGTCAGAATTCTTCGTTTTCGCTCCATTCATCATCCAAACATCACCAATCCCTTCATAACATCAATTAACACTGAAAATACAAAATCCTAACATGAAACCACCTCTTATCGATCACCCCTTCATTTAAAACTCTTAATTAGCGTATGACGGATGGAGAATTACCTTTAAATCGCGATTTTGGAGGCCGAATAACTCAAAATCACCTTTGTCGCCTCCCTTATTCTTTCTCCCGCTCGTTCTCAGTGCACAAGAACTCCCTGTATTGAGAATGATCAATCTAGGGTTTGTTTTAGTGTTTTAAAACATAATTTAACACGTCGGCACTCATAGTTCTAATTTCGACTGCTTGTTGCCAAAGTTTCACTAATAAACTTTTGTCTAATAACAAAAGGGTCCCTCCAAGTCCATTAAATCAAAATAAATCTCGTTAAAAATCTTTTACCGTCTCGCAAATAAAATCTCGTCGAAATAATACGTTAAAATACTTTAACGGTAAAATTTGTGATGTTACAAATAGTGAGAATAAATCTTGAACATTGAATAACCAAATCAGTGGCTAAACTGATTACACATAATTATTAACAATTGTTATACTACTTAACGAGAATTATGGGTATTTTAGTCGTTTAGTCATTTTCCATTAACTACTAATTCCTTCAAGTTTTTAAAACTAAAATAACTTTTATATACTATATTAATTAAATAATACCATAAAATCAATACTTTTTTTATCTTTAATATGAGTATAAATTCTATTTAAAAAATAATATTTTTTAAAAGTTACAAAACGGTGTTTTATAATTGTGCTACTTATCTACGTGCAATGTGTTGTTATAAAAATGCATTGTGTTGGTTTTTAAATCTCTCTATCTATATATGTTGTATTATATATGTAATTTCTCTGTGTTGTTATTATTTTCTTTTGTAACGTTATTAAGACTCTATTCAGGGATGAACTTCGTATACGCTAGTTATGTAATCGTAGTGTCATATTATGATCAACAAATTTTAAAACGTGAAATTAGGGATTTCTATAAATCTCGATAAAATGGTTTGAGACGAAAATACCCATAGTTAGTCAACATAACATTTGAAAGATGTCATTATTGTATTGGTTTTCACTGTTTTTATGAGGTTTGTACTTGATCATCCTTTAATATATATCGAAGTCATAGAAACCAACTATCACACCCTGATTTTCGGTGGGCCCGGTTGGTGGGTTTATGCGTGACGATTGATAATAGTTTCACAATAAGCAGCGGAAGATAGGATAATAAATTAATAATATAAAAGTTCAAAATTTATTAAATAAAATTTATAAGCGTTCGATACAATGACCCACAAGAAGGATCGGAAGTAAAAGTGAAGTTAAGGACATTATAGGCCTTAAAGCATAGGAGTCGCAAATTCCTAAGCTTTTCCTTTCACCGAGCTATTCCACCCTATATTCGGGGCTCGTTACTTGCGGTTTAATATTTTGAATATACGTCAGTTTCACTAGTAAATACAATTAACCGACTCGTTTAAAAATCATTTTCATAAATCATTTTGATACATATTATGATAACCCATGGGTTAATCATTTAGTATTCTTTTGGGATAGATTTCTTGTCACCAGTTTTACATGCTTGTCAATACAGCTGGGTACCATAAATCTATGCTGGTATCTGATGATGGTACACACCACCTTTAATACACGTCTTCTGGGAGTATGCCTACTACCCTTTGCGTATTTTATATGGACATTCATATTTGATAAGTCGGGACGCCCGGACACGGTACCATTACCTCCAGTGTTTAATGTTATTCAAGCAATACGGATTAAACCTGGTTCTTATATTTATGAAAGCATCTGCCTATTTATATAATGCTCGTTCCAAGTGGCTAATGTCGTATCCCAAGTTTTCAGATAAAACTAGGCTAAGAGTATTTACCTTTGCTTAGCAAATTTTATGTTTTAATAAGTTCTTTGAAGCAAAGCCGTATTTCAGGTTGTATATCCTAGGCACGGTTATCCGGAATGCTCTATCGTCCAGAATGAAACAGATATAAATATCCATTAGAATGTTTACGAGTCTTTTTGTAAATTATTTTACTTGACTCGCTACTTAGAATATTATTCAGTTTTGCTATATTAAGCGTTGACCGGTTAGATTGTGGTTTATACCCTTTCAAGTGCGAAGCCTCGTTAAATATGGGTTATTTAACCAAACATTCTGATTTGGAATGATTTTGAAAGGTTTAAACCCATTTCGACTAGTTTATATAATTTATATATTATAAACTAGTCATTTGCGTAAACGCGGCATCAGATGGTCGAAAGGGTCAATGACAAGTCCATTATGTCAAAAACATGTTTCCAAATGTTATATAATCAGTTTCGAGGTTAAGTTACATGCCTCGTTGGTATTATAACCATTTCTACGCCAAAAGGGCGTTTTTGACATTTTTTTTAAGTATAGATAGCGGACTTGTCGATTTACCCTTTAAACGGTGTGACCATAAGGTATAACCTCAATGAACCTCGGGTATTCATCAATTTGCACCTCATAGTGTGGCATTGCTAGGATTCATCAGCTAGACATTTCTTCAGATTTGATATGTGGAATACATTATGGATTCCACTCAGTTCCTCAGGTAGTTTAAGCTTATAAGGAACCAAACTGACACTTTCAATTATTCCAAAAGGTCCTATATATCTTAGGCTTAACTTGCCCTTCTTTCCAAATCTCATTACACCTTTCCAAGGTGATACTTTTAACATAACTTTGTCTCTGATTTGGAATTCAAGAGTTTTTCTTATCTTTTCAGCGTAGCTCTTTTGTCTATCACGAGTTGCTTTAAGTCTGTTACGGATTTGTAGTATTTATTCTGTGGTTTCCAGAACTATCTCAGGTCCGGATAATTGATTCTCTCCAATTTCTGCCCAACAAATAGGCGTTCTACATTTTCTTCCGTATAAAGCCTCGAATGGTGCGGCTTTTATACTAGTGTGATAATTGTTGTTGTAGGAGAATTCGATTAGGAGTAGATGATCATCCTAACTACCTCCTAAATCGATCACGCATGCCCTTAGCATGTCTTCCAAAGTCTGAATAGTACACTCACTCTGACCATCGGTTTGAGGATGGTAAGCTGTACTAGAATTTAGACGAGTGCCTAAAACTTGTTGGAATTTTTTCCTAAAGTGAGATGTGTACCGAGTATCACGATTGGATACTATTGTCAATGGTACACCATTCAGGGATAGTATATTGTCAACATATAACTTGGCTAATTTGTCTGAACTATACGTCTCTTTTATTGGAATAAAATGGGCTGACTTAGTTAGTCTGTCGACTATAACCCAAATAGTATCGTTTCCATGACTTTTTCTAGGTAACTTGGTAATTAGGTCCATAGTTACTATTTCCCATTTCCAAATGGATATTTCTAACTGTTGTAGCAAACCTGACGGTTTCTGATGTTCGGCTTTCACTTGTGAACATGTCAGACATTTGGCTATATAGGTTACTATAGACTTTTTCATGCCTATCCCCCAATAGTTCTTCTTGAGGTCTTGGTACATCTTGTCTCCACCTGGATGTACAAAATATCTTGAGTTATGTGATTCTTTTAAAATCAACTCTCCGAGTCCTCCAAATACAGGAACCCAGATTCTATCATTAAGTCTCAAGATTCCATCGTTACCAGGTTTTAACTGTTCGACAGTTCAACCTAGTTCCTCTTTTGGAACATTTGTCTCTAACAAGGCTTGTTTGTGAGCATCTACTAGCTTCTCATTCAAGCTAGTTCGAAGCTTGATTCTTTTGACATACCCTCTAATCGGTTTTACCTTTTCTTTTCAGCTCAAGGCATTAGCAACGACATTTGCCTTGTTAGAATGATAACGAATCTCACATTCGTAATCATTCAAGGTTTCCATCCAACGACGTTGGCGCGTATTCAAATCCTTCTAATTGAATATGTATTGAAGACTTTTATGGTCAGTGTATATAATACACTTTGTACCATACAAGTACTGTCTCCATAATTTTAAAGCAAAGACTACCGCACCCAACTCTAAGTCGTGAGTGGTGTAGTTCTTTTCCTGTACTTTAAGTTGTCGTGATGCATAGGCAATTACCTTGCCTTTCTGCATTAGCACACAACCCAATCCTTTGTGCAAAGTATCACAGTACACAACGAAATCTTTAATTCCTTCTGGTAATGACAAAACAGGAGCGTTACTCAGTTTCTGCTTTAGGATTTCAAAAGAATCATTTTACTTGGGATACCAGTCAAACTTTACATTCTTTCGAGTTAGTGTAGTCATGGGTGTAGCTATTCTTGAAAAGTTCTCGATGAACCTTCGGTAATAGCCCACCAATCTTAAGAAACTGCGAATCTCAGAGGGTGTTTTGGGTGCTTCCCGATTCATGATAGCCTCAATCTTAGTAGGATCCACTTAGATACCATTCTCACTAATCATATGTCCCAAAAATTGGACTTCTCTGAGCCAAAACTCACATTTTGAGAACTTAGCATAGAGTTTTTCCTGTTGTAATAGACCGAGTATACATCGAAGATGTTTCTCATGATCATCTTTATTGCGCGAGTAGATAAGTATGTCGTCTATGAAGACGATGACAAACTTATCTAGATATGGTTTGCAGACTTTGTTCATGAGGTCCATGAATGTTGCAGGTGCATTGGTGAGTCCAAAGGGCATCACTAGAAACTCATAGTGACCATATATATGCTCGACTCGTCATTTCGCCTACCAAACGTGATTGTCTCACTAGAGAACATACTAACATTATTACGATCACGTAGGAAAGTTCGGATTGAACTTAGACTTAACCAAAATGGTCAGAACTGAAAGTCAAACTGTTTGACTTTTAATTGATTGCTAGCTAAATTAATGAAATTGAACAAGTGAGAATGACTTACTAGACTTGAGGACTCCTAAGAACTTCAAGGGGCTGCTCCAAACTCTAGAGGAATCTCCAAGTATCAGATTAAGAATGAATTGAAAGGTGCGAGTTGAATGTGAACCATGATCACCTATTTATAGTGATCCGAAATATCCCAAATCATGACAAGTGTGACTAGGAGCTTTAGGAGAGGGATTAGTGTCATTTTAGGTGTCCCAAGGAGGAGAGTTGGAGAAAATTTCGCGAGATTGGTGGCAACAAGGCAGCAGGGAATTGCTAGCTGCCATTCTGCTGTCTCTACACCTCTTACGGACCCTAAGAGGTGGGTTACGGTCCGTAAGGGGTGGTTTCACCGCCTTACAGGTTTTGAACCCCTTACGGTCCGTAAGGGACCTTCAAAAATGGAATTTTGGCATTATTGCAACTTTAGTCCTTGGACTTTGTTTCTATTTCCTTTTTAACATAATTGGTCCCTCTCCTTCCGCAAATCGGAAATAAACGGAGAGTTGGACACGTGTTGCGTTATTAGCTGATATAAATTTGCAAGGTGTTACACCAACGTCCACATGTCTGCAACCAACGTCCGACCATCATCTACCTCATTTGATCATCATAGAGGGATTGTGACAAAACAAGTTTGTCCATGGTTTCAGATCTGAGTTTACCCCATCGAACTCACCACCTCTCTCTTGATTTTAAAATCCGATGTGTTTGTGTGTGCGAGAGATACCCACCTCCAAAACACCGACACCGGAAGTTGCATGTATAGCTAGAGAAAATGGTCGGAAAACAAAATATGCTCGTAAATCTGCAACCGATTTGTGTTCAACGAGTGGAGAGAAAAGAGGGGAAAGACAAGAAGAGACGGGGAGAGAGGGATAGGGATAGAGAGTTTTCAGATAGGTGTTATGTTAAATATATTATTTAACGATGGAAGGATGACAGAAAGAGAAAAAGTAGATGTGTGTGTATATATTGTGCAAAATAATATTTAAGTACCTTGTGCATCACACTGATTGTACAAGAAACATTGATTTCAATTTTTTTTTTTAATCAGTCTCACCTTTTATACTATATATAATATATGCATTTAACTAGTTTATTTTTTTTTGGTAATTTTATTTTCATGTAGTAGCTTACGTTCGTTAATTTTTTCAAAAAGACCGAACACGCGGTTGTGCGTGCGTGTTTTTCTGTTGACATTCTCATATAAATGTGGTTGAACGGAGTTTATCAAAAAACAAAATTTTTAGCGTAATCCATAGCGAGATCCGATGTATCAGTACCGCGACGAACAAAACCGACACTGACATAAAAACATCGGTTCTGGTATTGGTGTTATCGAAACCAGTATCGGTTTTTGTTTTTTTGTTTTCAATCAATGTAAAATGAAACTTTACTTTTTGGATTACATCATACAACATTTGTTTAATTATAGAAAGATTTTAATTTTATCAATGCCACCGTCACAATGCACGACTACGCCTACTAGTTATAGACATTAATGATCTTTACCCTTCATACGTCACCTACACAAGAAATGTCCTTATCATGCCAGGAGGGTACTACTCTAGCAAGTACAAGATGCAATTGTTATGCTAGATGCTTCTGGTTTCTTAGTTCGTCCGTAAGACGCCACTTTCCGATTGGCATGTCAAACACTTTGGATCTGTACTATTCTCTGGGGATATTGTTAGAGCCAATGACGAATCGAAATCACTTTTTAATCGATATAAGTCTTTCATATTGTTCAATAAATCATTATCACTCGACTATTATATCCTCCTATATAGCATATAAAAACAAGGAAAAATTATAAGTTTTGTCCTTTATCTATATACCCCTTTTTCAGGCGGTGTCATTTTCAACGAATTTTGACAGTTTTTGCCCTTTTATAGGGAATTTTATTGCAAGTTACGTCCTTTGAGCCTAACCCAGTTAAATTTTTCTGTTAAATCTTATTACACATGAGTAATTTAGTCTTTTTTACTTATTTAAAGGACAAAACTTGTAATTTATTCTTTAAAAAATATTTCAAAAAAAATTATATATGTCTACACCTCTTCTCTTTCACCCACCCATATGTCTACACTCCATCATTTCCCAAACGACGTCGTTCAACCCCCACCACCTCCTCCACCTTGCCACCATCGCCGCCGCAACCGTCGTCCTCCCACCTGCCGGAACCGCCTCCCTCTCCACTCCACCTCCACCACCGACGGTGACGACAGCTTCGGCTTATCCGACTCTGACACGCCGTCGTCGGCGGCGGCGGAGCGTGTGGACTCCGAATGCAGTTCTTCTGGAATCTTCTCGTATAATCACAGCCGAAATGAGTCTTCTTCGGATGAGATTGATCTGGAGAGTGGTGAGTTGGAGATGAAGGTGCATTGTTTAGGGAAAAATGAGAAGTTTTGTCAGATTTGTCACCTGGATTTTGAGATTTGCGGTGGTAATACGACGGAGGACGACGGTGGTGGTGAGATTGAGTTTGGGTGTAAGTGTAAGTGTAAGGGGGATCTTGGTGCTGCTCATAAACAATGTGCGGAAAGTTGGTTTAAAATCAAGGAGAATATGTAAGTATTGTGTGAATTTCTTATTTTTATTAAGCGGAATTGGAAATGGAAGGATTTTAATAAATTTATTTATTCTTTTTACTTATTTAATGGACAAAACATGTAATTTATTCTTTAAAAAATATTTAAAAAAAGACTAAATTACCCATGTGTAATAAGATTTAACAGAAAAATTTAACTGGGTTAGGCTCAAAGGACATAACTTGTAACAAAATTCCCTATAAAGGGCAAAACCTGTCAAAATTCGTTGAAAATGACACCGCCTGAAAAATAGTATATAGATTGTCACACCCTGGCTTTTGCGGAAGCGTGGATTTATTTTTGGTGTGACTTAACATTACCATTTGGTGGGTTGTTGATGTGTGCAAAATGCAACATATAAATTACATCAATTGTGGCATAAAACGAACCTTTTTTTAGTACTAATGTTGGAAAAAGTGTGTTTTTGTCTTCCTTTTGTATTTTCAGGATTAAATGAGCTCAAATTAACAAAAGAAGCAAAAAGGCAGCTAAATCTAACATAAATACAAGAAAAGGAACAAACGTGGCATGTCCTGTCACACCCCAACCGATGGCGGAAACATCGGAGTGAGACGAAGAAAGATTGCTCATCACACATAACGCTAAATTGTGACAATAGAATTAAAGATAAAATGATTTCGTTCATAAATAAATGTTACAATACATGAAATTTGAAATACAACATGTTTAATACAAGAGAACAATACGACAACAAATACGACATTTATACAACGATTTAATCTAAACGTCTATATGTGTATCTAGGTATCAATGCTACTTCATTTCATGGCATCATCATCCTCAACCTGTAACATGTTTAAAATAAAGTTCAATGCAAAAGCAAAGGCGAGTATACAAGTTTGGTACGTACATAGCGAAAGATAAGTTTTTTTTTGAACAATTCCTTATAGCAAGCATGTGATTCAAGATAAACATAAAAACATGGTATGTGTCCAACATATCAAACCAAGAAAACGCAATATGCTCATGACATTACCGAGATAAAGGGGCGGGTCGTTAATCCTATAGCGCTACATATGTCACGGTTTGGCTCATACAAGTTAATGATAAGTTCAACACATAAGATTAATCCAAGATTAAAGTATCAAGCCATCACGTATACAAGCATGTTAATAAGAATGTTCATGTGTTTAAGCAAAAGTTCATGTGTAAGTTGTTGATAGATAAACATGTTACACCCCAAAAGTGGTAAAAATAAAGAGGGGAAAATACGAGTATACTCACAAGGTTTGCATATGCTTTCCAATTATCCAATTATTGACGAGTTGATGAGGTTAAAAGATTGAATGCGTAAGGGTTAAGGTTCAAGTAGGTTTAGGGTCGAGATTCGGTATTTAAAACATCATAAAAATAAGATATGAGACTAACATGTGAAAATAATTATCTTCAACACTTAACACTTGTATGACACTTGGTAACCCCAAGGGTTATGATAATGTTTTCATGAGTTGAACACCCATAAGAATCACAACAAGGTTTTGGTTTTAGATGGTGTTCTACTACTTTAACATATAAACACAAGTTCAACATCAAAGGTTCGAATGAGTATATATACATATTTAGGTTAAGTATTACATATTCTTTAGTCCAATAATTCAAGTAGGAGGTAGGAGATTAAATCTCCATTTAGGCACCTCTAGTTATCATGGAAGTCATGTATGGGGTAGGAAGAACAAGCTTCCATTTAGGAACCCCTTGTATGTTCACCACTACACTTGGTGTAAAAACAACCAAGGAGGGTCAAGAACTAAGATAGGTACAATAATATAACAAGCTATGCTAAGAGAAATCATCAAACCATGTGAGGATTTTATGTTTGGAACAACCCAAGTTGTTCCATAATCACTCTTCACCAAGAACTAGCTCGAACATGACTTGTGGGTCAAAACACCCTAACAAAACAGAAAGTATTTGAGGTTTTAACCTCTGATTTATAGTGTCTCAACCATGTTTTTAAGCTTAACCAACCATAAAAGAGGTTGTAAGCATTAGGACATTGGTGTGAGATGTGTTAGACACAAGTTGGATGAAGTTTAAACAAGTTTGTAAGAACATAAATCAAAACAGAAAGTTTTTGGATCATTTCAGGGGATTTCCAGGTCTGATTTCTCCAAGGAGAAGTCAAGGAATCATACCCTATGATTATCCAAGCAAGTAGGGAGAAAAATCAAGCAATTTCGTTAAGAAATGAGCAAGTTATGCTCACTTTAGTACAAGTGTATGAATCTGCCCGAATCTTGAGTTTGCAACTGATTTGAGAGTGAAATTGAAGTGATTTGAGAGTGTTTAAAGTGTAAGAATGCTTGGAGAAGGTGTATATTTATAGTGGGAGAGTTTGGAGGTGATTGGAGGTGATTAGAGGTGGATTAGAGGTGATTGGGGAGTGTTTAGAAGTTGGATTTCGTGCAAAAATCGCGTCTGATCGAAGCTGGTTGTGTTTTCTACGAATACAAGGCTAATGCGGCCCGCATTAGATATCAAGTAAGTCAAAGCGGGCCGCCCGCCACTTCTGATTTGTGTATAAGTTTCAAAAAGTGCAATTTAGCCCCTGAAGTTTCCTATTTGATCCCTTTTGATGCATTTTTGATAGTTTAGGGACTTGTTTTGGCATATAAACATAGTTTAAGGTACGTTCAAGCATGGTGATCAAAACCGAAGTATAATTGAGTGCATAAGTATCATAATCAAGTGTCGTTTACGTTCAAAACATGTTTAGGGCGTAAGTTTCATGTATTTACAAGTTTAGCACATTGTTTCCAAGAATTACGAATAAGTACCAATTGTTCCACGAAATTGAATGTATAAGACTATATAAAGTATGTGTATCATGTGATTAACAAAATATGAGTTTAAATCATAATCCAAGTCTCGGAATTTACATTGCTTTCAATAAAAGAACGATTACAAGACTACGAAGTTTCCAAAAAAAATAGTTTTACAGACGATGGTTACTAAATATAGAAAGTATGAAAACGCGGAGCGTTACATGTCCGACCTCCTCGAAAGCATCTTCCCAAGCAAAACAAGATAACAGAAGGCTGAACACGCCCCGTGTTCAGTGAACACGGGGGCGTGCCCAAGTGTCAGCATAAAAGACAAAGTTGTAGAAGCTTCCATCGCCCACCACGGGGCCGTGCTCAGCGGACACGGGGCCGTGGTCAACTATAAGATTCGCAGAATCCAGGCAAATCTTGATAGTACAGATATGCTTCTGCACACGGGGTCGTGCCCAGCGGACACGGGGCCATGGTCAACTAATGCAGACAAAAGCAATTAATGAAGACAGAGAAGAGGATGGACACGGGGCCGTGCCCGAGCTTCTGTTCAGCCTATAAATAGGAGTGCTTGGCTCAAGCTCAAACCATCCCTTGGCACACCACCTCTCTCACACTTCACCCACCACCCACCACCACCATAACACCTTCATCCACCACCATCATCCATTGTCCATCATAGAGTGTGTGAGTCGTCTCGGGATCCAAGATTGATCGTAAGAGTTCTTGACAATCAAGGTCATGTTTGCCTAAGTCTCTTACATCACTTGGTGAAGACAAAGTGTCTAGTGTAATACTTTTTATTTTTAATCTTTTTGCACTTTTTAATTGGTTATGTATTAATGACTTTAATAACTAGTTTCTTATGTTGAAGGTGATTCTTCCTTATCGTTTGTCTGTGGTGTCTTGGCATTATTTTACTGTCTATATAAAATAAAAGATTTTCACCATTCATATCTCCACGGTCTATATGGAGGTATGTTGGCTACCTGGTCGGGGGTTAAGGGAACAGTTTGGTAAGAGTCTTGCCATTGTTCAGTGTATAGATCCTGCAAAGGACCTTGGTCAAATTTAGTAGGACCTCCTTCAATACTTAACGGTATTGGATGGCGGGGGTCCAAACTCTTTGATCCCCTCATAAGTTAAGCTACTATTAAAACTTTAACCCGGCTACTTAGGACTGTATCCCTGCTGACTCAGACTACTTAGCCGATGGTAACGTCGCCTTCAAAAGAGGGGCCTACCACATTATGCATTAATAACTTAATTAATTATCTTTCAATAATCCGACCCTTTAGGATTGTATCCTTGCTGACTCAAACTACTGGGTTGAGGGTAACGTCACCTCCAAAAGAGGGGCCTACTACAATAACTAAGATAATCTCTTAAATAGTGCAAAAAGTGAGGAAATAATCAAAGGTTACACTAAACACGAGTCGGAGCCAAGTGATTCATCTTGTCTATCTGTTTTTATTTTTATTTTTCAGCATTTTAGTTAGTTTTTATTTTCTTAGATTAAAACATTTTTCTAAACTTTTGATTTGATTAGACGTTGAGGATAAACCGGTACTAAAAGCTCTTGTGTCCTTGGACGACCTTGGTATCTTGCCAACACTATACCACACTCACGATGGGTGCACTTGCCCATATGTGTGTTTAGTGTTAGTAAATATTGTGTTTTATAAATTTAAAACTTGGCTAAAAAGTGTAAAAGGGCTTAAAATATACTTAAATGTATATACACACTTCACACGCATCAGTTGTTGTTATTGTTTGAGGTATTCCTGCTTGTTTCGGCACGCGAGGCCTCATAATCAGCTATTGCTTTTGAAATTTGTTCCTGTAACTCCGCCTCTGTGGTAGGCAAACGTACAGCTCTTCGTGGAGGCATCTTCTAGAAGATCATATTGGTCAGGTCATAATAAGTATAGTACGTAAGTAATATGCGTATATAATAACATCCATCAACACAATAACAAATAACATCCCATGTCTTAATCACAAACAAATAAATCAACAATGCATGTAATGAGAATACTGCGATTGAGTTATCATATAATCAAGACCACAATACAATGTTTACAAGTTTTTATAACTGTATCGTACATCAAAAGCGACTAAGGGCCACATCACCCCTGTCTGAACTATCTAGTCATTTACAACAACCAAAAATCAAATATCAAAAGTCATGATGTCAAAATGCGGTCTTCAAAATGCTGTGTAGTCGGCTCAATCGTTGTCTTCTCACCAAAAGTAACACTACCTGCAACAGACCAAAAATCCTCATGCTGATGGGGGAGGAGGAGGAGGAGGAGGAGGGAAGAAAATCAAACGGCGCATACGCACCCAGTCCTCCTCAAGTGCCTGGATAACGCGCAACAGGTAAGCTATCTGCTGCTCAGGGGCGAGGAAACGAATATCAGAATCAGGGGGTAGTGGAAGAGGAGCTGGTGGTGTAGCAAAAGGAGACTGACAGTGACAACGGGGACGTGGAGTCCTCTCCAGCTCTAGAACTCCATGACTCAAAGCATCCTGCTGCAACTGCAGGGATCTAAGTATGTCATATGTGGAATATCCGACATGGAAAGGGTGATACGGGTCTAACAGAGGCATAACATTGGGTGATGACCACAAAAATGGCTCACCCATAGGTGCTGAAGCAGGAAAAGTAGTGTGTGGGGCAGGTGTAAAAGAGGGCATCAATGAAAAAGCTGCTGTCGAATGGGGCATATGATCGGGCTGCTGTGTGGAAGGTCCTTCCCCTAGACGGGGAGGAGGGATATCCTGTAAAAAGGTGATGGGTAAGTCTGTACGGTGGACATCAGATACGTGTGGACGATACTGGGGAACATCAAGCGGTACAAAAACGGGTGCAACAGTGGGTGTGACTGGTACAACAAAAGATGGATAATCGTCGTCCTCTATCCACCCGCTACGGGTGTCAACGTATCTGGGATCGACATGTGTGGCAAAAGGTGCACGGTCAACAAACACTGGCAAATGATCAGGCTGTGGTGCATCAACAATAGGAACATCAGAAACCGGTGGTACGACGACTGGTGCCTCAACAATAGGTGGTGCCAAGACTGGTACATCAACGTGATCAGGCTCGGGTAAAGGATCAGGCAAAAGTGCAACAGCTGAGATATCAATAGGGTCATGAGCAATGACAGGCTCTGGGCCAACTGGAACAGGCTCAGCAGGTACGAACTCGACCTCAGGATCCGGGTCGACGTCATGGGGAACGACAGGCGCAGCAGACATCGCCATGTCAGAGTCTGCGTCAGGAGGGTAGCGTTGCACGCCCTGGTCGTGAATAGATACGGATGCCACAGACTCAAACGAGTCTGGACCAGATGAAGCAGAAGGAGCCTCCTCTACGGGAGCCTCGGCAGGTGGCAAGACAACAACGTCAGCGGCAGGAACCTCAACAATAGGAACTACAGGGTCGTCAACGGGAACATCAGCATGACCCTCAGCCATGGGAACAACATGATCATCATCGGGAACATCAGCAGGAGGGACATCATCATCCATAAGGGCCACACCATCCTGGTCACCCTCCGGGGGACCCTCAATGAATAAGTCGATGTCATCATCAGCGAACTCGTCATGTGGCAGATCCTCGACAGGAACTGCGGCGAGTGGGAGAGGAGCAGGGATCTGAATGAGAGGTAGATCCCCGTTGAATGGACCATCAGCTAGAGGAATATCATCCCCAAAATCTGGAAGAGCAAACGGCTGGAAATCGTCCTCATCCGTGCTCGTAGTATCTGACGTGTATACCTCGCTCTCAGATAGGATCTCGTCGTCCGAGACTATCGCCATGGGGTCCAGTGTGTCTGATACTCCGGTATCCGAAGAAGATGGCATGGTGTCTGTAACACAACCATACATATGCACATATATCAACATGTAATCAAATAAGCATGTAAGTCACAATTAATGTACGCAAGTAATCATCCTAGTCTTCCCCAGACTATCCCACCCAGTCTCTCAGACTAAATTCCCTAGTCTCTCAGACTAACTCTCTGGCCTCTAAGACCAACTCCCTGGTCTCTAAAACCAACCTCCCAGTCTCTAAGACTGATCCTCCCTCAGTCTCTAAGACTGAATTATAAATATACCCTTTTGAAATGTGTATTTGTGCCTTTTTGTTTGTAAAAATGTTTGTGCCCTGGATCTGGACGTTTAGTGTATGCAATGTAAAAATGTTTAAAAACATTTTCGTGAGAGCCCTGATGATCATAGTCTAGACTCGAGAAGGAATCCTAGTTCGCTATGATCGAGGCTCTGATACCAAGCTGTCACACCCTAGCTTTTGCGGAAGCGTGGATTTATTTTTGGTGTGACTTCTTAATACCATAGCAACAATCATAAAAATGCTATATGATAAAAACAAAAGATGTTCATCCATTCATTAAGTTTAAAAATACCATAACATCATTGTTTGAAAATGTCGATACTTAACTTAAGTTACAAACCATACTTGTTTACGACGAGTTCATGAGACATAGCAAAAGACTTTAAATAAAACGTGGTTTAAAGACATGTAACCCGTCCAGGTAAGGGTTACACCTCCTAAACCTACTACCCTGGATGACATCTCTTATTCAACGCAGCTAGACATATGCATACTCCTGCCAGATCCGCTAGTTTCCTGAAATACATGTAGTTTGAAAAATCAACAAAAGTTGAGCGAGTTCATGTGTAAGTGAGTATGTATAAACCTTTGTAACGTGTCTGTATGAAAATCCCTGGTATGTAGCAATTAAGGAAAAAGAGATCACCAATGGGTTGCAAAGCCACTGGTATGTGTGAAACGGTGCAGGAAGTACTCAAACCTAGCAAACTTGTCTCCGGGAATAAGACACAGTCACCACATGGGCCACCCTGGTCCACATGGGTGTGGGCTCGCTACACCCAAATAGATCTATCACTCATGTCCCTCGGTCCTACAATGAGGATTAATGGCCTTAAGTGTTATACCCACCTTTCACATGATCTAAGCGTCTAAACCCTCCTTAAGCTAACCATACCATGTATAAAAGCGTCTGTAATAATTGTAACATGTATTCCACCCCCGAAGTATAAAACTGAAAACAGTTAAGAGAAAAGGGGGACATGAACTCACAGTAATGCGTCTCCTGAATCGTATCGTCACCTCAAACTTGGTCCGCTACGCGACAACCTACAACGTACTATTGTCCATTAGACGAACGGACCGCGCCTTGCTTTTGTATTTACGTGTTTGAGTTACGTTACTTTGATATTATTCCAAGTTGTAGCTTCTTGTTAAAATAATAATTATTATTTTAACTTAAGTTTTGTTTTTAGGGTTTTGGAATAATAGTTAGGCAACTATTTCGTATCCATACTTCTCAAGTATTTTATATGCGCATTTCCTTCCTAAGGATGGGGGTATTTATGCATGTACATTTGTAGTTTCAAAAATATATTTTAAGTCCCACTTAGAAAAATATATCTAACTCATTTGTCCAAAATAACGTATTCCCAAAATATATGTATTTTTCCAAAAAATAATATATTTTACCTCTTTAGCTTCCAAAATAATATTTTACCAAAAATATATGTGTAAGAGTATTTTGCGGAATATTTTGTAAGTTACGTCTTTGCGTTTGGTTTCACAATATCAAGCGTATAACTTAAATATTTATTCCATGCGATTTTTGGTATTATTTTGGAGTTGTAATTTCCATGGTATTTGTTAAGTTATATTATTTTACCCTAAAATAATATAACTGGTTCATAAAATATATACAAATATTCGCACAAGTGTCTTAGTGTAAAACATATATTCTGAATATATATTTATCCGTTTTTATTTATAAAATCAACCTCCGATACTTTGTATTTTTGTAACAAATATTATGGCAAAGTTTATATTCAAAACACAAGTTATAAAATATACTTGTAACACTTGTTTAGAAAAAAATATTTTCTAAGTGTTGGAATTTTAGAAAATTTCACCAGAGTTTCCTTTGTAAATGGAGGTATCCATGCTTATTAGCATATCATTTTCTTTTCGGAAATCATTCAATCAATCAACAACAAGTTACTAAACAACATTACACTAGTCAAGTGCAAAAACAATGCACTTTACATATCAACATGAACTTGGTTTTTCATAAAAATGCGTAGTAACTTTGTAGAGTGTTTAGTGGGTTTAGTTACCCTTCAAAATGTGTTTATTTTTGTAAAACTCTCGTTCTCGGGATTTTTAGATGTTCACAGCTTGTGAACTTATTTTACAAAAATATCCATTTACAACATTTTCATATCTTACTAGTATTCATATACTTATTTCTTCCAAAAATATAGTGTAAGAATCTTGACCTTTCAAAGGTCGTCTTTTTAACTTAGTTTATTTAGGAAAAACCGGTTGTAAACCTCGGATCCATACGATCATCAACTTACTTAGTGCACTTATTTTTCAAGAATTCATTTTGTTGCCATGTTCATGTTTAAACATGGAGGTGATTCTTTTATATATATCACTAATCAGCTCCTAACTTATTAACCTAAGTTTTTAATCTTATTTTAACAAGTTCATCCATGATGTTAAACACCCTATTACTAGTAATCATCAAATAAACAATAACAACATCAAAACAACTTTAAATTAACAAGATTTCATCTTATTACATCATCATATTAGCTTTATGTTCCAATTTGTGTTCATGATCCTTTAGTGTTCTTGTATTTACATCATAATATAATCATTAACCACCATAAATATAAAATAAAGGATGATCAAAGAAGCTTACTACTAGCTTTTAAGCTAGGGAAGAAACAAGATGGAAAATGAGTGGTTAATAGCACTAGCAAGAGGTCCTTCAACTTCCGAGAACACCAAGCTTCGTTGAACGCCTTGTAGCACCTAGAAGTACACTTGGATTGTGTCACACCCTGTCTTTTGCGGAAGCGTATGATGTGTGACTAGTTTGTTATCATTGCATTCAATCATAATAAACAACTACATGATTAAAACGATGTTCATCCATTCAGAAAATTTTGAGTATTACAACACTGGTTAATTAAGTTTCCAAAACACAACCTTCGTCTAGTTTACAATCAACAAAAGTGGATGACATCTAAACTTGGAGTTTACTTCTAGTTACGACACTTGCGCCCAAGATCCATCCTGTCACCTGAAATACATGTAATTTTGGAGAAAACATCAACATAAAGTTGAGCGAGTTCATGCGTTTTGCATACCTTGTATGAAAACAAGGTATGTATATTGTATAAAAAAAGTATTCTTGTATAAATCAAGTTTTCTTGTGTACACCACGTACTAAATGAATGTTTGTGCAAGGACATTAAGGCATGTGAGGACATAGGGAGCATTAGTATGGCTCCTTTTAGGCATGTGAGGACATAGAGAGCATTAGTATGGCTTCTTTTAGGCATTTGAGGACATAGAGAGCATTAGTATGGCTCATACCCTTGTCGATTTTCCTCGACTGTGTCGATTAACCTCGACTGTGTCGATTTCCCTCGACTGTGTCGATTTCCCTCGACTGTGTCAATTTCCCTTGACTGGGACTCCGAAGCACTACTAGGTACAATTTGTGACCATGAGTGGGGTTCGGCCGTACCCGTTAGATCTAACCCTCGTCCCTAATTAAGTATTAATAGCATTTCTGTATTTAGCCTATGCTCACATGATCTAGCATTTCATAGGCCTTTCATAGGCGTTTCATAGGCATTTCATACCGTTTTAAGCATTTGTAACATGTATTTCACCCCCGAGAGTTATAAAACCAAAAACAGTTAAAGAAAAGGGGGAGCATGAACTCACAACTTTGCGTTCCTTGCGTCGTAAACTTCACCGGGTTTGCTTTATCTAGCGTCGTGACCTAAACGTGTTTTATTAACGTTAGTCACTAGACTTGTATCGCACAAGTACAGTCATTGTCTTTTGTATATGTTTTCTTGTGTTAAAAATAATTTATATTTTTAACTATGTGTCTTATTTATATTATTTTCTCAAAAATAAATATAGGTTTCTTGTATCTTGCACCCGAATTATGTATCTTGTTGTCGTATGTGTATTTTTGTTACAAAAATTATGGCGAGGTTTATATACGAAAAACATAGTTAGAACACACTAGCAAACATTTGCCTAGAAAATATTTACTAAGTGTTAGGATTTTCAGAAAATTTCGCCATAGTCTCCTTTGTAAATGGAGGTGTCCATGCTTAATAGCATATCATTTTCTTTTACATATATCCCGTAGATTGTTCTCACATAACCAACCCGACAATCAGACACGCAATATACTACTTATGTCATTTCAGCTTTTTCATCAAAACTGGACTGTTTTCGAGCATTTTAATAAAATAGTTATCTTATTCCAAAAATTCCCAAATTTTTACAGAATGTCTTATACGAATCAAATATTATTTTCTAAAAATATCGGGGTCCAGTTCATCATCAATATTTTATAGAAAATCATTTACCGAACTGCGATCAGATTTGTTATTTTCTGACCGCAGCCTACGGAATAATTCGTTTAAAATTCATCGTAAGTCCGTTTTATGAAATTCCAGTTGGAGGGTCACACTGACATCAGTGATCATCTACTGTATAAATTTCAGGGGCTGGTTCTACTCAGGTTTCAAGTTATAATGAAAATTATGACACATATTTTCAGCAGAAAAATGCAGCTTGAGCTGCTGTTACGAAACGACCCTTTAAAAATAGCAAACGAGCTCGAAAAATTACGATTCCAGTGCCATTTGTTTCGTTTTTCAAAAATACATAATTTAGACTTCAGAAAATCAGTTTTTCGAGTTGTGAAGGTCTGTTTACAGCCGTTTGAAGTCGGCTGAAAATGTAAATCAGCATGTTTCTTTTTAGTTAACTCGTTACTAAATCGTATTAACGAATGTCCGAACAACGGGTTTATCAAGAAACCAACGATCAAGTATCATGTATGATTTAACCCAACCCTCCTTCAACAAGGTTTCATCTTCATATAATCTTTTATGTTCAAGTTTTATGTAAAGTTTCATATTCATCATCTTAGTGTTCTTGTTCTTGTGCTTTAATCATGAACATCATACTACATATTTTAACTAAGAAACAAGATGAAGCAAAGTGTAACAAGACTTACTACTAGCACAAGGCTAGGGTAGAAATCTCTAGTGAAAGTGATGAAGGAATGATGATGAAAATGCAAGAAACAAGGCTCCTTTGAATGCTCCTCAAGATGCAACTTCCATGGATCACCTTCAAAGCTTGAAGGTTACTTGAATATGGAAGATGATGGTGGTTATGTGGTGGTAAGGGTGGCGGTTGTGGGCAGCCGTGAGGGAGAGAGAGAGGGTGAGGAGAGAGAGAGTGAATCTTGAGTAGTAATGGTTGTGATCTTTGGCCATGTCTTTATAAGATAGTTCATATATCTTAGTAAGATTTACAAGTAACACATCTAATAAATTAATAGGATAAAATCTACACAAGATTGGGAGATCATGGTGGATGATTTGTGGGTCCACAAGGGAACCAATTTTCGATTGGGGGGGGGGGGGTGTTATGTAAAATTTGTGACCAAATGGTAAATACAAGTTAGAATCCAAGTGTTACTTACATAGGGTTTTTATTTGATATGTAGTGGGTGTTAGGGTGCTCGGGGATCACGACTAGCCAATAAATAAATAAATAATGTATTTGGCAAAAATTTAGTGTCCCGGGTAATGTCTGGTTGTTCGGTCAGATACTGTCCCGTTAAATTGTTTAATTGTTCCGTAAGGTGTCCTTTTGTACCCCTTTTAATTCCCAACACTTAGGAAAATATTCTGGACAATGGAACATAAATTATGTATGACATTTAATTGTTTAAAAGTTGGTCATAGCTGAATTTAATAAAATTCTGCACTTAAAGTGCGTTTCGGGTGCTTTTTAGTGCGTATCTTAGCTTTCGGAGCGTCTATATGTTAACCCTTGTATGTACTCTTGGGTTTTAATGTATTTTTGATGTTGGACCTACACCTAGGTCTCCATTCTAATTTCTGACTGCTTTCTGCAGTTCTGTTGACACAATGTGTCTTACCGGTGAGTTTACTAGTATTTTTGACGCAACGCTCTCGTTAATGCACAAAGCATTATTTTGTAGTATAAAACGTGCATGAATTCACTTGCATGGAATTCAAAAATTTATTTTTCTGGTAAACCAAATCATGCACAGTCATTAAAGCACAGATTACTGTTCATTGAGTGTACGGAATGTACGGAAAAGTGACGGTTGTCACTGTCTCCCCCCGTTAAAAGAATTTCGTCCCGAAATTCAAGCGATGCCATAGGTCGCAGGGGAGTTGTGACTCGAGTGTGGTTACTAAGATTCATGATTGTCTTTATGTTCCCATGTACTCTGGGTCAGGATGTGAATTCTAATGCACTCAAGTAAATCAATTATGTCTTTTCTGTGTCTTGTAGACTCTTGGTCCGTAACCTTAACAAGTTTTATAGGATTGTGGACTCTTGGTCCGAAACCTTAACAGGTTTTATAGTAATTTTGTTGTTTGTCATTGACGTGAATCTTAATTATGGGAACAACGACTGTTTCTTGAGTCAGACTCCTCTAAAGACTGGACACATAAATGCGTCGCGAACACAACTGATCTTTTTCTGGAAGCTTCATCTTGTGAACAATGGTTTTGATCCCTACACCGGGGATTCAACCTTTCTTTTTCAGATCACACTACGCCTTCTCTAGGCGAGGCTCTCGTTTTAGTCATACTTCTTGTCTCAATTTCTTACGACTTCTGCCGCTCATCGGCGCTATCTTTCTGTATTCTGCGGGCTGTCCTGATATGATCACATATCTGAACGATCTTGCCTCTAGTTTTCCTGGGCCAACTCGGGCCAGTAGATTGTTTATCTTCGGTCTCCGTTCAACATGACGGGAATCGACTTATTATGTTCCTACTAAAGCTTCACACGAAGCGGTTTAAATGGCGGTGTGATAAATACTGTTGTAGGAAGACTCCACTAAGGGCACGTGAGTGTTCCAACTTTTTATCAAAGTTTATCACACAAGCACGTATTGTGTTCATACAATCTGCATTGTTCAACAGCTCAGTTCATATTCGAGTAACACAAGCACGTATTGTGTTCATACAGTCTGCATTGTTCAACAGCTCAGTTCATATTCGAGTTCTTACGATCATCGGTGTGCTGCAACCCTTGTGATTAATAAAGATCCTGAAACGTTTTCTTTCAGGTAATGATGTTCAGTTTGCGGCGCACAATTACTGTATCTAGCTCAAGGTTTCTTCTTATGATTCCTTGATCAATGCGCCACGTATGCAATGTTGTAGTCTCGTTTCATCGACGTATAATCGAGACCTTGTCGGGGAGCGTCACATAATTGTAACTCTAGCTCCTTAGCTCCTGGTTGCAGGGTTGGCATGAATTTCGTCCTTATCCATCATGTATCTTAAAGTTCTCACCTCGCGAATTCGAAATCCACTTTTCGTCATCATGGCGCATAACTGTTCTTTTCTCTAAGAGTTGCAAAGTAATTTGCAGCTGTTGCTCACGACCTACCTTGGTCGTTGGCCATATAAGAATGTAATCAATAGGTATAATCATGATTTATCCAGGTATGGTTTACACGTTCGATTCATGAGGTCCATGAATATTGTCGATGCATGTGTTAAACCAAATGGTACGACCAGGAACTCGTAATGCTCGAAGCGAGTCCTAAAGGTCATTTTAGGGACATTTCCTTCTTGTATTCATAGTGGAGGACATCTTGTCCTCAAGTTGATCCTTGAGTGGTAGCTATAACCTGACGTTTTGTCTGTTCATGTTATCAGTCCTTGGCAAAGGACTCTGATTCTCAATTCTCTAGAATTTATGCAAAATGGAAACTGTCAGCTTCCTCTTTGTGTCCTTAACTATGGATGTCATGTCCTTAATTCCTTCTGTCTAGCAGCTCTTGCAGTTATACCGGAAGCTTATGCTTCGCGGACGAAACTAGTTGGTAAGGTGTCATCTTGTCACTGGTGCCGCTTCTGGCACGAGGTTCATCTTAAATCTCTCTTGTCGTTGTGGAGGGGCGTTCCTGGCTAGTCTTCAGAAAAGGCTTCTGGAACTTCTTCCATCAAAGGGATGTTTTCAGGCTCTATACTTGGGTATCTGATCCATACTGACTATCATATTATGACTTTGCAAGTCAATGGTAACAGAAAGTTCCGGCCTTCTGAGTCCCTAAATACAATCCTTAATCGCTTCGACTGTTTAAACTAGCCTTCTATATACCCATATCTAAAGAATACGGGACGTCTATTTTACTCGAAACTAGGCCAAGCAGTTTCTTAAGTTCTAAGCATGCAATGTTAAAGTTGGTGCCAGTATAAATCAAAATTAGATGCATAGGGTTAGTTAATGGGGAGCGTACCCGTAACCGCATCTGGATCCTGGTGTGTTTCACGAGCTTCGATCGCAAAAAACCTTCCTTGCTTGTTTCCTCCTAGGGCAATCTTTCCTGAAGTCCCCTGCTCCACCACATCTGTAGCAACCTGATACTCTCTTATTTCTTCCATCTGGGTCCTTCGCCCAACAGGCGTCCTTGCTGTGCCCTTCTTTTCCACACTTTCCGCACTTAGGCCTTAGACATCGACCTTCATGGTGAAAAGTGCATTCCCCGCACCTCGGCTTAGTCCCCAAGTAAACTTTACCACTGGCCTTACTAGTGGCTCCATCAGTTTTTCTGCCATGCTGGGATTCACTTTCTTTCTTTTGTTTGCTTTAGAGCTTCCATAGCTGACTTGTGTGCCCACCTTTAGGTTCGAAGACTTCCTTTTCTTATTGCCTAATGACTCCACATGAGTCTCTTTCTTGTTATCCTCGGATTCCGAAAATTTTCCCGCACGTAGAGCTTCTTCGGTAAGCGTAACGCTTAAATCGATAGCCTCTGCGATGGTTAGGGGCCTTGAGGTAGTAACCAAGCTCCTAATTTGAGGTGCAAGTCCCCAAATGAATCGTTCAATCCTTTTGAATTCCGGTTTGACTAAGTAGGGGATGACCCTAGACAAGTCGTGAAATCGCTGGACATATTCAGGAATCTTCAGTCCGTCCATTTTCAAATTCCAGAACTCCACCTCAAGTTTCTGGATTTCAGCCCTAGAACAGTATTTATTTTCCATCATTTCCTTGAGCTCATCCCAGCTCAGTGCATAAGCAGCATCTGCACCAAGGGTTTGAACCTGAAGGTTCCACCAAGAGAGTGCGCCATCCAAAAATAACCCTGAGATATAGGTAACATTCTGTTGGGGCGTACAGTTACTCATTCTTATAATGGAGTCAGTCTTTTCTGACCAACGAACAAATGCAACGGCACCCCCTGTGCCATCAAAATTCAATGGCTTGCAGTCCAGGAATTGTTTATAGGTGCAGCCAGTTGGAGGGTTATTTCCGGAAGTGCCACCGCTGTGTTCGGAGCGGAGGGCTTCATGTCGTGCAATTGCCTGTGAGATGCGTTCTTGCAGCTCGGCTTCTGTCCTTGGTAACGTACTGGTGTTTGTGTCACGTCTGGGCGGCATTCTCTTCTGTCAAAATGGCATGAAGTAGGTTAGACAACATTCCAATTGTCTATGAGGTACATAGCACCATAAGCCATCATATAATCACCCAATTTCACACGTATAAATAATCAATGTATGAGCGAGGAAACAACTACTGAGCCTTCACATAGGCTTGCCAACTTGGCTTATTGTTTGTAATAAAATGAACTCGAGGTTACATCGCCTCGGTCATTTAGGTTTCATTTATTTCCTGCTATATTAGCTTTATCGATGTGTATATTTTCCCAGAGATGGGGTTGTTCGTGTAGAGGTGATAGAGAGTGTAATGTCGCTGAATCTTTCTGAATGCCATTCCTCTTCTCTTGCTTAAATATTTGTTCTTAAACGTCTCGTACACGGGTAGAAGTGTCAAACACGAAGTAGGCAAGACAGGTTTCCTACTTTATAAAGTGCTAAAGCACTGATCTATGTGTTGTTCTACCAGAGGAAGGTGTGAACACCTATAGATTATTTTGTGTAGTTTTCATTAGCTTGACCCGCAGAGTCCACCAGGATTTTCTGTGCACTACAAGTCGTTATTACGTGGGCCCCCGTAATAATAAATTGTCTTGCACAGTTACCCCAATTTCCTCTCGTCCAAGCAGATGATCATTCAAGGAGGGGACACTACTGTCCTGATACCTCTATCATGGAAAGGACCATTGCGGTGGTCCATGCGCTAACATTCGTTACGCGCGTATAGGCACGATGATTAGATGGAATAGGAATAGAGAGAATTCCTAGTAGTTGGAGGTGCACCTTCGTGATGAATACTTCATCTTCCTTTTCTGGTCAAGTATGTTGTCAATATTGTTTCACATAAGCTGCAGGGATCTCGTCCCGTTGATTAAGAATTCGTTCAAGGTTGTCGCTTCTGCCTCGTCGTCACTTATCGTAGTCTGGCACCTTATTGATCGAGAGAGAAGAGCAGCCATTTCCTACGAAAGCAAGCTCGGAATCTTGTTTGGTAATCACTTCCAGCCATGAGCTTGGCAAAGGACGCGAGGTCGATAGCTTCATCGTGCAAGTCATGTACAGTAATAGGAGTCGGAGTCGAAAGTATCTTATTCACGTCAATAGTCATTTCGTACACTTATTTGTATGTATTCACGTCAATATTTATTCTGTACACTTATTCGTATGTATGTATATCAATAACAAATATGCTACTTACATAATCAAGCAATTATATCACGTATAACTCTCGTTTTAGGGGGTCAATTTTCCAGTTGTCGATTTACGACAGAAACACTACTTGGTACTAGTGGTCACCAAGAGTGTATTTTATCTTTGGCAAGTCTATCTCGTGTAGACTATGCCTTAATTGGCACCTTATCTCCAGGGTATTCCCTACTAATGTCCTTGCCTTGTCTCTTTTTGAAAAGTGTTTGACTCGTGGATCTTGGCGATTACGTGAATGCAATGAAAAACCTTTTTGTAAAATGTTTTTGTGAGAGAACTCTAGTGATTGTAGTCTAGACTCGAAAAGGAATCCTAGTTCACTACAATCGAAGCTCTGATACCAGACTGTCACACCCTGTCTTTTGCGGAAGCGTATGATGTGTGACTAGTTTGTTATCATTGCATTCAATCATAATAAACAACTACATGATTAAAACGATGTTCATCCATTCAGAAAATTTTGAGTATTACAACACTGGTTAATTAAGTTTCCAAAACACAACCTTCGTCTAGTTTACAATCAACAAAAGTGGATGACATCTAAACTTGGAGTTTACTTCTAGTTACGACACTTGCGCCCAAGATCCATCCTGTCACCTGAAATACATGTAATTTTGGAGAAAACATCAACATAAAGTTGAGCGAGTTCATGCGTTTTGCATACCTTGTATGAAAACAAGGTATGTATCTTGTATAAATAAAGTATTCTTGTATAAATCAAGTTTTCTTGTGTACACCACGTACTAAATGAATGTTTATGCAAGGACATTAAGGCATGTGAGGACATAGGGAGCATTAGTATGGCTCCTTTTAGGCATGTGAGGACATAGAGAGCATTAGTATGGTTCCTTTTAGGCATGTGAGGACATAGAGAGCATTAGTATGGCTCCTACCCTTGTGAAATTTTCCTCGACTGTGTCGATTAACCTCGACTGTGTCGATTTCCCTTGACTGTGTCGATTACCCTCGACTGTGTCGATTACCCTCGACTGTGTCGATTTCCCTCGACTGGGACTCCGAAGCACTACTAGGTACTATTTGTGACCATGAGTGGGGTTCGGCCGTACCCGTTAGATCTAACCCTCGTCCCAAATTAAGTATTAATAGCATTTCTGTATTTAGTCTATGCTCACATGATCTAGTATTTCATAGGCGTTTCATAGGCATTTCATACCGTTTTAAGCATTTGTAACATGTATTTCACCTCCGAGAGTTATAAAACCAAAAACAGTTAAAGAAAAGGGGGAGCATGAACTCACAACTTTGCGTTCCTTGCGTCGTAAACTTCACCGGGTTTGCTTTATCTAGCGTCGTGACCTAAACGTGTTTTATTAACGTTAGTCACTAGACTTGTATCGCACAAGTACAGTCACTGTCTTTTGTATATGTTTTCTTGTGTTAAAAATAATTTATATTTTTAACTATGTGTCTTACTTATATTATTTTCTCAAAAATAAATATAGGTTTCTTGTATCTTGCACCCGAATTATGTATCTTGTATGTCGTATGTGTATTTTTGTTACAAAAATTATGGCGAGGTTTATATACGAAAAACATAGTTAGAACACACTAGCAAACATTTTCCTAGAAAATATTTACTAAGTGTTAGGATTTTCAGAAAATTTCGCCATAGTCTCCTTTGTAAATGGAGGCGTCCATGCTTAATAGCATATCATTTTCTTTTACATATATCCCGTAGATTGTTCTCACATAACCAACCCGACAATCAGACACGCAATATACTACTTATGTCATTTCAGCTTTATTCATCAAAGCTGGACTGTTTTCGAGCATTTTAATAATATAGTTATCTTATTCCAAAAATTCCCAAATTTTTACAGAATGTCTTATACGAATCAAATATTATTGTGTAAAAATATCGGGGTCCAGTTCATCATCAATATTTTATAGAAAATTATTTACCGAACTGTGATCAGATTTGTTATTTTCTGACCACAGCCTACGGAATAATTCGTTTAAAATTCATCGTAAGTCTGTTTTATGAAATTCCAGTTGGAGGGTCACACTGACATCAGTGATCATCTACTGTATAAATTTCAGGGGCTGGTTCTACTCAGGTTTCAAGTTATGATGAAAAATATGACACATATTTTCAGCAGAAAAATGCAGCTTGAGCAGCTGTTACGAAACGACCCTTTAAAAATAGCAACCGAACTCGAAAAATTACGATTCCAGTGCCATTTGTTTCGTTTTTCAAAAGTACCTAATTTAGACTTCCGAAAATCAGTTTTTCGAGTTGTGAAGGTCTGTTTACAGCCGTTTGAAGTCGGCTGAAAATGTAAATCAGCATGTTTCTTTTTAGTTAACTCGTTACTAAATCGTATTAACGAATGTCCGAACAACGGGTTTATCAAGAAACCAACGATCAAGTATCATGTATGATTTAACCCAACCCTCCTTCAACAAGGTTTCATCTTCATATAATCTTTTATGTTCAAGTTTTATGTAAAGTTTCATATTCATCATCTTAGTGTTCTTGTTCTTGTGCTTTAATCATGAACATCATACTACATATTTTAACTAAGAAACAAGATGAAGCAAAGTGTAACAAGACTTACTACTAGCACAAGGCTAGGGTAGAAATCTCTAGTGAAAGTGATGAAGGAATGATGATGAAAATGCAAGAAACAAGGCTCCTTTGAATGCTCCTCAAGATGCAACTTCCGTGGATCACCTTCAAAGCTTGAAGGTTACTTGAATATGGAAGATGATGGTGGTTATGTGGTGGTGAGGGTGGCGGTTGTGGGCAGCCGTGAGGGAGAGAGAGAGTGAATCTTGAGTAGTAATGGTTGTGATCTTTGGCCATGTCTTTATAAGATAGTTCATATATCTTAGTAAGATTTACAAGTAACACATCTAATAATTTAATAGGATAAAATCTACACAAGATTGGGAGATCATGGTGGATGATTTGTGGGTCCACAAGGGAACCAATTTTCGGTTGGGGGGGGGGGGGGTGTTATGTAAAATTTGTGACCAAATGGTAAAGACAAGTTAGAATCCAAGTGTTACTTACATAGGGTATTTTGTTGATATGTAGTGGGTGTTAGGTTGCTCGGGGATCATGACTAGCCAATAAATAAATAAATAAATAAATAATGTGTTTGGCAAAAATTTAGTGTCCCGGGTAATGTCCGGTTGTTCGGTCGGATATTGTCCCGTTAAATTGTTTAATTGTTCCGTAAGGTGTCCTTTTGTACCCCTTTTAATTCCCAACACTTAGGGAAATATTCTGGACAATGGAACGTAAATTCTGTATGACAATTATTTGTTTAAAAGCTGGTCATAGCTGAATTTAATAAAATTCTGCACTTAAAGTGCGTTTCGGGTGCTTTTTAGTGCGTATCTTAGCTTTCGGAGCGTCTATATGTTAACCCTTGTATGTACTCTTGGGTTTTAATGTATTTTTGATGTTGGGCCTACACCTAGGTCTCCGTTCTAATGTCTGACTGCTTTCTGCAGTTCTGTTGACACAATGTGTCTTACCGGTGGTATTTTTGACGCAACGCTCTCGTTAATGCACAAAGCATCATTTTGTAGTATAAAACGTGCATGAATTCACTTGCATGGAATTCAAAAATTTATTTGTCTGGTAAACCAGATCATGCACAGTCATTAAAGCACAGATTACTGTTCATTGAGTGTACGGAATGTACGGAAAAGTGACGGTTGTCACAGATTGCTTGAAGCTTGAAAGAAAGGTGGTGATATAGGGGGTGTCTTCGGCCGAGCTTTTGGAGGAGAGGGAGGTGTTTGGTTGTGGTGATGTGTAGGAGGTGAGTATCTTATAACCACTTTGATCTAATATCCAATGGTTTCCTTGTCTTCCCAAGTACAAGCAAGATCACATCAATTCCTAGGATAGATTATGGATAGATTTGAAAAAAAATTGAAGTAATCTTGTTGTGGGCCATGCTTGAGCCGAAAGTTCAGCCAAAAAGGGGCTAAATGTAATATTTGAATGGTAGATAAGTGATTAGATAGGGGTGTTAAGTGTAAGAGTTAGTGAGTGTAAGTACATGCATGATCTTCACACAATCCCAAGGTTAGTTTGCATGGGGACTTGATGGATTCTTTGAGGTGGCCACATGGGAGTCGTAAGTTTGAGAGGGGGCCATGTGTGCCGCCACTTTCATGGGGGGGGGGGGGTTGTGTAATATTTAGGGGGTATTGTAACGCCCCGCGTTTTCATACTTTCTATATTTAGAAACCATCGTTTGTAAAACTATTTTTGGAAACATCGTAGTCTTGTAATCATTCTTCCTTTGTAATTATTGAGAAACCGACACTTGGATCATTAACGAAACTCGTATTTTGTTACAAATATGTTGTACACACTTTATATATGCTCGTATGTCCGAATTGGTGAATCAATCGGTGTTTAATTGTTATTCTTGGAAACTAAGTGCTAAACTTGTAATTAATCTAAACATATGCATAAAACGTGTTTTGAACGAGAACGACACTTGATTTTGATACTCATGCGTTTAATTATACTTGGTTTATACTCCTCACACTTGGATTTATCTTAAACTATGATTTTGTGACAAGAATGGTCCTTAAAAGCCCTAAATTCACCAAATAAACAACTATAGGGGCTAATCTGTCATTTTTGAAACTTTATGTCGAATAACAAACCCCGGGCGGCCCGCCTGGACTTACCCTTATACCTCAAGCAGGCCGCATGGCCCTCTGTTTCACAGAAAACACTTTCAGCTGCTGTTATACGCGATTATGGCACAAAATCCAAGTTTCTAACACTCCCCAATCACCTTTAATCCACCTCTAAACACCTCCAATCATACTCAAACTCTTCCACTATAAATACACACCCTCTCCAAGCATTTTTACACTTTCACAACTCTCTACAACTCACAAATTCACTCTCAAATCAGTTGCAAATCTGCAAATTCGGACAGATTCATATACCTTTACAAAAGTGGGCATAACTTGCTCATTTCTCAACGAAATTGCTTGATTCTTCTTCCTACTTGCTTGGATAATCATAGGGTATGATTCCTTGACTTCTCCTTGGAGAAATCAGACCTGGAAATGCCCCGAAATGATCCAAAAACTTTCTGTTTTGTTTTATGTTCTTCAAAAACTTGTTTAAACTTATCCAACTTGTGTCTAACACATCTCATACCTATGTCCCAATGCTTACAACCTCTCTTATGGTTGGTTAGGCTTAAAAACAAGGTTGAGACACTTGAAATCAGAGGATTAAACCTCAAATACTTCCTGTTTTGATAGGGTTTTTAACCCACAAATCATGTCAAGCTTAGATCTTGATGAATGAGTGATTATGGAACAACTTGGGTTGTCCTACATAGAATCCTCACATGATTTGATGATTTATCATGGATTAGATTATTTATATTATTGTACAAATCCTAGTTCGTGACCCTCCTTGGTTGTTTTTACATCAAGTGAAGTGGTGAACATTCAAGGGGTTCCTAAGTGGAAGCATGTTCTTCCTACCCCATACATGACATCTATGATACTCGAGGTGCCTAAATGAAGATCCTAATCTTCTACCTCCTACATGAATTATTGGACTAAATAATATGTAATACTTAACCTAGATATATATATACACTCATTCGAACCTTTGATGTTGAACTTGTGTTTATATGTTAAAGTAGTAGAATACCATCTAAGACCTAAACCTTGTTGTGATTCTTATGGGTGTTCAACTCATGAAAACATTATCATAACCCTTGTGGTTACCAAGTGTCATACAAGTGTTAAGTGTTGAAGATGATTATTTTCACATGTTATTCTCATATCTTATTTTTATGTTGTTTTAAATACTGAATCTTGACTCTAAGCATACTTGAACTTTAACCCTTACACATTCAATCTTTTAACCTCATCAACTCGTCAATAATTGGATAATTGGAAAGCATATGCAACCACCGTGAGTATACTCGTATTTCCCCCTTTTTACTTTTACCACTTTTGGGGTGTAACATGTTTACTTATCAACAACTTACACATGAACATTTTGCTTAAACACATGAACATTCCTATTAACATGCTTGTATACGTGATGGCTTGATACTTTAAACTTGGGTGAATCTTATGTGTTGAACTTATCATTAACTTCGTACGAGCCTAACCATGACATATGTAGCGTTATAGGATTGACGACCCGCCGCCCGTAACTTGTGGTTATGTCATGAGCATCTTGCGTCTCTTTTGGTTTGATATGTTAGACACATGCCATGTTTTTATGTTTATCTTGAATCACATGCTTGCTATGAGGAATTGTTCGAAACTTATCTTTTGCTATGTATGTACCAAACTTGTATACTCGCCTTTGCTTTTGCATTGAACTTTATTTTAAACATGTTACAGGTTGAGGATGATGATGCTATGAAATGAAGTAGCGCTGATGCCTAGATACACATATAGACGTTTAGGTCAAATACATTGTATAAATGTCATATTTGTTGTCGTATTGTTTTTCTTGTATTTAACATGTTGTATTTCAACTTTCATGTATTGTAACATTTATTTATGAAAGGGATCAATTTATCTTTAATTCTATTGTCACAAATAGCGTTATGATGTCTCGAGAAATCTTCACACTTCGTCTCATCCCGATGTTTCCGCCATTGGTTGGGGTCTGACAGATTGGTATCAGAGCCATAACTATAGGGAATTAGGTAGAAATGCCATGCTTTTACCTAGTCTATAGTTTTTAGAGCCTTATTCGTATGTTTTGCTTGAACAACTACATGATACTTTATTTGTTTCTTACATATGTATCACTCATGAGAAATATTCAACATGTTATTCTTATGCATTAATGCTTGTCTTATTATGTGTTAATACTTGCTTCATTGTTCGATTCTTTATGTGTTACTCTAAACATATTTCTTTATGTGTTAATACATGTTTTATCATTTCCTTATCCAAGCACCATTCTTGATATGCTTTCTTATGTGTTTATACTTGTTTATGTGTTTCCCTTGACATACACTTCCCTCATGCATTTTACTCGATTATTCTAAATCCGACAACACTCATAATACACAAACGAGACGACTTCACCAAAATAGGCGTGAAACCCACAATTTGGTGAATGACTCTCAATCCTTCTACTTTCCTTTTTACACGAAATTCACCACCAAGTTAGGAGTGAAATCCTCACCTTGATGGAGAAACTCGAATTTCAAATTCTAGTGGACCCTCGTCAAGGTGTCAAAATTAACTTTGGACCCGACGAGTACCAACCACACTTAGGATACTAAATCGCCAAGTTAGGGGTGAAACCCGCACCTTGTCGACTAGTTCCATTCTTTGATTTTCATTAATCCCGCCAAGTCTCGAAATTTCAATTGAATTGGGGACATGTAGTAACTGGAAGGGTAAATACCGTTAACCGACTTGTCGGCAAGAGTAATTCACCTATTAGGCCAAAGCATGCTCCTCAAATTCGAAAGACTTTTTCGACCACTTTGGTTAGTCAAACGTTCCGCTTTGGAACCATCCTAAATTTTAATCAAACATACGTTATATTATTTACTTTATACGATGCAATCCTTCAAATTTGAATTTGCTTTTGATATTTTCTTCTCACACGCACATCATACTAATTTTTTTTTATTCGTACACTTATACATATGCATGATTTTATATAAGTTAAATTCATATTTCTTGTAACGAAAGGTGGAGACATATCATCGAGATAGGAGTGATTTCCTTACCTTGACGATTAACTCCACTTCCCTTTCTTAAAACGACCTCACCAACGAGTTCGGGGTGATTCCCTTACCTAGGTGACCGTTTCCAAAACGCCTCTTCAAAATATCTTATTATGCAAACTCGATCATGTTTTATACCTAAATTATTTATCATTATTCAAAATGTATACGTATACGATTTCGAAATACATTGCTTTACCAAGCGTACTTTCTATCCTACAACCCATTTTCACTTGACTCTTACACATGAGATTCATAAACATATCTTAAACGTTTTACTACACAAATTTCCATTCGTTACAAAATACGTTATGCATAACCAATGAGTACTTTATGTTCCTTTACATATACGAACTACATTCTACCTTTCAAACCAAGCTCAATCTAATTTTGATACGATAAACTCAACGTTTCATGTAAACAACTATACACACATTTCATCCTACACGTTTTAGTCGTTTTAACGCAACAATTCACTTATAATCATTCGTATTTACATACTTAACCTCTTGGACGATTTTATACACCTAAATCCGTGATGTTCCAACGTACACTATATACGTAAATTTAAATATTCGTACCTACACTTACATTCATACGTTTTATGCCTATACTTATAATCGTATTCATACTTATACTCATACGTTTCATGTTTTACTTATACTCATACGCCTCATGTTTTACCTATACTCTTATGATTCATGTTTTTACTTATACCCATACGTTGTGTGCTTATACGTATACACATACTACTCGTACGTGTTATGTCGATACACATACTTACGTGCTTATTCATACCTAAACTTATACTTATGCTCACACTTTCATTCATACTCATGATCCATACATTCGTACCCATACGCGAGCGTAATCCGAGTGATTCGCTTGCGTGGGTCCCATACATACTTAAGCATGGACTTGCTTACATACTACATTCTTACACGTGCACATTTTTTAATTTTCAAATTATGGATACCCTAATTCATACACAACTAGTACAAGCTATGCGGATCAGGCGACGATCAAGATAATCACGGGTGCACACGGGATTATAGCGATAGGCGTATGAGAACCATAGAGTGTACTACTGTGTATGGTAAGACACGGAACGTAACATGGCACCGAATACGGAACGGACATAATGTGGTTAAAACATGGTGGATACGCCGCTGGTACTTCCTATATATAAGTGTTTTCACCATATTACCAAATTTCGTAAAACGTGCCATGAGAAATTCAGTGTTTTGCAGACCTTTTGGACCTAATACAACTTCACACAACTCACAAACGCATTATATCCGATTATCCATGACGAGACTTCATCCTTAACACACTACGTTCATCTATCCAACACTTATGCTATTCTCATACTTGTGCTCTTTAAGAGTCATTCGTTCATTTCATACTCGAATGATTCTCCTTATCCTTTTAATTCATACAAACCTCGTTCGCAATCAGGCTTGTTTAAACATTCGAGTCCTAACTTACCTCGCTACCTATAAAAATAGTCTTCCTATTTTGGATTCTTGTGTAACTATACTTAGTATACCTTTAATGCTTTATCTAAAGTGCCAAACCTTCTCGTTTCACTCGATAAACAATCTTCTACAAATGCGATTTCGTTACCACGTCCCATCAAAATACAAACCGTTTGCCAACATCTTCTTTCTTAATACGCCACCTTTTTAAATACGTCACCAATTTAAGTTACCCAAAGTTGTTAGACTCACTTCACCTATATACGCACCTACATGTTTTCAACTATGTTAGATACCTCAAATTATTTTTGGACTCACTCACAAATTTACCTTGTCACTCTCCAAAGTGTTGTGCCTTTCAAAATGTTTCGAAATTTTCAAGTCTCAAATTTTACTAAAACTCTTCAAGTCTACCTCTTAGATAAATTTCGGGACGAAATTTCCTAAAGGAGGGGAGACTGTAACGCCCCGCGTTTTCATACTTTCTATATTTAGAAACCATCGTTTGTAAAACTATTTTTGGAAACATCGTAGTCTTGTAATCATTCTTCCTTTGTAATTATTGAGAAACCGAGACTTGGATCATTAACGAAACTCGTATTTTGTTACAAATATGTTGTACACACTTTATATATGCTCGTATGTCCGAATTGGTGAATCAATCGGTGTTTAATTGTTATTCTTGGAAACTAAGTGCTAAACTTGTAATTAATCTAAACATATGCATAAAACGTGTTTTGAACGAGAACGACACTTGATTTTGATACTCATGCATTTAATTATACTTGGTTTATACTCCTCACACTTGGATTTATCTTAAACTATGATTTTGTGACAAGAATGGTCCTTAAAAGCCCTAAATTCACCAAATAAACAACTATAGGGGCTAATCTGTCATTTTTGAAACTTTATGTCGAATAACAAACCCCGGGCGGCCCGCCTGGACTTACCCTTATACCTCAAGCAGGCCGCATGGCCCTCTGTTTCACAGAAAACACTTTCAGCTGCTGTTATACGCGATTATGGCACGAAATCCAAGTTTCTAACACTCCCCAATCACCTTTAATCCACCTCTAAACACCTCCAATCATACTCAAACTCTTCCACTATAAATACACACCCTCTCCAAGCATTTTTACACTTTCACAACTCTCTACAACTCACAAATTCACTCTCAAATCAGTTGCAAATCTGCAAATTCGGACAGATTCATATACCTTTACAAAAGTGGGCATAACTTGCTCATTTCTCAACGAAATTGCTTGATTCTTCTTCCTACTTGCTTGGATAATCATAGGGTATGATTCCTTGACTTCTCCTTGGAGAAATCAGACCTGGAAATGCCCCGAAATGATCCAAAAACTTTCTGTTTTGTTTTATGTTATTCAAAAACTTGTTTAAACTTATCCAACTTGTGTCTAACACATCTCATACCTATGTCCCAATGCTTACAACCTCTCTTATGATTGGTTAGGCTTAAAAACAAGGTTGAGACACTTGAAATCAGAGGATTAAACCTCAAATACTTCCTGTTTTGATAGGGTTTTTAACCCACAAATCATGTCAATCTTAGATCTTGATGAATGAGTGATTATGGAACAACTTGGGTTGTCCTACATAGAATCCTCACATGATTTGATGATTTATCATGGATTAGATTATTTATATTATTGTACAAATCCTAGTTCGTGACCCTCCTTGGTTGTTTTTACATCAAGTGAAGTGGTGAACATTCAAGGGGTTCCTAAGTGGAAGCATGTTCTTCCTACCCCATACATGACATCTATGATACTCGAGGTGCCTAAATGAAGATCCTAATCTTCTACCTCCTACATGAATTATTGGACTAAATAATATGTAATACTTAACCTAGATATATATATACACTCATTCGAACCTTTGATGTTGAACTTGTGTTTATATGTTAAAGTAGTAGAATACCATCTAAGACCTAAACCTTGTTGTGATTCTTATGGGTGTTCAACTCATGAAAACATTATCATAACCCTTGTGGTTACCAAGTGTCATACAAGTGTTAAGTGTTGAAGATGATTATTTTCACATGTTATTCTCATATCTTATTTTTATGTTGTTTTAAATACCGAATCTTGACTCTAAGCATACTTGAACTTTAACCCTTACACATTCAATCTTTTAACCTCATCAACTCGTCAATAATTGGATAATTGGAAAGCATATGCAACCACCGTGAGTATACTCGTATTTCCCCCTTTTTACTTTTACCACTTTTGGGGTGTAACATGTTTACTTATCAACAACTTACACATGAACATTTTGCTTAAACACATGAACATTCCTATTAACATGCTTGTATACGTGATGGCTTGATACTTTAAACTTGGGTGAATCTTATGTGTTGAACTTATCATTAACTTCGTACGAGCCTAACCGTGACATATGTAGCGCTATAGGATTGACGACCCGCCGCCCGTAACTTGTGGTTATGTCATGAGCATCTTGCGTCTCTTTTGGTTTGATATGTTAGACACATGCCATGTTTTTATGTTTATCTTGAATCACATGCTTGCTATGAGGAATTGTTCGAAACTTATCTTTTGCTATGTATGTACCAAACTTGTATACTCGCCTTTGCTTTTGCATTGAACTTTATTTTAAACATGTTACAGGTTGAGGATGATGATGCTATGAAATGAAGTAGCGCTGATGCCTAGATACACATATAGACGTTTAGGTCAAATACATTGTATAAATGTCATATTTGTTGTCGTATTGTTTTTCTTGTATTTAACATGTTGTATTTCAACTTTCATGTATTGTAACATTTATTTATGAAAGGGGTCAATTTATCTTTAATTCTATTGTCACAAATAGCGTTATGATGTCTCGAGAAATCTTCACACTTCGTCTCATCCCGATGTTTCCGCCATTGGTTGGGGTGTGACAGATTGGTATCAGAGCCATAACTATAGGGAATTAGGTAGAAATGCCATGCTTTTACCTAGTCTATAGTTTTTAGAGCCTTATTCGTATGTTTTGCTTGAACAACTACATGATACTTTATTTGTTTCTTACATATGTATCACTCGTGAGAAATATTCAACATGTTATTCTTATGCATTAATGCTTGTCTTATTATGTGTTAATACTTGCTTCATTGTTCGATTCTTTATGTGTCACACCCCCAAAATACCACATGCGGAAACCCCCGCAAGGCGTGTGACGTACCAGGATCCAAGCCACCAATCACATTGAACTCATAAATATAATTAAGTAAGAGTTTCATTCATTAACGTAAAGTATTACAAACGTTACATATCATTTATTGAATACAGCGGAAGCATAACTCGTCTGTTAAGTGTTTCGTAAATCATGTGTACATAAACCATTAAGCTTGTATTGAGATTCCATGTATATTGACCCATGACCACTCCAGCCTCTCAGACAGCAAGTTCCAAAAGATATAAGCCTATAGACCTGCAAGCATGCAGACAAGTGTGTCAGACGACGCTGGTGAGTTCAAAGTTTTGTTAACGCGTTTAGTTACTAGATGTGTGTTTAAAACAGTTCATCGTTATGTTTTGATGTTGTTATTAACTCGATTACCGCAACTGGCTACAAGATATGAATGCCCAACCCCAATGCCTCTATCAAGGCATTGGTCAAGTGGTCGAGGTAATTAGCTCAACTAATAACCTCGAGTAGATGTAAGGGGTCTTATATATACACGATGTGAATGCCCAACCCCAATGCCTCTATCTAGGCATTGGTCAAGTGGTCAAGGTAATTAGTTCACGCCCGTCCTTTCGGCACGGTGTGAGGGTGCCAATCCTAATAGCGCTATCAACTAAATACCTCGTTGCCTTCCTGGCAACAATCGGTAGATGTAGGGGGTCTTACATAATAGAAACTGAGTAATAACAAACATCCCATTAACCTGCATTCCTCCCTGGAACGTTACCCGATATCCCTTCCCGGGATGCATGCTTGGAAAAGAGCAGTGAACTCACCTTGGTTTGCTCGGTATGCTAAGTAAGTGCTCAAAGTAAATCAACCACGTCCTAAAGTACGCACGTATACATAATCAGTTTGTATTCATGAAGTTGGCACGTTGGTATAATCATAGTGGACATCGCATCAATAAACATCGAGTATCACATTGCACGTTTTCGTAATCATACAAGTCGTGTTCACCATCTAACAGTAGTTAACTAACTCAGTTAACAAATTTAACACAGTTAATACTTAACAGGGTTAACCTCTTAACAGAGTTAAAACAAAACTAACAGAACTAGTGACAGACACTGGACGAAATCATGTATAAGGCGAAAACACTTTTGGTGGCGAAATCACCAAGTGATTTCGTCGGCTTAGGGGCATGGCGAAAACACTAAGTGTTTTCGTCTGGGAGCATCATCATCAACATAACAGTTATATAAACTTCAGCAACCCTAATCATCAACATCGACAACAGTTAACAAATACCCTAATTATCACTTACAATGCATGATCACTTAAACATTCCCTGACCATTCACATGCAATTATAATTACATTATAGTGGCCGACAACATCTATATTGATTTAGACCTCACAAAACAACCTTTACATAATATAAAGAACATGGCTGCTATCATGGAGCATTTGTCAAGTTTGTCAGGCCACCTAACTTCAAGTGTATAGGACCACTAAAAGCCACTCATGCAAGATACTAACTCATATTACCATCATGTTAATTAATAGCATATCATTCAACAATTCATAGCATGTGGTACTTGATAAAGGTTAAAACCTCATTGGACCATAACCTGTTAGTGGACTGCATCGTAAATATGCCAACTCAAGTACTCACGTGAGCCTCATGATTTATTTGTTTTATATTGACTGCACCCTCCTACTAAGCATTGGATAGACAAAACCGATTCCTCACATTAATATCATTCAGATCGAATCATCATTATCAGTCACACATGGTCAATCATATTATCTCATATACCTGACAGTTCGTAGACAATATATATATATAAATCATCGATTCACACGTTCATAAAGCAATCATAGCTACACACAGAAATCAAACAACGATATATATATATATGATGAAACCAAATAGATCCTAGCCACAGTTGATTACTAACCAGCAAGATGAACAACGAATCGGTCGTCACGAGAGGCTTCGAGATCCTCAACTTGCCGTCGGGTTCCAAGGGTAGCGAGAGAGAGAGAGAGAGTGATAGGTGGTTAGGGTTTTGCGAGTTAGGTTATGCGTGAAGACTAAGAACAATATTAAAACTAATCACTACTGGGCCTAAAGCCCATCTGATTTTTGTCAAGCAGTAGTGGACGAAAACACAGGGGTGTTTTCGGCTAGAGGGTTTTAGGCACAGTTCCACATGATTTAATTAATTAAGCAATTCAAATATGTATAACATATACCCATATATTACACATATCACAAATAACATTTATTTTTGCACCTCAATTGATTATTAAACACACTTAGTAAATAAATACAAGTCGAATCGGATAGAGACCTTGAAAACTCGGGTTGTCACATTATGTGTTACTCTAAACATATTTCTCTATGTGTTAATACATGTTTTATCATTTCCTTATCCAAGCACCATTCTTGATATGCTTTCTTATGTGTTTATACTTGTTTATGTGTTTCCCTTGACATACACTTCCCTCATGCATTTTACTCGATTATTCTAAATCCGACAACACTCATAATACACAAACGAGACGACTTCACCAAAATAGGCGTGAAACCCACAATTTGGTGAATGACTCTCAATCCTTCTACTTTCCTTTTTACACGAAATTCACCACCAAGTTAGGAGTGAAATCCTCACCTTGATGGAGAAACTCGAATTTCAAATTCTAGTGGACCCTCGTCAAGGTGTCAAAATTAACTTTGGACCCGACGAGTACCAACCACACTTAGGATACTAAATCGCCAAGTTAGGGGTGAAACCCGCACCTTGTCGACTAGTTCCATTCTTTGATTTTCATTAATCCCGCCAAGTCTCAAAATTTCAATTGAATTGGGGACATGTAGTAACTGGAAGGGTAAATACTGTTAACCGACTTGTCGGCAAGAGTAATTCACCTATTAGGCCAAAGCATGCTCCTCAAATTCGAAAGATTGTCCCGTTAAATTGTTTAATTGTTCCGTAAGGTGTCCTTTTGTACCCCTTTTAATTCCCAACACTTAGGGAAATATTCTGGACAATGGAACGTAAATTATGTATGACATTTATTTGTTTAAAAGCTGGTCATAGCTGAATTTAATAAAATTCTGCACTTAAAGAGCGTTTCGGGTGCTTTTTAGTGCGTATCTTAGCTTTCGGAGCGTCTATATGTTAACCCTTGTATGTACTCTTGGGTTTTAATGTATTTTTGATGTTGGACCTACACCTAGGTCTCCGTTCTAATGTCTGACTGCTTTCTGCAGTTCTGTTGACACAATGTGTCTTACCGGTGGTATTTTTGACGCAACGCTCTCGTTAATGCACAAAGCATCATTTTGTAGTATAAAACATGCATGAATTCACTTGCATGGAATTCAAAAATTTATTTGTCTGGTAAACCAGATCATGCACAGTCATTAAAGCACAGATTACTGTTCATTGAGTGTACGGAATGTACGGAAAAGTGACGGTTGTCACAGATTGCTTGAAGCTTGAAAGAAAGGTGGTGATATAGGGGGTGTCTTCGGCCGAGCTTTTGGAGGAGAGGGAGGTGTTTGGTTGTGGTGATGTGTAGGAGGTGAGTATCTTATAACCACTTTGATCTAATATCCAATGGTTTCCTTGTCTTCCCAAGTACAAGCAAGATCACATCAATTCCTAGGATAGATTATGGATAGATTTGAAAAAAAAATTGAAGTAATCTTGTTGTGGGCCATGCTTGAGCCGAAAGTTCAGCCAAAAAGGGGCTAAATGTAATATTTGAATGGTAGATAAGTGATTAGATAGGGGTGTTAAGTGTAAGAGTTAGTGAGTGTAAGTACATGCATGATCTTCACACAATCCCAAGGTTAGTTTGCTTGGGGACTTGATGGATTCTTTGAGGTGGCCACATGGGAGTCGTAAGTTTGAGAGGGGGCCATGTGTGCCGCCACTTTCATGGGGGGGGGGGGGGGGGTTGTGTAATATTTAGGGGGGTATGAAGGTTAATAGTCGGGTGTTTGATGTTATGTCTAGTGTTTAGCGTGTACCGGGTATTATATAAGGTGTTATAGTGCTCGGGGACCATCACTAGCTCAGAAAAAGTGAAACAATGTTTCTGATAATATTTTAGTGTTCCGGGTAATGTTCGGTTATTCGGTTTGGTATTGTTCCGTTAAAGTGCTTAATTATTCCGTAAAGTGTCTTTTATATATCTTTTTGTGTCACAATCAATTCCCGGCACTTAGGAAAGTATACAGGACCATTTTGCCATATTTTTGCAAGTGACTAGCATGATTAAGTGCTGAATTTTGTTATTAAGTGCAGAATTCTGCACTTTAAGTGGGTTTTAGGCACATTCCGGCACCTAAACTATCACCTAGTGACGCAGTCTCATGGTCCTTACTTCCCTACACTCCATACAAGTGTAGTACCTTGTCCCTGGCTCATACTGGGCCTCAATATAGTGTCTGTCAATGTGCTGGCATTGTTAGCATGTGTCTGAGTTATCCGCTCACTGTGCTAACTGTGCTTTGTGCATCAAGTTTGTCACTAAAGTCTGTGTGTAATAAGTGGAGTGACAGTATGAATGTGATGCATATGTATGTATGTAACAGAAATCAGAAAGCAGTTTAATCATCAGTTGAGATCAAGCACAGTCATTAAGCACAAATTAAATATTAATTAATTGTACGGATACCTGAAATTTTGAGGGTTGTCACATAGATAAAGGACAAAACTTGTAATTTTTCCTAAAAACAACCCCCGGGTCTTGGACTGTAAACGAACCGAACGAACACAAACATAGGCATGTTCGTGTTCGTTCATTTAACTTTAACCGAACACGAACTCGAACACGAACATATAATCGAACACATTTTTTGTTCGTGTTCGTTCATTAAGAAATCAAGCATGTTCGTGTTCGTTCGTTTAAAGCCTAAACGAACAGTTCACGAACATTAACAAACACAAACGAACATAAACAAAAAAAATTTAACTGAACATATTTGAATAAACATAAACAAACATAAATTAACATGATTGAACAAACAAGTCTGATATATTACAATTAGTCATAGTTAGATTTATATAAATATTAGTTAGAAAACCTAATATTTATATAAATCTAACTATTTATGTATTTACTAAAATTTAAACGAACGTTCATGAACATAATGAACGAACGTTCATGAACATAAATGAACGAACACAAGGTGTGTTCATGTTCGTTCATTTAATTAAATGAACAATTTTTTTTGTTCGTGTTCGTTCGTTTATTAAATAAACGAACTTCCCGCCGAACAAGTTCATGAACAGTTCATGAACGTTTGGTTCGTTTACAGGCCTACCCGGGTCACAAAGTGTCCCACTAACGTTACATAGGTGTATGGCAATAATCTAACTTATAATAAACGACTCCAAATAATGCCACATGTCATTCTCTCCTTCAACCTCATAAATTTTATTTATATTTGTTTAATAAATTTCTTTTAATATTATTCCATATATAACTTTGCAAGTTTTTTGTGCATCATTAGTTGTACCTTGTGCTTTGTGAGTTTTTCAAAAGAAAACTTGATTTTTTACTTTTAACCCAAATGTTTTTACCTTTTCCAATTTTAACTCTACATAATTTGTTTTTTTAACTTTAACCAAAAACTTTTCATTATTTGCAAATTAGCTTCGTAACTTTTGTCACTTATGCTTTTCATTTTTCGCAAATTTTCGTTTTACGTATAGTTCTAAATTTCGAGTTAATACGACGCAACGTTCATGTGTGGTTCAACATTTTTACCTCTATTTTTCCATGTTTGTCAGGTTCGTCGCAACACGCATATCCTAGGTCGAGTCAGTGTTGGTGGTCGATGACGGTTGTGTGACATTAGTACTATTTGACATCGTTTTACGCCCCGACGCAACGCAGGGTGTGCTTTGGGGGGTTTTCAAAGAAAAAATTGTTATGGATATGGTTGTTGTAACGTTGGCTTTGGGGGTTTTCCAAAAAAAATGTTTTTTTTACTTTTCACCCAAAAGTATTTCATAAATTACTTTTAACCCCAAACTATTTGTTTTTTTTTTTACTTTTAACCCAAAACTTTTTATCTTTTGCAATCTATCCTCATAACTTTTTTTACTTTCAACTTTGGTCCTTTATAGTTTTCATTTTCCGCAAATTTTTCGCTTTATGCTTGGTTCTAAATTTTGTGACTTAACACATCGCAGCGTGCGTCTTTGGTTTAACATTTTTACGTTTCGTTCTAAATTTTGCGAGTTAACACGACGCAACGTGCGTGTGTGGGTGAACGTTTTTACATCGTCTATTTTTCTCCGTTTGACAGGTTTAACATAACGTGCGGGTCCTAGATCCACTTAGTTATAACTAAAGAATCCCCGCCACATTGCGGCGGGTCGCAATCCTAGTTAATATTAATTAATAACCAACATATAGATATCACTTATTTTTATCATTATCTGAAATTAATAAATAACTTCAATTTTGCAATTTAGACCATTTGTTTTTTTACCTTTAACCCAAAGTTTTTCATCTTTTGCAATTTAATCTCAACTCTTTTTTATTTTCAATTTTGACCCACCATATTTTTCATATTTCCCAAGTTTTTCGTTTCGTTCTAAATTTTGTGAGTTAACGCACCGCAACGTGGGTGTGGGGTTCAACATTTTTTCGTATATTTTTTCCCGTTTGACTGGCCCGTCGCGTCACATATATTTTTATGCGTTTGACAAGTTCGTCCAACACGCATGTCCTGGATGGACTTAGTTATTTTTTTCTATGTTTTACGTTTCAGTTTAATTTCTCAGCAACGAGCTTTCGTGATTCAAAGGTTTTACGTTTGCTTTTCGATTGCCGTTATTGTTTCCCTGTTTTTATTTATTTTGTTTTTACGAGCTTTTACGGTGTTGGTGGTCGCTGACAATGGTATAGTATTGCTACTACTTAACACAATTTTATGACAACCGCTGTAACGTAGGGGCTTAATACTAGTAAAAAAATAAAAGAAAGAAGATGTAAATTAAATTCCAGTCGGTTTTAGTAGAATTATGGAGGTTGTTCTGGGGCAGAACTCATACGAAATCATATTAAATACGCCATCAATTTCATTACATCGTCAACCCCCTTGGTTTCGCGGTCCATTTTTGTTTCTTCCACCATTTTCCCATCTGATTTTCTCTTTTTAATGTCTTGTATTTTCAATTTTCCCCAATTCTAATGATCTTTCACCCCCCAATCTTTCAAATTATCAAACTTTTTGGTTAATCCGTTCTAGGGTTTCTTTTAAATCTAGGAAAGATGCGTGTAGCAAGATCTCAAGTGTGGCAACCTTGTAAAAAGAAAAGATCTTGATTTCAAATCAAAAACCAAAAAAAAAAAACAGATTCTTTTTTGGGAAAATGGATGGTATATGTATATTTACTTTTGATTGGGAATAAAAAAGATTAAAACTTTGTTAAAGATATTGGTGGGATTCAGAGGAATATACTTGTATATTTTTGTATACAAAGATTAATAAGAAAAGGGGTGGTGGTTTGGTGATTAGGGTAGAAATATGGCTTCTTCAAGGCCTTCAAGAACAAGGGTTGGAAGATATGAACTCGGAAGGACACTTGGTGAAGGGACTTTTGCAAAGGTTAAGTTTGCTAGAAATGTTGAAACAGGTGAGAATGTTGCTATCAAGATTCTTGATAAAGAGAAAGTTCTTAAGCATAAGATGATCACTCAGGTATTTGATGTTGACCCTTTTTAATTCTTGAGTTTGTTTGACTTTGTTGAAGAGTAATCTGCAATTTGATTGAATTAAAATCAGGAAGATGATCGGATTGTTATATCATATGTTGTTTAGTGTTTTTACTTGTTGTGTTCAGTTTGACCATCCATTGACTCTGAAAGATGATTTGATTGTTGTGTTTGGAGTTGTTTGTGTAACTTTTTATTTTGGAATTTGCAGATCAAACGAGAGATTTCGACTATGAAACTGATTCGACACCCGAATGTGATTCGTATGTTTGAGGTTAGTTAGTATGTGTTTTAGTTGTACTTGCTTTTGTTGTTAAACTTGTATGAAGTGTATTCAACCTTAAATTAGTCTATTGTATTTGCCTGTATGGATTTGTTCGGTTGGTTTCATGAGTAAACCCTGAGAATCCACTACCTTCTTTCTTTCCTTCGTAGTCAATTAAATAACGAAATATGAAAGAATTAAAAGGTTATGAAGATAGGCAATAGGGAGGAATGAAAATCTTCTTTTTATTTTAAGATATGTCAAGATCATGCTTTTGTGGAAATTTCTCTAATATATTCTTGCAAGTTGCAACACATGGAAATTAGAATATTGACATTAAGTACACATGTTTATGACCAAAAATCATCGTATCTTTATCGATCTAGCAAAATCCCTTTTTGCAAATTTATCCGAGATAAGTATCTCAATTACTATACTGTTTTATAGTTTCGTGTCATAAATTAGGCTCTTAGCATTAAAACACATTTTTTTAATGTTATGCATGTACGCACTGTGAATCACGATACACATGTGATGGAAGTCCCTTTATTGTAGGTTATGGCGAGCAAGACAAAAATATACATTGTTCTGGAATTTGTGACCGGTGGTGAACTATTCGACAAAGTTGTAAGTTCATGTTACCTTTACTCTTTTTTTGGCCTTCACAATGGGCTTTACTAATACAAGATTACGACTTATTTTTAAGGCAACTAGAGGCAGACTTAAAGAAGATGAAGCAAGGAAATATTTTCAGCAGCTCATTAATGCAGTTGATTACTGCCATAGTCGGGGTGTTTTCCATAGAGATCTCAAGGTCATATTTGTCAACTTTTTCCCACTTATATAAATGGGCCGGGTTGTGTTTTATCTAAAACAGGTCAAACTGGTAAATTAGTGAAAACAAAGACGGGCTGAACGGGTCAAACGGGTTGAAAGTTGTTAAGAGTCTATTTTAATGCACCCAATCTTCAAAATTGTTTATTTCTTAAGATTATTATTGTAATAATATTGTTTTTGTAATACTAGTTAACACAATAAATATTTATGAAGAACATTAACAATGGACAAAAAAGTGTTTGTGGGGTGCAAGTGGATTAAGCAGGCGCCTTAACGATTAGGGTTCTGTATGATATTTTGCAGCCTGAAAATTTACTATTGGATCAAAGTGGATGTCTCAAGGTTTCTGATTTTGGCTTGAGTGCACTGCCACAGCAAGTTCGAGTGAGTCTTTTATTTGATTTTTTTTTAAATATGAAATGTGAAAGTTGTTAATATGTTCTACCGATTCAAATTGGGGAAACTGAACAGTTTCTTGACATTCTTCTTATAGGAAGACGGCCTACTATACACGACATGCGGAACACCTAATTATGTTGCTCCCGAGGTAAGTTATACACTTATACGTTTAACCAATTTATGAATCATTTAGTAATTGTAATCAATTAACTTTTCTTACGATTTGGTTATTTACTCCACTAGGTAGTCAACAACAAGGGTTATGATGGAGCTAAGGCCGATTTATGGTCATGTGGTGTAATTCTTTTCGTTCTTATGGCTGGATATCTTCCTTTTGAAGATGCAAACCTTACGGCCCTATACAAGAAGGTATTCTTGTGTTATTCACATCTTTTTAGTTATGATGAAAACTTGATATGATTTATTTATAGTTTTATTAAAAATTCAAATGAGCTGTTTGCTTGCAGATATTTAAGGCTGACTTCACATGTCCTCCATGGTTCTCCTCAAGTGCAAAGAAGCTAATTAAAAGGATTCTGGATCCTAATCCTGTGACGGTATGTGTTTCTGTTCTTGCTTTAAACCTTAAAATTTTAAAAATATTGTATGTGTACATTTGCATATATTTGTTTTAGTACATTTGTCACTGATTACGTGAACGTTATATTTGCGACAGCGAATCACAACAGCCGAAGTCGTGGAAAATGAATGGTTTAAGAAAGGATACGTGGCCCCTAAGTTTGAACAAGAGGATGTTAGTCTAGCTGATGTAGATGCTATTTTCAATGAAGCTGGGGTAATTTCACTCGCCTATTAATTTGCGATTATACCCTTTTGACGATGCTTAATGATTCTTTTTGTCATATAGGATGCTGCAGTTCTTGTTGTGGAGAAACGGGATGAACGGCCCGCACAACCCGTCACTATGAACGCTTTTGAGCTTATTTCTAAATCCCAGGGCCTAAATCTCAGCTCTCTTTTTGAAAAACAGATGGTATGTATATAACCATTTCAGTCTTTTTTATTGGTTTTAGATATTTTTAAAGAAATTTGTAAATGAAATGTCAGGGGCTTGTGAATCGTGAAACTAGATTTACGTCAAAGTGTTCTGCCAATGAGATTATTACAAAAATAGAAGAAGCTGCTACACCTTTAGGATTTGATGTCAAGAAAAACAATTACAAGGTGATAAAACATTTTATTTTTTTTAGGTTAAAGTTGCTCTCCGTTTTCGAAGCTTTAATGTTAAACCAACTGTGTTTTTTGCACTTTAGCTGAAACTTCAAGGCGAAAAGACTGGACGTAAAGGCCACTTGTCTGTTGCAACAGAGGTATATTTAAATATTTTCTTCTAGATCTGTCATGTAATTTATAGAAAATAAAATATGTTCAAAATTACAAGCGACACTTGAGACCCATTTATTGATACTGGTCAAGTAGGGTCATAGTTTGCCTTGAACGGGTCAATGTGTACTCTTAAAAGAATCAGCGAAGATGATAACGGGTTTATTGGGCCAAGCGGGTCAACAATCACCCAAAGTGTACCCACAATGCATAAAACCTCCTAAATCATTTTATTACAGAGTTAATTTGTCGTACACATTTAGGGGCTGTTTGTTTAGCTCTTAATGGTTCAGACCTCTTATTGGTTCAACACTTAATGGTTCAGACTGTTTGTTTCGCGAGCAGATATCTGAATGGTTCAGACATTTGCCTCAGAATGGTTAAGCATTATACTGAGTCTGAATGGTTAAGACCTATAATCTGAATTGGTCAGACATTTGCCTCTGAATGGTTAAGCATTATACTGTCTCTTAACGGTTTAGACCTCTTACTGGTTCAACACTTTAGGGCTGTTTGGCAACATGTGAATGGTTAAGTGCTAAACCAGTAAGAGGTGGTCTGAAGCATTAAGTGCTGAACCAGTAAGAGGTCTGAACCATTAAGAGTCTGTATAATGCTTAACCGTTCAGAGGCAAATGTCTGACCAATTCAGATTAGAGATCTTAACCATTCAGACTATGTATAAATCTTAACCATTCAGAGGCAAATGTCTGAACCATTCATACATCTACTTGTGAAACAAACAGTCTGAACCATTAAATGTTGAACCAGTAAGAGGTCCGAACCATTAAGAGCCTCATTAATAGGTAAACAAACAGGCCCTTAATGGTTTAGACCTCTTACTAGTTCAGCATTTAACCAATCAGAAGTTGCCAAACAGCCCCTTAGTGTCTTTTAATGACATGTAAAACATCAATTGTTTCTATTGCTGTTTCTCAGATTTTTGAAGTGGCACCTTCGTTGTACATGGTTGAGGTCCGCAAAGCTGGAGGTGATACATTGGAATTTCACAAGGTAAATTAAATTCACATTATCGTCTGCTTCTATTTACATTCATGGTTTCTGTTTTTGTGACTTTGTATCTGGTTCTTGATGATGCAGTTTTACAAGAATCTTTCAACTGGATTGAAAGATATCGTGTGGAGAACTGAAGAAGAGGCAAATGGGAATTTAACTGGTTAGTTTAGAAATTGGAATACAATGTTAAATCAATAAGATTTTAATTTTTCTCCAAAATCTTGCAATTTTTACAGAGTTAGAAAATTTTATACTGGTTTAACATCTGATGTTTTTCTAATCTTGTAGCAGGTACTCCTGTGCTACCACCCCCTTCGTAATCGGATTTTGGATGGTTAGTGGCAAATCGAACATGTTTCTCTTTTGTTTTCTTGTATAAAAGATTGTTCGTTCCCAAATGTGGATCTGTCTTGTTTGATCCCTACATTATATCGCCATAACTAAAACGTTTAAACTATAAACTCCGCAATGTAATAATACTACAATATCATTAGGGTTATTTTGATACACTGTCTTCAACGGCTCGTTATAGGTTGTTGTTTACGATATCAGATTTGACTGTTTGCTCATCAACAACAATGCAGTAAAACATTAGCCATTTTCTAGTACTTACAAAAGAAATGAAAAATTTACAATTTTTTTGATTTGTTCCTCTGCTTCAACAACTCTGCAAACTCTTCATCAGTTGTTTTGAGTAAAAGTGGTAGAGGAATCTCAACCCCACATTCAACAGCCTCCAAATGTCTAGGCTTTATCCTTTTCTCCAAACTAAATGCAAAATACTGTGGGAAATCCTTCAATTCGTTCATATCCCTTTTCATTTCTTTCTCAAAGTACTCGAATTTCGGCTTAAAATTGTTGTCGAGGCTGAACGTAAACAGCCCGGGACACCTCAAAACCATCTCAATCGCCTCCGGTTTAGAAAACCCTAAACTGATCAAGTAATCCAATTTTGGCATTAATGTGTTCTCCACATTTGACACCAACAACACACAGTCTTGATACGCCAACGCCGCCAAATCCCGAAACCCGAGTCGTTTTAGGTAAAAAAGAGCCGGTCGAAGCTGATTTTCGGCGCTCGAAACAAGTAATCTCGGACACTTATTGATCACTTTTCTGTAATTGTGATCTGGGACGTTGAGATCACGTGATAGAAAATTGAAAACCGGAATGAGTTCGTTGTCTATGTTGGCGGTGAGGATCTTCGGGCACATGCCGATGATTCTTGGCAGATCTTTTTGTAGAATCCCTTTAGATTGAAGGAAAGTGATGATGTTGTGGATTGAATTGAGAGTGGTTGAATGGATTAATGGGTTTAAGGAGAGGGCTTTGCCTGAATCAACACCCATAACTTCAAGGCATAAGATCTTTTCTTTGAATTGCATTGATAGTTTTGAGTGGACTGGAGTGTAAAGAGGGTTTTTATGGAGGATGGTTTTGGGTTTCTTGGATAGTTGAGGGGTGTCTGTTGATTGTTGTGCATTTGCTTGCTGTTGTTCTTGAGGAGAATATGAGTGGAATGCTATCACTGCTGCCGCTGCGGCCGCTACCATGGTGGTGGTGGTGGTGGTGTGGATTGGTATTGGGTCATTTGGGTTGCATATATAATTATATATATGTGTATGATTTATCTGGTAGAAAGAGAGGTGAGGTGGATAGTTATGCTGGAAATCCATTGGTGGTTGGATGATTTTATGGATGAGGTTGGTTACTCTCAATCTTTTGTAGAAAGAACAATTCAACACTCATCATTATCCTAATTACATGTAGGACCCTTGACTTGCTAAATGTTACATCAATGGTCCCTGATAAAGTTTCTAGTGATGGGCATCTGAATTTAACATCAATGGTCCCTGATAAAGGTTCTAGTGATAGGCCCAATTGCAGGTTGCTTTTAAGTTTTAACACTTGGACCAAAAAGAAAATTTCTGAAATCAAAAGCCAACAATTTTATACAATGAATACAAAACCATTCACACATTTATTTAAATTACTAGTCTCACTAAACACCATACAACACTCTCACAGTCAAAAAAAAAAAAAAAGGAAAGCCACAAAAATTATAATTAACATGTCAGAATCCTCACTTAATACAAGCAAACACTCTGGATTTTTTCTATATCTTCTGCATTTACCATCGTCGTCCACCAAAAACACACCAACGCCGCTAATGGTATCATTTCCCGAAGCTCTGTTTTTTTTCCTTTAGATATAAACATGTCTGTGAATTCTCGCGTCTATTTTTCATTCTGTCATTTTATAGACGAACAAACATCTTGGGATATAAAAGCAGCCCATGCATCCTAACAAAAAACATCATAAAAAACATCATCACCAACCGTAACTTGTCCCACATGAATATAAAAGTCCAAACTTCATAAATCACGTAAAAACATGACCGACAAACATCTTTGAGTACCTGTAAGATTGGAAATGCCTTCTCAGCAACATATTTTTGTGGAATAGTGGCGCCTCTTTGTTGCAATTTGTCAGGATGCAGGCATAATCGCGCTTTCTGATAAGCTTTTTTAACATTTGTGCTGTCTTTGAGGTTTGTTAAAGGTATCATGATCCAGCCACTACTTGGCCATAGAATCTACATTAAGACAAGATTAAGAGTTTAATATGACTTATAACATATGCATACATTTAAATAGTTAGTTAGTTACTCACATGATGTAGTGTCGATAGAAGCAATCGGATGTTTTGTTCTTTTCCATCTGACCACAACTTTATATCCTCATCCAGTAATTCCAGTTCCATCTGTATCAATACATATATAAAAAAGGTTAAAGAGGTAACTATTTTACGCGATATAAATGATATGTATAAATTTTAAAATTTACCTGTTTAGACGGGCTTGCATCTTTTTCCGGTTCTTGTAAAGGTTCTTCTGTTGTCCATACCTTTTGTTTATCCGGCTGAGATTTAACAGAGCAAAACAAACAAATTATTTTAAATTGTGAAAAAATAATGAGACATTTGTATATTTTAGCAATAAACGTTCCTTGGTTAAACATATAAATCTGCACGTTTGAGACTCGCAAAAAAAAAAGAGATTAATTACATCATATGATCTTCTAAAATTATTACCGAAGATGATTCTCTTGATCCATGTCTGCCTATTTGCACTTCAGGGACGTTCTTTACGCCCGCCATTTCTGCAAAACAAACTTAAGATAACCAAATTAATATATACGAATTCAAATTTATATATATATATATATATATATATAGGGTAGGGATAGTGTACATTAATTCAGAAGTGTGAGAAGTGTATTATAACACTATATGTAACACCATATAACACTATGTAACACTATATAACAATATGTAACACTATACATCTATCATAGACATGCTATCAGACAAAATATAGTGTTATATAGTGTTACATAGTGTTATATGGTGTTACATAGTATTATACGGTGTTTATATGGTGTTATATAGTGTTATAATACACTTCTCACACTTCTGGATTAATATACAGGATCCTCTACCTATATATATATATATAGTTATATACAAATTCAAATTACTAGTTACATCACCTTCTACTGCAGGACACTCATGTCCATCATCTTCTCTTTCGTTCCAGTCCTCTAAATTACGCGCTTTGCACTTTTGTTTAGCCCAAGCAATTGCTTCATCAACGCCATGCGATTCGCCAACTTTTTCCTTACTTTTACTAGGATTTATTTCAATTACATAGGAGCTCATAACTTCATCATCATCATCTTCTTCTTCTTCTTCATGGAGTGTGCTTGTTTCATCCTGATTTAATGAGGAAACTATCGATGCCGGAGAGTTGACTTGCAGATCCTCCCTTGACTCCTTGACACTTGCATATGAATTAGATCTAAAAGTAGTAACTTCAGGGGATGAAACCCTTTGTGAAAAGCTGGAATAACAGCCTTTGAATTTGTGTAGATAGTCACTCTCAAAGGACTCAAAATTGCAAGGTGAATCTGCCATTTGTTGTACTTCATGCATCTTCTTTGATGTGCTCCATTTAGATGACACATTTATTGGCCTTCACAAAATTCAATTTTTTATAACGATGTGTATATATGCTAAACTAACAGGGATACTAATAAACTTTTACTAAAAACAAGGGTCCAAATGATAATAATCTTCAACAACAGGAACTGAGGTGCAATTTATAGATATTTAGTGCAAAACAAGTGATTTACCATTTTAACCTCCCATCAACCTAGGGCTGTTAAAAAAAAACCTCACGCCCTGTCGCTTCCTAAAAATAAGCTCATTTGTAAACAAGTCGAGGTCGAGCTCGAAACAAAGTTGTTCCTTGCTCGGCTTATAACTGAAAAAAAAAACTATATAAAAATTATTGAAAAAAGCTCTTTTTGTAAACGAGTTGGGCCCGAAACAGAGTTGCTCGGCTTATAAAAATATTGGAAAAAAAACCCATCTAAAAGATATTGAAAAAAGCTCTTTTGTAAACGAGCAAAGCCCCAAATTAGAATACAGATAATAATAACATATAAAAATATTGAAAAAAAAAAACAAAACTAATACATAATAATATTTTGAATCTCTCAATCTCTAAAAAATATTTAGAATAATAAAAACAATACACATCATATGTATATGTGAGATTTTTTTTCTTTTATATTATCAGTAGTAGTCTTAAACTACCCGCGTTGCGGGCAGTTAGCATAAAAACGTGCTACCAACGTTGAGGAGATGGGGACGTAAAACCATGCTAAGTAGGGGTAAAGCGTAAAAAACACGAATTTCCAACACAAAGTGACTTACGTGACGTAAAACGTAGAAGGAATCGAATTTATAACGATGCGTATTAGAAAGTGGAGGGAAAAAAAACTTAAAAGACCAAATGTGACCACCAAATACGAATGAAAAAAAAAACATGAAGGGCCAAATGTGACTATCAAACACTATGCTAAAAAGCAACGAATGACGAACAAATCCGAGAAAAACGTAAAACAAAAACTAATTAAAAAACTAAAATTATTTAGCCTTTGTGACACAAATTATAAAAACTAAAGTTTTGTTATAAAATGAAAAATCATAATGCCAAAAAAAGAAAAGAAACAAAAGAAGACAAAAAAATATATATTATTCTTACGTATGTTATTAAAATTAAAATTGAGATATTTTAATAATAATAATAATAAGGATAACAAAATATTTTTTATATTGAAATTAAGAGATTTATAGATAATAATAATAATAATAATAATAATAATAATAATAAGGATAACAAAATATTTTTAAATAAAAATAAAAATATAATTGTGAAGTTGAATGAGAAATTGTCACGTGACATTAACTGTAGTATTTTATTAATATTTATATTATATATGTATAATATCTAATAAAAATAAAAAAATATTTAGCCGATCGATGAGTCACTAGGGCTGGCAATTTTACACGAATACATGACACGAACCTACACGAAGTTAACAGGTATCGTGTATGGCCTTAACATGTATCGTGTACCAAACAGGTAGACACGAGATTACCTGTTAATTTTCGTGTATAAACAGGTTAAATACTTGTTTACCTGTTAATACCCGTTAGTACACGATAAGAAATTAAATTAAGTAAAACTCATCAGCCATGTGCATGTGGGTTCCTTTGTTCCTTTCTAATTTCATTACTCATTCAATTCAAAAAAATAAAACCCTAAACTCCCTCTGTAACTCTCAGATAACATGTCGTGTTCGTGTTTTTGTTCGTGTTAATAGGTATTAACAGGTAATTTTCGTGTATAACAGTCGAACAGACGTGTTAACAGGTATTAACAGGTAATTTTCGTGTATATCGTGTCGTGTTCGTGTTTGAAAAAAAGGACACGATAAGTTATCGTGTCGTGTTCGTGTGTATGGGGTTTCGTGTATCGTGTCTTATCGTGTATGTATTATCGTGTACGGGTATACACGATATGCCAGCCCTAGAGTCACGAGAGCTCTTACGAATCGAGCTCAAGCTCATCTTTTCAGCTTGATAAAATAAAAATAATAAAAAATGAAAAATAAAACATACAGCCTACAATCTACATCATCCACCTAATATTTGAATCTCCTTTGTAATCAATACCAAAACAAGTGGCAAAAAGAATTCAATTAATACCTGAGCTTGGCGGCAAAAGAAGAGAAAACGACGTCGTCGCTATCAACCACCGCCGGCCGGAACGGACTCAACTCCTCCGAACTCAAAATCGAAGATGAATTCGACTTCGATTTCGAATTCGAATTCGTCTGCGATATAGATCTCGACCTCGACATCCTTGAATTACCAAATATATCACTGTAAAACTCCTCTTCATTCAACCGTCCTCCTGTTTTAGTCTCCGGTATCCTAAACTCCGGCAACGTCCGATCCGTACACCGGTTCGGTTTCCGAAATATATCTTCAAACACTAGACTCGTAGGCCTCGCAAAGCTTCCGTCACCGGAGAACTGCCGAGCAAGCACGCTCCTCGGTGGTCCGCCGAACACATCGTCAAAATCCTCAGGATCTAGGGTTTCGTAACCGTAACCGTAACCGCCGTTGTTCCGGTTTGTGTTCTCCGGCGACCGTCGCGGCGGGAGGTTGTTAGACTGCTTTGCTGCCGCTGCCGTTGCGGTTGCTCCCATCCGGATCCGCCATGATTCGTCCATATGATCGGAGAATGTGTGTGTGTGTGTGTGTTGGAATGAAATGGTTAGGTTTAGGTGTTGTTGTTGTCTGGAAAGGGTGATCGGAGGGACCAAAGGGAATGATTGATGTTTATCATGCTTGGAAACAGTAGTTTTACATATCATAAAGATTGCTTTTTCATATGTGTTGTCACTTTTCTTTTTCCTTTTAACATGAAGATGAAAGTTGGTTTTCCTTCAGGTAAGTTGTTTATTTTGTTCGTGATGGAACATGCTAGGCCACAAAGTTGGTTACAATGGATTAAATAAATAAATGGGTGTATGTTTATAAAAGTCGGTAGTCGGTACTGGCCGTACTGCTACCAAAGTTGTTCCAACAATATCGGTTTGGTTTGATACACTAAAGAAGAAAAAAATTATTATATTTGATTTGTTCGATTTTAAACAATTTTTTTTTATCAAAACATAGATAGTAATAATAAGCATGTTGCAAAAGTATATTCAGAATTTTATAAAGGATTATATTATATTATTATAATAACGAAAAGAGGCACTCGTTTACTTTTTTTTAATAATTAAATACAATATAATTTTTATTGAAAACGAAGTTGTATTCAAATTTGGTATCTCGAGTACTGTATCAATACTATAACAAACCGAACTAATACCGACCGAAATCGAATTTCTGTTGCATCACGCGAGAGAGAATCCTACTTGTACAACTTGAAAACCCAAACACACAAGAAAATTCAACAAATCTATTGAGAGGTGATGGCAAGCACTCCACGTGTGCTTTTATCTACTTATGCCATTCAGTGTGTGGTATGAATGGTATCGTAGCGATTAATTTTGGTACCAATTTTGTACCTACTTTTAGACGTTTTTGGGATTGGTATTTTCGATTCGATACGGGTTTGGTATTTTACCGGTTTTACCTTCAAGCACCGTACTGAATATTTTCGATACCGGTATTTAATTTTGCCAATTTTCGATACTGGTATCGGTACCAAGCTCATCCTTATGGTGTTGTTCCCCATCTCTACATCAGCTCCATATCACCATGTTCCCCTCATCCCCATCAAGAGGGATGATGTTCCCCATTCCTCCCCCGTCACATCCAATCAAGATTCAACATTTAAAATTAATCGGGGGTGACGAGGAAGTTTCCCCAAATGCACTAAAGGAGGTCCAGAGGGTGGGATCGGTGTTCCCCTTCATTACCGCTGACACATCATCGTCCCAGACCTCCTTGCCGATCCCAAACCCCATGACCTTATTCTTTTAAAATCCCTCTTCTAGTCATATGATCGAGACAAATTTATTCGGTTTGCTATGTAACTATAAATCACACTTCGACACTTTTGTAAATATAATTGAATGGATACTATTCCAAATTCAAGAATTATTTAATTTATTTGGAGAATTTAAACTTGAATTTATTTAATGTAATGTAATGCATAAAATTTAATTGTATATGTAGTATATTAGCCAAACCCTCACTCACCCCACAAGTGCACCTATCGCACCGACCCCCACCCACATTGTCTCCTGTCTACTGATGGTCATTGACGATGACCAAAATGAGAGGAGGGGGAGATTTTATTAATTTTTTATGTTTTAACAATCACTTTAATATGGTGTAACGCTATCTATTTAAACTTATGCTTTATAATTTATCAACTAAACAAATGCAACTTGGAATGTTTTCATTTTTTACATTTATCATTTTTTACATTTACATCAGGATAGGTATTATTAAACACAAAAAGAATTGCAGCAATTTTGACATAGTCTTAGTCAAAAACACGTGATTATTTATATATAGGCTAAAAACTTAGGGTGTCCGGAGTGGGGGCGGTAAACCCATCCGGCACCGCTTCTGTTTCCACCGCCAACATGTTGCCGAACACCATTTGCCGAAAAGGTGTAGAAAATCGGTGAGGGAACACCGATTCAGGAAGAGGGAGGAAGGAGAGAGAGGGAGGGTATTGTGGGTGGGGTCCATTCCTATCTCAACCAATCACACTTTTTTCCTTTTAAAAAAAATAGTTTACCACTTCACCAAGTGTCTAAACCATTGCCAACACTTTTCACCAAAGTTTAAACAATTTTGACTGATTGACATGGCGTGCTCTGATTGGTCGGTTTTTTGGTTTGCCACTCAAAGTGTTTAACCACTCCCTACACCCTTATAGATGCTAAACATCTATGAGCCTAATAGTGGTCTTAACTCTTAAGGTTTCGTGAGTCATTTGATCTAGCTATTCGTTTATTCACGGATTGGGCTCCTGATTCCTAAAGGCAACATTGGGTTTGCGGATGAGGAAATTTGGGTCGGTTGTTATACGGGTTGAAGATTGGAGCGTCTAAGAATCAATTATCGTAATCTTAAATAATTATATTTATCTTTTTTGTACATTTTTTTATTATTAAGTTTCTAAGTTTATCTCTAGAGTATATTATATATATTAACGTTTTATTATTGTTTAGCTAGTCTTTGATTATTATAATCTATCTATACTTTCTATAAAAGGAGAAATTCAAGTGACATAAGAAAAGCTGATGTGTTAGCAGGAGAACATGTCCAACAAGGCTTTTCTTATGTCATTATTACATCATAAAGGCTAATATATAAAGACTTTAAAATTCAAAGTTGGCCCACTTTCACCTTTTCAAAGATCTGCCCACATACAAACCACTACCCTACATTCAAATTTTAAAGATTTGCCCATCATTCATAATTGAAACCACTGATGTTCATTCAAAATTCAAACCACTGATGTTTCAAAATTATGGCTCCAGATTCAAAATTCAAAATTATGGCTCCAGATATATAAGATACCATCTTCTTCAATCAGTTACTCTCTCTAATCCATTTCTCTCTCAACTCTCTCTCTCTCTCTAAATGCATCTCTCTCAAATCTTCAGATGATTATCAAATCCAGAGCTCCGATCTACTCTCACAAATCGATGCAACAACCACTCTCTCCGCTCTCCAAAGCCTCCTGCCGAACCACTCCTCCGATCTACTCTCTCAAATCGATCAGCCTCTTCAGGTTCTTTTCACCTTTTTTTTCTTTTTCAAGCCCTAATTTGCAATATTATACATCGATTCTGTAATTGTAGCTCGAAATTATTGATTTGTTAATAGAGGAATAGCCTCCAGAGAGATAGGATCCGTTCTCCTTACACCACTACTCACAATAGGTAATAATCTGATTTTAATCAGTTGCTTTTGTTAAATCACCGTTCTCCACCACCGCCATTCCACCTCCTCACCGAAAGTTCAACTTTTCACTCCACACATGTTTGTGATTTTAGGGTTTAGTGATGTAAGATTTATCAATTGTTAATGGTTATTTTGCAGGTCATGGTATGGAATGTGGTGACTTCTTCTTGTCCAGGGCTGTATGAACTCGGGTTAGTCGATTAATTAGAAATTGGTAATTTCAGTTCTTAGTTAGATATGTTCATTAGTTTGATATTTTTTTAAGTCAAATTAAATGTGTGTATCCTGTTAGTCAACAAAGGTTAAAAGAGGATAATAATACTTTGGTGTTTATTGTTGATATCCGAGCTGATAAGAAGAAGATGGTATTCAGACTAAGAAAGTTAATACTTTGATCATGTATGTTTATTAGTTTGATATTATTAGTTTTTGAAATTTAAAGGTTGATTTTAGTGAATGGGATATGATTTACAATGCTTGGGGGTTTTAATATGGAATTCAGAAGTGAACTATGATTAATGTAGATATGAAAGCTAAAATAACTATTTTTTTTTCATTTGCATATTGTTGTTAGAATGGCGTGTCTATTGTTGATATACAGGCTGATAAGAAGAAGATTAAAGCTGCTGTTAAGAAGATGTATCATATTCAGACTAAGAAAGTTAATACTTTGATTAGGTAAGTTTATTAGTTTGATATTATTAGTTTTTGAAAGTAAAAGGTTGATTTTAGTACAAGATTTTAGTGAATGGGATATGATTTACAATGCTTGGCGGTTTTAATCTGGAATTCAGAAGTGAACTATGATTAATGTAGATATGAAAACTAAAATAACTATTTTTTTCATTTGCATATTGTTAGAATGGCGTGTATATTGTTGATATACAGGCTGATAAGAAGAAGATTAGAGCTGCTATTAAGAAGATGTATGATATTCGGACTAAGAAAGTTAATACTTTGATCATGTATGTTTATTAGTTTGCTATTATTAGTTTTCGAAAGTAAAAGGTTGATTTTTGTACAAGATTTTAGTGAATGGGATATGATTTACAATGCTTGGGGGTTTTAATCTGGAATTCAGAAGTGAACTATGATTAATGTAGATATGAAAGCTAAAATAACTATTTTTTTTTCATTTGCATATTGTTAGAATGGCGTGTCTATTGTGTGATCTTGTAATCTTTTCAGTAATTAATGTACAACTTTGATGATGTTTTTTATTTAATTTATGTTGGTGATAAATTCTTACATATTAGGATACGCGTTTGGTAGTTCAGTGTATTCGTGTTCATTTTTTTAAATTGTTTATAGATAAAGGCAAAGTTCAGGGTAGAGAGTACGCAGGTGCACTTGACGATTATTGTGATTTTAGAGTAGAGGTTTTTCATGAAAAGGTCAAATATGAAGGAAATTGAAAGGCTTTATCATATATGAGCTCATAAGCATGTATCCAGTTAGTCAAGACATCATCTGCTGAATGTTGAGACCGGTTCTTAGTTAGGGATCACAAAGTAACGATGTGGTGAAGAGTAGAAATTGGTAATTTCAGTTCTTAGTTAGGTATGTGTCACACCATGTCTTTTGCGGAAGCGTACGATGTGTGACTAGTTTGTTATCATTGCATTCAATCATAATAAACAACTACATGATTAAACCGATGTTCATCCATTCAGACAATTTTGAGTATTACCAACACTTAATTACTTAAGTTTTAAAACACAACCTTCATCTAGGTTACAATTCAACAAAGGTGGATGACATCTAAGCTTGTAGTCTACTTCTAGTTACAACACTTGCGCCCAAGATCCATCATGTCACCTGAAATACATGTAATTTTGGAAAACATCACCATAAAGTTGAGCGAGTTCATGCGTTCTGTATATCTTGTATGAAAACATAGTTTGTATTTTGTACAAATCAAGTATTCTTGTACAAATCAAGTATTCTTGTACAAATCAAGTATTCTTGTATAAATCAAGTTTTCTTGCGTACCCCACGTACTAAATGATTGTTATTACAAGGACATTAAGGCATGTGAGAACATAGGGAGCATTAGTATTTTTTCCTTCTAGGCAGGTGAGAACATAGGGAGCATTAGTATTTTCTCCCTCAAGGCATGTGAGGACATGGGGAGCATTAGTATTTTCTCCCTCAAGGCATGTAAGGACATGGGGAGCATTAGTATTTTCTCCCTCGAGGCATGTGAGGACATAGAAGCATTAGTATTGGCTCCTTTAACTGTGTCGATTACCCTCGACTGTGTCGATTAACCTCGACTGTGTCAATTTCCCTTGACTGTGTCGATTACCCTCGACTGTGTCGATTTCCCTCGACTGGGACACCGAAGCACTCATGAGGTCACATAAGGACCATGAGTGGGGCTCGGCCGTACCCGTTACATCTAACCCTCGTCCCTAATTAAGTATTAATGGCATCTTAATATCTAGTTTAAGCTCACATGATCTAGTATTTTCTAGGCATTTCTTAAAGCACATCATACTCGGTACTCGTTCTCACCAAGAGTGCTTCTCGTATTTTTTTTATTCTCAAATCGTATTGCACTCGGTACTCGTTCTCACCAAGAGTGCTTCTTGTATTTTTACCATTTGTAAAAATTGTAATATTCGTAACATGTATTTCACCCCCGAGAGTTATAAAACCAAAAACAGTTAAAAGAAAAGGGGGAGCATGAACTCACAACTTTGCGTTCCTGCGTCGTAAACTTCACCGGATTTGCTTATCTAGCGTCGTGACCTAAACGTGTTTTCTTAACGTTAGTCACTAGACTTGTATCGCACAAGTACAATCACTATCTTTTGTGTGTTTATTCTTGTGTTAAAAATAATTTATATTTTTAACTAAGTGTCTTACTTATATCATTTTCTCTAACATATAACACATTAGATCGCTCTCAAATAACATACTCGACATTTAGACACGCAAATTACTACTTATGTCATTTCAACTTAAATATCCAAAACTGGGTTGTTTTCGGGCATTTTAATAAAATACTTAACTCATTCCAAAAATTCCCAAATTTTTACAGAATATCTTAAACGATCCAAATATTATTGTGTAAAAATATCGGGATCCAATTCATTACCAATATTTTATAAAAATTCATTTTTCCGGACTGAAATCAGATTTATCTTTTTCTGACTGCAGTCCACGGAATAATTTATTTAAAATTCATCAAGAGTCCGATTTACGAAATTCCAGTGAGATAATTACAAATACATCGGCGGTCATCTACAGTGAAAATTTCATGATCTAATTCTATACAGAACTCAAGTTATGACAAAAAACAGAACGCATACTTTCGGCAGTAAAAATGCAGCTCTAGCTGCTGTTACAAAACGACACTTTAAAAATAGTAAACGAAGTCCAAAAATTACGATTCCAGTGCCATTAGAACCGTATTTCATAATACTTAATTCTAGACTTCAGAAAATACATTTTTCGTTAAATATTGACCTGTTTATAGCCAACTGAAGTTGGTGTAAAGCTTGGACATAATCTGTTTTTCAGCTTTTTAGCTTTCTAATTCTTGTTGATTGATTCCGTTAACATGTTTAGCGATAAACAATGATACTTACAGCAGATTATAAGTCCTTCCTATCAGCATATAATCATCATACACCAAACAACATCATTCTAACATCATTTCTTCATGTATCATTTCGTTTAACCTTACGTTCAAGTTTTAAGTGCAAGCTCTTATGGTGTTCATATGTTTTCTTCATAATGCATCTATTAACCACTTAAATAACATGAATAATGAATGGATCTAAGTTCTTACCACTAGTTCAAGACTAGGGAAGTTCGAGTGAAGAAATGTGGTGGTTAATAGCGAATAGAGAAGGTCCTTCCACTTCCGAGAACACCAAGCTTCCTTATGTGCCTCCTTACACCCTTGTATAGTAATAGAATGGATGAAAAGTGGGTTGATGGTGGTGGTATGGTGATGGTTGTTGGCTGCCGATCAAGAGGGAGGAGGGGAGAGATGGGTGATGTTGAGTATGGAAGTGGATGAATGGATGGAAAGCCTTGTGGTTTTATAGAAGGTCCTTCCAACATCTTTTTACCCACTAGACCTTGTGCCCCCCATAGTACTTACATATCATTTAAACAATTTGAAGAAAATCATGGGGGTGGAGGACACCTCATAACTGGTTGGGGGGGGGGGGTGGGTTGGTTTAGTTGGGATGAAACTAGATAGTTAGTGATCTTGGTTGGAAACCAAGAGTTTAGTTGGTGTTTATGTGTGTGGTGTAATATATAGTGTGTTAGGGTGTTTGGGGACCCTAACTAGCTCAGAACATAAAAACAATGTGTCTGACAATATTTTCATGTTCCGGGTAATGTCCGGTTGTTCGGTTATGTACCGGTTCGTTAAAGTGCTAAATTGCACCGTTTAGTGTCTTTCAAGTATTTTTTTCGTAACACTTTCAATTCCCGACACTTAGGGAAGTATTCTGGATAATAAATCATGATTTCTGCATGATATTTATACGTTAAATGTTGATTATAGCTGAATTTAAATAATTTCTGCGCTTAAAGTGCGTTTTGGGTGCTTTTTAGTGCGTATTTTAGCTCTCGGAATGTCTATATGTAAACCCTTGTATGTACTCTTGGGTTTTAATGCATTCCTGACGTTGGACCTACACCTAGGCCCTATTTTATTGTCTAACTGCTTTCTGCAGATTTGTTGACACAAGGTGTCTTACCGGTGAGTTTACTAGTTTATGACGCAACGCTCTCGTTTATGCATAAAGCAATATTTTGTAGTATAAAACGTGCATGAATTCACTTGCATGGAATTCAGAAACTTATTTGTCTTGTAAACTAGATCATGTACGTTCATTAAAGCACAGATCACTGTTCTTTTAGTGTACGGAATGTACGGAAAAGTGACGGTTGTCACAGTCTCCCTCCGTTAAAAGAATTTCGTCCCGAAATTCAAGCGATGCCATCGGTCGCAGGGGAGTTGTGAAACCAATATGGTCACTTAGATTCATGATTCGTCTTCATGTTCCCATGAAATCTCTGGGTCATGTCATGAATTCTATCGTACTCAAGTAAATCAATCATGTCTTTTCTGTGTCTTGTGGACTCTTGGTCCGTAACCTTAACAGGTTTCTATAGTATTGTGGACTCGTGGTCCAAAACCTCAACAGGTTTCTATAGTATTGTGGACTCTTGGTCCAAAACCTCAACAGGTTTATATATTAATTTGGACTCTTGGTCCAAAACCTCAACAGGTTTCTATAGTATTGCGGACTCTTGGTCCAAAACCTCAACAGGTTTCTATAGTAATTCTTGTCGTTTGTCATTGACGTGAATCTTATTTGTGGGAACAACGACTGCTCCTTGAGTCAGACTCCTCTAATGACTAGACACATGAATGTGCCGCGATCACTACTGATCTTTTTATGGGAGTTTCATCTTGTGAACAATGGTTCTGATCCCTACACCGGGGATTCAACCTTTTCGTTTTCTGAATCACACTACGCCTTCTCTAGGCGAGGCTCTCATTTTAGTCATACTTTTGTCTCAATTTCTTATGATTTCTGCCGCTCATTGGCGTAATCTTTCTGTATTCTGCGGGCTGTCCTGATATGATCACATATCTGAACGATCTTGCCTCTAGTTTTCCTGGGCCATCTCGGGCCAGTTGATTGTTTATCTTTGGTCTCCGTTCAACGCAACGGGGATCGTCTTGTTATGTTCCATCGAAAGCTTCACACGAAGCGGTTTGAACGGCGGTGTGATAAATACTGTTGTAGGAAAACTCCACTAAGGGCAAGTGAGTGTTCCGACTTTTCATTAAAGTTTATCACACAAGCACGTATTGTGTTCATACATTCTGCATCGTTCAGCAGCTCAGTTCATATTCAAGTTCTTACGATCATCGGTGTGCTGCAACCTTCATGATCAGTAAAGATCATGCAGCGTTTCCTCTCAGGTAATGACGTCCAGTTGCGGCGCGCAATACTGTATCTATCTCAAGGTCTTTTCTCATAATTCCTTAATCAATGTGCCGCGTAGGCAATGTTGTGGTCTCGTTGCATCGACGTACAATCGAGACTTGTCGAGAGGCGTCACATAATTGCAACTCTAGCTCCTTAGCTCTTGGTTGCAGGGTTGGCATGAATTTCGTTCTCACTTCGCGAATTCGAAATCCGCTTTTTGTCATCATAGCTCATAACTGCACTTTTCTTTAAGAGTTACAAGGTAAATTGCAGCTGTTGCTCATGACCTCCCTTGGTCGTTGGCCATATAAGAATGTAGTCAATAAGTATAATCATGATTTATCCAGGTATGGCTTACATGTTCGATTCATGAGGTCCATGAATATTATCGATGCATGTGTTAAGCCGAATGGTACGACAAGGAACTCGTAATGCTCGCAACGAGTCCTAAAGGTCGTTTTAAGGATATTTCCTTCTTGTGTTCACAGTGGAGGACATCTTGTCCTCAAGTTGATCTTTGAGTGGCAGCTAGAACCTTACGATTGGCTCATTTGTGTCATCAGTCCTTGGCAAAGGATTATGATTCTCAATTTTCTGAAGTTTATGTAAAGTGGAGACTACCAACTTTCTCCTTGTCTCCTTAACTAAGGATGTCATGTCTTTAATTCCCCTCTGTCTAGCAGCTCTGGCAGTTACCTCGGAGGCTCATGCTTTGCAGACGAAGCTAGTCGGTAAGGCGGCATTCGACACTGGTACCGCTCCTGGCACGAGATTTATCAAAGCTCCTCTTGGCGCTGTGGAGGTATTCCTGGCAAGTCTTCCGAAAAAGCTACTGGAACTTCTTCCATAACGGGGATGTTCTCAGGCTCTATACTTGGATATCCAATCCATGCTGACTATTGTATCATGACTTCTCAAGTTAATGGTAACAGAAGGTTCCGACCTTCTGAGTCCCTAAATGCAATCCTTAATTGCTTCGACTGTTCAAACTAGCCTTCTATATGCCCATTTCTAAAGAATACGGAACGTCTAATTTATTTGAAACTGGGCCAGGCAATTTCTTAAGTTCTAAGCATGCAAGGTAAAAGTTGATGCCAGTATTAATTAAAAGTAGATGCATAGGGTTGGTTAATAGGGAACGTACCCGTAACCGCATCTGGATCCTGGCGTGCTTCACGAGTTTCGATCGTGAAAACCCTTCCTTGCTTGTTTCTTCCTAGGGCAATCTTTCCTAAAGTGCCCTGCTTCACCACATTTGTAGTAACCTGGTATTCTCTTATTTCTTCCATCTGGGTCCTTCGCCGAACAGGCATCCTTGCTGTGCCCTTCTTTTCCACACTTTCCGCACGTAGGCCTTAGACATCGACCTTCATGGTGAAAAGTGCATTCCCCGCATCTCGGCTTAGTTCCCGAGTAAATCTTATTACCAACCTTATTAGTGGTTCCAGAAGCTTTCCTGTCATGCGGCGGTTTCACTTTCTTTCTTTTGTTTGCTTTAGAGCTTCCATAGCCGACTTGTGTGCCCACCTTTAGGTTCGAAGACTTCCTTTTCTTATTGCCTGATGACTCCACATGAGTCTCTTTCTTGTTATCCTCAGATTCCGAAAATTTTCCCGCACGTAGAGCTTCTTCGGTAAGCGTAACGCTTAAATCGATAGCCTCTGCGATAGTTGGAGGCCTTGAGGTAGTAACCAAGCTCCTGATCTGAGGTGAAAGTCCCCAAATGAATCGTTCAATTCTCTTGAATTCTGGTTTGCCTAAGTAGGGGACGACCCTAGACAAGTCGTGAAATCGCTGGACGTATTCAGGAATCTTCGGTCCGTCCATTTTCAAATTCCAGAATTCCACCTCGAGCTTCTGGATTTCCGCCCTAGAACAGTATTTCTTTTCCATCATTTCCTTGAGCTCGTCCCAGCTCAGTGTATAAGCAGCATCTGCTCCAAGGGTCTGAACCTGAAGGTTCCACCAGGAGAGTGCGCCATCCAAAAACAACCCGGAGATATAGGTAACACTCTGTTGGGGCAAACAGTTACTCATTCTCAGAATGGAGTCAGTCTTTTCTACCCAACGAACAAATGCAACGGCACCTCATGTGCCATCAAAATTCAATGGCTTGCAGTCCAGGAATTGTTTATAGGTGCAGCCAGTCGGAGGGTTATTTCCGGTAGTGCCACCGCTGTGTTCGGAGCGGAGGGCTTCATGTCTAGCAATTGCTTGTGAGATTCGCTCTTGAAGCTCAGCTTCTGTTCTTGGCAACGTATTGGTGTTTGTGTCACGTCTGGGCGGCATTCTCTTCTGTCACAAGGTATGAAGTAGGTTAGACAACATTCCAATTGTCTATGAGACTCATAGCACCATAAGCCATCATGTAATCACCCAATTTCACACGTATATATACTCAATGTATGAGCGAGGAAACAATTATTGAGCCTTCACATAGGCTTGCCAACTTGGCTTATTGTTTGAAATGAACTCGAGGCTAGATCGCCTTGGTCATTCAAGTTTCAGTTATTTTTCAAGTTTCAGTTATTTCCTGCTACATTGGTTTTCTTAGGTATTTAGCTTTACTGGTGCGTATATTTCCCCTTTGATGGGGTTGTTTGTGTAGAAGTGATAGGGAGTGTATCATTGCTGATTCTTTTTGAATGTTATTCCACCTCTCTTGCTTAAATATCGTTTTCTCAAACGTCTCGTATGCAGGTAGAAGTGTCAGTCACGAAGTAGGCTAAGACAGGTCTCCTACTTTCTAACGTGCTAAAGCACTGATCTATGTGTTGTTCTACCAGATGAAGGTGAGGACACCTATAGATAAATTTTGTGTGGTTTTCATTAGCTCGACCGGCAGAGTCCACCAGGATTTCTGTGCACTACAAGTCGTTATTACGTGGGCCCCCGAAATAATAAATTATCTTGCACAGTTACCCCAAATTTTCTCTCGTCCAAGCAGATGATCAATCAAGGAGGGGACACTACTGTCCTTATACCTCTTGTCATGGAAAGGACCATTGCGGTGGTCCACGCGCTAACATTCGTTATCGTTACGCGCGTATAGGCACGATGATTAGATGGAATAGGAATAGAGAGCATTCCTAGTAGTTGGAGGGGCACCTTCGTGATGAATACTTCATCTTCCCTTTCTGGTCAAGTATGTCGTCAATCTTGCTTCACATAAGCCGCAGGGATCTCGTCCCGTTGATTGAGAATTTGTTCAAGGTTGCCACCTCTGCCTCGTCGTCACTATCGTAGTCAGGAACCTTCACGATCGAGAGAGAAGAGCAGCCATTTCCTACGGAAGCAAGCTCAGAATCTTGTTTAGTAATCACTCCCAGCCATGAGCTTTGCAAAGGACGCGAGGTCGGTAGCTTCATCGTGCAAGTCACGTGCAGTAATAGGAGTCGGATTCGAAAGTATCTTATTCACGTCAATAATCATTCCGTACACTTATAAGTATGTATGTTTATCAATAACATATATGCTACTTAGCATAATCAAGCAATTTAATGTATCATATCACGTATAACTCTCGTTTTGGGGGGTCATTTTGTCTTTGGCAAGTCTAACTCGTGTAGACTATGCCTTGGTTGGCACCTTATTCTATGGGTATTCCTCACTAATGTCCTTGCCTTTTCTTTTCTTTGAAAAGTGTCTGACTCGTGGATCTTGGCGCTTACGTGAATGCAATGAAAACCTTTTCGTAAAATGTTTTTGTGAGAGAACTCTAGTGATTGTAGTCTAGACTCGAGAAAGAATCCTAGTTCACTACAATCGAAGCTCTGATACCAAACTGCCACACCCTGTCTTTTGCGGAAGCGTACGATGTGTGACTAGTTTGTTATCATTGCATTCAATCATAATAAACAACTACATGATTAAAACGATGTTCATCCATTCAGACAATTTTGAGTATTACCAACACTTAATTACTTAAGTTTTAAAACACAACCTTCATCTAGGTTACAATTCAACAAAGGTGGATGACATCTAAGCTTGTAGTCTACTTCTAGTTACGACACTTGCGCCCAAGATCCATCCTGTCACCTGAAATACATGTAATTTTGGAAAACATCAACATAAAGTTGAGCGAGTTCATGCGTTCTGTATATCTTGTATGAAAACATAGTTTGTATTTTGTACAAATCAAGTATTCTTGTATAAATCAAGTTCTCTTACGTACCCCACGTACTAAATGATTGTTATTACAAGGACATTAAGGCATGTGAGAACATAGGGAGCATTAGTATTTTTTTCCTTCTAGGCAGGTGAGGACATAGGGAGCATTAGTATTTTCTCCCTCAAGGATTGTGAGGACTTGGGGAGCATTAGTATTTTCTCCCTCAAGGCATGTGAGGACATGGGGAGCATTAGTATTTTCTCCCTCGAGGCATGTGAGGACATGGGGAGCATTAGTATTTTCTCCCTCGAGGCATGTGAGGACATAGAAGCATTAGTATTGGCTCCTTTAACTGTGTCGATTACCCTCGACTGTGTCGATTAACCTCGACTGTGTCAATTTCCCTTGACTGTGTCGATTACCCTCGACTGTGTCGATTTCCCTCGACTGGGACACCGAAGCACTCATGAGGTCACATAAGGACCATGAGTGGGGCTCGGCCGTACCCGTTAGATCTAACCCTCGTCCCTAATTAAGTACTAATGGCATCTCAATATCTAGTTTAAGCTCACATGATCTAGTATTTTCTAGGCATTTCTTAAAGCACATCATACTCAGTACTCGTTCTCACCAAGAGTGCTTCTCGTATTTTTTTTTATTCTCAAATCGTATTGCACTCGGTACTCGTTCTCACCAAGAGTGCTTCTTGTATTTTTACCATTTGTAAAAATTGTAATATTCGTAATATGTATTTCACCCCCGAGAGTTATAAAACCAAAAACAGTTAAGAGAAAAGGGGGAGCATGAACTCACAACTTTGCGTTCCTGCGTCGTAAACTTCACCGGATTTGCTTATCTAGCGTCGTGACCTAAACGTGTTTTCTTAACGTTAGTCACTAGACTTGTATCGCACAAGTACAATCACTATCTTTTGTGTGTGTATTCTTGTGTTAAAAATAATTTATATTTTTAACTAAGTGTCTTACTTATATCATTTTCTCTAACATATAACACGTTAGATCGCTCTCAAATAACATACTCGACATTTAGACACGCAAATTACTACTTATGTCATTTCAACTTAAATATCCAAAACTGGGCTGTTTTCGGGCATTTTAATAAAATAGTTAACTCATTCCAAAAATTCCCAAATTTTTACAGAATATCTTAAACGATCCAAATATTATTGTGTAAAAATATCGGGATCCAATTCATTACCAATATTTTATAAAAATTCATTTTTCCGGACTGAAATCAGATTTATCTTTTTCTGACTGCAGTCCACGGAATAATTTATTTAAAATTCATCAAGAGTCCGATTTACGAAATTCTAGTGAGATAATTACAAATACATCGGCGGTCATCTACAATGAAAATTTCATGATCTAACTCTATACAGAACTCAAGTTATGACAGAAAACAGAACGCATACTTTCGGCAGTAAAAATGCAGCTCTAGCTACTGTTACAAAACGACACTTTAAAAATAGTAAACGAAGTCCAAAAATTACGATTCCAGTTCCATTAGAACCTTATTTCATAATACATAATTCTAGACTTTAGAAAATACATTTTTCGTTAAATATTGACCTGTTTATAGCCAACTGAAGTTGGCTGTAAAGCTTGGACAAAATCTGTTTTTCAGCTTTTTAGCTTTCTAATTCGTGTTGATTGATTCCGTTAACATGAATAATGAATGGATCTAAGTTCTTACCACTAGTTCAAGACTAGGGAAGTTCGAGTGAAGAAATGTGGTGGTTAATAGCGAATAGAGAAGGTCCTTCCACTTCCGAGAACACCAAGCTTCCTTATGTGCCTCCTTACACCCTTGTATAGTAATAGAATGGATGAAAAGCGGGTTGATGGTGGTGGTATGGTGATGGTTGTTGGCTGTCGATCAAGAGGGAGGAGGGGAGAGATGGGTGATGTTGAGTATGGAAGTGGATGAATGGATGAAAAGCCTTGTGGTTTTATAGAAGGTCCTTCCAACATCTTTTTACCCACTAGACCTTGTGCCCCCCATAGTACTTACATATCATTTAAACAATTTGAAGAAAATCATGGGGGTGGAGGACACCTCATAACCGGTTGGGGGGGGGGGTTGGTTTAGTTGGGATGAAACTAGATAGTTAGTGATCTAGGTTGGAAACCAAGAGTTTAGTTGGTGTTTATGTGTGTGGTGTAATATACAGTGTGTTAGGGTGTTCGGGGACCCTAACTAGCACAGAACATAAAAACAATGTGTCTGACAATATTTTCATATTCCGGGTAATGTCCGGTTGTTCTGTTATGTACCGGTTCGTTAAAGTGCTAAATTGCACCGTTTAGTGTCTTTCAAGTATTTTTTTCGTAACACTTTCAATTCCCGACACTTAGGGAAGTATTCTGGATAATAAATCATGATTTCTGCATGATATTTATACGTTAAATGCTGATTATAGCTGAATTTAAATAATTTCTGCGCTTAAAGTGCGTTTTGGGTGCTTTTTAGTGCGTATTTTAGCTCTCGAAACGTCTATATGTAAACCCTTGTATGTACTCTTGGGTTTTAATGCATTCTTGACGTTGGACCTACACCTAGGCCCTATTTTATTGTCTAACTGCTTTCTGCAGATTTGTTGACACAAAGTGTCTTACCGGTGAGTTTACTAGTTTATGACGCAACGCTTTCGTTTATGCATAAAGCAATATTTTGTAGTATAAAACGTGCATGAATTCACTTGCATGGAATTCAGAAACTTATTTGTCTTGTAAACTAGATCATGTACGTTCATTAAAGCACAGATCACTGTTCTTTTAGTGTACGGAATGTACGGAAAAGTGACGGTTGTCACAGTATGTTTGTTAGTTTGATATTTTTAAGTCAAATTAAATGTGTGTATCCTGTTAGTCAACAAAGGTTAAAAGAGGGTTAGTCAACAGAGGTTGAAAGGGTTAGTCAATAAAGGTTAAAAAGGGGTTAGACAACATAGTTTAAAAGGGTTAGTCAACAGAGGTTAAAAGAGGGTTAGTCAACAGAGGTTAAAAGGTTAGTCAACAAAGGTTAAAAAGGGGTTAGTCAACAGAGGTTAAAATGGTTAGTCAACAGAGGTTAGAACGGATTAGTCAACAGAGGTTAAAAGAGGTTTAGTCAAAAGAGGTTAAAAGGGTTAGTCAACAGAGGTTAAAAGGGATTAGTCAACAGAGGTTAAAAGGTTTAGTCAACAGAGGTTAGAACGGATTAGTCAACAAAGGTTAAAAGAGGGTTAGTCAACAGAGGTTAAAAGGGTTAGTCAATAGAGGTTAAAAGAGGGTTAGTCAACAGAGGTTAAAAGGTTAGTTAACAAATGTTAAAAAGGGGTTAGTCAACAGAGGTTAAAATGGTTAGTCAACAGAGGTTAGAACGGATTAGTCAACAGAGGTTAAAAGAGGTTTAGTCAAAAGAGGTTAAAAGGGTTAGTCAACAGAGGTTAAAAGGGGTTAGTCAACAGAGGTTAAAAGGTTTAGTCAACAGAGGTTAGAACGGATTAGTCAACAGAGGTTAAAAGAGGGTTAGTCAACAGAGGTTAAAAGGGTTAGTCAACAGAGGTTAGAACGGATTAGTCAATAGAGGTTAAAAGAGGGTTAGTCAACAGAGGTTAAAAGGGGTTAGTCAACAGAGGTTAGAACGGATTAGTCGACTAAATTATTTTCTAATTTGGATCTGATAAGCATGTTATGAGGAGTATTATAAATATCATTCAGTAAGTTAGCTCAAACAGTGCTTGAGCTTTGTTGGTGTGTTGTATTATGATCTGATTACACATTGTATGTAATTTACAAGAAGAATCAGTATTTGATTGACTTTTTTTATTTGGCAGTCTAATGTTAGAATAGAGAAAAGACGAAAACCAGACCCTCAATATGTTTTTGCAGAGGCAGTGGCAGAGTGGACTGTTTTGATTGTTCTGGAAAAGGTCAGCCTTTCATTCAATTCGAGTTTTATGTTTTAAATATAAAAAAATGGTTGAAGTTGAAAGGGTCAAGGAGGTTAAAAGTCGCCTAACCCGTTTTCAAATGTTTGCAATGTCAGAAAGGGAACTCTTTATCATCGAGTTTGTGTGGTTGTGAATTCTGACCCATGGAAGAAAAAGATAAGTTTGAAGTGATCAAAACTTGCAAATCGATTATAGTTTTTATTATAGATGGTTGGGGAACCTTTTTTATAGGTTTTTCTTTGCCCTAAACATAGTGCTTACAAGTTACAAGTAAAGTTTGTTTCCTCTCTTATAGGTCGGACTTATGGCAGCTCTTCAAACTCCATTCTTCCATTTGTGAATCACCTGATTCTACTTGCAAAGTTCCCCTCTGCAGGTAATTAACCATTTATCCATTTATCGTATTAGATCTATACTTTTACCGTGGGTTAATTCTGTTGTGTTCAGTTAATTTTATAAATTTGTACATATTTTAATAACAAAACGCGAAACAAACCATGGAACACATTAAGGCGTATCCTGGTTTCGGAAGGATCAGTGAATATTTGATGTGTTAGCTGACAAAACGCAAATGCGTTTATGTGTTTTTAGTCGTTATCCATATCTTATTGTTGATCTGATTGGAAATTGAATCCAACAGGCAATTCAAAACAAGAGGGACACAATTGAAAAGCAAGAAGCAAGATGGGAATTTCTATAACCAGTTGTAAAATTACTGTTTTGTCCTTGCTCTACTTATAAACTTTTAAGTTCATTCATCCATACATACATCTAAAACGCGCCTTTTTTGATGAAAAATGTTATAAACAGTTGGGATGCACATTCTTTCCGTGTGTGCTTGCTAGGTATGAGATTTATCTATTCTCATTCATTTATTAAAATATATAGCACTAACACATGCTTCTCACACATCCGCAACAACCCATATTAAGTGAACACATGCAAAACAAAAATCTGAAAGCATGCATTCTGTCAAGAAAACTAACTATGATTTGTTAATGACTGAATTTCAGCAGGTTGATAAAGTGGATTGTAGAAGAGGATTGATGCAAGTTACTATGGATATAGAGATGAGGAAGATGCTGTTATGGGGAAACTGGAAGGGCCTGCCGAGGAACAAATGAAGGCGGACGCAATGGAGTGGACGAGGTGTGGCTAAAATGAAGAGGAGGAGTTGTTCAGGTAGTTTGTCAGTCACAATATGTTGATTGAAGCCAGGATAATGTTCAATATTCAGCGTTAGAGAATTAGATCATGGTGTGATTTCTTTTTTATATTCAACTGTAGTTTAATTTAGATTCCTATTAATGATTTGATGTTGTCATTATGTTTTAGTGTTATAATTATCAAGTTCATTTTCAATTTAAGGGTATGTTTTAAAACTCTAAATAGTAAAAAAAAAATATAATGTGCAAATCTGTGAATCTGATTTCATGATACGTGAGGGTGACGTGTCAAAATAAACTGATGGATGAATCGATTATGATGTAAAATTTCTAAGAAACGACCTGTGTTTACACACAGGTCTTACCGCTAGTCTACTATAATAAAAGAAACCAACTATTGGACACTTGTCAATCATTAAAGGTATCCTCAAATCTATACTTATCATATATTAATTAAACAAATAATAAATTAATATTAAATCTTATCATACTTTAATAAAATATTATCCTCAAATCTAAATTGTTAATTTAATATATTTTAAAAACAAATACCTCTCTTTCCTACTTATCTTATATTAAATATATAAATAATAAATTAATATTAAATGTTATCCAAATTTATTAAGAATGTAACTTCTTTTATTATTTGGTATACAAAATCATATTTATTCAACTCATGTAAAACACGGGGTTTTTAATTTTTTTTATTATTTACTATACAAAGTTACATTTATATAACCCTTTGTAATACACAAAGTTTTTAAAGATATAACTTTTTATCATTTGCTATGTCAAATTATATATATTCAACACGTGTAATACACGTGGTTTTAAGGATATATTTTTTATTATTTGGTTGAAAAAGATTTTTCAACCCGACTATACATGGGTTTTTTTAAAGATACGACATTTTTAGTATCTAATATACAAAATTACATTTATTTAGTCTGTGTAATACACATAGTTTTTAAAGATATAACTCTTTTTGATCTATTTAACACGTGTAATATATGGGGTTTTTAAGGAACTAATTTTTTATTATTTGGTAGATTTATTCAACCCAATTATACACGGGTTTTTTTAAAGATACGACATTTTTAATATTTAGTATACAAAATTGCATTTATTTAATCTGTTTAATACACATGATTTTAAAGATATAACTTTTTTTATTATTTGATATACAAAATTATATTTATTTAACCCGTACAATATACGGGGTTCATAAAGATCTAACTTTTTATTGTTTATCCTCAAATCTATACTTATCTTATATTAATTAAATAAATAATAAATTAATATTAAATCTTATCATACTTTAATAAAATATTATCCTCAAATCTAAATTGTTAATTTAATATATTTTTAAAACAAATATGTGACACCCCAGGAAAACCATGCAACTTAACTAGCTTCCTCAGTAAGTACGTGCTAAATTTCGGGACGAAATTTCTTTCAACTTGGGGATAATGTGACAACCCGAGTTTTCAAGGTCTCTATTCGATTTAACTTATTACCTATTTGCTAAGCGTGTTTAATAATTATTTGAGGTGCAATATAAATGTTATTTGTGTTATGTATTATAAGTGAGTATGTGTATACATATCTTGTATTAATATTATGACTAGTATAATTAACATGGAACCTTGGCCGAATACCCTACCCCATGAAATCACTCTTAGTCGAAAACACTAGAGTGTTTTCGTCCACCTTCAGGCCAACGAAAGCAAAGTGGGCCTTTGACTTTCAGCCAAACCGAGCCCACCTCTTTCTACCTATTAATTATGTATAATAATTCTTAATATACCACAACCATTGCAAACCCTAAAACAACCCTCACCCCATTACTTGATTGCGACGGCAGCCCCTCGTACTTCTCTACTGTTCACGCAAATAAGAGTCAAGAATATGTGGGATATAAGCTCCTTATCTTCTGTTAGGTAATATCTTATCAAGTTGTTTTGATTCCTGATGTTATGTGATAATACGTGATAATATAGAGAAGTTATGTGTGATGATATGTATGAGGGTGTGTGGAATATATATATGTATACGTGATTATAGCCTGGCTCGGTTGGACATGTATTGTGTAATAGTAGAAGTGGGTGGATTATCTTGGTCACGTGATGGGTCTGTACATATAAATTGTTATTAAGTAATTGTGATGATTTTGTATATGTGTGAACTTGATTCGATGGGTGTAAGTATACATGTTATGTCAGCTAGAATGTAGGTAGCAATTTGTCAGCCGCTATACATAAATCGGTCCAATCAAAATCATCCTTTGAATGCTTAATCAAGTTGTCGGCCATTGTTGTGCTTCTTGATAATGAAAAAAAAAATTGTTAACATGTGGTGGATATGAAAGTCTAGTAAGTTAAAGATTGTGTCAGATCCACTAAAGAAGGGTAGGTCCAATAAGCATTAGAAATTCATAGTTGTTGCCAAGCCTACATGTGATGGTCTGATGACCATGTTAAGTGCATTAATTGATGAGAATGATTATAATTGTATGAGCATTAGGGTTATGATGATAATGGTTGCTTAGTGAAAACTTGTTCTATTGAATCTGATATAACCGATGATGATTGACATATAGTTGTTATTTGTTAATGGTTTATGTTAATTCATTAATTGGTGATTGTTTAGAATGATCGAATATATTGCAAGACTTGAAACTGTGAAATGGTTTGATTGAATCGCATAAAAGGAAACAATGTAATGGATTTCCTTAAATTTAGTGATTTCAATAACTGATCACATAATACCGATCGCACAAGGGTTTTGGTCGCACAAGATATCAATAGTCGCACAAGACTATTGAATCGCACAAGTCATGCCTTGTTGAATTGTTTGGGCCGGGTACATGTTTGGGCCGTTTAATTTTGAGCCCAATCTTTTAAATCGCACAAGTTGGATACGTTATGACTGTTAATGTGTTAACATGAATTATGTGTTTGCCATGATCAATACGTGTTCACAACCTGTTAGACTATGTGTAATCATACGTGCTTTATTTGAACCTAGACCTGACTTGTATGGTAACCATGTTAGGACGTGGTTAGCCTCAACTAGCTCAAGTAACTTTTCTGTGTATCTGCCGAGCAAACCAAGGTGAGTTCACACTAGCCAAGGCATGGGATTCCCAGGGGTTGGGAATGGGATTGAATAACTACTCGTACAACTATTTCTATTAAACAAATTATTACTGTCCTCGGTTGAAGGGCACGTACCTAAAACCTACGTACAGTTATACTTACTACTGTCCTCGGGTTGAAGGGCACGTACGTAAAGCCTATGTACACGATCTTAAGACCATCACCTCTATCAAAGGAAGTCCCTCAATTATCGACTTAATCGTCGAGGCCTAGGGCGAGCGGGTCATTAGTTAATAGCGCTATTAGGTTTAACAAACCTCACACCGTGCCAGTCGGACGGGCGTGTACTAATGGACTATGGGCAAAGGGTCAATGCTGATAGACATTGACTTAGGGCACCTCTTATATTTTCGTAGCAGTCGATACACGTGGTCTTGTAACACATGGGAAGCCCCCACTAATCATCGCACGCATGCCTGGACTGGCAGCAAGGATTAACGCGATACATGGTTTACAAAACGAATATATACGATTTATGAAATGAATACTTTAACCAAACAACTATCTGTGAACTCGCTCAACTTTGTTGTTGATTCGTTGCTACATGCCTTGCAGGTCATTAGGTACCCATGGAGCTTGCACAGGGAGGAACGGTCGTTGTGGGACATGGCAGTGTGTGCCATGCTTTAAACATTACTTTATTTCATACTTAATACTTGCTATGGGTTTTACAATTATGCTTCCGCTAAACACTTATCTATGCTTTGGTTTTTGGACACCTTTCATATTGTTGGTTAAATTATGTTTACTTATATGCTTGTTCAATATGATTGGTGGCTTGATCCTGGTCAGTCACGCCTCCAAGCGGTGATACTCCGCGTGTGGATTTTGGGGGTGTGACAGATTGGTATCAGAGCCATTGGTTATAGAGAACTTGGTTTTAATAAGGGAAAACGTTTTTGTTAAAACCAGACTATAACCTGTACAGTGCTCAACGATCCACAACGACGCTTCGCTCCACGTGCAAGACTCGACATTCTAGGTGATATGGTTTATGACTTATTGCCTACTTGCTAGATTACATAGAACTTTGCTTATAGTATGCTTAGATAAACGTAGCAACTATAGTTTGAAAACACATGTGTGCTTGCTCCCTCCTGTCACTCCACACTTACACACATTCGCGACACCTTTCCTACTTGTGTTTCCTTCGACGTGAAGATCATGAGGGAACGTGTGAACCTAACTCAAGCCAGCTGATGGCTTTATCAACGAACAAGTTACGGCAGCACCCGCAACCGCTCAGGCAGGAGGTATAACCTGCTATTCCAAAACTAACCTAGGATGTTAGATCCTACTCTCATGATCCAACTCTCGCGCTTAACCCTGTCTTTTCTTCCTCGCGCAACAAGGTCAGAACGCTCAGCCGTCTGTATGCACATTTAAGACGTTCATGGACTGCCATCATAGTACTTTCAGTGGCACTAAAGGAGCTGTTGGACTCCTCCATTGGTTTGAAAAGCTCGAGTCTGTTTTAGAGATGTGTGAATGCCCTGAGGCTCGCAGGGTGAAGTACGCCACTGGTACTCTCGAAGGCACTGCGCTAACATGGTGGAACGAGCAAGTTCAAATGCTGGGGCTAGCGGCTGCTAATGCCACCCCATGGAATGATTTTAAGGAACTGATCAAACGTGAATAATGTAGTCATGATGACATCCACAAGCTGGAAGTGGAATTCTTTAACCTGAACGATCCAACGAACTGGCAGTGTTATGTCCAATTATGGTAGATCTTCCCATCAAACGCATTGAGATGTACCTCAAAGGCTTAGTACCAGAGATTCAAAGTCATGTGACTTCTACCAACCTTGCTACCATCCAAGATGTTACTCTTCTTGCTCATCGTCTCACAGACCAGTCAGTGGAACAGAGCAAGCTGCCTAAGCGTATTGGTGCTACTACAACTACTTCTGCTACTCCCAGTAACAACAAACGGAAGTGGATGGAACCTCTAGTACGGGTTCGATTACGATTCAGTCCCAGGCACAACAGCGAAAGATCGATGACTACCAGAGTCCTGGTCAGTAATCCTCTGGTAGTCAAGGGCAGGGTGGAATCGATGAAATTTGCACCACAGTGGGCCGTGCAACAAAGATCGTTGTCAGAGATGCAACAAGCTTGATCATGAAGCCAAAGATTATAGAAGCACACGTCCTGCAAACCAGAACCGACAACAGCAGCCACGAGCTTCACAGGATCAGTAGCAACAGCAGGGTAACAAGGGATGTTATCCGTGTGGTGCTGAAGGTCACTTCAGGAGACACTGCCCACGGATGAACCAGAACCATAACCAAGGAAACGGGAACAATGATGGAGGCAACAATGGGGGTAATAACGACGGCAATGGTGCCAGGGATCGAGTGTTCGTGATTGGTCAGAGTGATACTAGGAATGACCCCAACGTTGTGATGGTTTCGACATTATTATCTCAACATCGAGCGGAGACTCTTTGCAAAGAAAAGACCGTCCGCATTCCTCGTGCTGGTTAAAAACCTTTGGTAATGCATGGTGACAAGCTTCTGGAGCAACACCTATAGCTCGTGCACCTTATCGTTTAGCTCCATCAGAGTTGGAAGAACTTTCTACGCAACTACAAGAACTCTTGGATAAGGGTTTTATTCGTCCTAGCTCTTCGCCCTGGGGAGCTCCAGTCTTGTTTGTGAAGAAGAAAGATGGTACTTTCAGAATGTGCATCGACTACCATGAACTCAACAAAGTGACCGTGAAGAATCGCTATCCTCTTCCACGCATTGACGACTTGTTCGACCAGCTGCAAGGGTCGAGCATCTATTCAAAGATTGATTTGAGATCAGGATATCACCAGTTGAGAGTCCGAGAAGAGGACGTCTCCAAAACAAGCCTTTAGAACTCGATATGGACACTATGAGTTTTTGGTCATGCCTTTTGAGCTGACGAACGCACCTGCGGTATACATGGATTTGATGAATAGAGTGTGCAAGCCTTACTAGGATAAGTTAGTGATAGTTTTCGTCGACGACATCCTGTTTTATTCGAAGAGTCAGGAGGAACACGAGCACCATCTACGACTCATTTTGGAACTCCTTCGAATGGAACAGCTGTACGCCAAGTTTTCAAAATGCGACCTCCGGCTTCGTGCAGTCCATTTCTTAGGCCATGTGGTGAACAAGGATGGGATTCATGCGGATTTATCTGAGGTAGACTCGATTAAGAACTGGCCTGCACCACGTACCCCAACGAAAGTTCGTCAATTCTTGGGCTTTGCAGGTTACTACAGAAGGTTCATCAAGGACTTCTCCAAGATTGCACAGCCTCTCACCTCACTAACGCAGAAAGGCGTTGTCTATCGATCGGGAAACGCACAGGAGTTAGCATTTCAGCACTTAAAGGACAGACTTTGCAGTGCACCTATCCTATCATTGCCAGAGGACACAGACGACTTCGTGGTTTACTGCGACGCATCCATTCAGGGTCTTGGTTGTGTATTGATGCAGCGGGATAAGGTTATAGCCTACGCCTCACGCCAACTCAAAGTTCATGAAAAGAACTACACCACACACGATCTAGAGTTGGGAGTTGTTGTTTTTGCACTTAAGATATGGAGACACTACCTGTATGGTACCAAATGTGCTATCTACACTGATCACAGGAGCCTCGAGCATATCTTCAAACAGAAGGAACTTATTATGCGACAACGACGATGGGTCGAGCTACTGAATGACTACGAATGCTCGATCAAATGCCACCCGGGCAAAGCCAATGTTGTGGCCGACGCCCTCAGTCGAAAGGACGCTGCGCCTAAGCGCGTACGGGCTTTACAACTCACTATACAGTCTAGTCTTCCTTCTTAGATTCGTGATGCTTAGGTAGAAGCATTGAAACCAGATAACATAAGGGCTGAAGCCCTACACGGCTCAAGATAACGATTGTAACAAAAGGGAGACGGTGCTTACTATGTAACAGGACGCATTGGGGTCCCACTTTATGGCAACCTACGAGAGCTTGCGATGGATGAGGCACACAAGTCTCACTACTCGGTACATCCTGGTTCGGATAAAATGTACCACGACCTTAAACTACGTATTGGTGGCCTAGCATGAAAGCTCACATAGCAACTTACGTTAGCAAGTGCTTGATTTGTGCGAGAGTCAAGACGGAATATAAGAAACCTTCAGGCCTACTCCAACAACCTGAGATACCACAATGGAAATGGGAGCAAATTTCCATGGATTTTGTTACTGACCTGCCTAGATCTTAACGTGGTAACGATACTATTTGGGTGATCGTGGATCGACTCACAAAGTCTGCTCACTTTTTGGCTATCAAGGAAACGGATAAGTTCTCCACTCTAGCAGACGTATACCTTAAGGAAGTTGTCTAGAGGCACGGAGTGCCCACCTCTATTACCTCTGATCGTGATGCACGTTTTACTTCAGAACTATGGCAAGCAATGCACAAGCCTTTTGGCTCACGTTTAGATATGAGCACAGCTTATCACCCGCAAATGGATGGGCAGTCTGAACGCACCATCCAGACCCTCGAAGACATGCTTAGGGCATGTGTAATTGATTTTGGCAACGACTGGGAAAAGCATCTGCCACTGGTGGAATTTTCGTACAATAACAGCTACCACACCAGCATTAAAGCTGCTCCGTTTGAGGCATTGTACGGGCGTAAATGCCGGTCACCTCTTTGTTGGACAGAGGTGGGAGATAGTCAGATCACTGGTCCAGAACTTGTGGTAGACACAACAGAGCGAATTGCTCAAATACGACAACGAATGGCGGCGACTCGTGACCGTCAGAAAAGCTACGCAAACAAGCGCCGGAAACCACTCGAGTTCCAAGTTGGGGATCGAGTGCTACTCAAAGTTTCACCCTGGAAGGGTGAGGTTCGTTTTGGCAAACGGGGCAAGCTCAATCCGCGATATGTCGGATCGTACGAAATCATTGAGAAAATAGGCAGGGTGGCCTACAAACTAAATCTGCCCGCAGAACTCAGTGCAGTTCACAACGTTTTTCACGTGTCAAATCTGAAGAAGTGTCTTTCAGATGAGACCCTCATAGTTCCTTTGAAGGAGCTCACTATCGACGATCAGTTGCGATTCGTCGAGGAACCAGTTGAAATCACGGACCGGGATGTTAAGGTCCTCAAGCACACCAGAATACCTCTCGTTCGAGTTCGTTGGAACTCCCGTCGTGGCCCAGAGTTCACCTGGGAACGCGAAGATCAAATGAAACAAAAGTATCCCCAACTATTCGCAAACAGTACAACCACTACTGAGGCCGAAGCTACGGAATTTCAGGACGAAATTCCAGATTAACGGGGGGAGGATGTGACACCCCAGGAAAACCATGCAACTTAACTAGCTTCCTCAGTAAGTACGTGCTAAATTTCGGGACGAAATTTCTTTCAACTTGGGGATAATGTGACAACCCGAGTTTTCAAGGTCTCTATTCGATTTAACTTATTACCTATTTGCTAAGCGTGTTTAATAATTATTTGAGGTGCAATATAAATGTTATTTGTGTTATGTATTATAAGTGAGTATGTGTATACATATCTTGTATTAATATTATGACTAGTATAATTAACATGGAACCTTGGCCGAATACCCTACCCCATGAAATCACTCTTAGTCGAAAACACTAGAGTGTTTTCGTCCACCTTCAGGCCAACGAAAGCAAAGTGGGCCTTTGACTTTCAGCCAAACCGAGCCCACCTCTTTCTACCTATTAATTATGTATAATAATTCTTAATATACCACAACCATTGCAAACCCTAAAACAACCCTCACCCCATTACTTGATTGCGACGGCAGCCCCTCGTACTTCTCTACTGTTCACGCAAATAAGAGTCAAGAATATGTGGGATATAAGCTCCTTATCTTCTGTTAGGTAATATCTTATCAAGTTGTTTTGATTCCTGATGTTATGTGATAATATGTGATAATATAGAGAAGTTATGTGTGATGATATGTATGAGGGTGTGTGGAATATATATATGTATACGTGATTATAGCCTGGCTCGGTTGGACATGTATTGTGTAATAGTAGAAGTGGGTGGATTATCTTGGTCACGTGATGGGTCTGTACATATAAATTGTTATTAAGTAATTGTGATGATTTTGTATATGTGTGAACTTGATTCGATGGGTGTAAGTATACATGTTATGTCAGCTAGAATGTAGGTAGCAATTTGTCAGCCGCTATACATAAATCGGTCCAATCAAAATCATCCTTTGAATGCTTAATCAAGTTGTCGGCCATTGTTGTGCTTCTTGATAATGAAAAAAAAATTGTTAACATGTGGTGGATATGAAAGTCTAGTAAGTTAAAGATTGTGTCAGATCCACTAAAGAAGGGTAGGTCCAATAAGCATTAGAAATTCATAGTTGTTGCCAAGCCTACATGTGATGGTCTGATGACCATGTTAAGTGCATTAATTGATGAGAATGATTATAATTGTATGAGCATTCGGGTTATGATGATAATGGTTGCTTAGTGAAAACTTGTTCTATTGAATCTGATATAACCGATGATGATTGACATATGATGATTGACATATAGTTGTTATTTGTTAATGGTTTATGTTAATTCATTAATTGGTGATTGTTTAGAATGATCGAATATATTGCAAGACTTGAAACTGTGAAATGGTTTGATTGAATCGCATAAATGGAAACAATGTAATGGATTTCCTTAAATTTAGTGATTTCTATAACTGATCACATAATACTGATCGCACAAGGGTTTTGGTCGCATAAGATATCAATAGTCGCACAAGACTATTGAATCGCACAAGTCATGCCTTGTTGAATTGTTTGGGCCGGGTACATGTTTGGGCCGTTTAATTTTGAGCCCAATCTTTTAAATCGCACAAGTTGGATACGTTATGACTGTTAATGTGTTAACATGAATTATGTGTTTGCCATGATCAATACGTGTTCACAACCTGTTAGACTATGTGTAATCATACGTGCTTTATTTGAACCTAGACCTGACTTGTATGGTAACCATGTTAGGACGTGGTTAGCCTCAACTAGCTCAAGTAACTTTTCTGTGTATCTGCCGAGTAAACCAAGGTGAGTTCACACTAACCAAGGCATGGGATTCCCAGGGGTTGGGAATGGGATTGAATAACTACTCGTACAACTATTTCTATTAAACAAATTATTACTGTCCTCGGTTGAAGGGCACGTACGTAAAACCTACGTACAGTTATACTTACTACTGTCCTCGGGTTAAAGGGCACGTACGTAAAGCCTATGTACACGATCTTAAGACCATCACCTCTATCAAAGGAAGTCCCTCAATTATCGACTTAATCGCCGAGGCCTAGGGCGAGCGGGTCATTAGTTAATAGCGCTATTAGGTTTAACAAACCTCACACCGTGCCAGTCGGACGGGCGTGTACTCATGGACTATGGGCAAAGGGTCAATGCTGATAGACATTGACTTAGGGAACCTCTTATATTTTCGTAGCAGTCGATACGCGTGGTCTTGTAACACATGGGAAGCCCCCACTAATCATCGCACGCATGCCTGGACTGGCAGCAAGGATTAACGCGATACATGGTTTACAAAACGAGTATATACGATTTATGAAATGAATACTTTAACCAAACAACTATCTGTGAACTCGCTCAACTTTGTTGTTGATTCGTTGCTACATGCCTTGCAGGTCATTTGGTACCCATGGAGCTTGCACAGGGAGGAACGGTCGTTGTGGGACATGGCAGTGTGTGCCATGCTTTAAACATTACTTTATTTCATACTTAATACTTGCTATGGGTTTTACAATTATGCTTCCGCTAAACACTTATCTATGCTTTGGTTTTTGGACACCTTTCATATTGTTGGTTGAATTATGTTTACTTATATGCTTGTTCAATATGATTGGTGGCTTGATCCTGGCCAGTCACGCCTCCAAGCGGTGATACTCCGCGTGTGGATTTTGGGGGTGTGACAAAATACCTCTCTTTCCTACTTATCTTATATTAAATATATAATTAATAAATTAATATTAAATGTTATCCAAATTTATTAAGAATATAACTTCTTTTATTATTTGGTATACAAAATTATATTTATTCAACTCGTGTAAAACCCGGGGTTTTTAAAAATATTTTTTTTTATTATTTAGTATACAAAGTTACATTTATATAACCCGTGTAATACACAAAGTTTTTAAAGATATAACTTTTTAGAGTAAATAACAAGTTTTGTCGTTTATGTTTACATCAAATTTCAGGCGCTGTCCTTATGGCCAAAAGTTGACAGGCGTTGTCCTTTACCTTTCAAAATCTTGCACGTTACGTCCTTTAGGCCAAACCCAGTTAGATTTTTTGGTTAAATCTAGTCACCCAAGGGCATTTTAGTCTTTTTACCCCATTTATTTAATAGTATTTAAAAATAAAACAAAATAATTTAAAATATTATTAATATTTTAACTATGTATAGCCTCTATCACCACCACCCTTCACCGCCACCACCACCCTCCACCTCCACCTCCACTGCTACTTGCATCCAAAACCCCAATAAAAAACCTGAATACCAAATCAAAAACCCCCAACCGTCTCACTGCCATCATCGAGGGTTAACTATATAACAAAAATCACTTAAATTCACAAAAAGCATAAACCTTTTAGCTCTTTTTAGATCAATCAATGAAAGTTCAGCAAACTTATCAGGCGCAAGTGCTTTCTTCGAATTATCAACCAACATCAAAACAGAATCCCCTTCAAACGACGTCGCAGCAGACCCCATCCATCGAATTACTATGCCGGTGACGTGTAACGCCCCAAATTTCGTATGTTATAAAATAATATTATTTTCGTGATGCTAAATAACAGAAAACGGTGACCGTAAAATGGTACCGTAAGAAAAACGACAATAACTTTAAATTTATGTGTGTAACTAAGTTAAACTAAGAAAAGAGACCATGTTAGTATGGAAATAACAATTTAAACATACCTTAAAAGACAAGGGGGCTAATGTGTAAATGTGTAATATATTTGATAAAAAAAAGAAGCCAGTGTGTATGCCTGGCTCTGGATCGATCAAACAAAGGCAAGGAAAAGGTGAAACCCTAGTTTCACTAATTTCATCAAATTGGGAAGAAATCTCAAGGAAGCTCGGATGCATGAACCTGAATGTTGATCATTTAAGTGTTTCTAACACAAAGTAAGTCGAATTAAGTGTTTTTGTGATGTTTGGTTTAGTGGGTTATGTGTAATCCGTGAATGTTTATTGAAATTGAGTAGGGAATCTAGGCAATATGAATACATAGAAGCTATAGCATGCTTAATTTCGATTATGTTGATGTTTTGGGAAAAACCCATTTGTAGTGATAGTAGAATGAAGTTGATGATGACTATATGTGATATGTTCTAAGGAATTTTGATGGGTGAAGTTAGATGTTGTATGATGTTGTAGAATGAACTAATTAGAATGAAAATTGTATGGTAATTGTTGAATGAATGATTTTGATATGAGATAGTAAGCTTATGCATGAGATACTTGTACATTGAGCTTAGATTGTAGTACGCTCACAAAGTGTTTGATAAAATGCCTACATGAAACTTGAATTGATTCAAGTTTGTGTTAAAAAGTTAGTAAATTCGTCACTTTTGACAGCCCTAGATAGCCATCTTGTAAAGGCCGTATCTCATTCGTTATCAGGAGTTAGACAACGAGCCTTATATCGTTGGAAAGCTTGTTTCGCATGTTACAATTCTTATTTGGTCACAAGATGCTGGTTATGAGATTTAGTGGGTCAAAACAGCATGAAAAGTTAGTAAATTCGTCATTTTGACAGCCCTAGATAGCCATCTTGTAAAAGCCGTATCTCATTCGTTATCAGGAGTTAGACAACGAGCCTTATATCGTTGGAAAGCTTGTTTCGCATGTTACAATTCTTATTTGGTCACAAGATGCTGGTTATGAGATTTAGTGGGTCAAAACAGCATGAAAAGTTAGTAAATTCGTCATTTTGACAGCCCTAGATAGCCATCTTGTAAAAGCCGTATCTCATTCGTTATCAGGAGTTAGACAACGAGCCTTATATCGTTGGAAAGCTTGTTTCGCATGTTACAATTCTTATTTGGTCACAAGATGCTGTTTATGAGATTTAGTGGGTCAAAACAGCATGAAAAGTTAGTAAATTCGTCATTTTGACAGCCCTAGATAGCCATCTTCTAAAGGCCGTATCTCATTCGTTATCAGGAGTTAGACAACGAGCCTTATATCGTTGGAAAGTTTGTTTCACATGTTACAATTCTTATTTGGTCACAAGATGCTGGTTATGAGATTTAGTGGGTCAAAACAGCATGAAAAGTTAGTAAATTCGTCATTTTGACAGCCCTAGATAGCCATCTTGTAAAAGCCGTATCTCATTCGTTATCAGGAGTTAGACAACGAGCCTTATATCGTTGGAAAGCTTGTTTCGCATGTTACAATTCTTATTTGGTCACAAGATGCTGGTTATGAGATTTAGTGGGTCAAAACAGCATGAAAAGTTAGTAAATTCGTCATTTTGACAGCCCTAGATAGTCATCTTGTAAAGGCCGTATCTCATTCGTTATTAGGAATTAGACAACGAGCCTTATATCGTTGGAAAGCTTGTTTCGCATGTTACAATTCTTATTTGGTCACAAGATGCTGGTTATGAGATTTAGTGAGTCAAAACAGCATGAAAAGTTAGTAAATTCGTCATTTTGACAGCCCTAGATAGTCATCTTGTAAAGGCCGTATCTCATTCGTTATTAGGAATTAGACAACGAGCCTTATATCGTTGGAAAGCTTGTTTCGCATATTACAATTCTTATTTGAAAGTCGAAGTCGGATTAGGTGATTAAAAAGGGGGAAAGTGACCCCGAACAGCTGCTGCGTGAAAAATGCAGCAATGAAAATAATGTGTTTTGTGAACTTAAAACATATGATTTTCTAGTCACCAATTTACTAAACACTAAATATTGCTTCGGGTGAATGTTACAGTTGTTAAGGTGTGTTTAAAGCGTTACTATGTGTAAAATTGGCGTTAATGTACAGCATGGTTAGCCTTTCGGATATGATTGTAATAGTAGAGAAGTCAGATGTATTGTAGTAGATGATCTATGTGTCGTGTATGATGATAATTGAGTTGCTTGAATAAGGAACAAGGTGACTTTTAGTCTATATGCCTTATGTATGTGGTATTTGGTTAATAAAACGTCAAGTAATGTATGAATGGAAAGAAACGAATGTAGTATGAATGAGCATGTGTGCTAACCATAATGTAATTGTGATGACATGAAAGGATAGGAATCACATTAGCAAGGACTCGAAAATGGAAGGTTAACGGGTCAAGCGGAGGCGAGGAAACAAGCATGAACACTAACGCTCGAGGTAAGTGACTTTCGATTAACTTCTTAGTATACATATAGAGTTTTCTTGTTTATGGATGAATGGGATGACTGATGTATATAAAATGGCCGACAAGTATGTATGTATGAATGCATTTAGGAAAATTACGTAAGTACATGCACGTGTGAGCTAAGGTATACACGGGTGTAGTTATGATTCATTTTATGAATGTATGTAAGTATGGAGTTATGTATGCATGTATGTATATATGTAGGTATTGATGTATGTATGTACGTAAGTAGTTATGTATGAGCATGAGCATTACGTATTTGAATATGAAAGTACATACGTGTGTAGGTACGAACGTATATATATATATATGTGGATGCAAGTATGTATGCGTGTATGTATGTGTGTATGTATGTATGCATGTAGGTATGTATGCATGTATGTGAGTAGGTATGTGTGTATGTAGTTATGTATGTATGTATGTAAATACATATGCGAAGATGTAATCATGTATGTATGTAATTAGATGCGTGGGTATGCAAGTAAAGGTATGTATGTATGTAAGTGGTTCTATATATGATTTATATACGCGGTTACAATGCATTTAAGTATTGACGTCCTTAACAGCGTGCTTCGAGAATGAAATGAAATGCAGGTAGACACAATAATGTGGGTATGTATGTAGATGTGTATTTATGCGTATGCGAAGATACGTAGGTATATATGAATGTATGTAGAGAAGTAGTAATGTATGCGCGTATGTAGATATGTGGTTGGTATAGAAGAAGGTACGTATGAGTATATGCAGGTATGTAGAAATATAGGAGGGTATGTACGTATGTAGACGCATATGTATACATGTAAACATGTACATGTGCATGATTTAGATACGTCGAGTAATGCGTTACTAATACTGTGCCTTGAGAGTGAGAAGCAATGCAGGTACATTATTGAAGCCTCACCAGAATATGGATGCACAGATGAAATGCCTGGAATTAGAAAGATAACGCAATGGAAAGTGTACGACATTGAATCTTATTTATGTATTGTGTACTAATGTGATGAACGTATGTGGTGAGTGCAGGTTGTACAAATCACGGGCGGTTATATCTAGGAATAGAGATCGAAGACCGAGTCACAAGATAGATTGTACGGGAATAATTGAGTATGTATTATTAGTAAACAGGACTTATGCTTTATTTTTGTAGAAGATACATAATAAAACGAACTTTCAAGTAAGTCAAAACGTTTGTAACGAAAGAAATTTTATGGCACGAATTTCCGCTGCGACTTTTTGGCAAATACGTATTAGGGTCTTACATGACGACTCCCACCGTCGCCGGCGGCGGCTGAACCAAACCCTAACTCATCAAAAAAATCAGAATCCATAGAAAGACTCCTGAGATGGTTACCGTACCCTACCGGCTTTCTACCGGCGGGATCTCTCTCCGACGAGTTTTCAGTAGAGGTTGGGTCCGGCGAACTTGGGGTCCATTGCTACGCCGGAGTGGTATTTGGTGACGGGGAGTGGTATTGGTTGCCGGAGTTGTATTTGTTACGGTTTTAACCAATTGGGGCCCTGAAATCTGATTGATTTTGCTACAATCTGTGAATTATGTTTCTTTGTTTTGCTGGATCTGGGGCTCCGAGCGGGTTGGTGTGGGATATAATGAGGGAATTGAAAGGGGTGAGAGGAAAATGACCATTTTACCCTCATGTGCCTTGCACATGAGGTATTTTAACTGAGATTTCTAACCTGGTTTGGCCTAAAGGACAAAACTTGCAAGATTTTGAAACGTAAAGGACACCGCCTGTCAACTTTTTGCCTAAAGGACAGCGCCTGAAATTTGATGTAAATATAAAGGACAAAACTTGTAATTTACTCAACTTTTTATCATTTGCTATGTAAAATTATATATATTCAACACGTGTAATACACGGGGTTTTAAGGATATATTTTTTATTATTTGGCTGAAAAAGATTTTTCAACCCGACTATACATGGGTTTTTTAAAGATACGACATTTTTAGTATCTAATATACAAAATTACATTTATTTAATCTGTGTAATACACATGGTTTTTTTAGATATAACTCTTTTTTTTATTTATTTAACACGTGTAGTATATGGGGTTTTTAAGGAAGTAATTTTTTTTATTATTTGGTAGATTTATTCAACCCGATTATACACGGGTTTTTTAAAGATACGACGTTTTTAGTATTTACTATTTAGTATACAAAATTTCATTTATTTAATCTGTGTAATACACATGGTTTTTAAAGATATAACTTTTTTTATTATTTAATATATAAAATTACATTTATTTAACCCGTACAATATACGGGGTTCATAAAGATCTAACTTTTTATTGTTTAATATATAAAATTACATTTATTCAACCCGTGTAATACACGGGGTTCTAGCCTAGTGAAATTATATAAAGCTTTAAGCTTGATATTTGAAACTTACCGGTTCAAATCGTTTGAATATATTTCTCAATGTTTGAGTCATTTCAATTGATTCCATATTTGCATCAAGTGGTATCATGGCTTTGGTTTTATTTCAAATGGCTTGTGAGAAGAAAACGATAACCTGAATCACAGATTCGTCAGACTAGGCAGTGGTCAGGTTATGTTCCTATCACAACATTGCAAGGCTCAAGAAACCAACCCACGGTTGTCAAAGAACAGACGATACAAGATTTTAAAATGTAAAGGTTGATACTTGTCAATTTAAAACGTCAATGACATCTACTGAAATTTGGTATGAACACAAAGAATGAAAAGAGTAACTTACCTTATAAAGAACTATTTAGCGTGAACATAATAGTATCTATAATGTCTAAAAATTCAGACTTCTATAAACCGTTATCTCAACGTCATATCGGATTTCAGATTTCCCTAAAAAACACCCACTTTTTTTACAATGTACAAACCCCTACAAACACTACATCACCACACACTTTTACTATAATTTATATATCTCAACAAACCTTAAATTACATAAATTCTACAAAAACGATAAAAAAATATTAAATAAATAAATAGGATAATAAGAGGCTCGGATTTTTGGTCGGATTATGACGCTCAATTTACCATGGTTGCATTCACGGTTGCAAATGATAGTTACCACCCAGATTGTATAACAACTCTCCCGAAACCCTTAAACATGTCCCATACGTCCTAAAATACACCCCGTATACGAAAATCGGTCCCGAAATACCTTTAATTTAATAAAAATTAAATTAAAACAAGAAATAAAGGCGCTCGCGGGGAGCGACCCCCTTGGTTAACTTAGTCGCGGGCCGCGACCCCTTGGCCACCAGGCGAGCCCCTGAGCTGCCATGTGGCAGGCTCGTGTCGAAGCTAGTCCACAAGTCAGCAAGGCTAGGGCCTAGTCTACAGGCTCTGGCGGGGCGCGACAGGCTCCCCTTGGTCCGTCGTGGGGCACGAGAGAGTGTCTGTCAGGCCCTATAAATTGGACGATCGAGCTTCAGTTGAAATAGTTCAAAGAAACTTCTCTCTCAAATTCTGAATAGCTAAAATAATACTCAGGTATTATACCCACTAAATTAGCGAAGCTCTGCCTCGTTGTAAGTATTATAACCCCCGGTTACCTATTAGATACGCTGCCTGATTGATCTAGTGCTCCGTAACGCATGTCGAGGCTCTGCCTGACTTAGTCGTTGGAGTTCTGTCTCGGGGATGGTATAGCTAATGTAAATTTGGGTTATTATACTAACGCGTGTGCATAGTTGAAATTAATAGATTATAACCAGGAAATCACAAGTAAATACCTAAATTAGCAATGTGAGAAATCCTTCTTTTTGTAAACTGTTTTTACAAAACTTCAATTGTTTTACATTACAATTAACAGTGATTGAGTATTTGTAATTCTACAATTATCGTCGGTATGTTGGGGTTTTGTATACAAAATTTGTTACTACACTGTGAGTAGTAGCATGACCACCAGTCAGGATTGACAGTACCGTGGGTGGTAATTAAAGTAGATGTAAAGAAATGTAATTGCTGGATTGCCCTCAATACTGTACAATGATAAAACCTGTTTTGATTAAACTGTGATTCACTCACCAGTATTTTCCACTGAAAAAAATGTTTTAAACGCGTTTCAGGTAACAAAATTTGAAAGCCAAAATAGAAGCCAGCTGGAGAGCACTGAAGGCTTGGAAAAGTGGCTATAAAAGTTACCTAAATAAAGAAGAAGTTTTATTTCAATAAATTAGGGTTTATCCCTATAAACTTGTTATGAATGGAAACATGGGTTTTACCCATGTGTTTATTATTTATAAAATGAGGTGTTTTACTCTGATAAAATATTTCCTAACTACGGTCCTGATGTAAATTCCGTTGCCAAATTGAATAAACACCGATACCACTGAATGTGCGAGCTTGCGACCGCCTGCCTCCCGGGGCAAGGGGTCGGGGGTTGCGACAAGAGGTGGTATCAGAGCTACAGCCACTGATTTCAGCCGCAGAAGTGTTCTGCTGACATTGAAATTGTCAATTCTGTTAGGAAATAATCTATGTGATTACGTGCGTATCTGTGTATTATTGTTTTGTGTTATTTGACAATCTGTTAGTTTACAGTATGAGTGATCAAGTACCATCGGACGCTCATCGTCAATTGTCTAGTTCTCCTAGAGATGAAGGAACTTCCTCCCAGCCTACTCCTTCGGGGTACTCAGCTGACACCGAAGAAGGGATATTCATCTTTAAAGCACAATCCGCAGAACCATTCCCTACCAAAAAGAGAGGATGGTTCAGTCGGGGAGCACATGAGCGTAGGAAAAGAATGAGGAAATTACAGCAACAAAGGGCTTTAGCAGCAGCAAATAGGGAGATGAACGCCCTGACCCAAGACATAATCAATAAGCGATTGGCCAACTTTCACATATTAGCTACCACTGCCGCAGACCCAAACCTAGAACAAATCATTGCACCACAGCCACTACCACTGTTTCCCACTCAGCCTATGGAAATAGAACCCAACCAAGAAGAACCAGTTCCTATACCAGCTTTTAACCCAGATGAAATACCTAGAATTCCATCTCCTAATCCCTTAGCATACGATCCGTGGAATGACGACCATAGGGATTATCGAGAACTCTACCCACAAGAGGAACCCATACCAAACCCTGTAGCACCATACCCAAATCTTGATCCTCTAGATCCATATTGGGATACTGACCAGTATGTTAGGGAAATCCTAGAAAACCCATACCCGTATGGAGACCCTTTACCACCATACCCTGAACCAATACCCGCACCGCCACCACCAATGAGTACCGAAAACGTGCAGGAACTCCGCACTTTTGGTGAGGAGTTAGTTGATGAAGGAGAGAGAATAAGGCAGATAGGGGAAAAGCTCGTTTGGAAGTATGACGAGCGAAATATGCAGTATTGGATGAACCCCTAGAAATAATATATATATATATATATAGGGAGAGGATCATGAGAAAACTAGATATATATGAGAAAACTAGAAAACTAACTAAAAACACCTAAAAAGGAGGGGGGAGACTTTTAATGAAGGAGGGGGGACTTTTAATGAAGGAGGGGTAAAATTGGAAAAAAATATATATAACTTTTCAAACATTTCCCATTTCTCCATACGTTATCATTTTAAAACAAAAATGGCACCATAAGATCACAAATTTTCGTATCTTTCATTCAAGTATATTCGAGCATATTTTTTATGACATAAAAAAATATTTATGGTGTCGTCTTGTTTTCAATACTATTATTATAGTAGTGCATATGTGCAATATAACATGTAATACAATTGCATTAGATGCTTAAAATTAGCTTTTTGAGTCTAGTTTAGCTTTTAGGGTTGGTTTTTTTTTTTTTTTTTTTTTTTTTGAGGTTTAGGATTAGGATTAGGTTTTTGGGTGTGGGGGGGAGGGGGGGTTTAGGTTTTTGGGGGATGGGGGGTTTAGGGTTTTTTCGGGTTTATGTTTAGGGTTTAGTTTTAGGTTTTCGGGTGTGGAGGGGAGGGGGGTTTAGGTTTTTTGGGGGGTGGGGGTGAGGGGTTTAGGATTAGGTTTTTGGGGGGTGGGGGTGGGGGGTTTAGGTTTTTTTCGGGTTTATATTTAGGGTTTAGTTTTAGGTTTTCGGGAGGGTAGGGGGTGGGGGGGTTTAGGTTTTTGGGGGGTGGGGGGGTTAGGCTTTTGGTGGGAGGGTGAATTTAGGTTTTTTTTTTTTGGGGTGGGGGTGGGGGTGGGGGTGGGGGGGGTTTAGGTTTTTGGGGGGTGTCGGTGGGGGGTGGGTTAAGTGGTTTAAGCTTTATGTATCAGTGCACATGTGCAGTACAACCAAAAAAAAATTTTTTTTTTAATTTTTTTCCATACATAAAAAGTAGTGATTTTTATATAAAAAATTGTAAAAAAAAAAAAAATTTGGTATGTTTTTAGGTTTTTTTTAGGCTTTTTTGGTTAGTTTTTTGGTTTTCTCATTTAAACTAGTTTTCTCATGATCCATCCCCTATATATATATATATATATATATAGGGTAGAAAGTGTATTTTTCCTAGAAAGTCTAGGAAGCAATGAGAATTGGACATGTGGCATTGAGTTATTTTAACTAGAAAGGCAATTATGTAATTTCACATTTTAATTTTATTTTTGGAATTTATATTTCATTAACTAACATTGCATGATCTCGAAGGTAACTGATTATGTCCATGATTTTCAGAATTTTGGTTGTGTTTCGAATCCAAATCTCATTCAAATCATATGTATATACAATTCTTTCTATCGTTTTCTTCTTCACCAGCAGTATTCGTATTCAATAATTTTTTCAGAGAGAAAAATCATGGCTTCAAACACACTTGTTGATTGTGGAGATGGTTATTAACATATAACTGCAAAACCATCAGCTTGTTCTTGGTGATGTGTTTTAACAGTCAGAGAGGTTGAAGTCTTTGTATTTATTGATTCCATAATGTGATTGATGGTTTGTAATATGAAGATCACCTTTTTTTAGATATTGGATGGTGTGTTTTAACTTCCATATTTGTAGCTTTCTGTTTTGTTTATTAATCTTTTTCAGGATCACTATCAGACTGTTTCTTGGTAATGGGTTTTAACAGTTAGGGAGGTTGAAGTCATGCTGGTCATGATGGAGGATTTCTTGACATTGTGTTTTCAAATTCATGCTGGTAATGCTGGAGGTTTCTTTGACGCTGTGTTTTACCATCCATGCAGGTAATGCTGGAGGATTTCTTGACATTGTGTTTTAACAGCAAGCAGATTAATACAGTTGTGTTTTAGCATTCATGTTGGTAATGCTGGAGGATTTCTTGAAGCTGTGTTTTACCATCCATGCTGGTAATGCTGGAGGATTTCTTGACATTGTGTTTTAACAGCAAGCAAATTCATACAGTTGTGTTTTAGCATTCATGTTAGTAATGCTGGATGATTTCTTGATGCTGTGTTTTACCATCCATGCTGGTACTGCTGGAGGATTTCTTGACATTGTGTTTTAACAGCAAGCAGAATAATACAGTTGTGTTTTAGCATTCATGTTGGTAATGCTGGAGGATTTCTTGACGCTGTGTTTTACCATCCATGCAGGTAATGCTGGAGGATTTCTTGACATTGTGTTTTAAAAGCAAGCAGATTAATACAGTTGTGTTTTAGCATTCATGTTGGTAATGCTGGAGGATTTCTTGACGCTGTGTTTTAACAGCAAGCAGATTAATACGATGTGTTTTCTTGATGTGTTTCTTCATGAAGCATAGAAGGAAGAGAGGGAGAAGAGAGAAAGGGAGAGAGAGAGAGAGAGAAAAATCGCAAGAAATATGGGGTGGTTATGGAATGACAATTATTTCCATATTTAAAACAAGCTAAATGACATATCGACCCCTGATTAATCAAATAATCCTATTTTTAAGAAACACATATTACCAAAATGCCACCAAGATGATCTCAACCATTAAACACACCCATTGTATGGCCCAGATCACTTCCTAGACTTTCTAGGAAAAACACACTTTCCGCAGGATCCCCACTCTCTATATATATATATATATAAACGAGAGTAGTTTGAAAAAAAATCAATCAACTAAAATAGATAATCTAATACCTATTGATGCATAACTAGTAGTATGTTTTAAATTCCAGTTATAGTTTGTAATAGATGCATAGATATAAAATAGAGTAAATGTTGCAATGATCGACGGTTTTGACCAATGTGTTTGTTTGTGCAACTGTTGGCATTAAATCTTATTCTGTGATATTGTTTGTGCAACTGTTGGCATTAAATCTTATTCTGTGATATTAATACCTGATAATTGTTTGTAAATCCAGATGGACAACGAAGAAAATCAGGAAAATCAGAATAGTGATAATCAAATAAATAACAGTGCCATTCGACACATGGTAACCCAAGGAATTAGAGATGCTATGCCATATATCATCCAAACTATTAAAGAAGCGGAAAATAATAAAAGTAATAGTGGAAGTAAACAACCACCTACTGAACCCAGTCACAGCGTAAACAATGGACCATTACTTCAATTGCTTATTCCAAAAAGAAGAAGAACTGTGTCATATGGTTGTTCCTACAAAGAATTTTGGTCTTGCAAATCAATAGAATTCTCGGGCAATGAAGGAGTCATTGCAGCTCTACGCTGGATAAAAAAGACAGAGGCTGTCTTAAAAATAAGCAAGTGCGCAGAGGAAGACAAAATCATGTTTTCTTCCAATCTTTTTAAGAATGTAGCCTTAGAATGGTGGAATACTATTCTCTAGTCTAGGGGAAGTGACAGAGTTTATAATATGGAATGGACTGAGTTTAAGAACATGGTCGAAAGGAAATTCTGTCCTCCCAATGAAAAAGAATAAATTGCTAACAAGTTCTTAAACCTTAGAATGACTGGAGTAGACTGTAAGAGTTACTGTCACACCCTGATATTTCCACGTTTTACCGGTGGGCCAGGTGGGGAGTATCGTGACGTAGTTGATATCATCATAGTCAAATATTCACAGTTTAATGCACAGCGGAAGTCTTGGATGTTGGATCGGTTCCGTGACCCTAAACAGTCAGTAAAGGCAGTTCATCATCATTTACTAAGGCGGAATCAAAGTAAACAACGTCACACAGCTTGTTCCTTTTATCTTTCTTTCTATTACTGCTTATCCGAGTCTTTTACAATGATTCTGACACAATTTTGGCAGCACCTTGACTCACACACAAGATCAGGTCCGTTCTGAATGAATCAGACAACATCAGTATTTATAGAGGACTAATTCCGCATGAACCTACCACATGCGAAATTACATGTTCATACGGAATTAGTTAATTCCGTGTGGAATTACCTAATTTCACATGAAACATTAATTTCGTATGAAATGATATATGATCATTTCATGCGGAATTACTCATAAACACTGTTTTCTCAATTTCCGTGTCCTAATCTACTAGATACAATACAAGACTCAGTAAAGACAAAGTTACTAGACATCAGTGCACCAACAGACTCCCCCTTGGATGTTAACGAAGTCTTTAGCATCCTGTCTTCAGTCTTCAGTCTTGATTGACCTTGACATTGTAAAAGCTCCATTTAAACTTCTATCATCAAACTCTAATCTACAATCTCCCAATTGAATGTTGATCCAAAATTCTGACTCCCCCTTTCACAAACTCTCCCTCTCGATCAGCTAGGGCTTTAAATTCTGGTTCAAACCTCAACATTTTGTTGCCATGGGGAACTTGATTCCTGTTACCTGCACCATCTCTACCTAAATATAAGATATATGACAATAACAGTTTCAATCCATACTTACCATTCAAACACATTCAATGGTCTTATCAGTGTTTAGAAATCCACTTAAGTATTCAGGTCCAAGTTAATGACCCTGATTACTTAAATAATCTACCAAGTTCAATTTAATGACCTTGGTTGATCAGAGACAATTCACACTGACATTTTGTTCAACTTTTTCAAACAATTTCTTAAAATTTACAAGTTTCAAATTAATGAACTTGTTTTGACTTTTCAATTTTTACAAACTTATCATGTTTAGCTCCAAACTCATCATCCAGTCTAGAAACTTCCTGCATCTGCTTCAAATTGTGAATCTGAAGATCAGTTTTCCACTTTGATTTGTCGAAAACAAAGTAGAAGTGTAAAATCTTTTTGGATTTTAATAACGTTCTAAACTAGAAAATGAATTACAGAAATAACATGCACTAAATGTAAACTTTTTACAAACATATTTTGTTGAACGTGTTAGGGAATCATATCAGCTATTCAACAAGTTACAAGTACCGTTAAGCTTCAATTACATACTCAGAATTAAACAATTCACTTAGATTGTCGATATACTGATCCACTTAAATTTTCACACACATTTCAATCTGTCCAGGATACGGATTAAGTGTTTTAGAGACTTAAACTTATACGTGTGTCCCACCTCTTGAATATACTCCCGTATCGAAATCCCAATATTCAGTCTTACAGGTGAGTATACCACAGATGATATCTGTAAGGGAATAAATTAATTAAAAGTACGAAACCGTGAGAGCTCAGGTCAGAACTACCGTTCAGCAGAGAGATGACGGTTCGACTTGGGTGTGTCCCCTTTAGAGGATCTTTTGTTACAACAGCATTGATTAGCAATTTTATTGTCTTCATCATTTATGCTGAGGGCGGTGCTATGTTTTAAGCATGCGGAAAGTATTCTCTGGGGACTAGGCCATTGCTTCCGCAAAATCAGAAGTCCCGAGATAATACCCCAGATATCACTGCGTATAAATACCTAGTATCTCAGAAAGAGGGATCTTTCAAACAAGATTTCAGGGGTTACCTATATATCCAAGTAGTGTTCCCCACGAAATAAGTAAGTAAAGATTTAGGTTTATATCCCAAACAAACCTACTAAATGTGTAAAAACCTATCGACACATCATCAGCAAGACTGTTTAACGCATTTAAACATTACAATTCTTTAGCATACTGTAATTGTCAAGCCGATGTACTATCATTTTCCCTTTTTACACAAGCTCTTTTTCAATTTTCTATTGTTTTTGGATTTTTGAAATTTTTTACTGTTTTTGTATTTTCTGAAAAAAAATATTACCCTATACTCTCCCCCTAAAAACCAAAACAAGTAAAAAATCGACAAATCATTGCAGATTGTTTCTCAACATCATCATCTACAATGTTTCCTTCATCAACGCCAAGAATCTCTTCCAACACCGATAAAAGCTTCATACCGTTCAATTTTAGCAAATATTGAAAACGTGTTTTGTCAAATGCTTTGGTATGTAAATCAGCTTTTTGCTCGTCAGTGTGGATTTTCTCAATTCGTATCAACTTCTTCTCGAAACAATCTTGAATGAAGTGATGACGAATTTCAATGTGTTTGGTTTTAGCGTGATGAACAGGATTTTTAGTAATGTTAATCGCTGCCTCATTATCAACAAAGATAGGGGTGTTTAGAAATTGCAAACCGTAGTCGCGCATCTGTTGCTGGATCCACAAGATCTGAGAGCAGCAGCTGCTAGCAGATACATACTCCGCTTCACATGTGGATAAAGCCACAGAGGTTTGCTTCTTGCATAGCCAGGTAACCAATCTTTTTTCCGAAAAACTGGCACCCCGCTGTTGTTGATTTAGCATTAACTTTGCAGCATCCGAAATCTGAATCGGAATACCCTTCGAGAGTAAAGTCGCCATCTTATGGATACCACAACCCCAACGATGGAGTCCCTTTCAGGTAGCGTAATATCCTTTTCACAATCACCATATGCGAAGCTCTCGGGTTAGATTGAAATCTTGCTGCGAGGCAGGTTGGGTACATAATATCGGGTCTTGAAGCTGTCATATACATCAACGATCCGATCATGGAATGATATAACATTTCATCTACCTTCTCTCCGGTGAGATCAGGGTTTATCCCATGATTCGTCGCTAATGGGGTGGAGGCTGGAGTAGAACCTGACATCCCGAATTTCTCCAAGATATCATGAACGTACTTCGTTTGATGTATGAAAATTCCCTTAGGCAGTTGATCAACCTGAAGTCCCAAAAAGAATTTCATCTCACCCATTGATGACATTTCGAATTTCTGCTTCATAACTTGTTCAAAATCTTTGCACAGATTCTCATTTGTTGACCCAAATATGATGTCGTCCACGTATATTTGAACTATCAGAAGATGTCCGTCGACCTCTTTGGTGAAGAGAGTGGCATCCACTTTTCCACGAATGAAGCTGTTAGCTAGTAGGTGTTGAGACAATGTCTCGTACCAAGCTCTCGGGGCCTGGTGTAAACCATACAGCGCTTTGGCTAGCAAGTAGACCTTGTCTTTGTGGATTGGATCAGTGAAGCCCGGTGGCTGTCCGACATATACCTCCTCTTTTACCTTCCCATAGAGAAACGCCGATTTTACATCTAACTGATAAACTTTGAAAATTTTCCAAGATGCAAATGCCAGGAAGATTCTGATTGCTTCTAGTCTAGCAACCGGAGCATATACTTCAGTAAAATCTATACACTCCTGCTGACTGAAACCCTGGACTACGAGTCGAGCTTTGTTACGAACAACAACTCCTCTATCATCCCTCTTGCACTTGAACACCCACTTGGTGTTTATCTTCCTTTGACCATCAGGCAAATCTACTAACTTCCACACTCCTAACTTCTCGAATTGGCTCAGTTCCTCCTGCATCGCATTGACCCAAGAATCTTCAGTAAGTGCCTCTTTATAAGTCCTTGGTTCAACCTGCGAGATAAAATAACTTAGTGAAAAATCAGTTTGTAAAGGAGCAACTTTTGTATAAAAACATGTAAGCCCTTGATCAAGCTGTCTTCTAGTGCGGACGCCTGATTGCAATTCTCCGATTATCAGCTCCTCTGGATGGTATGAAAGAGTTCGTGGCATCACTTCGCCTGAAACATCTACATCGCCTTCCAGATTAGTAACATTCTGATTTGTACCTTGTTCACTGACTGGGTTTGTTTGACTTGAAATCTGAATTTACTCCCCCTCAGAATCTGAATCACCATGATCAAATACTGGCATGTTCTCAGATTCTTGATTATCATTCTGTTCCGTCTGATTATCTTGAGCAACTTCATTTTGTTGGACATCATCATGTTCACCCGCATTGCTTGGACCTGCTTCATGATCATTTAAAGTTTGTTGCGGTCGTCTTGAATACTCAGCTGGGAACCTTTCCTGCGATTCTTCATACTCTCTTAGAATATCCAACTCATCAAAGAAATCTTCTTCTTCTTCTGGTTCTTCCATCATGTCAAATGAATCCCACAATTTATCGTAATGATAACGCCATGAATCTCCAAGATTCTGCGGCGGCATTGTATAACCTTGACATTCAACATTGGGAGCTTCAATAATCCGCTTCAAGCTTGGAACGAAGACTCGTCGTAATGGACTTGCATAACCTATGAATATCCCTTCAATACTCTTCGGACCAAACTTTCCAAAAGGCTCTAGAACAGTACAAGGTGACCCAAACGGTTCAAGATACTTCAGATTTGGTTTGCGGTTATTGATCAATTCAAAGCATGTTTTGTTGAATTTCTTGACAGTGAGGACTCTGTTGAGCGTATAGCATGCGGCGGAAACAGCTTCTGCCCTAAAATTTATCGGTAGCTTTGAATCAGCAAGCATTGTTCTGGCCGTTTCGATTAGCGTCCTGTTCTTTCTTTCAGCTACTCCATTCTGCTGCGGAGTGTAAGGAGCACTAAATTCATGCAAAATACCTCTTTCATCACAATATTCTTCCATCTTTCTGTTCTTGAACTCAGTACCATTGTCGCTTCTGATTCTCTTGATACGCCTTTGGTACAAGTTTTCAATTTTCCTGAACAACACCATCAAACTATCAAACGTCTCATCTTTCGTCTTCAGAAATGAAACCCATGAAAACCTTGAGTAGTCATCTGTTACTACCAGACAGTAGTAATCTCCCGTGATGCTTTTGACGTTCACTGGACCAAAAAGATCCATATGTAGTCTCTCTAACGGTCTGGAAACTGAATTGACTTTCTTTTGAGAATGTGATTTCTTCTTTTGCTTGCCTTTGACGCAACTAATGCACTCCCCTTCCAGATGAAAACCTTTAATGTGAACACCCAGAACTAAATCATTGTGTACCAAGTGATTCATTTTTCTAAGATGAATATGCCCCATCTTGCGGTGCCACAACTGTGATTCTTTCTCCATTGCTCTAGACACAAAACAATGAGCCTGACCCATGACCCTAAACAGTCAGTAAAGGCAGTTCATCATCATTTACTAAGGCGGAATCAAAGTAAACAACGTCACACAGCTTGTTCCTTTTAACTTTCTTTCTATTACTGCTTATCCGAGCCTTTTACAATGATTCTGACACAATTTTGGCAGCACCTTGACTCACACACAAGATCAGGTCCGTTCTGAATGAATCAGACAACATCAGTATTTATAGAGGACTAATTCCGCACGAACCTCCCACATGCGAAATTACATGTTCATACGGAATTAGTTAATTCCGTGTGGAATTACCTAATTTCACATGAAACATTAATTTCGTATGAAATGATATATGATCATTTCATGCGGAATTACTCATAAACACTGTTTTCTCAATTTCCGTGTCCTGATCTACTAGATACAATACAAGACTCGGTAAAGAAAAAGTTAACAGACATCAGTGCACCAACATTGGATGAAAATAATATTACAAACCGAAATTTAAAGTATAAATAAATATTATACAAACGATTGTAAGAGGATCCACATGCAGATCTTAAAACAGAAATATAAAATATTGTTCAACAGACTTTAAACGTTCAGAACTTGCAAGATTCTTTATTAACGCCCAGAGCTCCCAGCCAATAACGTACGATACCTGTCACTTAGTCTTTTTGAAAAATACGTCAATTTACACTGGTAAATACAATTAACCGACTCTTTTGAAAATATTTATGAAAATTGATTTAAATGCACAAGGCACAAAACATTTTATAACTTAGAACAATTATATTAATAACAATCTTGTATCAGATTTACATGTTTGTCCAACATTTAGGGCCGATATAAAAGCCGAACAAGATTAATCGACACACCACAAATATAAACTCACGGCGGGTCATCCCAGCAAATGAGTATATCTTTTACGTACGCAAAGACATGTGTATGCCTACACCCCATGCTTAAGTCGTGGCCATTTACGCTTTTTAAATGAGCCAAGGATATCCAGGACACGGTCGTTAACCCCCAATTTTATTTGTTATCAAGCAAAACTGATTAAAGCGGGATTATACAGCTTAACCATATTCGATTAAAAGGTTTCTACACCCGACCAAGCGGTAATAATTTACCGTATCCCAAGCCCGTATAAGGGAAAATAAGTTAAAAGTATTTACCTGAGCTTAAATGCAAATTTAGTATTCTCAGCCGTAAATTCTACTCAAACAAGTGCAAATACTTCTACCGGGGCTCTTAATCTGGAACGAAGGTTTTATTAACCTATTAGATTTCTAACGGGTCTTATTTAAGTTGTAACTTAGACCGGTTAGTTTTAAAGAAAAGTTTACGGCACAAAACGCTAGATTAAGAGGTGACCGTATTGGAATGTGATTTAGACCCGACAAGTATGAAGACTTGTATAAAATGGGTAAACTAAATACATTCTGGATTTTGAAGTAAAAATGATAAGGTTTTACCCGTTTCGGTTAAATTAAGCAAACTAGTTACATAAACCGTACTGAACGCGTATATGCATAACGGGTAACCGGATGAGTCATGTACAAGTTTCACAAGTTAATATGCTTTAAATATGATATGATATCAGTAGGATATTAACAATTATGCCCCAGATGTAATTAAAACCAAATTATGTCCCGTAAGGGTATTTTGGTCATTTTGAAGTTTATAAAAGAGGTTTAAACATAAATGGAGGTTCTGGTCTAAAATATTCAGTAAAATATTTATTTTATCATGTTACATCAGTAAGGTATCACATATGTGTGAGGTTTACCTTTTATGGCCAAACTATGCACCGTATGGGCATTTTGGTCATTTCACATATGTTTTAAGGACAAATTTGGAAATCTGAGTTTAAGACTTATACTTACTATTAATGTATTAAAATTTAATTATAAAATCCGTAGGTAACAAGTCTTAGGCGCTAAATATGGTTTTAAACCATACTATGCGCCTAATTAGCGTAAAAGTCGATAATTGACGATATTTGAGATGTTTATGCAAATCTGAGATTTTGATCAGCCTTAGATGTTTAAAATATTTTATTTAACATATAACATCAGAAGGAAAAGGTTTGATATGTTAATCATGTGTTAATCTCATTTTATTAACAAAAAGTTATCGAATTATACGAGAACTCAATGATATGGTTAGTTTATAATCTGACCAAAATTTCCAAAAATCCCTAAAAATAATATCAAAACAGTAGGTAATGGGTTTGGTGCCAAAATTTGGGTTTAAACATGATTTATGCTAAAAATGCAATTTAATTAACAAAAAGTTTCTTTTTACGATATCTTGCATAACTCTAGTTTGAGACCAGAAACGGATGTCAAATTTATGTGTCATACTTATACATCAGTATTAAAGCTTTTTTTCCTCTCACATTTTCAAAAATCTTGTTTTTATAACATAATGGCATAATAGTCAAATTTTAAGCATTTAACGGAAATATGCAAATGAGCTATGATTTCTAAGGGACCATGAAGTATAACCTCAGAGGGTTATACTAACATATAATATGTTCACAAAGGAATCCTAAGGCATAAAGAAACTAAGCTAAATCGGGTCAGAACTGAAACTCAAAGCAAAAGTCAACTTTTACGACTTTCGGTTACAAACCGAGCCTAAACTCAGAATTGTCGGGTTGAACATGTCTAAACATGTTCTTATATTATTTACCAAGTTATTTAAGTGTCAAAACATGTTCCATAACTTCTACATTATCAGTTTTAATTATATTTTGAAAAATTGACTATTTTGACTAGTTGCATTGACCCGACATTTGACTGAGTTAACGTGATAATTAGAAGGTGCCCTTTTAAGGGTTTATCACTTACTTAATTACCAACACATAGCCACTTTCAATTCAAATAATGGCTGGACCGTTAGTGATTAACCACAAAGTTAAAGTATAATTACTATATCTTTGACTTTCGGTCATTAAACTAATAAAATCTTAACTACAGAAGCTAAGAACACTTATAAAGGTCCTTAGCACAAAAATTTGAACTTAGAGAGCTTCCTTATGAACCAGGATGCTCCAGAGATAAAGCTTTAGAGAGAGCCAAATCAGAATTTGAAATGAGCAAGTTCAATTGCTACATCTTGGGCTCTATTTATAGTGAAGGAGGATGAATCAAGATCAATCCAAGTGTCCCTAGGTGAATTATGATGCTTCCAAGTGTCTAAATGGTTTTACAAAACCGTTAACATGCGGCTGTTTTCGAATCTGGTTGCAGAGATTGAGCATGGATTGCATGCTGGCAGCTGCCAGTTTTGGCTAGAAATGGGTTCCCGTCGCGCCACGTACCAGACCAGGCAAACCCTAGCGTGCCACGCGAGGCTACAAGGTTTAAAGTTGTTTTGTTTGTTTGCATGTTCAGTCCCTGTACTTTCTGAACTCGTATAACTGACATTTCCAGCAAGAGGGGCCCATATAATCAATTCTGAAATGTTTTTGGGAGTAAAGCCATGCATTATTAAGTTTTGGATTCATTGAAATGGTCTCCCGGGAGTAGAATTGCCATTTTGACACTTTTGACCCTTTTTCTTGAAAATTGAAATTTACATCACAAGATTGTACCAAAACCTTATGAAATCATTTTCTGATATTCATGAGAGTAAAATAAAGTATTACAAAGCTTCGGGATCGTTAAAAGGTCACTCAGGGGTAAGAATTAACATGTTGACACTTTTAACCCCTGTGCTTTGTAAACTTTTGATTTTTAAGCACAAACGGCTTCTCGTGTCCGACAATTTATCGATTAAAGAATACAAACATCATGTGAGGTCAATCAGAGGCACAAGTTTGGCATGTTGACACTTGTAGTCCTTCCACAAACATTTTTACACTGCTTGTCAACTTTAGTCCCTCAAAGTTAACTTTTTATACAAATAGTGTTTATGACACGTGCCACCATTATATTGAACATGATTTTGCGAGGTGTTACATCCTCACCCACTTAAAAGAAATCTCGACCTCGAGATTTACTGATATAAATGAGGGTATTTTTGTTTCATCGTGGATTCAACTTCCCACGTATATTTTGGGCATCTATGGGCTTCCCATTTTACTTTTACGAGTTCCACGTTCTTTCTTCTAAGCTTTTTAAACTGTCGATCCTCGATCGACAAAGGTTTCTCAACAAATCTTCAAGCTTTTGTCAATCTGCACGTCCTTATGAGAAATAGCTAGGACTCATCGGCTAGACATTTCTTTAAATTGCAGATGTGGAATACATTATGAATTCCACTAAGCTTTTCAAGTAGATTCAGCTTATAGGCCACGCTCCCTAAACATTCGATGATTTCGAATGGTCCGATATATCTTGGGCTCAGCTTGCCCTTTTTACCAAATCTCATCACACCTTTCCAGGGTGATACTTGGAGCAATACTTTATCACCTACCTCGAATTTTAGAGGTTTGCGCCTCTTATCTGCGTAGCTCTTCTGCCTGTCCTTGGCAGCTTTCAGACGATCACGGATCTGAACAATCTTATCCATCATCTCCAGGACTATATCAGGTCCTGATAGTTGGGTTTCTCCAACTTCCACCCAATAAACTGGCGTTCTGCACTTCCTTCCATATAGGGCCTCGAAAGGTGCGGCTTGGATGCTCGAATGATAACTATTATTGTATGAAAATTCAATCAAAGGAAGATGGTTATCCCAACTTCCACCCAAATCAATAACACAATCCCGGAGCATGTCTTCTAATGTTTGAATCGTACACTCGCTTTGCCCATCCGTCTGATGATGATAAGCAGTACTGAAATTCAAACGAGTGCCTAGAGATTGCTGAAAGCTTTTCCAAAAATGAGATGTGTATCTTGTATCCCTATCAGCGATAATAGATACTGGCACTCCATGGAGAGATACAATCTCATCCACATATAGCTGGACTAGTTTATCGGAGCTATGCGTCTCCTTTATGGGTATAAAATGAGCTGACTTTGTCAGTCTGTCGACTATAACCCATATTGTATCATTCCCATGTTTCGTCTTTGGTAACTTGGTGATGAAATCCATGCTTACCATTTCCCACTTCCAAGTGGGAAGTTCAGGCTGTTACAGCAAACCTGACGGCTTTTGATACTCGGCTTTAACCTGTGTGCATGTCAAACATTTAGCCACATATGTGGCTATAGATTTATTCAAACCTATCCACCAATAATTTGCCTTCAGATCCTGGTACATCTTATCACTGCCCGGATGAACTGAATATTTTGAACTATGAGCTTCTTGGAGGATTACATCTCTAAGTCCTCCGTGAATTGGAACCCAGATTCGACCGTTCAATCTAAGGATTTCGTCTTTGCCAAAAGACAATTGATCAGCAGTGACGCCTAATTTCTCATTCGGAAAGTTAGCTTCTAATGTAGCTCCCTTTTGGGCAGCTAACAATCTTTCATTCAAGCTATTCTTTAGTTCAATGCTTTTGGCATTGATCCTGATAGGTTTAATCCTTTCTTTCCTGCTCAAGGCATCAACGACCACATTTGCCTTGCCAGGATGGTATCGTATTTCACAGTCATAATCGTTTAACATTTCCATCCAGCGTCGCTGCCTCATATTAAGATCTTTCTGGTTAAACAGATGTTGAAGGCTCTTGTGATCTGAATAGATTACACACTTGGTTCCACATAGGTAATGCCTCCATAATTTTAGTGCAAATACAACGGAACCCAATTCCAAATCATGGGTGGTGTAGTTCTTTTCGTGCACCTTCAGTTGATGAGAAGCGTAGGGAATCACCTTGCCTTTCTGCATAAGCACACAACCCATACCTGTGTGTGATGCGTCACAATAAATGGCAAATTCTTCTATTCCTTCTGGCAATGTCAACACAGGAGCATTGCTTAATTTATGCTTGAGAATCTCAAAAGATTCTTGTTGTTTGGGACCCCAATTGAACTTTATATTCTTGGGAGTCATCGAAGTTAAAGGTGCAACAATTCTTGAGAAATTTTTAATGAAACGCCTGTAGTAACCTGCCAAACCTAAGAAGCTGCGTATTTCTGTGGGTGTCTTAGGTGCTTGCCAATTCATAATTGCTTCAATCTTGGCAGGATCCACCTGGATACCATGCTCACTTACTACGTGTCCAAGAAATTGGACTTCACGGAGCTAGAACTCACATTTGGAAAATTTGGCGTAGAGCTTCTCTTGTCGCAGAAGTTTACGGATACTACGGAGGTGTTCTTCATGATCAGCTTGGTTCTTTGAATAAATAAGTATGTCATCAATAAAAACAATGACAAACTTGTCTAGATACGGCTTGCAAACGCGATTCATGAGATCCATGAATGATGCAGGTGCATTAGTGAGCCCGAAAGGCATCACTAAGAACTCGTAGTGGCCATATCGTGTTCTGAATGCGGTCTTGTGTACATCTTCGGTTTTGACCTTCAACTGATGATACCCTGACCTTAGATCGATCTTTGAGAAGTAACTTGCCCCTTGCAGTTGATCGAATAGATCGTCGATCCTGGGCAATGGATATCGGTTCTTGATTGTAACTTTGTTCAGCTCGCGGTAATCAATGCATAGACGCATTGAACCATCTTTCTTCTTCACAAATAGAATAGGTTCTCCCCAAGGAGACGAGCTAGGTTGAATAAAACCCTTCTCCAACAAATCATATAACTGTGTTCTTAATTCTTTCATCTCAGTTGGTGCCAAACGATAAGGAGCTCGTGCGACTGGTGCTGCTCCTGGAATGATATCAATTCTGAATTCCACTTGTCTGTCAGGAGGTAACCCAGGTAGTTCTTCAGGAAAAACATCCGAGTAATCAGAAATAACAGGAATATCTTCAATCTTGGGCTTTGTCTCATCTATAGTTACATGGGCCATGTAAATGACACAACCTTTCTTCAAACACTTAGATGCCTTAAGTATAGATACTTGTTCAGACAATCCATACTGTGTATCTCCTTGAATTGTAAGTGATTCACCATAAGGAGTTTTGATAACCACTTGCTTCTTATCACAGGCAATTTGGGCTTGGTTTAGGGATAACCAATCCATGCCTATAACGATATCGAATCCTGCCAACTTCATTGGTAACAAAGACAACATAAAAGAGTGATTCCTAATGGATATGAAACATCCATCTAAAATTGTTGAAGCAGTCTCTAAGGTACCATCGGCCAATTCTACTTCATATTTTATGTCTAGAGTTTTAACAGACAGATTTAACAGTTTACAAAATTTATTGTTTACAAAGGACTTATCTGCGCCAGAATCTAATAGAACTCTAGCACAAACATCATTGATGAGGAAAGTACCTGTTATAACATTATCATTTTGTACTGCCTCCTGGGCGTTCATTTGGAAAACACGAGCGTTTGTTTTCTTGGCCTCTTCAGGCTTCTTTGCAAGTTTGGGGCAGTTGGTCTTGATATGCCCTTTCTCGTTACTGTTGTAACATGTTGCGTTTTTCAACTCTTTGCACTCTAAAGTCTTGTGACCCTCGGTCTTGCACATTCCGCATAGTTTAGCATGCGGGTCAATCGTGCACTTTCCTGAATAGCGTTTTCTGCAGTTCTTGGACATGGGCCTGTTATCCGTCTGATTTGAGTTTTTCTTGAACTCAGAACCTTTCTTATGCTCGGGATTTCCCTTTCTCTTCTTGTCAGAGCGATGTGAGCTCTCATCTTCCCTTTTCCTTTTTCCCTCATCAGAAGTCTTGACAGACTTATTCCTAATCGCATCAAGCGTGAGGGATAAAGACAAATCCACCATGGACCTATAAGTGGTAGGCCTGGAAGCTTCAACGTTTCCTTTTATTTCCGGGGCCAGGCCCCTAGTGAAGCGCGCTATGCGCTTAGGTTTAGGGGTTACTAAATAAGGAACCAGTCGGGACATGGTGTTGAAACTCGTGACATAAGCTTGGCAATCCAAATTCTTCATGACCAGAGTCAAGAAGTCAGTTTCAATCTTTTCTACCTCGTGCTGAGGATAGAAGTTTTCTTTGATCAGTGCCATAAATTGCTCCCATGACAAGTTGTAGAGTGGGATTTTTCCTGTGGCTTGAACTAACGACCTCCACCAGGCCAATGCCTCCCCCTTAAACGACTGTGAAACAAACTTCACAATATCCTGTTCCGCGCATCAGCTGATATCCACCACTGTATCCATCTTATCAAGCCATGTCATACAGTCAATGGCACCTTTTCGCCTGTAAAGTCCCTTGGCTTGCAAGAGAGGAAGTGTTTATATGAGCAGGTCTTTGAGCGCGGTTCTTGATTTAACATAATTTTGCTTAGATGACAAACTTTTCTGATTTGACGAATGCCGAGAATCGTCCCTATGAGATGTATGTGTTTTGGAAGGAGGTTTAGTATGAGGTACAGATTGGGTCCTATCATGAGTACCACTTGGTTCTTTGATCATTCTGTCAACGGCTCTAGTGACAGCATTGTCTATCATTGCTTGTAGGTCTGCACCCGTTACATTCATTCTGGTGTTGTCGTTTCTTTCTCTTGGATGACTATTAACCTCTTGAGATTCAGCCATGAAGCTTGATTGCTATATATAAAAAAATGTTGACAACATTTTATTCAGAAGTCTATTATGGAATCATCATTTTTGATGATTCATTAACCATGGTATAAATAGACCATATATGGTTAATTTGATAATCAGATTTATTTTAAACATTTTATTATAGTTAATCCCGGTTATTAATTATTAAGGATATTAAAGTGGCACAAAAAGGCCTTGTCACAAGGACAGTTTTGATTTATACGCCATGATCTTCTAGGATCAAGGTTTTAAGGTTTGAACATAGTTCTTCACCTTTCTTGACAGAGAGTCATAAACTACAACTGTCTTTCGTCCTATTGGACAATAATTATAGCCCGTAGGCACTTCATCACTAATGGATGTTGGTATAGTGATCATCGCATTGATGATATATGCCATGATTTCTAGATCATTAGGCTAGATAAGGAATTGGAAGAATCCAATATAAGGATGACTAGTGTGATTTTCTCGAACCACATTTGTCAAGAGTGCTAACACGTTCTTAGGTGTTAACAAGGATTTATTATCTTATAAAGGTTTTTGCCATCATAGCCATGTCTAAAATGACGTATAGGCTAGGTTATAGCTTTAAGATTTTATTTTGATTTTTAATGGCAAACCAAATAAAATTGAATTGATATTTTGATTTGTGATATGATGTATATGTTTAATGCAAAATGTAATTGCAAAAAGGAAATTTCTCATAAATAAATCCTAAAAATTACAATAATGCCCTAAACGGGTCTTTAACAAATAACTTGTCCTTGCAGGGACAAAATAAGAAAGATAAGTCCACGCAGGGACTAAGTACATAAATAAAATGTCCTCGCAGGGACTTAAATGAAATTTGAAATTACAAAACAATAAATAAGGATTTCTAATAATCCCTCTTCTTTTTCCCCTTAATGAGAATTGCCAATCCCTTTAGAAGACCGCGGCGACTTCTACGCTCTTCGTCTACCCTTTGTTCCACCTCATGCAACCTCTGGAGAATTTCTTGCTGCTGTGGTTGCTGGATTTGAGGTTGAGGCGGCTGTTGCTGCTGAGGTTGAGGAGGTGGTGGGTATTGATACCCATATGCAGGGTACCGAGTTGGGTACGTAGGTGGAAAGGTCCCGGGGTAGAGAGCATTAAAGTTTGCTGCTTCGATGTATGGATCTACAGCAGGTGCATTGTTGTAGTTATAACCCGAATATGCTGGCTGCTCGAACGGGTTACACCCAGCTGCATCTGGGTAAGCGGGGATCGGGTTCTCATAACCCATGGGAGGCAGTGCAGGTGCAACTGGTGCGGAGTCGACTTCAGAAACGGCGTTTGAAGGCCCACCCATTTTGTAACACCCCGAAAATATAAACCTTTTCATTTATAAATTGGACGTCGGTAATAAATAGAATGAACTAACTAGGAGTAAAAATAACCTAGTTAGAGGAAAGCCTTGTAGTAACATGTTAGTGTGTTGAAAACACCTAAAATAAAAACCTAATGATAGTTGGAGGGTTAAAGTTGTCAAAATTGAAAAAAGTTTTATTAAAAAAAAAACAACCCAAACACACACAAGAGTGTGTGTCTGGTTCGACTAAAACACAGGGGCGACCAAGAGCTCTCCTCAAACCCTAGTTCATGCTAAAATTGATCAATTGAAGGCACAAATCTGACCCAAATCGAAATCCAAGCAAAGATTAGTGATCTCCTTCGTAAAGGGATCATAAGGTATGTGAAAATTCGTTATTTGATTCCATCCAAAATTCTGGATGAACAATTATAATTCGAAATTAGTGTTGCATGAATGTTGTTTGGATGAAATTAGAGTGAAATAGTGTCCAGGAACAAACCCTAGTCATTAGATTGTTGAAATTATGCTCAATGCTTGAGAATTCCATAATCACCATTGAAGGTGATTAGTGGGTTTTGTAAGAGCATGTTAAACACTAGGGTTATAGTTATCATTCTAGTGTATTTTGAACTCTATGAAGTAAATTCAGATTTGTTGATGTGAAAATTTGATATGAACTTGCTTAATTGATGTTAATCTTGGATAAATGACAAGTTATGAACTTGATTGTAAATATGTAAAAATTTTGCCCACTAGGTGTTTGTTAAAATGCCTAAATGAAATCGCAGTCTACTCGGTTGTGTATAAAACTTGATTATAATAGGTATTCGGAATGAATGCTAGTGGTATAATAAAACGAGTCTCACTTATAGAAGAGAACCCTTAGTTCTTGCGAAAATAAATAAATAAGTTAGATCTAATAATCTCTTGAACTAGTTTAGATATTGGAAATATAATGAACCGGGTAAAAGATTTGTTAGACGGTGGCTTAAAAGAATGCCTACCGGGTGATTAGAGAAAATGCCTAAACTAGTTGATAAACTTGAATGTGCATTTATATACTAATGGGCATTTGACTTTTTAAAAGTCAAACCAACCTACAATACAATGAATGATAATTTTTATATGAAATACGTAAGGTGGAATAGTCATAATTGATGATGACTAATCTAACCGTCTTACGAATCATGATGATAGTTTGACGCTTGACAAGCTAGGTGGAGGCTTGGAAAGGAAGCGGGTCAAACGAATCAAGTGTAAAGGGAAAGCGTACTTCGGATGCAAGGTAAGTAAAGCTTACGCCCCTCCTATTATTTACAAAATGCTTATAGTGAGTATGGAATATATGAATAGTAGTATGTAAATGAAATAAGATGTTCCGGTACGATACAATACGGGTCGGAACAAGTGAGAATGACAAAAACCATATGTTACGGTAAAAAGGGTAAATAAGGAAAACTAGATGTGAAATGATGAACAAATATAAATTATTGAAACACTATGTTTTGGTGTAAACCGTGGTGGGGAAAATAGTAAAGTAGTAATCCGGGTATGGATTAACGAATAAATAAAGGGTTTCGAAGGGACACCACATGGCGAAAGTCATAACGGGTTAAATAAAATAAGAAAAAAAATGATTTTTCAAATGAGACATAATCATGGGAAAAACGGAATAGGTTAAAGGATGAAACGGTAATTAAATACCATCTCATAATGATAATTTGTCATTTCGACTAAACGGGTCAAATGGTGTTGTTAACACCATTTGACAATAATGTCTGATGATCGCTTGTTGAGTTTAGTGATCACAGGAATTAGCACATGGTACGCGTTGCTATTAGCTAGAAATTAATAGCGAAAGGTATTTAAACGAGTCAATCCTATGACCCGAGCCAGGTACGCATTTTTAGAATTATAGTTAAAATGATATTTTGGTCAAATATTAGCTAAAGTCCTTCGTCGTAAAATGATGGACTAAAATTGACCAAAAATCCCTTGATGGGTAGATTGGGCAAACGACCCATATGGGTTGTTTAGGAATTGGTATTAAGATTACGAAATAAAGGTAGATACCTTAATGTAGTGAAACGATGGGTGAAAGGAGAGTGAAATTTAAAGTAAATGGTAAATCCCTCTAACGGGTCAAAATGAAGTTTTACGCATAACTCAACCTTTAGTGGTATAATGTATGAAAGTTTTAGACTCACGAGTTAATGGTTTTTGAGATAATAAATATCTCAAGAATTTACAATGATTTAGACGAAAGTGGTTTAAGGAATCATGAAACGGGTCAAAAGTGTTAAAAAGGGATTTCAAGCCGAGAGCTTGAAATCTGAATTTTTGAACTAGTTGAATATCAGGTTTTAACTCCATAAGATGGAGAATTAAAATTCGAATGCATAGGAAAAACAATCGCCTAAAACGGACTAGTAGATAAAAAGTTATCACCGTTTAAAGTTTGATTTTTGTTGAATAATTGAGCTGGGCAGGAAATGCAGGAACAGACACGGTCCTGCTGGAAAATGTTCTCCCTCGCGGCACGCGCGGGGGAACTATGACACTGGCGTGACACGTGGCTGCCGTCACGGCACGCGAAAGAAAAGCAGAGCCTCTCGCGTGGCACGAGGGGCACAAATCTGAAATTTTATTTTGTTTCGTTTATTTGATGTTGAAACTTGTTTATACTTGTTTCTAAACTATCAAAACTTACGTTTGAGTTGGTTTTGATCATAGGTGAATATCATGAGTACCCGGATGAAGATCAGGCTCAATGAAGAACCGAACACGATCAAGTTATAAGCTTCCGCACATTGTTACGTCGTCGTTATGAACGACTGTCGAATGTTTTTCTTAAATTGTAAAAGGTTTTAAATAAACCCGTATTTTGCAATGTATATGTGCTCAGAATCACATGTTTATTTTTCATAAATTATACGAAAATCGTTAAACAATAGCAAGGGTGTTACACATTTGTGGGTCTTCATAGAGCGGAGGGTAGTTGCTGGAGTGTTGGGGGGTGCTGAAATGGAAACCCCCAAGCACGGACATCCGTGCACTTCTTCTTCGCCTTGATGGTTCTGGAGGCGGTGGCTGCTCAGGCGCTGGTGGTGGTGGTGGCGTGACCGCCTGAAAATGTGGGTCCTCAGAAGGGACCTGCTGGTGTGGAGGTGAGTTGCGGTGAGGGGGAGTATACTCCTACTTATACGTGCTCCATCTTTCGGCCCAGATATCAGGGCCCCTATAAGGCGAACCATGAAAAGATGATCCGCTGGAAATCTCAATGGGATGTGTCGGCGTCCCAGATGGTGGCATCTCAGGATCTGGATCATCATCCACATCCATTTTTGGTACTCGGGAAAATGGTCAGCTGGTCCCAAAGGGTTTTGGCCCTCTGGTTCTTCCATTTGGTTCATCGGGTTGAATCGGCTCTGGAAATAAGGCGTTGGGTTCGGGAAGGAACTGTGAGAGTCAGACCGGTGCAAAGGTATGAAAGAATGATGTGAATCGTGAGGCTCTTCATCCTGGTGCGGCCCGAATGAATGATGGTAAGATGGTGAGGAGCTAAGCGAGACAGAGCGTCTCGCGGGCTCCAGGTAGGTCCTCCAGTCTTCGTGCGGGCTGGAGCTGAGTGTTGCTGATGGTGTGCGCCGGTGAGATGGTCCAGCCTCGTGATCATTCCTACCCCTCATTAGGGCTTTTCCTCTCCCATTCCTGCCTCTTACTCTTGGTGGCATGATTTCTTGTAGTCCTGTCAAAACAAAAACAAACAGAACAAAAAAACAATTTAAGATTAGGATTGATCCTAAGTCGTTTGCCTAGACTCGGAAGTCAAGGAATGTGCAACTGTGTCATCGAGATTAAACATAAAAGGCTAGTGTTTAATTCACTCAATGTTGGCTTTGACACCAACCTGTCACACCCCGATATTTCCACATTTTACCGGTGGGTCCGGTGGGGAGTATCGTGACGTAGTTGATATCATCATAGTCAAATATTCACAGTATAATGCACAGCGGAAGTCTTGGATGAAAATAATATTACAAACTGAATTTAAAGTATAAATAAATATTATACAAACGGTTGTAAGAGGATCCACAGGCGGATCATAAAACAGAAATATAAAATATTGTTCAACAGACTTTAAACGTTCAGAACTTGCAAGATTCTTTATTAACGCCCAGAGCTCCCAGCCAATAACGTACGGTACCTGTCACTTAGTCTTTTTGAAAAATACGTCAGTTTACACTGGTAAATACAATTAACCGACTCTTTTGAAAATATTTATGAAAATTGATTTAAATGCACAAGGCACAAAACATTTTATAACTTGGAACAATTATATTAATAACAATCTTGTATCAGATTTACATGTTTGTCCAACATTTAGGGCCGGTATAAAAGCCGAACAAGATTAATCGACACACCATAAACATAAACTCACGGCGGGTCATCCCAGTAAATGAGTATATCTTTTACATACGCAACGGACAGGTGTATGCCTACACCCCGTGCTTAAGTCGTGGCCATTTACATTTTTTAAATGAGCCAAGGATATCCAGGACACAATCGTTAATGTAACAACCCGCTTTTTGGAAAGTTAAAGTACAAGTCAAAGTCAAAGTCAAAGTCAAAGGAAGAAAAGATTGCTAATTGCAATCTGTCACTCCTTGATGGACTAGCAAATCGTACTTTTGACTTGTAATCGAATTTTATTGTTTAATCGCTTTAGTTGTATTATGTGGAGTATCTATTAATAATCGAGGCTTAATCGCTATTTAATCGCTAATCGACTTATCGCTATCGCATCGCAACACAAATTATGTGTTCTGGATATTATTTTACGTGTGTGTGCCATTACGTGTTATTTGTGCATGTTATTTTTATGTCGAGGTGTTCAATCGCAATCGCAATTCTATCACAATCGCATTCTAATCGCAAACGCTGAACGCAAACTTATTTAGATATAGTAGTTAGGTTATTTGTGTAACTAATGGGTAGTATTATCGCATAGCTCGCTCGAATCGCATCTCAACGCTCAACACGCGAATCGAGACTACAAACTCAATGCGCTGGACACCTGGATCGAGTGGTCAACCGGTCGAGTGGCCATCCGATCGGAGTGCCATCCGATCGAGTTGCCATCCGATCGGACTGCCATCCGATCGGACTGTCATCTGATCGGTGACCAATCCGACACTTCAGCACTTTCCATTTTGGGAAACCCTATAAATACCCTCCTGTCACATCATTTGTGATGTGACAGCTCCTTGTTCGACCAGCCGCACTCAAGCACTCATTTCTCTCGATTTCTCTCGATTCTTGTAAGCTTTCAAGCTAAATCTTGTACTTCTATTATCTACACACACTTCTTCATCTTTTTCACCTTTAAATCTTAACTTTTAACCGTGAAATCACCGGATTTGAGGTGTTCTGGGGTGATGTTGACTCGTGGAGTTCTTATAAACTTCAAGATTTGGCTTCATTCCATCAAGAACAACTTAGATCTGAAGGATTTCCACACAAATAATCAATGTTTTTGTAACACCAGTCTCATTTAGTTAAGATTTTAAACTAAAATAAGTAATTTTAGAACCAAAATGCATCATTTAGAAACTTAGTTATAAAAACTAAGATTTACATAGTGTTCTATTTAACAAGCTAACTAGTTTAAGTATTCGGAACATTCAGTTATTGTTTACAAAATGAAAATTTTGTAAATCAATATTAGTTTAGCGCGAAAGCTTCAAAACTTTGTGTTCGGTTCTTGAATTCTTGCTTGATCGGCATCCGGAATGAGACGAATATCACCTAAGGTCAAAACCACATCAATTGTTAGTTTTGACAACATTATGACATGTATAAATAAGTTCCGGTATCATACAAATAACAAAAAAAAAAAAATTCTACTTTTTGGTCTGTCGCGCCACGCCACAGACTCCGTTTAATCCTTCGCATGCCGCGAGCGGCCTCGCGTGTCGCGCCCGCAACTTAACACCCTGACGCGTGTCGTGGGGGAACATGTTTTCCAGCAGGTCCGTTTCCTGGACCTGCATATCTGCCCAGCTCCAAAAATTCTTAGAAATTTTAACTTTAAAAGCTCATAACTTTTTACCTACATGTCCGTTTTATGCGATTCTTTTTCCTACGCGTTCCAAATTTAATTCTACATCTCATGGAGTTAATACCTAATATTAAACTACTTCAAAAATTCAGATTTCAAGCTCTCGGCTTGAAATTCCTTTTTAACACTTTTGACCCGTTTATGATTTGATCAAACAAACTTGTTAATTACCTTTAAAATATCATGCATACCACGTTATATCAATTTACTAATAAGAAAGGTTCGAACTACGAGTTTCTTATGCAAGTCTTAACCCGTTTTACACATCTATTCATTTTGCCCCGTTAAGGGTATTTAACACTTTCAAGCTAAAATCACGCTTCTTTTTAGTTTACATCCTAACTCCATTTTATACTTATCCCAAGGATTCAATTTATCAAAATGCTTATTTCTAAACAACTCTTAAAGGTCGTTTGCTCGATTTACCCATCAAGGGCGTTTTGGTTAATTTTTTTAGTTCCTCTATTTACGACGAAGAACTTACACTAATTATTTGACCAAAATACCATTTCTACTACAAATCTAATTTTGCGTACCTGGCTCGGGTCAAAGTTTTAACCCGTCTAAAATACCTTTCACTATTAACTTACTAATTAATAGCATCGGGAACCTTATATTACTTTCCTGTAATCACCAAAATTCAACAAGCGATCGTCAGTAATTATCATCAAATGGTGTTAACACACCATTTGACCCGTTTAGTCAAAATGATCATTTATCATCATACGATGGTATTTTGGTACCATCTCGGCCCTTGAACCTATTCCGGTTAGCACCATGAGTTCTTATTACTTAAAAGGCATTTCTTGAAGTGTTTGACCCGTTATGACTAATACCAAATGGTGTCTTTTCACATCTTTTATTCTATCTGTCAACTCGTGTCCGAATTATTATTTAACCACTTTTACCCGTTATGATTCACCTCATAACGTATTGTTCAAATTTCCTTATTTATTAGTCTTCGCCCCACTAATTTACCATTTTACCCCTTCTTACCATAATTTATGGTTTCTTACCATTTTTACTTATTCCGACTTGTATTGTGTCATGCCGGAACATCATATTTCAAATACTTAACATAATTCACAATCAATATTCACAAGTGTATTATAATAAAAAGGGGGTGTAAGCTTAACTTACCTCGCATCCAAACTATGCTTTTTCTTTTCCTTATTGATTCGTTTGACCCGCTTCGTCCCCAAGCCTCCACCTAGCTCGTTTATGTAAGAATAAATAATATATTTATTTATATATGACCATTATAATCATTTATATAATAATAGATCAAAATATATATAACAACCTATTAAATAATTAGTTGGTAATTGTTGATGGGCCTAATTACCCTTATTAACTAATTAGGGTTTCCTCTTGGGAGCATATATAAGGAGACTTATGTAGAGGTTCTAAGGTTAGACACATAACCTAATTACTCTCATAACATCAATCGACCTCCTCTCCTAACCGATTCCCCTTTATCGGTTTCTTCATCACCATCATTAGATTGCACCCTAAGGAGGAACCAGATCAAGCTAACAATCATGTCAAACACTGTTGCTGCGTCTCCTTCTGGATTCTCTGCTGGCCTGTACTGATGCAATCAAAGGTATGTTTTCATGTTTTCCATTATGTCTAAACAGAACTGATCAACATGTGGTATCAGAGCTAATGTTGATTAGTCAGTTTTGTTTTCGTATCCATTATTCTAGAATTGAAATCATGAAAACAGAAATTTTGAATAACTTCATAATCATAACCGCCGGTTTCGAGTCATGACCCGAAATCATTGTTTTCGGAAAAGAATGTTAAATTAATGACACGAAATCATAATAGTTAAAATCAACAAATCCGAAATCTGTTTTAGAAGCCTTAATTTTCAGGTTTCGGGTTCCAAAATTATTATTTTATTTTTTAGGGTTCATCATGTGCTCTTAGGAAAATTCGAAAATTCCTTTATGTTTTGGAATGTAATTAGGATTATTGAGTGTTTTTCCTGTTTTGATCCAATTTTATCATCTAAGTTTATTCGAAAACTGTTAGTTGGTAATCAGATAAAATTTTCGAAATATTTTGATAAATTAGATCATCACTAAAACAGGAAACCATATCTCAAAATCCCTAAGAATTCGAATTTTCAGTTATGTTTTCACAACAACAGCTGTAACAGGGTTTTCGAGATCACTTTTAACGACCCGAGACCAAGATCTCGACTCGAGACCACAAGGTCTCGACTCGAAATCACAAGTGTTCTCAAATCCTTACGACTTGAGACAACGATTTCGACTCGAGACCATAAGGTTTTGACTCGAGACCACTAAGGTTTCGACTAAGGGCTTCAATCTTCACAACTCGAGACCATGGTTGCGACTCGAGACCTCATTATGGATTTGAAATCTCATAAAACATAGTAGTCGAGACCATGATTACGACTCGAGACACTGAGGTTGCGACTCGAGACCTTAATGAGTCAAGACCTCATAATGTTACAAGATGAGTCGAGACTGGACTCGAGATCTCACTCGAGACCTCATAACTAAGTCGAGATCTCATAACTGAGTTGAGACCTCACTCGAGACCTAAGACTAACTCGAAATCTCAACCTCATTAATTTAGGCTGTTTAATGTGATAATTAAATGATTGGTTTTGTAAATACTTAGTTAATTAATCAGGATCAAATAATGTTTTACAAAACCAAAATAGCTTGACTTGAATGAGCTTCTGATGTATCACTTCTGGCCAAAGCAGATTTGATGCATCTATTTATTGTTCAAGTATTACGAAAGCTATGTTGAGTATGCATTACAAATGTGAATGTCTTAATTTCTGGCCAAAGCTGATTTAATTCATTCATGTCTAGCATACTTAACAAGTGCATAACTAAAGTGATTGTCTCATTTCTGGCCAAAGCTGATTTGTCATGATTACTTTGCACACATGCTTAAATGATTACACTTCTGGCCAAAGCTGATTTGTCTTCGTTTAAGTAGAACTTTAAATAAGTCTATTATTTTGATGTTAGTAATAGACATATCACAACCTCTTCACATAATGATCTTTATATCGATGATCCTTCATTAATTTTATGATCATTTCGTCTGCCTTATTTTTTAGTACCCATAATTTTACTCACTGTAATTTTCTTCTATAAATCAATATCTCATCCACTCTAATTCTTAAACCTAAAATGTTTTGCTTTATTTAAAGTTTCTATAAGAATTAGCTCTTGAATTAAATCCTTGATTATTTCTTAAGACACGATAATCCTATTGCTCTCTTCTGATAATGATTACTAAAGACGAAAAGTAGAGCATGATTAATAGGACAAATCGAAGACGATGTCTCTTATGATAATCAAGAACTTTCTAACATAATTGCTATCACTAAAGTTATTCCAGATTAAGTCTTTCCTAAGACTAATCTATTATTGTGGAATAATCACAAGAACTCCTAAGATGCATGCCTTCATTTAAAATTCTAAACTATAAAGTTAAGTGGTATATGTGAATACATAATAATGTACAATACCATGATCCATAAAGTTAAGGGTTTACGCATGGAAATAAGTACATTTTCCAGTACATTACATACTAAGATTTTCGCTTGTACAATTTGATGCCTTATAAATCAACTATAACACTCAAAAGTACCAAAGTATAATGAGTGTGTTGATAAGCAACATATGTACAAAGAAATAAATGTTTGAAGCTGGAAAATAAGTTGCTACTCACCTTACAGCCACTTAGGGGCTGTTTGGTAGCCTCTTAATGACCATTCAGATGCTACCTCTTAATGATTTAAAACCTCTGAATGAATAAGAGGTAACCTCAAGTCTGAATGGTTAAGAGGTAACCTCTGAATGGTAAATCATCACATGTCACATTCTTCTACCTTCTCATTGGTAAAATTCTTAATGGTTCCATTAAGAGGTAGCCTCTTAATGACCATTCAGAGGCTACCAAACAGCCCCTTAAACTTTAAAAGATGGTTGTTCTAAGACAAATTACAAGTACTAATTCCACCTCTAAGGTTCTTCAAGGGAAAATCTTACTGCATAATTATGCCATTAGACTAGACATAAGCAATGAGACTATCCATTATTCTAAAGAACAGTTGGATAAATTAATTAGATAGTCACTTATCAATGATATCTAAGTCTGGTAATTTTAATATTCCTATTAACACATGATTAGTTGACTCTAGTTTTAAACGTTTCTTTACCAGAAGTTAACAAATAACTAACATGAGAGTTAGTGACAAAATAAAATGTTAAGGCTATAAGAACCATAATAAGCAGTCTTCTAACAACGCCTTTCGATACCTTATATATTCTGAAGATTAATCAGAATATAGTATCATAATTAAGCAATGTTATGAATGTTGTGAGGTTTGCATAGTCAACATAAAGTCACACTTACCTTAAACTCTCATCTTATTTGTTCTAAATATATGGATTGAAACATTATTAAGATAAAACTAGATGATACCTTACACTTTCACAACTTTTGCCATCATGTAAATGAGAATTTGACAAAAGGAAAATGAGACCTATAAATTTCATCCATTATAACTGAAATTCATGAGAAATCATGACATGGTTAATGAGGATGATTTTTTTATCTAATCTCATTCTAAGTAATTTTAAATCATGCCGTTAAAGCCCTAAATATTACTTGGCTTAAGGAATAAGTATGGGTCCATCATAAGTCATTCATTGACACTCGTGGAACTTATTCCAAATGGAATATTCAGACATAATTCATTTATCAATTACAGACTATCTACTTGTATCTACATTTTGTCGCATATGGCCCACAATATTAAAAGAAATATATTTCATATATATACTTAATAAGATTTCTATTAAATGTCTCTAAGTGTCTTATGATATCTGGACATTAAAGAAATCAAATAAAGTCTAACATATATATGATAGGTTCCCACGTCACGTACCTCATTGAAACTTCTCTTGTAGCATTCTAGAGATATTAAAGATCAGTGGGAGCATTAAGTGTCTTAATAATAACTTGCAATAGTTGCAAGGGGTGGGGGAGTGAAAATTTTACATTACCTAAATTTACACCTCTTGTACAAGACACCGCTCCATCACGACACTGTTCCATCAAAACTTGTCTCCTTAAAATCTAATGCTACTCTTACAAAAGTTTCATTGTTGCTTAATTGTGGGCACACTTAGATTTCTTAGGTAAACTAACATAATCCTCAACAAGAGAAATCACAACGACTAACGTCCTTAATTTTTTTTTCTCTATTAGAATTTTTTCGGTCGTTAAATATTGACCCTAAGCATGCTGATTTCCTAAAGATTTATAAGGTCAGTGGGAGCAGTCAAAGTCCTTATCATAACTTGCAAGGAATACAAGAGGCGGGGGGAAGAGTGTCATTAAATTTCACTCTGAATTTAACTCCGATTACACCTCTTGTACACCATACTGCACCAACTCTTACAAACTTAGAATCCTAAAAATGATAGCAACCTAACCAAGAGCTAATCCATAAAACTGAAACTTCTAACAAACCCAATAATCAACTCAGGAGGTCATCTAGGTTTAAAAGCCTACTAACTTTGATGATTACATAACCTCCCTAATGAAGTTGAAATGGATTTTGGAAATGTTTAATGATCCTATCTCTTCAAATTAAGCCATTAGTGTCAATCAATCATCTGAATGAAATAAAACTGCTTTCTAGTAAAACTGATTTTATGTGTTCGTATAACGTTTGGGATTTGATTACCTAAGAGTATTCATAACTAAACCAAATCCTGGTATAAGCGTTAAGACACGAAGAGGCATGATTGATTGTCAAAGGTTATACTTAGGAAGAGATAAATTATCAAAGATTTCTTTAAGGATCATCACTGTTCTAGTAGCTTATAATAGTTTAAAGCTACATTAGATGAACATTAAAAACAATTTTCCCTAACAAATGGCTAACATATTTCCATGTTCATAAAACAACCTGAAAGTTCCAAACTGAAGGTTAAAGAACACTTTATTTGTAAGCCAATAAAATCCATGTATGGGTTAATGCAAACATCATAATGTGATGAAACCTTAACGTAATTATTTTCATCAAGAATCAAGTGGATTAATGTACCTACCTCAAAATGAGTGGGAGCAACTAAGATAAACTTGTCTATATAGATGATATTCTTTTGACAAGTATATGTTACATAAGTCAAAGAATTGTTAACACAAACTTTGATATAATAGATCTCAGAGATATTTCTTACGTGATAGATATCATAACATGCCGAGATAGACCCAATGGGACATAGTTCCGCTCAATAAGTTTAACATTAAATGGGTCCTTACATATGTAACAAACAATAATGCTCTCATTTAGAGGATAATAGGATAAACGAGATTATTTACTTACGCTTCATTAATTAGAAGCCTTATGTAAGTTCAAGTCTATACTCGTTTAGATATTACTCACATTGCAACACACTAGATATGTCTAGATAAACATGAAGCATCTAATAGAGTATTACAATATCTTTAAAGGAAACGAAAGGCTATAATTTAAAGAAGAAGTGAGAACTCAAACCGGTTGATTACTTTAACTTTGTAATATTCAAAGATGACAAAAATGTAATTTTGGGTATATCTTTATGTCAGCAGACAAAACCTATCTCATGGAGGAGTCATAATGTACTGATATCAACAACCTAAGTTATAACGACATAATATAGTCACTAAATATTGTTGGAAATTTATCAGTGGACTCATAAGTTTATTAACTCCATATAATTAATGTTTTAAAGACTTAGTGTGATAAAGTCAGTTACCATGACTCCTTGAACAGTAACAGTTCAAGAGGTGCTGCATTAAATTTCGATACACAATTAATTATTCGTTTATGAACGAATTGAGGAAACTAAGTTTTGTATCGAAAACATTCATGATATGCTTAAGGATCCTATAACTAAAGGGCTATTACCCATAAGTCTTATTAAGAGAGCTCATAGACGGGTATTAAATGATGGTCGTGCGCAACCGCATATGGTATTATGAATGACTAAGTATTAGTTAATTTTCCTCATCAGTTTGATTTTGTATGTCTCTAAGAATATGTTAAGCCGGCATAATGGCATATAGACAAATAAAGTTACAAATCAAACAAAGGGCTTATGCGTATTTTGATCATAACGATTAGGTTTTAAATTAAGGCTATAGTGTTATGGGTCATTTTCTGAGTATACATATCCTGACTAATATCCCGCTTTTAATTGTTTATCTATGATCAGGATACTGGACGGGGATATTGCTAACATCCTGGGTGATATCCTGAGGTATATCGAATTAATCACGTGCAGGTTAAAGACTGGGACTTGCCAACGGTCGAATGGACTTCATCTCCTCAAGACTCGGACGTATTTGTTAAAGGAGAGACGTTGAACCCGAAAGACCAGGTCTACAACGTTCGACTAAGGAATATTCGTTGGATCCCGGTTATGTAGGATAGTTAGTTACATTTGTTTTACTATAAATAGATGGGGGCGGATCAGATTAAGGCACTCAACTTACACATTTTCAAACACTTTCTCTCTAGCTCATTGTAAACACTACACACAACACTTGTATTCGAATTAAATTGTAACACATAGTCGATCCGCACCACATCCTGCACTGTATCCTGATATTTGAAGCAATAGAAGAACAAGGTAGCTGCGATTGTCAGCTCCCGAGGTTTTATGCCGGCGATCTAGATTGATCAAGGGCTTTCCTCGTACATCACGTGTCAACCTTTACTTTTTTGCTCATTGTTTGATCATCGATACAACTCTATATCCCGAGCCGTATCCTAAAACTGTTTTCATATCTAATTTGGTTAACACATTTTTCACACATAATTTTAGCACACTACCTCACTTAACTAATTTGATCCCTTAATTGCTTAGGTAATTTTTGACCAAAACAATTTGGCGCCCACCGTGGGGCAAGTGGTGCTACTTTTACTAAAAATCTTTGTAAAATCGTTAATCGGTTTTCTATTTTCAAAACTTTTTGCCATATCCTTTACAATGGCCTCAAGATCAAACATGAGCTCCTCTACTATGTCTGCTGCATCCTCTGCTACTACCGGTTCGGTGCTTCCACCACCTCCTCCAAGGATGCCATTTTCTTCACAATCTCAAGATGTTATCCCTACTCGGAGTGTTCAGGGATCTGCTCCCGTTTTAGCCTCTAATGATGAAATTCTGACTTTATTTGGAAGTGTGCAGGAACAAATGAGGCAGCAACAGGAGACTAACCAAATGCTGTTAAGAGAAATACAACTCTTTAAAGCTAGCTCGAGCAGACCTGCTGAAGAAACTGTCACTCCTATACAGCCCAGGGCTTTGAACTTCAGTTCCGCAGTTTACACCGAGGATAACAGGGGGAATATCGTCCCAAGCCATTCTCAGAATCATACCCCTGAGATACCCTCTTCGGTCAGGATGTCGACTGTGAGGAGTTCAGGATATGCTTCAGGATATGGCCAAAATCCTCAGACCGGTAATGTGTCAAATAATAATATTCTTGCTACTAACAACAATGGCTCTTTGCAGGATGCAGGTATGACGTCAACATTTACCCGGGAGCTCCAAAAATTGAAGGACATGATATCCAGTGTACCTGGAGTGGTCCAGCCAATTCCGGAGGTATCCCAAGACAGTCACAGGATATCCCGCTTTGCATATCCTATCTGTGATGCTGAAATACCAAAGAGATTCCAGACTCCCAACATGAAACTGTATGACGGGACTACGGATCCTGAGGAGCATATTGCCCAGTATAGGGAACTGATGGAAATCAATCCTATCCCCCCAGATCTCAAGGAAGCATGCTTATGCAAGGGATTTGGTTCTACCCTGACAGGATCAGCCTTAAAATGGCTGCTGAACGTCCCTCCTCACTCAATTACTTCGTTTGCTCATTTGGTTAATTTATTTAACAGTCAATTTTCTTGTAGTCGGAGTTTTGAGAAACTAACTAGTGATCTTTACAGGATAACTCAAGGGCCTCGGGAATCCTTGAGGGATTATGTGAACAAATTCAGTCGAGAATCCTTGGATATCCTACATCTTGATGTTGCAACAGTTGTGCAAGCTTTTAAGATGGGGTTACAAAAGGATTCTCAGTTTTATCAGGATCTTGTAATGAATCCCTGCAGGAATCTCGACGAAGCTCGTAACAGGGCTTTGAGATATATCCGTTTGGAAGACGACAAGAAGATGCAGGAGAGAATGAATTCTACCTCAACCTATGAATCAACTAACAGGAAATCAAAAACCTCATATAAGCCATATCGCTCCAAGCCATATGGCAGAAATGATAACAAGAAAGTGAATGCTGTTGAAGACGAGGATCCTGAAGAATATCCTGACTTATCTGAATACTGCTTTTCTGTTAATATACCTGAGTTAATGTATGCTATGCAGGGTTTAGGGGACAAAGCTAGGTGGCCTCGAAAGAACCAGCAGAAAGCTGATTGGAAGGATAAATCCAAATGGTGTGCCTTCCACGAAGACTTCGGACATATGACCGAGGATTGCCTTGCTTTAAGGAAAGAAATAAGTTACCTGTTAAGCAAAGGGTATCTGAAGGACTTGCTGGGAAAAAAGAAGAATAAAGGTCAAGATCCCGAGAAGGATCCTGAACGAGCAGCATCACCCCCAGCAGATGCCAAGATAATTAACTTTATTTCAGGAGGATCCGATATTTGTGGAACTTCGTATTCGGCGGCCAAGAGACATGCAAAGGAAGCTTAGAGTGAGAGGGGAGACAGACCAGTCAGGATGACTACCCTCACAACTGATAAAGTGATCACTTTCGATGGTGATGACAGGGATACTGTTCAGGATCCTCACCATGATGCTTTGGTAATAACATTATATGTGGCTAACCATTTTGTACGCAGGATACTGGTAGACAACGGTAGTTCTGTCAATATAATTCAGCTGGAAACATTGAAGAAGATGAATGTATCTCCGATGGACATTACTTCGAAGTCCACTGTGCTCGTTGGTTTCAGTGGAGAAGCTAGGAATACCGTAGGGGAGATAAAGTTACCAGTATATGTTGAAGGGGTCAACTCGATACAACGCTTTTGTGTGATGGACTCCTTATCCTGCTATAACATCATACTGGGAAGACCATGGATTCACGATATGAAGGCTGTGCCGTCAACATATCACCAATGCATCAAGATCCCTACCCCTTGGGGAGTTGTCAAAGTTGAAAGTGATCAGCAGGAAGCGAAAGAATGCTACTCGTCCTCAATGAAATCCTCAACTAAGCCTAGTACAGCATAACAATTAAAGATGCGGGCCCGGGATACCTTGGAAGCTTCGGAGCATGATGTGAAGAAAATTATCCTGGATCAGGATAATCCTGATATCTCGGTGCTCGTAGGAACCAATATCCCTCAGGATATTGAAGTGCAGTTAACTAACTTTTTGAAATGCAGGATGTCAACGTTTGCATGGAAGCATGAGGATATAACAGGCATATCCAAAGACATTATCACTCACAAACTTGGAATTGACAGATCATTCAAGCATGTTCAGCAAAAAAGAAGAAAATTTGCTCCTGAGCGGAATACGATTATCCAAGAAGAAGTTGAAAGATTGTTGAAGTCCAGGATGATCAGAGAAGTCAAGTTTCCAAGATGGCTAGCAAACGTAGTTGTGGTACAGAAGAAAAATGGGAAATGGAGAGTCTGTGTAGACTACACGGACTTGAACAAGGCTTGTCCAAAAGACCCATTCCCTCTCCCTCATATCGACGCAATGGTAGATGCTACTGCTGGACATGAAATGTTAACGTTCATGGACGCATCCTCAGGATTTCAGCAGATTCAAATGGAGCCTTCGGACCAGGAGGATACTGCTTTCATGACACCAACAGGTATATATTGCTATACTGCCATGCCTTTCGGTTTGAAAAATGCAGGTGCAACATACCAGAGATTAGTAAACATGATGTTCAAAGATAAGCTGGGGGACACCATGGAGGTATATATTGACGATATGGTGGTGAAATCTAAAAAGGCTGAGGATCACCTCCAGGATATCAAGGGAGCATTTGATATCCTGGATCAGTATAACATGAAGCTGAATCCTACTAAGTGCCATTTCGGAGTGGGGGCAGGAAAGTTTCTTGGATATATGGTGACGAAAAGGGGGATAGAGGCAAGCCCAGAGCAGATTAAAGCTATCTTGGATATAAAATCACCCTCGAATATGAAGGATGTTCAACGGTTAACAGGACGAGTAGCAGCGTTGAACAGATTTATTTCGAGATCCTCGGAAAAATGCAAGGAATTCTATGATATCCTTAAGAAGAATAAGAAATTTGAATGGGGAGCAAAGCATGAAGCAGCCTTGCAGGATTTGAAGCGATATCTCTCAACTGCACCTCTATTGATGAAGCCTGAAAATGGTGAACCACTATCCCTATACCTCGCTGTATCAGGGAATGCTATAAGTGCCGTTCTTATAAAAGACCATGAAGGTCAGCAATATCCTGTTTATTATGTTAGTAAAAGTTTGTTAGATGCTGAAACTAGGTATTCTCATTTAGAAAAATTGATATTAGCTCTAGTCATGGCATCGACAAAGCTTAGACATTATTTTGAGACACATAGGATCCATGTTAAAACAAATTATCCTGTCAAAAATGTGCTTAGGAAACCAGAGATGTCAGGCAGGATGGCCAAGTGGTCAGTAAAGTTAAGTGCTTATGATTTAGTATATGAACCTAGAAATGCCATAAAGTCTCAGGCTTTAGCTGACTTTGTGGCTGATTTCAGTAGTGACATTCAGGACGAGGTAGACCTAGAAGTTCAACAGTTAGGAGAATCTTCAGGATCCTGGACATTATATACTGATGGTGCATCCAATATAAGAGGTGTAGGTTTAGGTATACTACTAAAATCGCCACAGGGGGACATATTACCCCAAGCTATTAGGTGTGAATTTCCTGCTACTAATAATGAGGCAGAATATGAAGCTTTAATTGCAGGATTAGAATTGGCTATGGATATGAGTATCAAGAATTTGCAAGTATATGTTGACTCCTTGTTAATTACTAACCATTTTAATGGATCCTATGCAGTCAAGGGTGAGAAATTAATCGAATACCTCGATATTCTCAAAAAATTAGCAGGATATTTCGATGTTTTTACACTTGAACAGGTACCAAGGGAGGATAATGCCGAAGCAGATGCCTTAGCAAATCTGGGATCATCGATCAGGATACCAGAAGGAACCCAAATACCAATATTACATGTTTTGTATCCTGCAATGAATCCTCGGGATAAAGAAGTAGCGGGTATTCAGGATCCTGGAGCAGAGCATCCTGAAGAGGATCCTAAATCCTGGACGGCTCCAATCATGAGATATCTCAAAGAAGGACACATCCCTGGAAATGAAAATCCTAAGGCATTTAGGATGAAGGTATCACGATTCACTATTATAAATAATGTTTTATACAAGAAATCTCTTGCAGGACCGTATTTGAGGTGCTTAGAGGATCCTGAAGCCAAAGAAGTACTTCAGGATATACATGAAGGGGATTGTGGTAACCATACTGGGGGCAGGTCATTATTCTCAAAAGTATTAAGGACAGGATATTATTGGCCGACAATGAGAAAAGATGCCGCAGAATATGCTCAAAGATGTGATGCATGTCAAAGACATAGTAACATACTGCATCAGCCTACTGAACCATTATATCCTATTGTTTCCCCTTGGCCATTTATGAAGTGGGGTATGGATATAGTGGGAAAGCTTCCAAAGGCTCCAGGAGGGAAGGTTTTTATGTTGGCAATGACAGATTATTTCTCCAAATGGGTTGAAGCCGAGGCATTTGTCCAAGTCAGGGATCAAGAAGTAGTATCCTTCATAAAGAGAAATATCCTGACCAGATTCGGAGTACCAGCCGAGATAATCTGTGACAATGGTTCTCAGTTTATAAGCAAGAGAACTACTGACTTTTGCAAGAGTTGGGGAATCAAAATGATAACATCTACTCCGGTACATCCTCAAGCGAATGGACAAGCAGAATCCTCAAACAAGATAATTGTCAATAACTTAAAGAAGAGACTTGGAGCCAAAAAAGGGAGATGGGCAGAAGAGTTACCCTTTGTTTTGTGGGCTGATAGGACAACGGTAAAGAATGCAACAGGCCAAACCCCATTTTCCTTGGTATTTGGAGCAGAAGCAATGATTCCAACGGAAATGGCAATACCTACTGCAAGATCTACCCTACGGGATCCTGAACAGAATCCTGAAGCCTTGAGTCAGGATTTGGAAACTATAGATGAAAAAAGGGATGCAGCAAGGCTAAGGATGGCAGCATATCAACAAAGAATATCCAGAGCATATAACAAGAATATTAGGACCAGAAGATTTAAGGTTGGAGATTGGGTGTTAAGAAAGGCTTTTCAGAATACTACTAATCCTGCCGATGGCAAGCTAGCTCCAAAATGGGAAGGACCATATGAAGTTGAATCAGAAGCAGGGAAAGGAGCATATAGACTCAAGAATATGAAAGGGGATATGTTACCGAGATCCTGGAATGCTATACATTTGAAGCTTTATTTCAAGTGAGTTAGGAATTTAATTTCTAACTTAGGATGGTATGAATATTATCTCTTTTAATATGTTTAATATTATTTATTGCTTTGAACCCAATACTAACTTAAGCATCGGAGGGGTGTTAGCCTTCGAAAAATAATCAGATTAATAAATAAAAATAATTCCTGAAAATATGCTTACCAGACTTGTTGGAACTTGATCTTTGACTTGAGCTTGTGAGTAGCAGGTTAAAGGTTCTTTCACCCTCCGGAAGCTTGTAGATTTCTTTTATTCTTCCTTCTGATTCAGCACTAGGGGGAGCTAGTTCCTTGAAGTTTGCTGCAAGAAAGGAAATAAACGCATCAGGATATTGGTTCAGGATGGAGGTTCGGGATATGATTCGGGATATTCCTAAAACCCTAAGTCCTACCAGAAGTCAACCATCTTTTAGGGGGGTCAAAACCCTTATCAATGGAGTCTCTTTTCACAAAGAAGAATTTTCTTGTCCATTTATCCTCATTCTTGGTGGCCTTAAGAATGAGAGGATCGCTGGAAATAGAAAAAAAGGAGAAACCGGCTGGAACCATGTGACCTTAGACGGTAGGCCATCGGAAGGTCTTCGATGCATAGATCAGGCATATGACGAGCCTTAATCTGCTCCAGGGTGACTAACACGCGCCAAACCATAGGCATGATTTGGGCGAAACTAAGACCGGTAAGCTCAAAGAAGCGAGATATGAAGGGAGAAAATGGATATTGAAGCCCTAATGAAAAGGGATATGCAAAAAAGCAAACCCATTCGTCGGAACAAAAATCCGATCGGACCTCTCGGTCGAATGGACGGAAGATTGTCCCGGCGGAAAAGGCACCGGAAGCTCGTAGGGCCGCGATGTCGGAATCATTGAAAGAACACACCTCTTTTGAAGGTTTCTAAAGCAGATTCTGTTTGTGGAAGGTGGAAACAGAGTCCGCCATTTGTGATCTAGTACGGGTCGCCATGGAAGATCACAATCGGAGAAAGGGAGATATAAACAAGGAAAATAGAAAGGATAGAGAAGAGAAGTACCTGATATCCGGTTGAAGATAAGGGTAACCATAATGAGGAGTCCCTCGGTTAATATAGGCTGAATATAGGGGGTAAAGAGTAAATAACGCTTTGGAAGTTGCACCACTGTCATTTCAAGGGTCTAGTCGTATTGATTGCCTTAAGTTATGAGGTGGAACTTTTAAAATATATCCGTTGGATTGGTATACCAACAGATATATTTGGGGACAATTGTTATGGGTCATTTTCTGAGTATACATATCCTGACTAATATCCCGCTTTTAATTGTTTATCTGTGATCAGGATACTGGACGGGGATATTGCTAACATCCTGGGTGATATCCTGAGGTATATCGAATTAATCACGTGCAGGTTAAAGACTGGGACTTGCCAACAGTCGAATGGACTTCATCTCCTCAAGACTCGGACGTATTTGTTAAAGGAGAGACGTTGAACCCGAAAGACCAGGTCTACAACGTTCGACTAAGGAATATTCGTTGGATCCCGGTTATGTAGGATAGTTAGTTACATTTGTTTTACTATAAATAGATGGGGGCGGATCAGATTAAGGCACTCAACTTACACATTTTCAAACACTTTCTCTCTAGCTCATTGTAAACACTACACACAACACTTGTATTCGAATTACATTGTAACACATACTTGATCCGCACCACATCCTGCACTGTATCCTGATATTTGAAGCAATAGAAGAACAAGGCAGCTGCGATTGTCAGCTCCCGAGGTTTTATGCCGGCGATCTAGATTGATTAAGGGCTTTCCTCGTACATCACGTGTTAACCTTTAGTTTTTTGCTCATTGTTTGATCATCGATACAGCTCTATATCCCGAGCCGTATCCTGAAACTGTTTTCATATCTAATTTGGTTAACACATTTTTCACACATAATTTTAGCACACTACCTCACTTAACTAATTTGATCACTTAATTGCTTAGGTAATTTTTGACCAAAACATATAGTATGACTAATGGGGGTCCTGAGTCGCATAATGATTCAACGGCTGTATTTCTCTGCTATAGTTCTTGTTTAAGGCTAAAATGAGTGTTAACTCCTGATCAGGCTTATCTAATGCTCATAATAAATGATTACTCGGCCAAGTGGGAGAATGTAAGAATAAATAAATTATATATTTATTTATATATTGCCATTATAATCATTTATATAATAATAGATCAAAATATGTATAACAACCTATTAAATAATTAGTTGGTAATTGTTGATGGGCCTAATTACCCTTATTAACTAATTAGGGTTTCCTCTTGGGTGCATATATAAGGAGACTTATGTAGAGGTTCTAAGGTTAGACACATAACCTAATTACTCTCATAACATCAATCGACCTCCTCTCCTAACCAATTCCCCTTTATCGGTTTCTTCATCACCATCATTCTATTGCACCCTAAGGAGGAACCAGATCAAGCTGACAATCATGTCAAACACTGTTGCTTCGTCTCCATCTGGATTCTCTGCTGGCCTGTACTGATGCAATCAAAGGTATGTTTTCATGTTTTCCATTATGTCTAAACAGAACTGATCAACAGTTTAGTATCAAACTATTATCATCATTCACAAGGTGGTTAGATTAGTCATTAACAATTACGACTATTCCCCCTTTTGTATTTTCTACGTTGAAACCACTATTCGACTTTATCATTGGTTAGTTTAACTTTCTATAAGTTAACTACATTTAATTATATGATATGTGTAATTAAGCTAAATCGACATCATAATTAAAATATGTGTTGTCCCCATATCACACGTAATTAATAAAATTAGGAAATTACGCGTTTCATTCATAGTTTCAACATATGAACATTCATTTAGGCATTTTAACAAACACCTTGTGGGCATACTTTGACACATTTACAAACTAGTTCATAACTTGTTATTAATTTTGCCAAGATTAACAACTTTAACCAATTCAATGTCTAATTATGCTTCCATATCAAGATTAACTTCATAAAGCCTTATTAACACCCAATTCAAGATCATAATTCTAGTTCTCTTCATTATTCTTAAAAACCAATTAAACACCTAAGTAGTGATTATGAGCTTTATCAACATGAACACAAATTCATTAGTTTATTAACTAGGGTTTGTTTCTAATCATGCATTCATCCTATTTTCACCCAAATAACCATCATTCAAGCTCAAATTTTGAATTTCAAGTGTTCATCAAGAATTTGAGATGGAACGAAATAGTGAAATTTGACATACCTTATGATCACTTTACTGAGGTGATCACTAATCCGTGCTTGAATTTCGATTTGGGTGTGATTTACCCTTCCAATTGCTTGAATTTGGGCTAGTTAGGGTTTGAACATGAGAGCTCCCTGGCTCCTCTAGAAGTCTCGACCAGAACACACACTTAGGGTGTGTGTTTTGGTGTTAGTGTTTTATTTAATTAAAAACATTTTTCCTATTTGCCTCTTTTAGTCCCTCTAGTTCCATAGTTTGTAAAAAGGTTATCTATTTCTTGTTTCTTTTATTGTTTCAACAACACTTAACCAACTAGGTTGATATTCCTAGTTACTTAATGGGTTCGGGGAAGTCATAACCCGTTCTACTTTTAAGTCCCGTTAACTCGGGCATTTTATATACTTTGTTTTCTCAAAGTATTTAACCTACTTTTAATTAATACTAGGTTTATTTATTTAAAATTCTATTATTTACCGGGTAAATTTTCACCACTAGCGGTATTTTACCCGTCGTTAATATTAACGTGGTTTGATTACCAAACCCGTTTTTGGAGCGTTACACTTTTCGCATAAGATCTACACATATTCATGGTTAAAAGTATTGAAAGAAAGTTTTCCAACTTTCTTTCAACTCTTTTACACTTAATGCACTCAAAACCGATAGAATCAGAGCTCATTCTAATCTTCTACTCATTCTTAGTGATGTGTTAGTTCAAGGTCTGAATTCTATCCAGGAGACAACTGATTTCGGGTTAAACACAAACAGCCGTCCCGAACAGTGAACTGGTCAGACTAGGGTGGTTCCTGTTCGATCGGATCACTTGGGTCGAGATGGGGTTTCTGTTGTCTAGCACGTTATCACACCGTCTCGATCATAACTGCAAAACCTTTCAAAATAATCAAGTACCAAGACGATCTGGTCGTTGGGACGGAATGCCGTCCGATCGGATTGCCATCCGATCGAACAGCCATCCGATCGGCTTGCACTTGGTTCCACACTTAAACCTTCATTTTCAACTTTCAAGGATTCTGAACGCCGAATGGATTACCGTTCGATCGGACAGCCATCCGATCGAACGACCATCCGACCATGTGACGTTTGGAACTTCGACACTTAACCATTTTCAATTTTCAAAGATCATCAGCAACTAACGGATTGCCACCTGATCGGATTGCTATCCGATCGAGTGACAATCCTGCTGTGAACTTGTTCTCACTAAGTGTCCTGCCAATCGGATCGCTACCCGATCGAACGACCGTTCGATCGATCGACCTGAATGGTAGAGATACTTCTCTATTTTTAAAATGCTACAACGAAAACTTCAAAGCCATCACACACAAACACATCCTTATCAAACAGATGTCAATCCAACCGAATGGCCATCTGATCGGATGACCATCCGAACAGATTGACATCCGATCGACTAGTCATCCGATCAGATTGCCATCCAATCGGATTACCAACCGACACTTGATACTTTTGCACCGTTTATCGCGCCATTCATCGTTTATGCTATCGTTAACAGTTCAGGCTAATCTCTCTCAGCGCTCCCTTCAATCCAAGAGAGTGTTTACTTGTTAAACACAATCTGTGAGTATACTCGATCCCTTTTTGCTTTATGCACTTTTGGGTGTTGCATACGTTACTTATTCTAAATCACATCAACACACGACGCGAACATTATTTATACGCTGACCGATTAATGCACGTTATACGTGACTCGATGAATGCCTGTTTGTTATGTTTACACATTGATTGTTGTCTACCTGCCTTAGCAACGATAGTACTATAGTTTGGACTCAGCACCTGTTCACTCAGGGGTTGTTAAGGACAATACTTCACGTGTTCGCAGTGGTGAACATGTGATGCGCACTCGCTACTCGCAGTCAAATCGCAGTCATTGGTATTGATAGTATCTTTGTCGACAACTTACATGCTTCACATCATACGTTGTACATGTTGGTTATGCGTAAACGCTTTCGAACTCTATTACTACTATCAAACTTGTATGCTCACACTTACACTATGTGTGTTGACCTCTATTTTAACGTATGTGGCGGGTGTTTGAAATGCTTAGGATGTTGTGCTCTTACTTTTGTTGAATTAAGTAGGAGAGAGCCTAGAAACAAACAAACAATTTATTTATTTGAATCTGATTTGTCGGAACATGTTAATTGCCTTGAGATATCTATGTATGTAATAATTAGCTTACTTGATGGGTTATGGTATGGGACATAATATTAACTATCCGGTAACGTAGTTGTTATGGAATTTCTCTCGATAATCTGTTTCGCTCAGTGCCATGCCCCGATGTTTTCGTCATCGATTGGGGTGTGACAGATTGGTATCAGAGCCATAACTATAGGGAATTAGGCAAGACACGACCTAGTCCCGGTCGATGTCTTAGAACGACCTAGTCTATAGTCTAAGTACCAACAGACCGACTTGTGCCTACCCAGTATGGGTTTTTGTACGAGCTTACTTGCTATCCTCGCTATACTCGCTTACACTACACTAGCACCGCACTAAGATTCTCGAAAATGAACGAGTGATTAGGTCGAGATTAGGTGAGAAAACCGCAAACTCTCGACCAAATCACTTGTTCGACGCGCATTTATATCTACAAATAGGAGACTTTGCGTTGAATCAGGAGTGAAATCCGTACTTTAACGTAAAATTTTCTCTCTATTTTATCAAAACAGGAACGAAGTCGTTAAGACAGGGGTGGAACCCGAACCTTGACGATATGTTCCATGCTCTATTTTGGCGTTACAAAACTCTCACCAAGGTCTCAACGGACTCCAACGACTTGAAGTCACACCATAGCTAAAAGGATGCGTGCCAATCGCCCAAATCGAGGCGAGAGCACAGTCTTGAAAGCCAAAAGTGTGCACCAAAATTCCTTGTGAATGGTCGAATCACTTTGGGTAATCGACGTCTATCAGCCGCATACAATCTATTCTCGATTTTATTTATTTCGATTCTGAGGCCGCAATCGCTGGCTCTGATAATTGTCGCTTTTATATATGGATTTTATGTGTTTTATGTGGTTTTACCTGTTTATATGTTTCGATTTTTGGTGGTTTATACGCTTTTCTCTTCTCGCTTCGATCGACACACACGACCTGCACTGCACATCTATCTGAAAACGTTAACAAATCGTTGCTACTCATGGAAGATCGCATGCTATGTTACTCCCTTATGCTATACAACCCGCTGTGTACTCACTAATCGCAATCGCTATTCCCGAACACGCGAACTTTGAATGATAGGTGAATACGTGCAAAATATAATATGGTTTCTGTGTTCTGACTGCCTTACGTGCTTACGTGCTATTATGCCCTACGTGCTTATGTGCTTCTATGTTTATGTGTTATGTGACTACTCGTGTTCCTGAGCCTTATATGCTATAGTTTAGAGCTGAGCGCGAGTCTATACTAGGGTTAATTAAAATCGTATAGCGTTTTGAATCCTATGGCGCTGTCTGTTGCAGACAATGTCGTCATTTGGATCATTTCACTCACGTTCCGCTCGCCGCAGTCATGATGACAAACGCATCGCCGCCCTTGTCACTAAGCAAATGGCGAAAGTTATCCCCCAGATTATTAGTGAGCTGAATGAAAACACTAGCAAATCTTCTGAAGAGTCCAGGACTGATGCTCCTAAAGCTGCTTTTAGTTTCAAGCAGTTCAAAGCCTGCGGCCCGAAAGAGTTTACTGGCGAAGATGGTCCTACGGCCATGTTCCAGTGGTTTGATTCTATCGAAGTCACCCTGTGCCAGAGTGGCTGTCCTGCCAATCTCTGTACTCTGAACACAACTGGTGTCTTCCAATCCTGAGCGCTAGATTGGTGGACGGCAGAGAGAAACAAACGCGAGAATGATGCAGCTTACGGGCTGACGTGGGATGAGTTGAAGGACGTTATGTGAGGTGTGCGTATATATACATAATTTTGCAATGAATTTACACACGATTGGGTTTTAAATTTATAAAAGTAATTATTACTTTTACATCAAAACACACACGAAAGAGGCAAGTGTACCCCGTCATATATGTAATAAAGTATCGGTAAGAACCAAGTATCGATCCAAGGAAATGGGCGGAGAAATAATACTAGACCTTTGTCACTAAACTACCGGTAAAAACATAAGTTTGGTTGATTTTAACTAAACTAAAGTAAGCATAAACAAATACATAATAAAAAACATAATAGATAATAGATAAAAAGCCTTGCTAAATACACAACCACAACATGTCAACTAAGTCGGTTTTGGTACTAGAAGCATTCGGTCAACATTCCAATTTAAGACAATTAGTATCCCTTTCGGGAATCCTAACATTACAATCATTCGGAAAGCTAAAACGATAAGCACACTTTAACCACCTAAAATTGTTCTTTAACGTGCAATTGATAAATGTCTATGAAAATCTCTTAAAAATAAGTTAGTCAGCCGTTAGGATTATTCTAACCTCACTTAATCAAGGAAAGCGACACCGATAAACACAATGCAACCACCGAGACAAGCATAAACTAGATTAAATCACAACCAAGTTCATTTTACAAATCTTGCACAATAATTCACCAAGAAAGCAATTTTGGCCTAAACTACTATCTAAGCTAATAAATCATGGCAAGAATTTATAACGACACCATCTAACCCGTTAAGGTCCTTACGTGACGGCAAGCTCTCTTGATTAACAATAATTACATTTTATTAAATCACTAACCATTTCTAGTATTATGATGCGTACATTTAAACCAAGTTAAACTAGTTAACCAAATTCAAAGTTTACTAATACAAGATTAATTAAGCTTCATTTTTCAACTATCTTAACTAACCAAGCATCAATCATCCAACATAATTACTTATAATCAAGAATTCAATATCAATAACAAGGTTGCAAACTAATCATCAAAGATTAACATAGAAAATACTTCAAGTGTCATTACAAACAAAGCTTAACACACTAATGGCAATAATCTAGCAAGGGATTGTTTGTGTTTTTGCCCAAAGGCTACAATAATACATAAACAATAATCTAAGTACTTGAAAGATTAACAAAAACATGGAAAGATTAGAAAATCAAACCATAAACAAGTACTAGACTAAGGATCCGGGTAGTAATCGAGCTAAACGGGGCAATGTGGCTTGAATCCGGGTGAAAGCTAATGCCTCCGGAGCCTGAAAATCGCCTGTGAAACTCTCCAAAAATCCAGAATCTCGAACAGAATGTTTTTGTTCTGTTTTTATAATTTTCTCTGTCGCACGGTCGTTCTCCATATGGCACGACCGTGCACTTTAAGCAATTATTAGGGATGGGCACACCATACTGCATGACGTCATCAGATCGTTGACCAGATTCAAAATGGCACGACCGTTCTTCAGATGGAATGGTCGTTCAGTTCCGGGTTGTTGTTGCACGCCGAGTCGCACTGGTCGTTCATCACCGAGACTCTGTTGGTTCATCGGATACGCACGGTCGTTCCTCAGATGGAACGCCCGTTCTTCACCGAGCCGCCTTGTTTTCCTAGAACGCCCAGTCGCACCTCTCGTTCATTTCCGGGATGATCAACTCTGTCGGAGATGCATGACCGTGCATCAGGTGGAACGGTCGTTCCACAAGCCCAGGTCAGAATCCTTAACAGAATCTTCGCAGCTTTGTCGTTTTGTCCGGAAAGTCCTCGTTTTTGCTATCATCTTGTCTGGAATGCAGTTTTAGGCCTGTAAACATAAATGTAGACAAATAAGTATCCGAATGACGGTTTTACGGCCAAAAACGCATAAAATAGGGTTAAAACGGGGAACTAAAATATGTGTAAATTAACGAATATCAAATCTCCCCACACTTGAACCTTGCTTGTCCTCAAGCAAGCTAAACTAAAAAGCAACAAAAGATATAAACAAACAAGAACGATAATTTACACACTATTTTATTTAAAACTACTATAAACGGTTAGCCGGTTTTTCGAAAGACAACATCAAAAGACTCAAACCCAACAAGCATATGCAATTAAAAAGCGACAACCAAAAAGTTTTGACTTCACATTTAATTGACTCACATGTTAATCTTCACACGACTCACAATGTTCACACACACTCGGATTTATTTATGAAACATACATAAAATGTGTATGTGTAAACACTCAACGCCTAGTCAATGAAATGTGCAATATCATAAGCTTGTCATAAGATCTCGTCTCCACCAACTAACATGCAAACAAGTGTAAATCAAGAGGTCTTTACGGGTTATAATGTTAGGCTTGGGCGAAGGGTATGGAAGTGGATATTTAAAGTGGCGAAAATGGTTAAAACTCGGTAGTAGCGTTTAACTAGCAATAAACAATACAACTCTACATACAAACGCCTTACAAAGGCGACTAAAGCGCAATCGAGCTTATCAATGATATTTTAACATTTAAGCATTCAAAATTGCTCGATTTCTATCAACTTCACCCTATTTTAGGGTGTTTTATTTTTTATTTTTTTTTTTTTTGCACTAATACAATGAAATATAAACAATAACAAGCTAGTTAAACTATTATTCTAACCGAGTTTCAACACTAAAAAGGTTTAAAAACATAAAAAGGCTAAATTTGGTTAAGTGGGCGATAATGTGGGTAAACAAAGGTGAACGGGAAGGCTTGACATGGTTAATCCTAAAGGGTAATATAAGGTGAACGGGAAGCACAACACAAAGAACAAGGTACACAACAAAGGGGTAATCTAAGTGCCTCTATCATTTTTACACAAATTCACAAGTTCATGGTCTTAACAAGCATACTAGTGACAAGTTCTAAATTGCACATAACATCCGGCTCACTCCTATATCCGAAATGAACAAATATATAACAATCTAGGCTCAATATGCTCACGTAACGGAAGGAATGGGTAAAAGTGTGAAAACTATCATGTAAGTCTTTCTTTGTTTGTCACGCTTTTCGGTTTCCTTTTTCAAAAATATTTTGCTTGTCGAGTTTTTATCAAGTCCGAAGTTTTCTAAAACACCCCCAACCGGTTTATTTACCAACATATATACAAAACACAAGTATTTTTGAATGATTTTTCTGATTTTCTGATTTTTTTTTATATATATATATGAGGACAAACAAAGTTAACAAAGTTAACCCCCTCCCCACACTTGAACTTCGCATTGTCCCCAATGCGAGACCCGAAATATAGAGAAAGGGATAAAAAAAATACTCCCCTCAAGATGATGTTGGTGCCACGAGACTTCCGAAGCTGTATCTGGTACGTGCTCCGGTCGAAGATCCGATAGATAAAACCTGCGAGTATGTCATGTGCACCCAAAATATAACAGAAACAGAAAAAATCACAAAACAACCATAATGTACATAAATACTAAAATCCAAACAAAATACAAAGGAAATTGTCTGAAAATACATAACCGGGGTGTTTTAAATAATAGTCAAAATAAACACCCAAATAAAAGCAAAGTACTGAAAGATAAAACACCACCAATTGCTATCACCACCGCCAACTACTCATCATCATCATCATCATCATGTCTCGTGCCAGATGGGCCCTGATCGCCATAGCCAGGGGGTTCCACGGTGGAACTCCGGAGGGTGCTGAAAATAGTCGGGGTATGCGTGATGCATCTCCCCGAAAAGATATGAGAATCCGGCACTGACCCCCTGATATAAAGTATCCTGGCGATGCTGAAGCTGGTCATGTGTGGCCCTAAGCTCTGCCTGACTGGCCCGAATCTCATCCTGGCTAGATCGTATCTGGTCCTGGCTAGATCTAATCTCATCAAAGTAGGTACCATGCTGCTCCTGCATCACACGCATATCCTGGAACTGCTGGTAGAACGTGGGCCAGTCCTCATGCTGATGAAATGCATGGTGCTGCGGCGAGTGTGGTGGTGTCGGTGGCTGGTGCTGCTCTCCCATCTCAACATCCTCATCCTCCTCCTCATGTTCCTCCTCAGCTGGAGGTAACGGGTCCCAGACCTCGTTATTCAATCCCCTCAACCTATCTCCCCTATCAAGCTCAGCAATCACCCCCATGAACTTCAGAGACCGGATATCAACATGAACCCCCTCAGTAATCAAAGTGAGACCCTGAAGCACCCCCGGCGTCATATAGCGCTCATTGTACGCTATTTCGGTCACGTACTGACCGCCATGAATCTCACTATTAGGGGTCCGCCCCGAACACTTGACAAAGTACTCAGCCATTCACGCGGCTAGGTTGATTGGTGCTTTGTCAACCAACGCATATAGAAAAAGCAAGTCAGGTGTGGGACAGTTACCGAGACTGTCCATGCGTCCGCATATCAAATGGCTGAAAACATGGTGCATCACTCGCACCAGAGGGTCTCGGAGTCGCGAGGCCTTTGACATCCTCGGGTTGTAGGGCTCCCCAATAGCGTTTTCTGCCCAGAATGCATCCCGCGCTGCATCATTAGGAAAGTTGAACTGATCGTTGAAGACGTCTTCATCATCCATGTCGTCCCGAGTATAAATCCCGAGCCTTCTTCCCAAACGACCAACCGACCACGTATGCCATCGTCTACATAACCTGAAGGTTACCCGCTCCCTGTAGCGGAAATCAGGCTGTGTATGTGCACTCGGCCTTTCATAGGCATACGATGCGAAGAATTCAATTGTCAACTCCCGGTAAACGGGTCTATTGCAAGCGACCAGATTTGCTAGCGGGCGACTCATCATGTCGTCCAGTCGATCATACTGGTTGAGTTCACGTATGACTTCCCAATCTAACCATCGGGGGACTCCAAACTGTCCCCATCTCGCCCACAATGCGTCGCGCTTCGGTATGCACAAAGCTTCTTTCTTAATGTTGGGGTCAAACTGAAGGAAGGGATGGTTCATCTGTAATGGGGAACATTGTTAGAAAGACAGAAACAGGAGAGAAATGCATTGAAAACAGCCGAACAGCAAATTATGAAGAAACTGTCTAACTGTACTGGGCAAATGGCACGGTCGTTCTTCGAGACGCACGGTCGTGCGTCACCGAGAACTAACAGGCCAAGCCCAGAAGATATCGTGAACAAGCCGGCGAGGCACGACCGTTCCACACGAGGAACGACCGTGCGACTACGTGTCTGCAGATTTCGACCCCTGTACTTAGAACAATCTGATCTTTGCAAAATTTCAACAAGTATTGGGCCAACAGGGGTCTGAAAGTCAACCGGGTGTTCATGATACTTCGATTCAACAAGGGTTAGGGTTTTGATTTGTTTATGAAGAGAACCCTAAAAATTCCTTGAAGAATCGGAAGAAATCTGACCTAGAAAGCAAGAAAACAAGAAATCTACAACTAGGAACGTACCGTGCGAAGAAGGGTGTTAGATCGTGCGAAAAACCGTGCGATATGGTGAAGAATCGCCCTGGAACGGTCTGCAGCGGCTAGGGTTCGCGAATGAGGGATTGTGCAGCAGATGAGGGTATATATAATGTACAAAATGACAAAATTGCCCTCAGCCTGACGCACGGTCGTTCTCCGTGTGGCACGGTCGTGCGTCACCGACATCGTTCAAACCCAGCAGCTTCTTCTCGGAAATGCACCGAGGGTGCGATCTGCCGTTCCGGCTTGCTCGGAATCGCACGGTCGTGCGACCCGAGGAACGGTCGTGCATCAGGTGCAGATACAGAATTTTCCGCAGAAGCTATTTCCAGCAGCTGTTTCGGCCGTTTTTCGCCATTTTTTCGACACACCAACTGTTCTAACAATATTGCAATACAGAACCTTCGCTCGGCACGTACGAAAACTAAACAACCTATCGTAAACTACCTAACTAACCTAAATTACGCTAAAACTACAAAAATACAAAAAAGGACTATTTTACCCTTATAGCGCCTAAGACGCTACTGCTGCATTTTTTGTCGGCGAGTCAGCAGCGTAGACTCATGCTAAATTTTTTTCGGCGAGTCGATAGCAAGACTCATGCTAAATTTTTGTCGGCGAGTCGATAGCAAGACTCATGCTAAATTTTTGTCGGCGAGTCGATAGCGAGACTCATGTCCCCACACTTTACGTGTGCGGGCCATTACCACGCCCCTTCGGATTCTGCTCCGTGTTGCCTGGAAGTCCACCTGGGGGTCTCTCCGAAAACATTTTTGCTAACTGGCCCACTTGATTCTCGACATTCTGAATGGAAGCCTTTTGACTCCGCATTTCTCCTTCGTTGACCATGAACCGCTCCTCATGCTGCTGATATCGCTTTTCAACCATTTGATTAGCACTATTGGAGTTGTTCAGCAGTTGTGCCACCATTTCCTCTAGCTTTGCGTTGCTTTGAGAGGCGTGCGGCTGTGAACTGCTTCCTGAGCCTTGATTATGATATTGAGGTTGAAAGGATTGACCGTGAGATTGTTGTGGCGCGGGAGCATGTTGAGCAAAACCGGGCGCGTTTTGGTTCCCAGAACCAGATTTCCACCCAAAGTTTGGGTGATTTCTCCACCGTGGATTGTACGTGTTGCTGTAGGGGTTATTTTAGGGCCTGATTTGATTGCCCATGTAGTTCACCTCTTCGTGACCGGTAAACATAACACCCTGCTCACACGTACCTGGCACATGTGACACTCCACACTGGTCACATCCAGGGACAACTTGCGCGGCAGTTTGGGATTTATCGAATTTCATCGCCAGAGCCGAGATTTGCGCAGTAATGGCTGTGTAATCGTCCACAGCGTGAGCTCCTGGGCGAGATGATGATGATGTAGCCCGACCTCTATCGCCTTCCCGACGTGAGCTGGATTTCAACGCAGCTTTCTCTATGATATCGTATGCTTCCGTCGGCGTCTTCGTTCCCAGATCGCCTCCTGCGTTAACATCTAATCGCTCCTGCGTGTTGTAGCTGAGCCCCTGATAGAATGTCAAAACCAGCTGTCTCTTGGAGAAGCCATGATGTGGCACATCAATCAACAAATCTTTGAATCTCTCCCAAGCTGTATGCAATGATTCGCCCTCGTCCTGGCGAAATGAAGTAATTCGGTTCCGTAGCTTGTTCGTTTTCTCATGTGGGAAATATTTATGCATAAACTGCTCCGCCAACTGATTCCAGGTCCTGATGGACCCGGCTGGAAGTGACATAAGCCAAGCTCTGGCTTTTTCACGCAATGAAAACGGAAACAACCTCAACCGAATTGCGTCCTCCGAAACATCCCTAATCTTGAATGTGGAGCAAACATGGAGGAAAGCCGCAATGTGTCTCCCGGGATCCTCGTGCTCACGCCCGTCAAACTGTACTGAATTCTGCACCATGTTAATAATGCTAGATTTTATTTCAAATGAAGGTGCATCAATAGTGGGTCTAATAATACTGGGCTCCAAGCCCTCTCGTCCGGGCTGATTCGTTTCATTCAAAGGTTGATTATCGTCTGCCATGATTTCGTCCCCTGAGTTTTCGCTTTCAGAAAGTATCGCTGGTTCGTCAACCGGCTCAGCAATATTAGGCGCGGGAGTTGAGGACATTAACCTGCAAACGAAAATTTGACACAATGAATATTTTATTAATATAATAATTCTGCCCCTTTTTTTTCAGCTGAATTGAAGCAGAAAATTATTAAAAATGGGCTGAAAATTTTATAAAAATCCGAAAATGGGCCCGAAATTTTATAAAAATTCAACACAAGAAATAAATGAATCGGCTAACACAAAAATGGTTTCCCGAAGCAGAAAAATCAAAGAATAAATAAATAATAAATCCGGATTAAATAAATAAATGGAATAAGAATTTACAAATATACCAAAAATGACTTGGAAAACGAATAAATAAAATAAAAACAAGAAATATTAACAAATAAATGAATCAAATAAAAAAAATAAAAAAATCAACAAATTATACACAAATATTAACAAGTATATACGCCGATAACATAATGACTCGGGTCGTTCCTAAAACTCGCCATCTCCCCGGCAGCGGCGCCAAAAACTTGACGTGTGCGTATATATACATAATTTTGCAATGAATTTACACACGATTGGGTTTTAAATTTATAAAAGTGATTATTACTTTTACATCAAAACACACACGAAAGAGGCAAGTGTACCCCGTCATATATGTAATAAAGTATCGGTAAGAACCAAGTATCGATCCAAGGAAATGGGCGGAGAAATAATACTAGACCTTTGTCACTAAACTACCGGTAAAAACATAAGTTTGGTTGATTTTAACTAAACTAAAGTAAGCATAAACAAATACATAATAAAAACATAATAGATAAAAAGCCTTGCTAAATACACAACCACAGCATGTCAACTAAGTCGGTTTTGGCACTAGAAGCATTCGGTCAACTTTCCAATTTAAGACAATTAGTATCCCTTTCGGGAATCCTAACATGACAATCATTCGGAAAGCTAAAACGATAAACACACTTTAACCACCTAAAATTGTTCTTTAACGTGCAATTGATAAATGTCTATGAAAATCTCTTAAAAATAAGTTAGTCAGCCGTTAGGATTATTCTAACCTCACTTAATCAAGGAAAGCGACACCGATAAACACAATGCAACCACCGAGACAAGCATAAACTAGATTAAATCACAACCAAGTTCATTTTACAAATCTTGCACAATAATTCACCAAGAAAGCAATTTTGGCCTAAACTACTATCTAAGCTAATAAATCATGGCAAGAATTTATAACGACACCATCTAACCCGTTAAGGTCCTTACGTGATGGCAAGCTCTCTTGATTAACAATAATTACATTTTATTAAATCACTAACCATTTCTAGTATCATGATGCGTACATTTAAACCAAGTTAAACTAGTTAACCAAATTCAAAGTTTACTAATACAAGATTAATTAAGCTTCATTTTTCAACTATCTTAACTAACCAAGCATCAATCATCCAACATAATTACTTATAATCAAGAATTCAATATCAATAACAAGGTTGCAAACTAATCATCAAAGATTAACATAGAAAATACTTCAAGTGTCATTACAAACAAAGCTTAACACACTAATGGCAATAATCTAGCAAGGGATTGTTTGTGTTTTTGCCCAAAGGCTACAATAATACATAAACAATAATCTAAGTACTTGAAAGATTAACAAAAACATGGAAAGATTAGAAAATCAAACCATAAACAAGTACTAGACTAAGGATCCGGGTAGTAATCGAGCTAAACGGGGCAATGTGGCTTGAATCCGGGTGAAAGCTAATGCCTCCGGAGCCTGAAAATCGCCTGTGAAACTCTCCAAAAATCCAGAATCTCGAACAGAATGTTTCTGTTCTGTTTTTATAATTTTCTCTGTCGCACGGTCGTTCTCCATATGGCACGACCGTGCACTTTAAGCAATTATTAGGGATGGGCACACCATACTGCATGACGTCATCAGATCGTTGACCAGATTCGAAATGGCACGACCGTTCTTCAGATGGAACGGTCGTTCAGTTCCGGGTTGTTGTTGCACGCCGAGTCGCACTGGTCGTTCATCACCGAGACTCTGTTGGTTCATCGGATACGCACGGTCGTTCCTCAGATGGAACGCCCGTTCTTCACCGAGCCGCCTTGTTTTCCTAGAACGCCCAGTCGCACCTCTCGTTCATTTCCGGGATGATCAACTCTGTCGGAGATGCACGACCGTGCATCAGGTGGAACGGTCGTTCCACAGGCCCAGGTCAGAATCCTTAACAGAATCTTCGCAGCTTTCTCGTTTTGTCCGGAAAGTCCTCGTTTTTGCTATCATCTTGTCTGGAATGCAGTTTTAGGCCTGTAAACATAAATGTAGACAAATAAGTATCCGAATGACGGTTTTACGGCCAAAAAGCGCATAAAATAGGGGTAAAACGGGGAACTAAAATATGTGTAAATTAACGAATATCATTATGATGCAAGAGTTCTGCCCTCCTCACGAGCGCCAAAAGCTGGAGGACGAGTTCTGGCATATCAAGCAGAAAGATGGAGACAACGCTGGTTTGACTGCTCGCTTCAAGCAGCTAAGCATAATCTGTCCTAGCTAAGTTACCACGCCTGAAATCACCATCAAGAAGTATATCCGTGCTCTTCCGGATTGCGTGACTGATTTCGTTCAAGCTGCAAAGATGACGACAATTGAGGAAACTTTTATACTCGCTTCTGAGATCAACGACAAGCGAGTCAAGTCTGGTTACTGGGATAAAGCTTCCAAGAATCTGCATCAAGCTACCACTGCTCCAACCACTGAAACTGCCATCGCTCTGCAGTCTTCAAAGCCCTCTCGTCGCAAGAGGAAGAACAACATCAGTTCCAGCAACAAGAACTGTGCAGTTACTGCTGCCCCGCTCCAATCAGTTCCTGCCCAATCGCAGCCTCAACACCGCCAAGTAGCGGCACCGGTCACCAACGCACCGCCGGCAAAGCGTGCGTATACTGGTCCTCACTCGGCTTGCCCTACTTGTACCTATCACCACCCTGTGGGAATCGCTTGCAGATACTGTGTGCATTGCAACATGTACGACCACTTCCCCGCTAACTGCCGTACAGGTCCACGTCAAACCCCAGCTCCAGCACAAGGTCAAGCTCCTGCTCAACAAGCTCTACTTACTGCTCCTCAAGGCCATCAAGCGGCTCCTGCACCCGCGATCAATGCTAGAGCTTTCTATGCGTGTGGTGATCCCAACCACTTCGCAAACATGTGCCCCAATCGAGTGGTGAAGCAAGAGCCACAACAGCAGCAACCTCAGCAACAGCAGCAATAACCAGCAGCCCGCGGACGTGCCTTCAACATTAACGCTCGCCAGGCTCAAGCAGACAACAATGTGGTCAATGGTACGTTCCTTGTGAATGGTATATATGCTACGTGTTTATTTGATACTGGAGCCGATAACTGTTTTGTATCGTTTGAATTCGAAAAGCTCCTTAATCGTAAGCGCACCCATCTACCCTCGACGTTCGATGTTGAAGTTACCACCGGAAGAACCGTCGCAGTCAACTCTGTTCTACGTGATTGTACTCTCGTACTCAACAATCACGTCTTCCCTATCGACCTTATTCCGATGCAGCTCGGTAGTTTTGACATCATAGTAGGCATGGATTTTCTTCTGGAAAATCGTGCTGAAGTTGTTTGCTTCGATAAGATGATTCGTTTCTCGCTCGCTAATGGTGATCTACTTTTTGTATGGAGAAACTCCTTCGAAAGGTCTTAAACTCATGTCATGTGTCCAGGCTAGCAAGTATCTCCGAAAGGAATACCAAGCTTTCCTGGCACACATCGTAGTAGCGGAGAAGGAAAAGAAAGGAAACCCATAAGTGAAAGACGTTCTCGTCGTTTGTGAATTTCCTAACGTTTTCCCCGATGATTTACCCGGATTACCGCCCGCTCGTGATATCGACTCTCATATCGACCTCATTCCTGGAGCAAACCCTGTTGCTAAAGCGTCGTATCGCCTCGCTCCTTCTGAAATGCGCGAACTCTCGAGTCAGCTCTAGGAACTGCTTGATAAAGATTTTATTCACCCTAGCACCTCTCCTTAGGGCGCACCTGTCCTTTTTGTAAAAAAGAAGGACGGATCGTTCCGGATGTGCATCGACTATAGGGAGTTGAATAAGCTGACAATCAAGAATCGCTATCCCTTGCCTCGAATCGATGATTTGTTTGATCAGTTACAAGGTGCTACGTGTTTCTCGAAGATCGATCTACACTCAGGCTATCACCAGTTACGCATTCAAGAGGATGATATACCCAAAACCACTTTTCGAACCCGCTATGGTCATTACGAGTTCGTTGTCATGCCTTTTGGTTTGACCAACGCCCCCGCAGTTTTCATGGATTTAATGAATCGAGTGTGCAAACCTTTTCTTGATCGCTTCGTAATCGTGTTCATCGATGATATCCTGATCTATTCCAAGTCAAAAAGTCGACCACTCACAGCATCTAAGTTTGGTTCTTGAGTTACTCCAGGGAAACCGTCTCTATGCCAAGTTCTCCAAGTGTGAATTTTGGTTGAAGGAGGTCCAATTATTGGGTCACATTGTCAATAGTCAAGGTATCCACGTCAATCCCGTGAAGATCGAAGCTGTTAAGAGTTGGGTTACACCCAAGAATCCTTCTGAAGTTCGTTCCTTCCTCGGACTGGCAGGCTATTATCGCCGATTTATCAAAGGTTTTTCCAAGATCGTCGTGCCGCTTACCTCTCTTATGCATAAGGATAAACCTTTTGTTTGGGGAACTAAACAGGAGGAAGCCTTTCAAACTCTCAAAGCTATGCTTTGCAATGCTCCCGTGCTCTCACTGCCCGACGGAAACGATGATTTCGTAGTTTACTGCGATGCCTCGAACCTTGGTCTTGGTTGTGTTCTTATGCAACGAGACAAGGTTATCGCGCACGCTTCTCGACAGCTCAAGATCCACGAGAAGAACTACACAACACACGACCTTGAGCTTGGCGCAGTTGTTTTTGTGTTAAAGATTTGGCGACACTACCTTTACAGTACCAAGTGTATGATCTTCACCGATCATCGGAGCCTACAACATATCTTTGACCAGAAGGAACTGAATATGCGACAACGCCGGTGGGTAGAACTACTCAACGATTACGACTGTGAGATTCGTTACCATACTGGAAAAGCAAACGTCATTGCCGATGCTCTTAGTCGACGAAGCTATTTGCATAGCGTCCGTAATTCCCAAGCCCAATTTAATCTCGAAGATCTCGTCCGTGACGCGCAGCATGCTTATTTTACCGAACGAACTTTGAAGAAGGAAAGGATTCTAAATGATGGCGCCCAACTCGAGAATAAATTGAATGGTATCTTTCATTATTTGGACCGATTTTGGATTCCCAAGCATACGAATTTGCCACAACTTCTGATGGATGAAGCCCACAAATTTCAGTATTCTATTCATCCCGGTGCTGACAAGATGTACCAGGACATGCGCTACAAGTACTGGTGGCCGGGTATGAAGAAGGATATCGCTATCTATGTTTTGAAGTGCCTGACCTGTTCAAAGGTCAAGGCAGAGCATCAAAGACCCTCTGGCTTACTCGTTCAACCCGAGATCCCGATGTGGAAATGGAAGTGTATAGCTATGGATTTCATAATGAAACTCCCGCGTACTCAATCAGGACATGATAGCATTTGGGTTGTAGTCGACCGTTTGACTAAATCCGCTCATTTCCTGCCGATAGAGAAGACTTTAAGGTAGAAAAATTAGCCAGAATCTACACCGATGAGATCATTTGTCAACACGGGACGCCTCGTGACATCATCTCTGACCGCGATGGTCGGTTTACCTCGCGTCTTTGGGAAACGTTTCAATCTGCTCTCGGTACTATGCTTAATCTAAGTACCGCTTTCCATCCCCAAACCGACGGTCAGACTGAAAGAACGATTTGTACCCTTGAAGACATGCTCCGTTCGTGTGTCATAGATTTCGGTGGTAATTGGGATGCGCACTTACCTTTAGTCAAATTCTCGTACAATAACAGTTATCATTCTAGCATACAAATGGCACCATTTGAGGCATTATACTGAAGGAAATGTCGATCGCCTATTGTATGGCACGAGATCGAAGACGCACAAATTACCGGTCCGGAGCTATTGCAAGAAACGACTAACTAAATCCTCCAAATTCAAGACAATCTGCTGAAAGCTCAGAGCCTACAGAAAAGTTACGCCGATAGACGCCGCAAGTCCCTTGAATTTGACATTGGCGATCACATACTCCTAAAGGTGGCACCTTGTAAGGGGGTGATCAGATTCGGAAAGAAAGGAAAGCTCGAGCCTCGATATGTTGGACCCTTTAAGATTCTGGAAAGGATTGGAAAAGTGGCCTACAGACTCGAACTACCGGAGGAACTTAGTAACGTCCACCAGACTTTCCACGTTTCGAACCTCAGAAAATGCTTGGCCAACCAGGAATTACATGTCCCTCTTGAGGATTTACAACTGGACGAAACATTACACTTCATGGAAAAGCCTGTCGAGATCGTGGGACGAGAAACCAATGTGCTCAGACGCTCACGCATTCCCATTGTGAAGGTTCGCTGGGAAGGCAAACACGGTGCCGAGTTTACCTGGGAACTCGAAAGCGACATGAAGGCGAAGTACCCACAACTGTTTGTTACGCCTACTTCTTAAATTTCGGGACGAAATTTCCTAAAGTAGGGGAGGCTGTAACAACCCGCTTTTTGGAAAGTCAAAGTCAAAGAAAGAAAAGATTGCTAATTGCAATCTATCACTCCTTGATGGACTAGCAAATCGTACTTTTGACTTGTAATCGAATTTTATTGTTTAATCGCTTTAGTTGTATTATGTGGAGTATCTATTAATAATCGAGGCTTAATCGCTATTTAATCGCTAATCGACTTATCCTTATCGCTATCGCATCGTAACTCGAATTATGTGTTCTGGATATTGTTTTACGTGTGTGTGCCATTATGTGTTACTTGAGCATGTTATGTTTATATTGAGGTGTTCAATCGCAATCGCAATCTAATCGCAAACGCTGAACGCAAAGTTATTTATAGTGATTGTATGTTAGATATAGTAGTTAGGTTATTTATGTAACTAATGGGTAGTATTATCGCATCGCTCGGTCGAATCGCATCTCAACGCTCAACACGCGAATCGAGACTACAAACTCAACGCACTGGACACCTGGATCGAGTGGCCAACTGGTCGATTGGCCATCCGATCGGATTGCCATCCGATCGAGTTGCCATCAAATCGGACTGTCATCCGATCGGTGACCAATCTGACACTTCAGCACTTTCCATTTTGGGAAACCCTATAAATACCCTCCTGTCACATCATTTGTGATGTGACAGCTCCTTGTTCGACCAGCCGCACTCAAGCACTCATTTCTCTCGATTTCTCGCGATTCTTGTAAGTTTTCAACCTAAATCTTGTACTTCTATGATCTACACACACTTCTTCATCTTTTTCACCTTTAAATCTTAACTTTTAACCGTGAAATCACCGGACTTGAGGTGTTCTAGGGTGATGTCATCATGGAGTTCTTATGAACTTCAAGATTTGGATTCATTCCATCAAGAACAACTAAGATCTGAAGGATTTCCACACGAATAATCAATTTTTCGCATAAGATCTACACATATTCATGGTTAAAAGGATTGAAAGAAGGTTTTCCAACTTTCTTTCAACTCTTTTACACTCAATGAACTCAAAACCGATAGAATTGGAGCTCGTTCTGATCTTCTACTCATTCTTAGTGATGTGTTAGTTCAAGGTCTGAATTCTATCCAGGAGACAACTGATTTCGGGTTAAACACAAACAACCGTCTCGAACAGTGAACTGGTCGGACTAGGGTGGTTCCTGTTCGATCGGATCACTTGGGCCGAGATGGGGTTTCTGTTGTCTAGCACGTTATCACACCATCTTGATCATAACTGCAAAACCTTTCAAAATAATCAAGTACCAAGATGATCAGGTCGTTGGGACAGAATGCCGTCCGATCGGATTGCCATCCGATCGAACAGCCATCCGATCGGCTTGCACTTGGTTCCACACTTAAACCTTCATTTTCAACTTTCAAGGATTCTAAACGCTGAACGGATTACCGTCCGATCGGACAGCCATCCGATCGAACGACCATCCGACCATGTGACGTTTGGAACTTCGACACTTAACCATTTCCAATTTTCAAAGATCATCAGCAACTAACGGATTGCCACCTGATCAGATTGCTTTCCGATCAAGTGACAATCCTGCTGTGAACTTGTTCTCACTAAGTGTCCTGCCAATCGGATCACTACCCGATCGAATGACCGTTCGATCGATCGACCTAAAGGGCAGAGATACTTCTCTATTTTTAAAATGCTACAACGAAAACTTCAAAGCCATCATAAACAAACACATCCTTATCAAACAGATGTCAATCCAACCGAATGGCCATCCGATCGGATGACCATCCGAACGGATTGACATCCGATCGACTGGTCATCCGACCGGATTGCCATCTGATCGGATTACCAACCGACACTTGATACTTTTGCACCGTTTATCGCACCGCTCATCGTTTATGCTATCGTTAACTGTTCAGGCTAATCTCTCTCAGCGCTCCCTTCAATCCAAGAGAGTGTTACTTGTTAAACACAATCTGTGAGTATACTCGATCCCTTTTTTCTTTGTGCACTTTTGGGTGTTACATACGTTACTTATTCTAAATCACATCAACACATGATGCAAACATTATTTATACGCTGACCGATTAATGCATGTTATACGTGACTCGATGAATGCCTATTTGTTATGTTTACACATTGATTGCTGTCTACCTGCCTTAGCAACGATAGTACTATAGTTTGGACTCAACACCTGTTCACTCAGGGGTTGTTAAGGACAATACTTCACGTGTTCGCAGTGGTGAACATGTGATGCGCACTCGCTACTCGCAGTCAAATCGCAGTCATTGGTATTGATACGATCTTTGTTGATAACTTACATGCTTCACATCATACGTTGTACATGCTGGTTATGCGTAAACACATTCGAACTCTATTACTATTATCAAACTTGTATTCTCACCCTTACACTATGTGTATTGACCTCTATTTTAACGTATGTGGCAAGTGTTTGAAATGCTTAGGATGTTGTGCTCTTGCTTTTGTGGAATCAAGTAGGAGAGAGTCTAGAAACAAACAAACAATTTATTTATTTGAATCTGATTTGTCGGAACATGTTAATTTCCTTGAGATGTCTATGTCTATAATAATTAGCTTACTTGATGGGTGATGGTATGGGACATAATATTAACCATCCGGTAACGTAGTTGTTATGGAATTTCTCTCGACAATCTGTTTCGCTCAGTGCCATGCCCCGATGTTTCCATCATCGGTTGGGGTGTGACAGTTAACCCCCAATGTTATTTGTTATCAAGCAACACTGATTAAAGCGGGATTATACAATTTAACCATATTCGATTAAAAGGTTTCTATACCCGACCAAGCCGTAATAATTTACCGTATCCCAAGCCCGTACAAGGGAAAATAAGTTAAAAGTATTTACCTGAGCTTAAATAAAAATTTAGTATTCTCAGCCGTAAATTCTACTCAAACAAGTGCAAATACTTCTACCGGGGCTCTTGCGAAGATTTTATTAACCTATTAAATTTCTAACGGGTCTTATTTAAGTTGTAAGTTAGACCTGTTAGTTTTAAAGAAAGGTTTACGACACAAAACGCTAGATTAAGCGGTGACCGGATTGGAATGTGATTTAGACCCGACAAGTATGAAGACTTGTATAAAATGGGTAAACTAAATACATTCTGGATTTTGAAGTAAAAATGATAAGGTTTGACCCGTTTCGGCTAAATTATGCAAACTAGTTAGATAAACCGTATCGAACGCGTATATGTATAACGGGTAACCGGATGAGTCATGTACAAGTTTCACAAGTTAATAAGCTTTAAATATGATATGATATCAGTAGGATATTAACAATTATGCCCCAAATGTAATTAAAACCAAATTAGGTCCCGTAAGGGTATTTTGGTCATTTTGAAGTTTATAAAAGAGGTTTAAACGTAAATTGAGGTTCTAGTCTAAAATATTCAGTAAAAATATTTATTTTATCATGTTACATCAGTAAGGTATCACATATGTGTGAGGTTTACCTTTTATGGCCAAACTATGCACCGTAGGGGCATTTTGGTCATTTCACATATGTTTTAAGGACAAATTTGGAAATCTAAGTTCAAGACTTATACTTACTGTTAAAGTATTAAAATTTAATTATAAAATCAGTAGGTAACAAGTCTTTGGCTCTAAATATGGTTTTAAACCATACTATGCGCCTAATTAGCGTAAAAATCGATAATTGACGATATTTGAGATGTTTATGCAAATCTGAGATTTTGATCAGCCTTAGATGTTTAAAATATTTTATTTAACATATAACATCAGTAGGAAAAGTTTTGGCATGTTAATCATGTGTTAATCTCATTTTATTAACAAAAAGGGTATTATCGTCATTTATCGAATTATACGAGAACTCAATGATATGGTCAGTTTATAATCTGACCAAAATTTCCAAAAATCTCTAAAAATAATATCAAAATAGTAGGTAATGGGTTTGGTTCCAAAATTTGGGTTTAAACATGATTTATGCTAAAAATGCAATTTAATTAACAAAAAGTTTCTTTTTACGATATCTTGCATAACTCTAGTTTGAGACCAGAAACGGATGTCAAATTTATGTGTCATACTTATACATCAGTATTAAAGCTTTTTGTCCTCTCACATTTTCAAAAATCTCGTTTTTATAACATAAGGGCATAATAGTCAAAATTTAAGCATTTAACGGAACCATGCAAATGAGCTATGATTTCTAAGGGACCATGAAGTATAACCTCAGAGGGTTATACTAACATATAATATGGTCACAAAGGAATCCTAAGGCACAAATAAACTAAGATAAATCGGGTCAGAACTGAAAGTAAAAGCAAAAGTCAACTTTTGCGACTTTCGGTTACGAACCGAGCCTAAACTCAGAATTGTCGGGTTGAACATGTCTAAACATGTTCTTATATTATTTACCAAGTTATTTAAGTGTCAAAACATGTTCCATAACTTCTACATTATCAGTTTTAATTATATTTTGAAAAATTGACTATTTTGACTAGATGCATTGACCCGACATTTGACTGAGATAACGTGATAATTAGAAGGCGCCCTTTTAAGGGTTTATCACCTACTTAATTACCAACACATATCCACTTTCAATTCGAATAATGGCTGGACTGTTAGTGATTAATCACAAAGTCAAAGTATAATTACTATATCTTTGACTTTCGGTCATTAAACTAATAAAATCTTAACTACAGAAGCTAAGAACACTTACAAAGGTCCTTAGCACGAAAATTTGAACTTAGAGAGCTTTCTTATGAACCAGGATGCTCCAGAGATAAAGCATTAGAGAGAGCTAAATCAGAATTTGAAATGAGCAAGTTCAATTGCTACATCTTGGGCTCTATTTATAGTGAAGGAGGATGAATCAAGATCAATCCAAGTGTCCCTAGTTGAATTATGATGCTTCCAAGTGTCTAAATGGTTTTACAAAACCGTTAACATGCTGCTGTTTTCGAATCTGGTTGCAGAGATTGAGCAGGGGTTGCATGCTGGCAGCTGTCAGTTTTGGCTGGAAATGGGTCCCTATCGCGCCACGCGCCAGACCAGGCAAACCCTGGCGCGCCACGCGAGGCTACAAGGTTTAAAGTTGTTTTGTTTGTTTGCATGTTCAGTCCCTGTACTTTCTGAACTCGAATAACTGACATTTCCAGCAAGAGGGGCCCATATAATCAGGTTTGAAATGTTCTTGGGAGTAAAGCCATGCATTATAAGGTTTTGGATTCATTGAATGGTCTCCCGGGAGTAGAATTGCCATATTGACACTTTTGACCCTTTTTCTTGAAAATTGAAATTTACATCACATGATTGTACCAAAACCTTAAATCAATTTCTGATATTCATGAGAGTAAAATAAAGTATTACAAAGCTTCGGGATCTTTAAAAGGTCACTCAGAGGTGAGAATTAACATGTTGACACTTTTAACCCCTGTGCTTTGTAAAATTTTGATTTTTAAACACAAACGGCTTCTCGTGTCCGGAAATTTATCCATTAAAGAATACAAACATCATGTGAGGTCAATCAGAGGCACAAGTTTGGCATGTTGACACTTGTAGTCCTTCCACAAACATTTTTACACTGCTTGTCAACTTTAGTCCCTCAAAGTTAACTTTTTATACAAATAGTGTTTATGACACGTGTCACCATTATATTGAACATGATTTTGCGAGGTGTTACAGTTACACTACCATATTCTTCAAATATACTAGAATAGTGCCAACCCTAGCCTCACCAGAACCAATATTAATCTCCCGTTACATCTGGGGATTAATTAGTGAGATTAGACATGTAGTCAAGACAGCTAGACCACAAACTACAGAAGAAGCTGTAGAACTAGCAAATACCTTGACTAATGAATTGGTACGTACATAAGAAGAGAACCAGAGGAAGAACCTAGTCCATAAACTTACCCAGGAATTTCGCTACGGTAATTCCAACAGTGGGAAGAATGTAGGTTCTACTTCTGCACCCTACTGCAAGTCTTGCAAGAAGAAACATTTAGGAAAATGTTCCACATACTGCAACTTCTACAAAATACCGGGACACAAGGAAGAAGACTGCAGGAAGAAACCCAACAATGGAGTATGCTTCAATTGTGGAGAAAATGGACATATTAAACCGAACTGTCCGAAACTAGATCCAGCCATGAACAACAAGACTACTAAGAATGCTAGAGCTTTTGTTCTAACTGCCGAAGAAGCCAAGATGATTCCGGATGTGATTGTCGGTACGTTTTTAGTTAATGATGTTTTTGCTAAAGTATTATTTGACTATGGTGCAAACCAAAGTTTTATTAATACTTCATTTTGCAAAATTCTTAATCAACCATTAACTAAACTTCAACAAGAATGTCTAGTAGAAACGAAAAATGGAGAATCCATTAAGATCACTGAAATCTTGCAGGGAGCAAGAATAGAAATTCTAAACCATAAGTTTATTGCTAACCTTTACCCAATGAACCTTGCTGGATTTGATATTGTATTAGGAATGGATTGGTTAGTAACCAATTAAGCCAGTATTTTATGTGATCAAAAGTCAATACAAGTAAATTCACCAAAAGGTGAAAAGATCACAATTAAAGGAGATAAGCCAATTAGATCTACGAAATTCATCTCTGTGATGAAAACCGCAAGTTATGCAAGAAAAGGATCATTGGTATATATGATTTCCATAATCATTAATACTAAAGGAAAAGAATTGAAAGATATTCCAGTAGTATCTCAATTCTCAGATGTTTTTTCCTGAAGAACTACCCGGACTACCGCCAGATAGGGAAGTTGAATTCAGAATTCACCTACTACCAGGAACAGCACTGATTGCCAAGGCACCTTACCGTTTGGCGCCAGCAGAGATGCAAGAATTAAAGAAACAGTTGGACGAACTTTTGGAGAAAGGTTTCATACAACCAAGTTCATCACCATGGGGAACACCAATCTTGTTTGTCAAGAAGAAAGACGGATCAATGCGTATTGATTACCGAGAATTGAACAAAGTCACGATTAAAAATTGGTACCCATTACCGAGAATCGATGATCTGTTTGATCAACTGCAAGGAGCTCGATTCTTTTCTAAGATCGATTTACACTCAGGATATCATCAATTAAAAGTACAGGAAGAAGACATTCCTAAAACTGCCTTCAGGACAATGTATGGTCATTATGAATTTACGGTCATACCATTTGGTCTAACCAATGCCCCAGCTGTATTTATGGACATGATGAACAGAATATATACACCATATCTGGATAAATTTATAATTGTCTTTATAGATGATATTCTCATTTACTCTAAGAGTAAAGAGGAACATACAGCGCATCTGCATGCACTTCTTACATTATTGAGAAAGGAAAAGCTTTAGGCTAAATTCTCAAAATGTGAATTTTGGTTATAAGATGTACAATTCCTTTGACATTTAGTTAATCATGAAGGAATTCATGTAGATCCCACAAAGATCGAGGCGATTACCAAATGGAAAGTCCCTGAATCACCAACGGAGGTGAGGAGTTTTCTTGGACTGGCAGGTTATTATAGACGGTTTATCCGAGATTTCTCTAGGATAGCCATTCCTTTATCAAAACTGACCTGTAAATCAGTTAAGTTTGAATGGGGAACAAAACAGGAAGAAGCCTTTAGAATCCTTAAGCAAAGATTAACCAACGCACCCATACTAGCGTTACCAGAAGGAACTGAAGACTTTGTAGTCTTTTGTGATGCTTCTAAGTTAGGTTATGGATGTGTGTTGATGCAACATCAAAAAGTTATAGCCTATGCCTCTTGACAACTTAAGAATCATGAAGAGAATTATACAACCCATGATCTAGAATTAGGAGCCATAATTTTTGCCCTTAAAATTTGGAGACATTACCTTTACGGTAGTAAGTTTACCATTTTCACCGATCATAAGAGTTTAAGATATGTTTTCGGGCAAAAATAGTTAAATATGAGACAGAGACGCTGGATGGAAATTCTTAGTGATTATGATTGTGTTATCTAGTATCATGCAGGAAAAGCTAATGTAGTAGCTGATGCTTTAAGTAGAAAGTATCATGAAAAGCCAAGAAAAGTACGTTCTCTCAAATTAAATCTGCAGATAGATTTAAATGAGCAAATTAGAGAAGTACAAGAATCAGTAATCAAGGACGATACTGAGAAATTAAAAGAAATGATTAAGGAATTAGAACAAGGAACAGATGGAATCTGGAGATTCCATAAGAAAATAATTTGGATACCTAAACAAGGAAACCAACGCCACCGAATTTTAGAAGAAGCCCATAAGTCTAAGTATATAATACATCCTGGAAGCGATAAAATGTATCAAGACTTAAGAAAGAATTTCTGGTGGATAGGAATGAAAAAGGATATAGCAGCATATGTTGCCAAGTGTTTAACCAGTTCACAAGTAAAAGCTGGACATCAGAAACCCTCAGGTTTATTGCAACAATTAGAAATGCCTGTATGGAAATGGGAATTGATAACAATGGACTTTGTTACCAAATTACCCAAGACAAGAAAAGGTAATGATACAATCTGGGTGATTGTAGACAGATTAACCAAGTCTGCTCATTTCTTACCGATGAAGGAAACTTTCAGTATGGAACAATTAGCCAAGTTATATGTAAATGAAATAGTTTCATTACATGGAATTCCTGTATCTATAGTGTCGGATAGAGATAACCGTTTTACTTATCATTTTTGGACTAGTTTCCAAAAAGCAATGGGAACCAAGTTAAATCTAAGCACAGCCTATCATCCTCAAACGGATGGACAAAGTGAAAGGACAATTCAGACAATGGAAGATATGCTTAGAGCTTGTGTAACTGATTTCGGAGGAAATTGGGACGATCATTTACCATTAATAGAATTTTCCTATAATAACAGCTATTATACCAGTATCAATGCTGCACCACTTGAAGCATTCTATGGACGGAAGTGCCGAACCCCAGTCTGTTGGGCAGAAATTGGAGAAAAGCAATTATCTGGACCAGAGATAGTGCAAGAAACAACGGACAAGGTTATTCAAGTCAAGGAAAGATTAAAAGCAGCACGCGATCGACAAAAGAGTTATGCTGATAACAGGCGAAAACCATTGGAATTTCAAGTATGAGATAAGGTATTGTTAAAAGTTTCTCCGTGGAAAGGAATAGTCAGATTCATCAAAAGGGGAAAGATCTGCCCCAGGTATTTTGAGATTATTAGAAGAATAGGACCAGTAGCCTACCAGCTACAACTGCCAGAGGAGATGGCAGGAATACATGACGTATTTCATGTATGCAATCTCAAGAAATGCTTAGCAGATGAATCGTTAGTGGTACCTCTTAAGGACATAGAGGTAAATGAGAAGCTTAAGTTTGTAGAGAAACCCCTACAGATTGAAGACAGAAAGATCAAGAATCTCAAACACAATAGATTAGTTCTAGTCAAAGTAAAATGGGATTCCAAGAGAGGACCAGAATACACTTGGGAGCTTGAATCAGAGATGCAGAGGAAATATCCACACCTGTTCCAGTAGACCTCGAGGACGAGTTGTAAAACAAGGTGGGGAGGATATAACAACTCTCCCAAAACCCTTAAACATGTCCCATACGTCCTAAAATACACCCCGTATACGAAAATCGGTCCCGAAATACCTTTAATTTAATAAAAATTAAATTAAAATAAGAAATAGGGGCGCTCGCGGGGCGCTGCCCCCTTGGTTAACTTAGTCGCGGGCCGCGACCCCTTGGCCACCAGGTGAGCCCCTGAGCTACCACGTGGCAGGCTCGTGTCGAAGTTAGTCCGCAAGTCAGGAAGGCTAGGGCCTAGTCTACAGGCTCTGTTGAAATCGTTGTGGGGCGCGAGAGAGTGTCTGTCAGGCCCTATAAATTGGGCGATCGAGCTTCAGTTGAAATCGTTCAAATTCGAAACTTCTCTCTCAAATTCTGAATAGCTAAAATAATACTCGGGTATTATACCCACTAAAATAGCGAAGCTCTGCCTAGTTGTAAGTATTATAACCCCCGGTTACGTATTAGATACGCTGCCCGATTGATCTAGTGCTCCGTAACGCATGTCGAGGCTCTGCCTGACTTAGTCGTTGGAGTTCTGTCTCGGGGAGGGTATAGCTAATGTAAATTTGGGTTATTATGCTATCGCGTGTGCATTGTTTAAATTAATAGATTATAACCAGGAAATACCTAAATTAGCAATGTGAGTAATCCTTCTTTTTTTAAATTGTTTTTACAAAACCTCAATTGTTTTACATTATAATTAACAGTGATTGAGTATTTGTAATTCTACAATTATCGTCGGTATATTGGGGTTTTGTATACAAAATTTGTTACAACACTGTGAGTAGTAGCATGACCACCAGTCAGGATTGACAGTACTGTGGGTGGTAATTAAAGTAGATGTAAACAAATGTAATTCTGGATTGCCCTAAATACTGTACAGTGATAAAACCTGTTTTAATTAAACTGGGATTCACTCACCAGTATTTTCCAGTGACAAAAATGTTTTAAACGTGTTTCAGGTAACAAAATATGAAAGCCAAAATAGAAGCCAGCTGGAGAGCACCGAAGGCTTGGAAAAGTGGCTATAAAAGTTACCTAAATAAAGAAGAAGTTTAATTTCAATAAATTAGGGTTTATCCCTATAAACTTATTATGAATGAAAACTTGGGTTTTACCCATGTGTTTATTATTTATAAAATGAGGTGTTTTACTCTGATAAAATATTTCCTAACTACGGTCCTGATGTAAATTCCGCTGCCAAATTGAATAAACACCGATACCACCGAATGTGCGAGCTCGCGACCACCCGCCTCCCGGGGCAAGGGGTCGGGGGTTGCGACAGATTGTCCTGCCAAGATACAGATCGGGTCTACACCATCCGATTAGTTTCAAAATCATCACACAGATCTGGACCGGTTTGTTAAAAGTCATCACAACCTCGAACCAAGAACAAGAACCCATTTGAAAAGTCATCAAAACAAGTCCGGATTTAGTCATCATCAACAGACAATAGATCATCAAAGAGAAGTCCGAAAAGATCCAAACAAGAGCATCCACAAGTGTACTCAAAATACACAGATCAGAAGCTTCAACCAACGATCGGGAGCTTAATATTTGATGGGAAGCTTGATCGGGAGCCATCGTCGCAACGATCGGAATCGCATGATCCGAAGACCGACAACAGATCTAAACAACGTAAAATCCTAGCCATTTGGGTAGAAGAAGATATAGTCGTTGGAGTGAAGGGGCCCACCACCGCGTCTAGAATCAAGTATGGAATTCCGGACTTCTCAAACGGACTTCAACGCCGGAGGACACCAACAACGTGGGAAAAGCAGAAAACGATGTCAGAAAATGATGACTAGATCAGGACTATGATTTTTGAGCATATTGTGGGTGCTATAAGGCCATGGGGTATGGGGCCCTCCCCGTCCCGATCAGTCCCCCACGTCGCACACCGCCCCTCATGGGGTCGTCGCGTCACTGTCGGCCTCTCCAAAACGTTGGAGACGAGGCAAACAAGTGGCCCCCCCTCTGACTTCTCTCTCTCCCCCCTTTATTATATATTATATTATATTGGTTTTTATTATGAGTTGGGTAGTCCTCCACACCCTTGGGTAGTCCCTAAGGGGATGGTCCTCCACCCTTGGTGAGGTGGCGCCTACGTGACGGGTAGTCTCTTTGGGGACTAACCAAACCACACCTTATGGTCTAAGGTTATGAAACACTTTTGCAACATTTTGATTAATTGGTTTTAGTGAACAAAAACAATTATTAATTTATAGCTAAGTATTAACTTATTAATTTATATAATTAATTAATAAGTTCAAATATATATCTTTTAGAATTAAAACATCATATTGTTTTTCAATAATCGAAAACGAAACCATTTTGTATTTAAATTTTAAAGAGTGAAAAGATATATTTTGCTCTTTTTCACTTATTTTTCGAAGAAAATAAAAATGATTATTAATTAAACATTAAACGGTAAAAGTAGCTATATTTTATTTCATTAAACATATATGAAATACAAAATTAAAGTTAATTCGGCGTGATAGGGTAATTTAAACAAAAAGAAAGTTGATTGATTAAAAATACCATTATTCCAAGTTTCCAACGCTCACATGTGAAAGTGGCAAATGATGGTCACATGTAAAGGTAAAGGGGAAAATCACTTGATTTTTACCTAGATTTTTTACTTTTTACCGTTAATAATTTTTTTACACTAGCTTGTAAGATTAAATATATTATGTATTAATATTTAATCTATAGCCATTATAATCATTTACATAATATAGATCAAAATATATAATAATCTATTAAATAATTAGTTGGTAATTGTTGATGGACCACATTACCCTTATTAACTAATTAGGTTTCCTCCTGGGTGCTTATATAAGGAGAATTATGTGGAGGTTAAAGGGTTACTCAGTTACACAATTAGACACACCCCATCAGTCATAACATCATCATCGACCTCCTCTCCTAAGCCGATACCCCTTTTCGGTTTTCTAAGTTCCCATCATCAGTCAGCACCCTAAGGAGGAACCAGATCACGATGACAAGCATGTCGAACTCCATTACTTGATTCTCCAATGCACCGTCTGCTGTAACAGGTATGTTTTATGTTTTCCCTCATGTATAAACAGAACTGAACCAACATGTGGTATCAGAGCATATGTTGATTAGTTAGTTCTGTTTTCTATCCGTAAATCTGGAATAAAACTGGAAAACGGAATTAGAAAACCCTAAATAAATTTCGGATTTTTCATCCGAAACCCCATCTCGGATCTGTTCAAACTGTATCGGATCATATGTTTTCATCAAATATTACTGTTCCGAAATCATAATGTTCTAGAATTGATTAAATGATTGATAAATTTTCCAGATTTCGGATATAAGGTTAAGGTTAAATTTTTAGGGTTCATCATGTTCTTAGTTAAAATTCGAATTTTCCTTCATGATTTGGAATATGATTTGAATTGTGGAATGTTTTCTTAATTTTGATCTAATTTTATCTAATAAGTTTTCGAAATCTGTTAATAGGATAAACAGATTACGATTTTCGAAATTTACTGATAAAATTAGATGAATGATAAAATAGGAAACTCTATCACAATCACAAATTTTTCGAATTTTCAGTTATGATTTCGCATTTAACAGCTTGCAGAACACATTTCGGATGATCATTACGGATGATCATTCCGGATGAACATTGTTTACCCATTACGGATCAGCAACTGTCTGATCATTCCGGATGAACATTGTTCACCCATTACGGATCAACAACTGACCATTTCGGACTAAGCATCACGGACTAAGCATTACGGATGATCAGAGAACTGATCATTTTGGATGAATCTCGTACTAAGCATTACCATCCGAAATCATCCGAAATGCATCACGGATCATCAAGAGCTGACAATTTCGAATGAATCTCGGACTAAATATCACCATCCGAAATGCCTCGACTTACGCATCTTGGACACATCTGAAATCATTCGAAATCATCCATTTTGGATAATCCGAATTCGAAATTAGTCATTTCGGATGAATCCAAGACATGTTTCATCCGAAATCATGAGTGTTCATAAAATTTGGCAGTTAATGTGAGCTAAAAATTTTATCGGGGCTCCCGCCCCGAACCCCGGGCGGGGGCACGCTGTCCCCCGCAACCCCCAGCGAACTCACCGCGGAGTTCGATCCGCGCTAACGGGTGGTTTGCTATTAAATAATTGGTTTTGTAATCACTTAGTTAATTAATAAGGATCAAATAATGTTTTACAAAACCAAAATAGCTTAACTTGAATGAGCTTTTGATGTATCACTTCTGGCCAAAGCTGACTTGATACATCTACTTATCGTTCAAGTATTACGAAAGCTATGTTAAGTATGCATCATAAGCATGAATGTCTTAATTTCTGGCCAAAGCTGATTTAATTCATTCATAGATGGCATACTTAACGAGTGCATAACTAAAGTGATTGTCTCAATTTCTGGCCAAAGCTGATTTGTTACAACCACTTTGCACATATGCTTAAATGATTACACTTCTGGCCAAAGCTGTTTTGTCTTCGTTTAAGTAGAATTTTTAGCTAAGTCTATTATTTTGATGTTAGTAATAGACATATCACAACCTCTTCACACAATGATCCTTATATTAATGATCCTTAATTAATTTTTTATGATCATTTCGTCTGTCTTATTCTTAGTACCCATAATTTTTACTCACTATAATTTTCTTCTATAAGTCTATATCTCATCCACTCTAATTCCTAAATTTAATATGTTTTGCTTAAAGTTTCTATAAGAATTAGCTCTTAAATTAAATCCTTGATTATCTCTTAAGACACGATAATCCTATTGCTCTGTTCTGATAAAGCACTACATAAGAAAAGTAGAGCATGATGATTAGGATAAATCGAACATGATGTCTCTTATGATAATTAAGAATAAGTGTTGTCACTAAAAGGTTATTCCAGATTAAGTCTTTCCTAAGACTAATCTATAATTGTGGAATAATCATACGAATTCCTAAGATGCATGTCTTCATTTGAAATTCTAAACTATAAAGTTAAGTGGTATATGTGAATACATTATAATGTACAAAACCATGACCCATAAAGTTAAGGGGCTTACGCATGGAAATAAGTACATTTTTTCCAGTACATTACATACTAAGATTTTCACTTGTACAATTTGATGCATTATAAATCAACTATAACACTCAAAAGTACCAAAGTATAATGAGTGTGTTGATAAGCAACATATGTACAAAGAAATAAATGTTTGAAGCTGGAAAATAAGTTGTTACTCACCTTAGAACCACTTAAACTTTAAAAGAGGATTGTTCTAAGGTCCATAGACAAAATGCAAGTACAAAATCCCAACTCTAAGGTTCTTCAATTGAAAATCTCACTGCATAATTATGCCATTAGACTAGGCATAAGCAACGAGACTATCCATTATTCAGAAGAACAGTTGGATAAGTTAATTAGATAGTCACTTACTAATGATATTTAAGTCTGATAATTTTAATATTCCAATTAACACATGATTAGTTGACTCTAGTTCCATACGTTTCCTTACCAGAACTCGACAAATAACTAACATGAGAGTTAGTGACAAAATTAAATGTTAAGGCTATAAGAACCATAATAAGCAGTCTTCCAACAAAGCTTTTCGATACCTTATATATATTCTGAAGATTAATCAGAATACAGTATCATTACTTAGGCTATGTCATGAAGGTTGTGAGGTTTGCATAACCTACATAAAGTCACATTTACCTTAAACTCTCATATTATTTGTTCTTAATATCTGGATAGAAACATTACTAAGATGAAACTAGATAATACCTTATACTTTCACAACTTTTGTCATCATACAAATGAGAATTTGACAAAAGGAAAATGAGACTTATAAATTTCATCCATTATAACTGAAATTCATGAGAAATCATGACATGGTTAATGAGGATGATTTTTTATCTCATCTCATTCTAAGTGATTTTAAATCATGACGTTACAGCCCTAAATATTACTTGGCTTAAGGAATAAGTATGGGTCCATCATAAGTCATTCATTGACATTCGTGGAACTTATTCCAAATGGAATATTCAGACATAATTCATTTATCATTTAAAAGACTATCAACTTGTATCTAAATTTTGTCGCATATGGCCCATGTTCTTAGAAGAAATCTATTCATGTATGTACTTAATAAGATTTCTATTAGATATGTCCCTAAAGTTTCTTTTGATATCTGGACATTAAAGAAATCAAATAAAGTCTAACGTATATGTGATAGGTTCCCACGTCACGTAGCTCATTGAAACGTCTCTTGTAGCATTTCTAGAGATATTAAAGATCAGTGGGAGCATTAAGTGTCTTCATAATAACTTGTAATAGTTGCAAGAGGTGGGGGAGTGAAAACTTTATATTACTTCAATTTACACCTCTTGTACAAGACACTGCTCCATTATGACACTGTTCTATCATAACTTATCTCCTTAAATCTAATGCTACTCTTACAAAAGTTTCATTGTTGCTTAACTGTGGGCACACTTAGATTTCTTACATAAACTAATATAATCCTCAACAAGAGAAATCACAACGACTAATGTCATTAATTTGTGTTTCTCTATTAGAATTTGTTGGTCGTTACATATTGACCCTAAGCATGCTGAGTTCCTAAAGTTTTCTAAGGTCAATGGGAGCAGTCAAAGTCCTTATCATGATTTGCAAGGAATACAAGAGGCGGGGGGAAGAGTGTCATTAAATTTCACTCTGAATTTAACTCCGATTACACCTCTTGTACACCATACTGCATCAACTCTTAAAAACATAGAATCCTGAAAATGATAGCAACCTAACCAAGAGCTAATCCATAAAATTGAAACTTCTAATGAACCCAATAATCAACTCAGGAGGTCATCTAGGTTTAAAAGCCTACTAACTTTGATGATTACATAACCTCCCTAACTGAAGTTGATATGGATTTTGGAAATGTTTACTGATCCTATCTCTTCTAATTAAGCCATTAGCGTCAATCAATCTTCTGAATGGAATAAAACTGTTTTCTAGTAAAACTGTTTTTATGTGTTCGTATAACGTTTGGGATTTGATTGAATTATCTAAGATTGTTCATAACTAAACCAAATCCTAATATAAGCGTTAAGACACGAAGAAGCTTGATTGATTGTCAAAGGTTGTACTCAGGAAGAGATAAATTATTAAAGAATCTTTATTACATATCTAACAAAAGATTTCTTTGAGGATCATCACTGTTCTAGTAGCTTATAATAGTTTAAGGCTACATTAGATGAACATTATAAACAATTTTCCCTAACAAATGGCTGACACATTTACATGTTCATTAGATAACAACCTAAAGTTTCATACTAAAGGTTAAAGAACACTTTATTTGTAAGCCAATAATATCCATGTATGGGTTAATGCAAACATCATAATGTGATGAAAAGCTAACGTAATTATTTTCATCAAGAATCAAGTGGATTAATGTACCTACCTCAAAATGAGTGGGAGCAACTAAGATAAACTTGTCTATATAGATGATATTCTCTTGACAAGTATATGTTACATAAGTCAAAGCATTGTTAACACAAACTTTGATATAATATACCTCAGAGATATCTCTTACATGATAGATATCATAACATACCGAGATAGACCCAGTGGGACATTAGTTCTGTTCCATAAGTTTAACATTAAATGGGTCCTTACGTATGTAACAAACAATACTGTTTTTCCTTTAGAGGATAATAGGATAAATGAGATTATTTATTTACGCTTCATTAATTAGAAGCCTTATGTAAGTTCAAGTCTACACTCGTTTAGATATTACTCACATTGCAACACACTAGATATGTCTAGATTAATGTGAAGCATCTAATGGAGTATTGCAATATCTTTAAAAGGAAACGAGAGACTATACCTTAAAGAAGAAGTGATAATTAAAACCGGTTTATTACTCTAACTTTGTAATGTTCAAAGATAACAAAATGTAATTTTGGGTATATCTTTATGTTAGCAGACAAAACCTATCTCATGGAGAAGTCATAATGGACTGATATCCAACAACCTAAGTAATAACGACATAATATAGTCACTAAATGTTGTTGAAAATTTATCAGTGGACTCATAAGTTTATTAACTCCATATAATTAAGGTTTTGAAGACTTAGTGTGATAAAGTCAGCTACCATAACTCCTTGAACAGTAACAGTTTAAGAGGTGCTGCATTAAATTTCGATACGCAATTAATTATTCGTTTATGAACGAATTGAGGAAACTAAGTTTTGTATCGAATACATTCATGATATGCTTAAGGATCCTATAACTGAAGGGCTATTACCCATAAGTCTTATTTAGAGAGCTCATAGACGGGTATTAATTTGATGGTCGTGCGCAACTGCATATCGTACTATGAATGACTAAGTATTAGTTAATTTTCCTCATCAGTTTGATTTTGTATGTCTCTAAGAATATGTCAAGCTAGCATAACGGCATATAGACAAATATAGTTACAAATCAAACAAAGGGCTTATGCGTATTTTGATCATAACGATTAGGTTTTAAATTAAGGCTATAGTATGATTAATGGGGGTCCTGAGTCGCATAATGATTCAACGGTTGTATTTCTCTGCTATAGTACTTGTTTAAGGCTAAAATGAGTGTTAACTCCTGATCAGGCTTATCTAATACTCATAGTAAATGATTACTCGGCTAAGTGGGAGAATGTAAGATTAAATATATTATGTATTAATATTTAATCTATAGCCATTATAATCATTTACATAATATAGATCAAAATATATAATAATCTATTAAATAATTAGTTGGTAATTGTTGATGGACCACATTACCCTTATTAACTAATTAGGTTTCCTCCTGGGTGCTTATATAAGGAGAATTATGTGGAGGTTAAAGGGTTACTCAGTTACACAATTAGACACACCCCATCAGTCATAACATCATCATCGACCTCCTCTCCTAAGCCGATACCCCTTTTCGGTTTTCTAAGTTCCCATCATCAGTCAGCACCCTAAGGAGGAACCAGATCACGATGACAAGCATGTCGAACTCCATTACTTGATTCTCCAACGCACTGTCTGCTGTAACAGGTATGTTTTATGTTTTCCCTCATGTATAAACAGAACTGAACCAACATAGCTATTATTACTTTTTAAATTGCAGCATAAAATATTTTTAATCTTTTAATTTAAGTATACTATTGTTTTATTTATATAAAAAAGCTAGGTTAAAACCCCATGTATTACACGGGTTGTATAAGTGTAAATTTATATAATAAATAATAAAAACGATATATCTTTAAAAAAACCGTGTATTAAACGTATTGAACAAAATATAATGTCATATATTAATACATACAGTCGTCATGATTTATCTTTCAAAAATGAACTTTGATGTACTATTTATTTATTATAACATTTTACTTTGTTTTTTTATATTTACTATTAGCTTAAAAACAGATGTATTACATCGGTTGAGTAATATTTTCATGATGCATTCAAGTTATGAGATACAATTATTTTAGTTAGTTTTAAGGACCTTCATGCTTGTTTGTTTATTTTGATAGATAAAACACTCGTCTCAATTTTGTATTCAAGAGAGTTTATGGTACAAAAAGGTGGAGATCGATCCCCACATTTTTATGTATTTCATCATTTTTTTATGAATTATACCGTAAAAAATAAATTCTCTTTGAATGGAGTATAGAATTGCTATATTTTAAAAAATGATGTTCTTTCTAAATGTTGATGCAATGTGCGATGAATGATGGGCGTAAACCAATTATAACACCACGTCTAACATTACAAAGGTGAAACTAATTTGTCTAAATTTGACATTTGAAAGAATTGTGCGACTATAACGGTGAGTCCAAACCATTATAGTGATGCATCTAAAAACACTTATAATTTGATAAAAGCATATGCCCTGGACCTAGAATTATTTAATTCTAGTGAAAGAAAAAACAATAATGCAATCTAATCTAATCTAATTCTAATAAAGGATTCCAAAATAATGTCACGTGGCGCTCTCTCCTTTAATTTAATAATAATATTATTAATAACGATATATTAGATTATTAATATTGTTATATCAAACTAATATTGTTAATATATAATCTTTATCTTTTATCTTTATTATTATTATTTAATGTTATTTATTTAATTATATTGTTAATGTTAACCCGTAAAAAGTTTTTTAGTGTTGTTTACTTTTTATTATTGTTGTTATCATTATTAATATTATTATTATTATTATTATTATTTTATCTTTTATATAGTAAATGAAAATCTTTTATAAAAAAAGGTGTATCCTTATCTAAATTTTTGTTTAAAATTATTTATAGAAAAACAAATATTTATTCTTATCTAATTTTTAGTTTAAAATTATTATTGTTATTTAACATAGATAAATAGAAAAATAAGGTGAGAAAGCATAAGAAAGTGACGCATGTCAAAAAAGATTTTTGTTTATTAGTATATATAGGAAGATAATCATGCTTGAACTAGGGTGCATATAAGAGTGTGTTAAAAAGAATTAAAATATGCATCAGAACTTTAAAACAATGGTTTAGGATTTTACAATGGTGCATCATGATTTTTGCCTAGTTTTTTTTTTAAACACGGATATTTTTAACTTTTAACTCCTTGGGACACATGACACATCTCAATGGATTCTCACGTTTTTAAACATATCTCACGCTTAGCCCTTGTGTAATGGGGTAATATATATCAAGCACACATGGCCTATGGCGTCTCATAGCGCCGTCAAACATCGATACAGGTGGCGCTATGGGGGTTAAAGTCTTTCTTCCAGTTATGTGCTTCGCGACGTTTCAAAGAGGGTTTTCAAAATTTTGACCGTTGCAAACGGTCATATATTTAAAAAAAACTTTAATTCAATTAAAATACCATCTCTTCTATAAATAAACCTCCATCTCCCCTATTTTTATAAAATCCAATACTCTCAAACCCTCTTTGTCTCTACCTTTTTTTATAAAATCTAGAATTTTTATCAATGCAACCCTTCAACCGCGGTTTTATTCCTCCGCGTTCGAGTGCGGACACGAACCTAGGCCCGAGTCATCGTCGATGGGATACGAAATGACTAATGCATTTTCAGAGATAAACCAACGCCTTCAAGACATACAGAACTAGGGACTCATGTGGGATAGAAAATGGGCTCATGACTTTGAATTCTACTCGAAACCGCACGACCACCTAACCGGAAAAGCGTTGAAGATGGCGTTGACACAAAAGGAGCGAATCGAAAAAAAAAATATAACCTTTGAGTTTTTTATTTTATTTTAATGTAATGTTTTTATTTTATTTTATTGTAATGTTTTTTTTATTTTATTTTAGTGTAATGTTTTTTAATTTAATGAAATGGTTTTTAATTTTATAAAGTTAGAAATTAATTATAAAAAAATTGAAAACTAATAATTGAGTAATGATAGGTAGTGGCTTTATGAATTATGACTACACGCTCTAGTGATATAACGTTCCATAAAATTCCTCTATGACGTGACGTGCCACTTATCGCATATTATACTCTTTGAAAGAGGAGAATTAAGTACAACTAATAGCCTATACACATAGATACACACAAACACGCCTCCATGAAACACACCACACACCATGGGCATAATAATCACAAATACATACAAATATACAATGAGGATATATATTACCATTATTTATGTTCATATTTTACAATATATTTTTTTTCGAATTGAATAAACCAAAGTGCCCCTCTAGTCAAAATCGTACTATTTAACATGATTATTATTGTACAATTAATTGTCTCATGATATGTTGATATGTTGAATAGATAATAATTATTGGTACAAAAAGTTATGATAGTACGATTGTAATCGGTGCATTAAATACAGAAATAATGCATCATCAGGTGGAACTCTTTTTTGGTGTCAAGTTAATCTATGATAAAATTAAAAGTGAATGAACAGTTACATAATTCTTTATTATGTGATTTTTTTAATATTGACCAATTCCTTATATTCATTTATTAGACTATGGGGTATGGGGCGAGGGTTGGGGCGTGGGTTTCGGTGTGGCCTCTTGGGTGGGAGTTTCATCCGTGGCCGGCTTTCATTGGTTGGGTTGGCTAGGCCATAGCAGCTAGGTTTAAATTTTAAAAAATAACCGTTTGGCCAAGCGGCCAAACGGTTCACTCAAGTCACTATAAACCCCCCCAACCCCACCGCCTGTCCACATCGCTACCCCAAACCTTCACTCCACCTACCCGAACCCGCTACCCACACTTGATACCGGCACAATGCGATGAAGGGCTGCCAACCCGGTGAGACCCGTTACTGGCCGGAAGCTTTCGCTAGCTACCGGCACAACGTGGGGAACGACCGGCACAATTTAAATGCGTGCCAACACAAGTGGCGCGAGCTACGTACCGAAGCTCGACTGTTTTAAATCCTACTACGATAGCGTCCCGGACGGTGATATAAGTCACGAAGACCGGGTGGCGGTGGCCAACATCCAGTTCCGGGGCAAGGAGCGGAAGCCGTTTGACAAGCTCGCCATGTTCGAAATTGCGACTCATCTTTCTCATACTTCCTTGTCTTCCAAAGAAATTTAGATAATTAAAATTTAGAACCTACATAATTCTTTATTATGTGATTTTTTTTTATATTGAACAATACCTTATATTCATTTATTATACTATGGGGTATGGGACGAGGGTTGGGGCGTGGTTGGGTACAAATGCCCAAGTCACCACCCCGAGTGGGCTTGTGGCCGGCTCTCATTGGCTGGGTTGGCAAGGCCATAGCGGCTAGGCCCCAAACCCCCGCCCCACCATACCCCACGGTCGAAAACACCAAGGTCTTTCGCGCAACGCGCGTCATTTACAAACACTAGTTGGGATAAATAGTCATCGACTTCGGGGAAGGCTAGAAGAATGAGACCCATTGTGGGACAGACAGTGCATTACAGACGTATGATCATTACGCTTTAATCAGGTTATTTTATTCCACCTCTTAGAAAAAAAAAAGAACTTAAATTAAAATACTTAATAGCATGACGATAAATTTATACAAAACTTCTACCCCGACCACACGCATTGGAACCATAGACAGTCAAGTGAAATCCAATCCACGAAATAATTTGATCTATGGACATTATCATTGTGGCAAAAGTCGTAATGCTAGAGGAATCATTACCGTAGGGCATAGAGGGGGAGGTCATAAGCGTCTATACTGTAAAATAGATTTTCGATGGAATAAAAATACATATATGGTAGAATCGTAACCATAGAATGCGACCTGAATCGAAATGCATACATTTGTCTCGTACACTATAGGGATGGTGAGAAGAGATAAATTTTAGATCCCGGGAGGCTATAATTGGATATACCAATGTTTCTCGCACATAAGTTCCTATAAAATGAGAAATCACTTACCTTTGAATGCGGTTTGAACTATTGATTTAAGATTTGCTTTAGTAATCTTAAAATTAAAAGAAAATAAAAAAAATGTTGTATTTTTTTATAGTTATCTTTCTCTTGCAATTGTGAATTGTGATGCATGATAAAATCAAGAGGTAAATGAGAATGGAATTTATGTATTTGTGTCATCATCTTCTTATTAAGTGGATGAATTAGACATAAAAAAAGGATTATGTCCCTGTATGAATTATTATAACCCTTCCTATGAATTAATATTGTTCATTTTCTACTCAAAGTATACTTTCTTTATACTTTTATAGAAGAGCATAAAAGTATAAAGAATTGATGCAACCATATAACTTTTTTGGTTAAAAGTTATTAACATTTATATTAAAGAAAGATTAAATATGTGATGTATTATATAAAAAATTTAGGTTATGTGTTAATTTGAAGAGTAGCCCTAAAATTTATATAACTTTGAACACCAATTTTATTTGTTGTCTTGGGAATTTTAAAAGGTAGTAACAAGGAAATAAATATTTTAAACGTGTATGCTCTCCAAAAAGTTCACGAAAAAAGATTTTGTGGGATAACATTGGGATGGTCATGGGCCAGTTCTCGAGGTGATGGGTTATTTTGGGAGATTTTAATGTGGTCATCCAGATGAAAGGAGGTATTCTAAGTTCAATAATGTGTGTGCTTCGAATATTAATGATTTCATTGAGGATAACGGGTTGAGGGAGTATAGCATGAAAGGTCGATAATTCACTTGTCACGTGGACAATGGTAATAAACTCAGTAAGATTGACCGTGTTTTGATATGTCAATTTTTTTTTTGTAACGAGTGGCCTGAGGCGTGCCTTAGGGCTTTGCCAAAGGTCCACAATCCTCATCCTTACAACGATTCAAAAAAAATTTTTTGAGCAAAACCGTTCCATTTTTTTAATTCTTGGTTGGATAAGGGGATTTTGAGGGGATGGTGGTGAAAGCGTTAAAAACCTTTGTTGGGTTTAGGGAGGCTGACAAGGTTTTGACGAAAAAGTTCAAATTTATTCGGGATAACATTAAAAATGAAAAAAAAAAGGTTTTGTCAAAAGAAGGGAAGACAAAAGTGATTTTAAGAGAAGACCTTGAAAATTTGGGCGAGCTGACAGAGCCAAAAGAGGTTATGCGATTTTTCAAAAATGCTTTTGAAGAGAAGGGTAGGTCAAGACCGAAGTTAATCAGTCACAACATAAAAGGATTATCAAATCTGGACACCCAATCGCTTACAGTTCGCTTCAGCGATGATGAAATAAAAAATGTGGCGTTTGATTGTGGGTCAAACAGGGCGCCGGGACCGGACGGTTTCAACTTCAGATTCATCAAAAGATTTTGGAACATATTCGAACAAGACTTCAGGAATATCCTCTCCTCTTTCTACAATAACGAATATATATCCAATGGGTGCAGTTCTTCTTTCATTGCTCCATTCCAAAGACCAAGGATTCCGTGGAGGTGAAGGATTATAGGCATGGTTGTAAAACAAGGTCTCGAAGGCCGAGTACTCGCTACAAGGTAGGCTGCCGAGGCACGAGTACTCTTCGTTTAGGCAAATTACTCCCCGATTACTCTCTGCCTGTGCCGAGTACTTCCTGCGTACTCCCGACTCCGACTAGGGAGCGCCTAGTGACTTTTGCAACCATGATTATATGCCTATTAACCTCATTGGGGTAATTAGTAAAGCTATTTCAAAGATCATGGAAAATCGTCTCAAAAATGTACTTGGCTTGTTATCTTGGAAAATCAGATGACGTTTCTTAAATGAAGGTACATTCTCGATAGCCCTCTCATGCTTAATGAAATTCTCTCGTGGCTTAAAAAGTTAAAAGAAAGGTTTTTCTTTTAAAAATTGATTTTGAAAAGGCTTATGATAATGTTAACTAGATGTTCCTAATCGAAACTATGAAGCGAATGGGTTTTCCTCCGCTTTGGTGTAATTGGGTAAATGGGGTTTTGGCTTCGGCCATGTCTTCTGTTTTGGTAAATGGGTCTCCTACTTTTGAGTTTAAATGTTCTAAAGTGATTAGGCAAGGTGATCTACTATGGCCTTTTCTATTTTTAATAGTTATGGAGGCCTTATCATGTGTGTTTTCGAAAGCGGGGAAGAGGGGGCTTTCAAAGGGATCAAAACACCTAATGATGGTCCGATCATCTCTCACTTGCTATATGCTGATGATGCCCTCTTAATTGGTGAGTGGTCAAGAGATAACATTGTTAACGTGTCCAGAATTCTTAGATTCTTTTATGCGTGTTCGGGATTTAAAATTAGTTTATTCAAATCTAATCTTTATGGGAATCGGGATGGGTGATGAGGAGACAACTTCTATGGCAGAAGTGTTAGGTTGCAATAGAGAAGATACCATTTAACATACCTGGGGATTAAGGTGGCCGCTAATATGAATAGAAGTAATCATTGGAAGCCAATCATGGAAATTTTTTTATAATATGTTATCCTTGTGGAAAGCCAAAACTGTATCAACTGGGGGGAGACTTACTTTGATTAGGGCGGTTTTGGAAAGTCGCCCGATTTATTATTTTTTTTATACAAAGTTCAAATTGGAATTTTAAATCAGTTAGAAGCGAAAATGAGAAAATTTGTGTAGGCTGGGAATAACGATTTGAACATACACTGGGTGGCTTGGGTGTGGGTAATGCTTCCTAAAAATATAAAGGGGGTTGGGTATAAATTGCCTTAAAAATGTGAATGAAGCGTTGCTTGCTAAGAGGGTTTGGAGGTTCAAGGAGGAAAATCAAAGTTTGTGGAGGAAAGTGGTGGAGGCATGTCACTTCAAAAGAAGTGGATGGAGATTTTTGCCATATAATGAAGCTATTGCCAGATGCTAGAGTAACACAGTTAAATTCGAGATGAAAATGAAAATTAAAGGGAAATGCCTTCTAAGTTTTATAACATGGAAGGTTGGGCTGGGAGGGACATTAGATTCTGGATTGACACTTGGTTGGGAGATTATCCGCTAAAAGACAGATGGCTCCGTCTTTTCGACTTGGAGGTAGATAAGTCTTGTTAAGTGGAAGAAAGGATTCATAGAGATCAGAATATGTTTGGAGGAGTTTGGCAATGGCACAGGGATTCTAAAATGGAGTTAGAATGGGCAGAATGGTAGGAGTGCCAAAACTCTATAGTGGAGGTGTGGCTGTCAACGGACAAGGATGTTTGGAAATGGATAGGTGACGACATGGAAAGTTTTTTTGTAAAGTCGATAAAAAAACCCGATGGAAGAAGATAGGGGAGGTGGTACCGGAGTAGATTATAAATGGTTCAAGTGGGTGCCTTTAAAATGTAACATTATGGCTTGGAGGGCTAATCTGGATAGATTAGCCACCCATGTGAATTTGAGAAGAAGAAGAAACATTAACTGTTAGGATCTGAGTTTGGTTTTGATTGTGTTTTACGTTTGAATTAAGATGAAGATGGATGAGTTGTGCAGCGGAATTAAGATGGAAACAAACTTTGCACACAATCAAACGAGAGAATTGCTTTAATCAAACATTTTCACAAAGAACCGAAAGATTGAATTTATTTCAATAACGATTACAATGTAGGGGTGAGCAAAAATAGGGCCGACCCGAAATTACCCGATAACCGACCCTAATATTACCCGAAACCGACCCTAGTATAATTATATAGGTTCTATTTCGGTTCTTATAATTGTTGTTTTTCGGGTATCGGGTCGGTTCCGGGTCGGAACACATAGGAACCGAGTTGTACCTGTTTTGGACCGAAAATAATAAGTACAGAAATGAAACTGGGCCAAAGCCCAGCAGCTATAATTAAAACCTAAACGATTCTTATGGTGTAGTTTACATATATACATAAAAAAACTTGTAAATATAAATAAAATCTGCAGAAAATTAACAAACAAGTAAAATACTGCATAAATTAAAGACGCAGAATAACCGGTTCCTGCATCGCCGGAGGCCCGGATTGCAGTCGCAGCCGGCAGCCGGACAGCAGTGCAGACTGTTCGCGTAATAGTTATATAACAGTGATTCGAACACAGATGATACTGAAAAGATTCCTGGTCATTTAACAAAAAAAGTGACTGCATTTAGAATTTAAGAGACAAATTATCGTTTTGCCCTCAGCTCTAATTACATGTTTGCCATCGTTTTAGTTTTTTTAGCAAAACTATTGTAGTGTTTTGGTTTAATTGGTTGACTCGGTGTATCTTTTTTTGAGATCGTGTTATTAAACTAAGAAGTATTCGGTTTAGCGACCCGCAACATGTGCGGCGCATAACACTAGTATACCAACAAAATGTAAGTTAAAGTGGCAAAACTCAACCAATCAACAAAATATACGTTCTAGTGGCAAAACTCAATAAATAAGATAAGGACAAGTGCAGAGCATAGTGAGAAAGTTTGCTGGGTCGATGTGGGACTTCTACTTGCGAGGAATGGTAGTTGTTAGAAACAATTGGCCACTTCTATCTCACGAAAGATGGCAAGTTTATCTCAGGGTTTAAAGACTTTTTAACTCACTTTTTTTTTCAAGGCTGCAAGTTTATAAAACCAAAACAAAAATGGTACAAGCTTTAAGCTTAAAAACTAAAATCTTTTACTTCAGAATCAAAATGCCTTATCTTTTAAGAATGAAGAAAGTAGAAAGAAACATGTGCAATATATGTATGGTACGGTTCCCAGCTAGCTATAATTTTAGAGTCTCTGCTGTAATTTTGTTGCAAACGCAATGAAAGTGCAGCACCTAATTCACAGTATAACTAAGTTGAGAACCACGTTCAGTAAAAGGCCGGTTAATGATTAACAAGAACATGAATATATCATGTAAACTAATGACATCTAAGTATGTAAACGGCTTGAGGGGATGTCGAGACTCGAGTGCACTGCAGAATGTATGGTCAGGTGGTGATCTACAGCAGCTGGAGACTTGCTCTTTTTCCCCCATGTTCAGCTTTGTAGATGTGTGTGGGAATTGATTTAGGAGTTTTGGAATTTTGGCTCAAGCTGATATCATAGTATCCGGGTCGGTTCTTTACCCGAAGACCGATGTACCCGATTAACAAAAGAACCGGAACCGATTTTACATATAGGGTCTTATGTCGGGTATTTATTTACATGCTTTTCGGGTATCGGGTCGGGTCGGGTATTTGTCGGGTCGGGTCGGGTAACTGAGTTTGCTCACCCCTATTACAATGCAATGCAATGCAATGTATGAATACAAACTCCCCCTCAGCCTGAGCTCACAGTGTTTGTTCGTGCAGGAAGAAGATTTTGCAAAGAGCTAATAGAACAGTACAGAGCACTGTTCTATTTATAGGCATGAGCAAACCACTGAGGCATCTAAGCTGACGTTACCATGAAAGTGACATCTAACCTCCTAACAAACTCTAACCTCTGATCTATACAACCTCTGCTATGCTAACTACTGTTATTACATATCATTACATAAAGACATCTAAACTACTGCTGCATCATTCCACTGATGTGAACCCAGCAGTACTTGTCTGGATCAGCAGAGCTTGACTCAAGGCAGTAGATTGAACAGCAGGGCTTTAGTCTTCCATCAGTCTTTTACTAGATCAGCAGTTTGTGGTCAGCAGTTTGTACGATCAGTAGATAGGAGGTCAACAGATGTTGAAACCACTTTCAAGGGGAGAGACATGTAAACATAACATCTGCTTATTCTGGATCCACTACTCTGATCCAGTTTTGGCTTTAATTATCTGATCCTTTGGTAGGGTTCAATCCCAACAATCTCCCCCTAAAACAGATAATGCCAAAACCCTTCATTATTGTGGAACTTTATTGCCTCATCAACAGTTCCCTTATCTGACCTTTAAGTTGTAACTCAAAGTCTAGGGCGTCTGTGTCATCTTCATCCCTACTAAGTGGAAGATCAAGGAGATCCTGCATATCTTCAAGACTTAGGCCAAGTGCTTGTTCCCTTGTTATTTTCTTCACTTCTCCACTAGACCTGAACATAGTCAGTACATGGGTCTGTTTGTCAGTTTCCCACTTTAGTACTTTTAAGCCTGGTGGGTTTCTTGGGAGATTGTTATTGGATGAGGAGTTTGGTGAAGCTGGCCTTGTGATGACTGTTTGAGCAGTGCTTGCAGGTTGATTCAGGCCAAGAGTTTTAGCTATCATTTCTTTAATACCTGCTTTTACAAACTCTTCTCCTGCCATTAATTCATCCACTGTTTCAGTACCCAACTGTTTTTGTTGTCTTCTTTTAAAGATGGCTGCACCAGCTGGAGCAGTGGCTCTCCTGATTTGCAGTTTTGGTGGTCTTTTTGAAACCTCTGCCTCAGGATAGTCAGGCTTTTGAGGAACAGTGGGATCTTTCTTCCTTAATTCCTCCAACCTTTTGTAGGTGGCCCTGACTACATCTTCTTTCCATCTTGCTACTTGATGTTTAGACCCATAGTCAGCAGCAACTAATTCCTCTCTCATTCTCTTCAGCTCTAGTGTCTTTTCAGGCACATTCCTTTTGTACTTTGACCAATCTGGAGGAGTGTGTTTGACCTTTTTGTTTATCATTTCTTGAATCCTGGCTGCTTCTTGTTCAAGCTCAGGAATGGTCCACTCCTTGTACATGTGCTTTTCTCCCTTGTACTTCTTGGTTGCCATGATGCTTTCAATGTAGTCTTTTCTCAAAGTTTCATCTGCTCTCTCTGAGATCTGTTAACACACATTCTTTGCAAATTGCTCTAAGGATCTGACTTGTGTGAGCAAGAATTGGTAATTCTGTTGAATTTCTCTATCAGATTTTCCTTGAGCATTTCTTTTTGAGATATCTTCTGCTTGTTTAGCTTTGATTTTCAAATATTCTTCAATATTGTTTGGCCTTGGATATCCTTTAACTGATGGTAATTTCCTTTTAACAGGGTCATCCTCATAGTAGAAGGACTTGATTTCTTCTCTAACTGCTTCAAGTTCTAGAGGAAATTGGACACCTGCAGGAGTGATGATAGGGATTGGTTGTTGTACTGGAGCTGATGAGAGAGGAACAGGTTTGGGTATTGCAACAAGTGATAGAGATTTTGAAGATGTTGGTGGTGGTGATGGAGAATCATCATCTGGTATGAAAATCCTTCTCCTTTTTATTGTAGGAGAGGCATATGATGTTTTGGGTGGATCAGTGGTGGTGATTTGAGTGGCAGTAATTTGTGATTGACTAACAGCTGTTGAAACAACTGGTGCTTCAACTACTGTTGTCATTACAACAGATGTTGTAACATCTGTTGTCTTCTGCTTTTTGGCAGGAGGCGATGGTGGTGAAGTTGTTTTTGGTGGAGATGGTGGTGGTGGTAAGGCAGTGGTTGTGGTGTGTGTTGAAGTGGTGTGTGTTGAAGTGATAACAGATGTTGAAACTTCTGAAGTACCAGCAGTAGTTGATACAGCAGGGGTTACAACAGATGTTTCGGTGGAGGTTTGATGTTGAGGGCTTTTGGATGGTGGTTTTGGAGTATGCTTTGTGAGTCTGGATGGTGTGGACTTTGGTTCCCTCACTTTTCTAGTGGGATTTCTTTTTGGCTTAAGAATTTTTAACATCCTTTGGCTCAGAACAACCCTGCGCATTCAGCTCCATGTAAGCTATTTTCTCCTCATTCCACCTTGACATATCCTTTGCCTCTCTGTCCCTTTTTACACTTGCTATAGCTTCATCAAGTGCATTTTGAGTAACATCAACCTTTTTGCTACCATCTGGCGATGGAATATTTCTGGTCATAGCATCTTTTTCTGGTTCAATGTAAAGACCATCATCTATTCCCTGCTTCTTCCACTCCTGAATTTTCTCCCCCTTTTTGGCATTATCTGGGGGTAATTGATCAATGAAGAGAACAGTTGGAGGAGCAGTGCCAGTGGTTTTCAGTATATGGGCCTTGAGAGCCTTGATGTCTGCTTGTGTGTTCTTGAACCTAGACTCCATGGTGTTTTTCAGCTCTTGTACATGTATTGCATGTTGCTGATCAGCCATTTGTTTTTGTTTTTGGAGAAAAGGTTGAAATAGATTCCAGAGCCCATTTGCAGCAGGTGCTTGTGGTGGAGCAGGTGCTTGAGGTGGAACAGCAGTGGATTGCATCTGTTGTACTTTCAACAACTGTTGTAGCATGTCTTTGATATCTGCAACAGCTGTATCCAATTTGTCAACTCGTTCCGTTAATTTCACATATTTTAAACCATCACCCAATTTAATGGGATCATCTGATTTTCCACTAGCAGTGGTTTTATCAATGGTTGAGGTAGGGAGTGTACTCCAAACATTAACCACTGATGCCCCTTTTTCTTGGTACTGGGGTCTTCTTCCTTCAACACTTGACAATCTTTTGATGTTGCCAGAGGTCAAAATGAATCCACTGGTAGATGTCAGAGGTGCTATGGAAGGAATTGCCTCCAAGGAAGTCTTATTGATGTAACCACTGTCCAAATGCAAACCAGTGGGTTCAGCACTTGTAGTGGCTGCTTCACTTGGATTACCACCAAGAGTTACTTGTAACTCAAGGGGTGTAACCTCCTCAGGTTGTGTTGGTGGGTTAGCAAAGATTGATACATCAGACCCAGTCATTTGTTGAGGCTTGGTCTAATTGATAGGTGATTGAGAAGGACTGGGTTGTGCCTGGTTCAAATCAATTGTATCCAACAAAAGTTTAGTTGGTGGGGGAATTGTGGATGTGATGGTTGGTGTAAAAGAGAATTTGCCCCGGGCATTGGGTTGTGGATGATGGAAGCGAGTGATTCCAGAGCATCATATTGTGGAGTCCCTATGTGTACAACCTGTTCTTTTTTAGAAGAAACAGGGGGAGCTTCGGTTATGGGTTGAGATATTTGTACCAACTGTTGTGAGGAAGTAGCAGCAGCGGTTTCTTGTGACTTTTGTGTTGTCACTGGCAGTTGCTCTGGTATCTCATCCTCCAGAGTTGCCTTTTTGATGGGTTTGGGGGGTTTTGAGTTTTTCTTTTTGTTGGCTTTTTGGTGATTGTAGGTGTGGGTTTCAAAGCAGTTGTTTTGCTACTTTGATCACCTTGAGCAGTAGGCTCAGCAGCAGATACCTGAGGAGCAGTGGTAGCTGCTAAATTCTACTCAGGCACCTCTGCTTGTGTTTTGCAAGGTGTTGACATTCTCGTAAAAGTTTCAGCGGTTAAGCTGTGCATTTGTAAAGAGTCACCTTGTTTTATTGCAGAAATATCATTCTTACTGAATTTCTTTTCAAAATAATAACTTAGAAATCTTGGAAACAGTAAGAATGATTTTGTTTCAACATTTTTAACCAGATCATTAAAAATTTCCCGGGAATAATTAAAATTTTCTTCTTGAAGAATAGCATATCCCAGATTTTGAATTTTTAATGGTATTTCATTAAAAGCGGTGGTTTTGTTTGAAACACACATTAGAAGGGTATGAAATAAAAACTTGTTGCAGGAGGGAAGAAACCTTTTTGTAAGGTATCCCTCTTCATCATTGTGTCTGCATACCCTCTTTCAATAAAGTCAGTTTTTAACTCGTTTTTAGGAAAGCAAGTTTTACCTTGTTGATCATCGAGCTGAAAGACTTCTGATATGGATTTTGGTGTGATTTGGACTGCTTTTCCCTGTAGAGTAGAATTAATGGCTATGACAGTGTCGCCTTGTTTGTCAAGGGTACAATTTTTCCAAAACTCTCTCTGGGTTTGCAGGTAAATTGGTGCATCTGCTGTTAACAAAGTTTTGTACTTTGATGCAGATATAGTAGCAATGATTGAGTCGAAAGCAGGGTTTTCTGAGAAGACCCAGAAGGTTGTGAGACGGTTTGTGTGAAATTTCAGTGGGTTTGGCCTTTTGAGAGGCTTCTTTGGATGATGATTTGGAAGTGGGTTTTGCAGATGACTTCGATTTTGTCATTTTGGAGATGATGATTGAAGAAGTTGTGAAGGAAATTTGAAGAAAAACTGCTTTGAGAAGAGATTTTTTTAAGAATTCAATTCGACAGTAAAACCCTGTTTCGGTGTGGAATGGGGGTTTTATAGAGAAAAAGTGAATGCTGACGTGGCAGCGGTTACAAAAGGACTGATCACTATGTACTGCCCACATGCCAACCCCTGGTGAAATGAATGACAGTACTTTTATGAAAGTTACTGATGAAAGGCAGTGGTTACAACGGTAACAAATGGAAGCAGTGGGTGATTTTCACTATCAGTAGATAGCACATCAGTGGATAAAAACACTGATTTTGAGCATCAGTGCTTATCAGGAAAATGAGAGAACAGGGGTTGACTTTCAGCAGTGGACAGACTTTGAAGTAGAGCAGACTTTTGAACAAGCAGTGGTTATGGCAGACTTTAAGGATTTTAATGAAAACATCATTTTTAGCTATTTTTAAGGATGGATTTTTGATTTTCTGAAAACATTTTAATGCTTTTATTCATAGAAAAACAAGATGTTGCTTGTTATTCCATGTTTAGCATGCCAATCCTAGAGACCAAGCTTTCAAAGGTGGCTGTATCTAATGCTTTTGTGAGCACATCTGCCAGCTGGTCTTTAGTTGGAACATAATGCAGAGAAATCAAACCTTTTTCATATCAATCCTCACAAAGTGATGTCTGATGTCGATGTGTTTGGTGGTTGAGTGAGAAACTGGATTTTTGATGATATTTTCTGCTGCCTGGCTATCCAACATGAGTGGTGTCTTTAAGGCAGTGATACCAAAATCCAGCAACTGATTTTGAAGCCACAGGAGTTGGGCTGTACAGCTTGCAGCAGCAATGTATTCGGCTTCAGCAATGGATGTTGAAACAGCTGCTTGCTTTTTGCTTTGCCAAGAGAGCAAGCAATCGCCTAGAAACTGGCACCCTCCTGAAGTGGACTTCCTTGTGGTGTTACATCCAGCAAAGTCACTGTCTGAAAAGCCTGAAAGCTTGATAGTCCCATTAGCTGGATACCAGATACCAAGTGTGGGAGCACCTTTTATGTATCTGAAGATCCTTTTTACAGCAATGAGGTTTGATTTTCTGGGAGCTGATTGACTTCTTACACAGACACATGTTGCAAACATGATGTCTGGCCTAGATGCAGTTAGGTACAAAAGAGACCCAAGCATGCTTCTATATAGAGTTTGGTCAATCAGCTCATCCTTTTCATCAGACATGACAAGCTTATTTGTTGCCATGGGTGTGCTGCATGGTTTACAATCATTCATATCAAATTTGTTTAAAAGTTCTTTAGCATACTTGCTTTGATGAATGAAAGTTCCATTTTGCATTTGTTGAACTTGGAAACCAAGAAAGCATTGCAGCTCACCCATTGTACTCATTTCAAACTCAGCTGTCATGAGTTCCCTAAACTCTTCACACATTTTATTACATGTGCTTCCAAAAATAATGTCATCCACATAAATTTGGACAATCATTAAATCCTTTCCTCTCCATTTTAGAAACAGTGTTTTATCAATGGTACCTCTTTTGAAACCATTTGAGAGTAGAAAGGTGGAAAGAGTTTCATACCAGGCCCTTGGTGCTTGTTTCAGGCCATACAAGGCTTTGTTCAGCCTGTAGATATGATCTGGATAAAATGGATCCTCAAAACCTGGAGGTTGACAGACAAACACCTCTTCTTGAATTGTACCATAGAGGAAATCACTTTTGATATCCATTTGAAACACCTTCATGTTGTGGTTGACAGCAAAGGCCAGGAACAGTCTTATAGCTTCCAATCTTGCTACAGGGGCGAATGTTTCATCATAATCAATCCCCTCTTCCTGTCTGTAACCTTGAACCACAAGCCTGGCTTTATTCTTGACAACAATACCCCTTTCATCAGTTTTGTTTTTGAAGACCCACTTTGTGCCGATGGGACTCACATCTTTTGGCAGTGGTACAAGCTCCCATACTTGTTGTCTTTTGAACTGTTGGAGCTCCTCTTGCATGGCTTCTACCCAGCTGTTGTCTTTTAGTGCCTCTTGGTACTTGACTGGCTGATGGAGTGATAGAAAACCAGCAAAAAGAGAAATGTTTTGGGTTTGGCTTCTTGTGAGCACCCCTTCATTGATGTTGCCCATGATTTGATCAGGTGGATGAGATCTCAAGAAGATTAAATCTCCTTGGTATGGTATGATGGCATTTGTTGGTGAAGGCTGCAAATGTGTATCATCTGAGCTAACCGCTGCTGGTGACTTTGATGATCCAGCAATGGCTTCAAAAGGTGGTGGAATAGGAGGTAATGCTGTGGACACATGCTGACTTTTATCCACTGTTTGGGGACTTTTGTCAGCAGTGTTTGATGATGTGGAAGCAGTGGTTGATGGGCTACGTTGGTTAACAACTGTTGAGGTAGCAGTGGTTGAGCTTTGACAGCTGTTTTGTACAACTGATGCTTTTCCCATTGTGGCAGACTTTTGTTGAGGAATGATGATCTCATACCCATAGTCTGGTGATGAATCCTCTGATGGACCTGCACTGTTAGTCTTGACAGCAGTATTTTCAAAAGTGAATTTATCAAGATCAACCAAATCTGCAGGATTTGCTGGGATTTTCATTGATGAAAGTTCATTGAACTTTACATTTAAGGTCTCGTCCACTGCTTTGGTCCGTGTATTAAACACTTTGTAGGCCTTGGCAGTGGTTGAGTATCCCAGATGATAACCACAATCAACTTTGGCTGCAAATTTTGAGATGGAATCTTTTAAGTTCAAAATAAAACATGGGCAGCCAAATACCTTGAAGTATGAGATCAGTGGTTTGATCTTATACAGAATTTCATAAGCAGTCTTTTTATGCCTGGGGTTTATTAAAACTCTGTTTTGGACATAGCAATCAGTGTTTACTGCCTCTGCCCAAAAAGTTAATGGCAAACCTGAATCAGCAAGCATGGTTTTGGCAGCCTCAATCAAGGTTCTGTTCTTTCTTTCAACTACCCCATTTTGCTCTGGTGTTCTGGGGATGCTGTACTGCCTTACAATCCCTTTCTTCACACAGAAGGCATCCAACTCCTTATTTTTGAATTCTGTGCCATTGTCACTCCTGAAGACTTTTACTGGAAGGTCAAATTGCTTTTCAACCTGTGTCACAAAGTCTTGCAAAATGCCTGCAGTCTCATCTTTTGAGTGTAAAAAGAAAGTCCATGTAAACCTAGAGAAGTCATCAATAGTAACCAAACAATATCTCTTCTTTTTGAGACTCATGACTTGAACTGGGCCAAACAAATCCATGTGCAGTATTTGCAAACACTGGGTTGTTTTGGACTCTTCAATGGACTTAAAGGAGCTTTTATGTTGTTTTCCTTTTAAGCAGGAAACACAATGCTCAGGACATGAAAACAATTTTTGTGGCAAGCCATTTACAAGGCCATTTTTTGAAATTTCAGTTATTGTCTTGAGATTTGTGTGTCCCAGTCTCCTGTGCCAAAGCTCTGTCTCTTTGTTAGAGGCAGCTGAGAACTGATAGGCATCAGCTCTGGGACACTCTTTTGACATATCAACAACATAAACATTGTCACTTCTTTGAGCAACAAGTTTTGTTTTTCCAGTTTTTATTATTGCTTCAATCTTTTCAACCATTTCTGGTCCAACAATCCTACAACACTCCTTTGTGAAGAATGACCCATACCCCTTATCACTCATTTGTGAAACACTCAGGAGGTTGAATTTCAGATTGTCTATCAGATTGACATTTTCAAATTTTACATTTCCAGACTGTACAGTACCAGACCCCAGAACTTTCCCTTTACTATTATTCCCAAAGGATATATCACCCCCTCCATGGATTTTGAAATCTTTGAGTTGGGCTTTACATCTTGTCATGTGCCTAGAGCCTCCACTATCTACTAGGGGTGAGCAAATTAACCACCATAACCGATAACCGAACCATAACCAACATAACCGAACCACTAATAACCGATAACCAATATAACCAATGGTTATGGTTATGAAACTTTGTATAACCGCTCAATCGGTTATGGTTATGGTTATGGTTATGAAGCTTTGGTTAACCGATATAACCGAAACCGAACCGAACTTGTGATGTTAACTTTACATAATAGATTTGTGTTTTACAAAACCATATAGAGGGTTTTTAGTAAGATAAAAATATGTTAGTAACAAAATGATCTTGATGTAGATGTTATTTATTTTGATAAAGAACTAAGGTGTTATGGCAATAATTATTTTTGTTTGAGAATTACCTTATTAAAAAGAACCCTAAATCGGTAGTTTAACCATAACGTTTAGTCTCCGTTATCTTATAAAATAGGCTCAAGCTAAGTTCAAATCGTGCACAACCCTATTTATTTCAAACCTTGTTTGGTTACTTAACCGAAATTAACCAAAACCGAACCATAACTGACTTCATAACCGATTAACCGTAACCGAAGTTTGGTTATGGTTATGGTTATGGTTACCAAAACTCCATAACCGAACTAGCGGTTATGGTTATGGTTAATAGTAAAAACCGAACCAAACCGATCCATGCACACCCCTACTATCTACATACCAAAGGCTATCTAAGCATGCAGAAACTCCCTGCACATGAAGTAAAAGGATTAGTTCATTAGGGTTTCCAAAGCCAATAAGGCTTTGGATGGGGTCTCAACAGTGTCTGGGATGGATGCAGATTGATGGACAGTGGTTAGGTCAGGAGTTTGGACAGTTTTAGGACTGTTTCTTTCTAACCACTGTTGTGGGTTTTGACCAATCACCTGCTGATAACCAAAAGGATACCTGTTCACTCTTGGTTTAGAGGGCCTTTTGTAGGTCTCATAAACGTGTGGAATCCTTTGGTAAGATGATTGTCCCTTGCCTTTTCTGAATTGGTTGGCAGGGGGTGCATCAGTCACTTGAGCATCTCTTTGGACAGATGTTTGATTCAGCTGTTTTGTAACAGCTGTTTGGACTGGCACAAACAGTGGTTGATTCTTGGTGAATTTGACAGATGATGTTGATGGACTCAAGGATGTTTTAGCAGTGTACTCGTTCTTTTTAACATCAAAGTTTTTGAGATACACACATGCTTGAGTTTTGTGGTTTGTTTTACCACAGATGGTGCAGCTTTCAGCAGGAACAATGACACTTGTTTTGTTTAAATCATAAGCTTTTAAATGGAAACAATCTTTTGTTAGATGATTCCTTTTTTCCCAAAATTCACAAAACTGGTTGTTGATTTTTTCTCTCTTCTTTCTCTTTTCAGACTCCTTTGCAGCACAGTTTTTAACCTCTGCTGGGATGTCCTTAAGAGGAATGACTTTTGCCTTTGGAGCTTTAACACCATCAGTGGTTGTGAAATCCATGGGTTTAAAATTTTCAAGAATGTCACACTCATCAAACCATGTGGGTTTAAATTGGTATTTCTCAATTTCCTCAAAAGTAGAGGATCCCACTGGTCTCTCAAGTGTGATTTTGTTACCAAGTTTATCAGTGATTTTCACTTCTTGGCCATTCTTGTTTGTTAGTTTAATTTCAGATGAACCAGCTTGTTTTCCAGCAGTGTTTACAAGATCATCATATTTTCTATATCCAACACCAAACTTGACATTGCTTTCAAGCTGTTTCTCAAGCATAACCTCATACCCTTTACAAGATTCCACCCATCTCTCACATGTGATTTGGGTGGACTCTAACTCCTTTTTGCAAACTTGGTATTTTTCTACCATAGTTTGGAGCTGAGTTTTGGTTATGCTTTGCTCCTCTTTGAGACTGCTGATATCTTTATCTTTTTCAGCCAATTTGTTTCTAAGCTCTTTTAATGACTTTTCAAATTTACCTTCATCAGACAAGACTTTATCCCTAAGGTTTTCATTTACCTCTTTGATGTTAGCAAATGCAATAATGCATTGGTCTGAACACAGTTTTTCAAGAACTTGAGGTGTTACCTTAGCAGCAGCCATCATGGCACAATCACATTTAAAATCACCTTCTTCATCAGCTCTATCTTCTTTCCCACCCGCTTTCTTCTCTTCTTTGTCATCTTCAGACCAAGGGTCAGACAGTGGTTCAATCAGGGTTTCTGAATTTTCTCCCAGCAGTAGTTCACCAGCAACTGTAGTAACCACTGCTTCAGTCACATCATCCACTGTTTCAGCACTTAGCTGTTCACCTTCAGTTTCTACCCCCTCTGGTATTGACTCTAATGCCATCAAACAAAATTCATCATTAGAAGGTTCATTAAAAGCATAGAGTGCAAAATTTTCATCACCAAGCTCATCAGGCATGCTGCTCCAGTCAACAAAGCCTTTAGTGAAAAAGCTTTGCTGATCTGGTTGTACCACTGTTGGAGCAGCTGTTTGAGGTGCAACAGGTTGCACTTGTGCCTGAGGGACAGGGGTTCGAACATACTGAATTTGTGGAACAGTGGTTTGGACATAATGCACAGGCACAGGGGTTGCAGCATAGTGAACAGTGTTAACATGGGCAGCAGGGGTATATTGGGTATAGTGCACAGTGCTTTGCTATTGTGGTCTAGGGTTTGAGCTGGGATGAGTGATTATTGGACCAGTGGTTTGACTCCTGCATTCCCTAGCAAAATGACCTAGCCTATTGCACTTATAGCACTTAATTTTTGATTTATCCAACCCCACCCTTAAGTTCCCATGTAACCCTGGGAATTTTCTCCCTGTTCTTTTGTAGAATTTGCTTGTTCTTACACTAAGCAAAACCAATTGATGTAAAATGTTCATCTCTTCTAAGTCAGTGGGATCAAAGTGTTGCAAATCATTGAGTTCAAAGCACAAATTATCTGACATCTGGTTTTCACAATTTGCAGTAAAAGCATAATTTGCAGAGTGAGAATCAGGGTTGTTGAAATTTCCACCTGCAGTTATATCAATAAAGTGATCATAACCCTGATCCTTACTACTGCTACCAGAATCTTCCTGACCAAACAGAGCTGTGTTACCAAATGAATAGTCATCAGCAACTTTGCCAGACTCTTGCAACTTCTTTTTCTGGTTTAACTCCCTTTCATAGGTCAGGAGTCTACCATGAAGTTGGGTCAGGGTCAGATCTTTGAACTCAACTGAGTTTCTAGTCACAAATGCAATTGTGTCCCATTTATCAGGTAGTGATCTAAGAAACCTACTATTTTGTGTTGATTTTGGAATTTCAACTTTAACAAGCCTTAGCTCACTGATGAGACAACTAAAACGTTCAAACTGTTGGGTCAATGATTCACCCTTAATGTGACAGAAGGTTTCATACTGCTAATTCAGAATTTCCCTATTGTTTTCAATAACTTCTTCAGTTCCCCCAAACTGTTCCTTTAATGCATTCCCATAACTCTTTGTCACTGTTACAATGTAACAGTCCAGCATAGATCTCATTGGGTAATGCAGATGCTATGATGCTAAATGCTTTGGCATCGAGTTCGAACTTTTGAAAATCAGTTTCAGTATAGTTTTCAGTTGGTTTAGGAACGAACTTCTTTGCATTCTCAGCACTTGGCACCATAGGAACATGGGGACCAAAAACAACAGACCTCCAACATCCAGTGTTCTGTTGAGCAAGGATGTGACCCATCCTTCTCTCCCAGATGTTGTATTCATTATGTTTAAGCATGGGTGGTTTGAAAAGAGAGCCAATGTTATTTTTATCATCTTGTGATTGTGACGTCATCCTGGTTGTTTCACAGGCACTGATTAATCAACTTTGATGGTGATTAAACCTTGCTCTATTTTTCAACAAAACGAACAAACTATCAGTATCAACGATTATGAGCTGAACTATTTATGTCAAAATGATTGTTAAATCAAATTTGACTGTCCAAGCTCTGATACCAATTGTTAGGATCTGAGTTTGGTTTTGATTGTGTTTTACGTTTGAATTAAGATGAAGATGGATGAGTTGTGCAGCGGAATTAAGATGGAAACAAACTTTGCACACAATCAAACGAGAGAATTGCTTTAACCAAACATTTTCACAAAGAACCGAAAGATTGAATTTATTTCAATAACGATTACAATGCAATGTATGAATACAAACTCCCCCTCAGCCTGAGCTCACAGTGTTTGTTCGTGCAGGAAGAAGATTTTGCAAAAAGCTAATAGAACAGTACAGAGCACTGTTCTATTTATAGGCACGAGCAAACCACTGAGGCATCTAAGCTGACGTTATCATGAAAGTGACATCTAACCTCCTAACAAACTCTAACCTCTAATCTATACAACCTCTGCTATGCTAACTACTGTTATTACATATCATTACATAAAGACATCTAAACTACTCTTGCATCATTCCACTGATGTGAACCCAGCAGTACTTGTCCGGATCAGCAGAGCTTGACTCAAGGCAGTAGATTGAACAACAGGGCTTTAGTCTTCCATCAGACTTTTACTAGATCAGCAGTTTGTGGTCAGCAGTTTGTACGATCAGTAGATAGGAGGTCAACAGATGTTGAAACCACTTTCAAGGGGAGAGACATGTAAACATAACATCTGCTTATTCTGGATCCACTACTCTGATCCAGTTTTGGCTTTAATTATCTGATCCTTTGGTAGGGTTCAATCCCAACAATCTCCCCCTAAAACAGATAATGCCAAAACCCTTCATTATTGTGGAACTTTATTGCCTCATCAACAGTTCCCTTATCTGACCTTTAAGTTGTAACTCAAAGTCTAGGGCGTCTGTGTCATCTTCATCCCTACTAAGTGGAAGATCAAGGAGATCCTGCATATCTTCAAGACTTAGGCCAAGTGCTTGTTCCCTTGTTATTTTCTTCACTTCTCCACTAGACCTGAACATAGTCAGTACATGGGTCTGTTTGTCAGTTTCCCACTTTAGTACTTTTAAGCCTGGTGGGTTTCTTGGGAGATTGTTATTGGATGAGGAGTTTGGTGAAGCTAGCCTTGTGATGACTGTTTGAGCAGTGCTTGCAGGTTGATTCAGGCCAAGAGTTTTAGCTATCATTTCTTTAATACCTTCTTTTACAAACTCTTCTCATGCCATTAATTCATCCACTGTTTCAGTACACAACTGTTTTTGTTGTCTTCTTTTAAAGATGGTTGCACCAGCTGGAGCAGTGGCTCTCCTGATTTGCAGTTTTGGTGGTCTTTTTGAAACATCTGCCTCAGGATAGTCAGGCTTTTGAGGAACTGTGGGATCTTTCTTCCTTAATTCCTCCAACCTTTTGTAGGTGGCCCTGACTACATCTTCTTTCCATCTTGCTACTTGATGTTTAGACCCATAGTCAGCAGCAACTAATTCCTCTCTCATTCTCTTCAGCTCTAGTGTCTTTTCAGGCACATTCCTTTTGTACTTTGACCAATCTGGAGGAGTGTGTTTGACCTTTTTGTTTATCATTTCTTGAATCCTGGCTGCTTCTTGTTCAAGCTCAGGAATGGTCCACTCCTTGTACATGTGCTTTTCTCCCTTGTACTTCTTGGTTGCCATGATGCTTTCAATGTAGTCTTTTCTCAAAGTTTCATCTGCTCTCTCTGAGATCTGTTAACACACATTCTTTGCAAATTGCTCCAAGGATCTGACTTGTGTGAGCAAGAATTGGTAATTCTGTTGAATTTCTCTATCAGATTTTCCTTGAGCATTTCTTTTTGAGATATCTTCTGCTTGTTTAGCTTTGATTTTCAAATATTCTTCAATATTGTTTGGCCTTGGATATCCTTTAACTGATGGCAATTTCCTTTTAACAGGGTCATCCTCATAGTAGAAGGACTTGATTTCTTCTCTAACTGCTTCAAGTTCTAGAGGAAATTGGACACCTGTAGGAGTGATGATAGGGATTGGTTGTTGTACTGGAGCTGATGAGAGAGGAACAGGTTTGGGTATTGCAACAAGTGATAGAGATTTTAAAGATGTTGGTGGTGGTGATGGAGAATCATCATCTGGTATGAAAATCCTTCTCCTTTTTATTGTAGGAGAGGCATATGATGTTTTGGGTGGATCAGTGGTGGTGATTTGAGTGGCAGTAATTTGTGATTGACTAACAGCTGTTGACATAACATCTGCTTATTCTGGATCCACTGCTCTAATCCAGTTTTGGCTTTAATTAACTGTTCATTTGGTAGGGTTCAATCCCAACATTAACATTTCATTGGTTTTCTATGTATGAAGTGTGGAGAGATAGAGGAAACTTCGGAACATTTGTTCACGACTTGCATATTTTCTAACCGTGTTTGGTTGGGTTTGAGCTCTTGGTGTAATATTCCTCCTATGTTCGTTTTTGCGGTTAAGATCTTATGGAAATGCATGGGTTCTTGCAGATGGGAAAGAAAGCAAAGAAAATTATTCTTGGTCTTATTTTAACCACATTATAGAATATTTGGAAAGAGAGAAATAATGTTATTTTCAACTATAAAAAATGTAGCCCGCAAGATGTGTTAGGAGAAATTAAGTCTAGAGGCTTTGTTTGACTTAAAAACAGGTCCGTTTTTTAAAACATTAGATGGGAGGATTGATGTAAATCGCCTTTGTACATGTAATTTTGGCCTGATGCCCGTTAGGTTGGGAGCGTGTATTGTTTGGTTTCTTGCCTGTTTGAGTTGGAGGTTTGTTTTAACGAAGTATACTTAAAAAAAAGATAAATGCAACATCACACTACATATCATCATGAGAATGAATCCAAAAAGGACGTGACAACGTTTTGATAGCTATCTTTGTGGATGCTCTTAACGGGCATTTATTTTTCATTCGCTTTCCGACGAAATGTAATGATCTGAAACCAAAAATACTATTCTAAACATTAAATGGCCATCCTCCAAAATCCAAATCATTAATATTAATATTATTTTCATACTATTTTAGTAACATGTTGATACTATATTGTGTTGTAATATATGCATTGGGAGATTTTCAAAAAAAAATTTCTGAATTTTGACTTCTAACCTAAAGGTTTCATCTTTTGTATTTTAACCCATTGATTTTTTACTTTTAACACAAAGTTTTTCATCTTATTCAATTTAACCCAAACAATTTTATTTTCAACTTTGGTCCACAAACTTTTCATCTTTCGCAAGTTTTTCGCTTTACATTTCGTTTTAAATTTTGCGAGTTAACACACCACAACGTGCGTGCGGGGTTAAACGTTTTTTTCGTCTGTTTTTACTTTTCTTTTTTTTATTTATTTTATTTTTATGAGTTTTTGCGTTGTTTGTGGTCGCTAGCAGTGGTGTGGCATTGGTGCAACTTGGCACGGTTTTACAAATGTTTTTAACGTATTAAGTTTTTTACTAATAGTTTGTTTTGAGTTTACCCATTTACTTCCTTTACTTAAAAAACTAATTTTTTACGTGCATATATATTTATGTATGTGTCGGTATAAATTCGATTAGATCTACGTTTCGACGTAAACTGTTTATGGAAACGCTTCAGGTCAAATATAATACATTTTCGTTTAAAAAAACATTGTTACATGCATATTTTTATATACGTTTTGGTATAAATTCGAGTTAGTCTACGATTGGACGTTAATTTTTTTGGGAAACGAGTTAGGTCAAATATAATATGTTGTCGTTCTTATTTTTTTCAAAAGCTTTAATTAATCTCCTTTGATTAAACGTGTCAGTTTTTCCTTTATACCTGTTATGTTTTCTATGTATGAGTCGGATCACATATAATACGTTATGATTGTACGATATAAATTCAATTTACTTTACGTTTTGATGTAATCGCAATGCTTATATAGGTTACATTGAGCTCAATTGGAAACGTCAAAACACACACTTTCATATTGTTAACACATCGCATAATGTTTGAATTAATTCATTCGATGTTTACGATGTACCCGCGCCACGGCGCGCGGATCTTATTGCTAGTTTAAACAAACTAACATAAATATTTCAAACAGTAAATTATAATTTTCGTCACTTTGGTTTGTTTAAAAATAACGATATTAATCCAATAGTCTATTTATTACACTCAAATTCCGATAGTTTTCAAGGTTTGTTTCAGTTCAGTCAACACCACTAACATCATTAGCATAGTTCTGTTAAATTAATGTGAAATGATGACAGCGGTCGTATGGCGGCTGAACGAAATTCTGGCGAGACTCAAAACAGCAGCACCGAGTCACAACAACAGCGGAGTGGTTGCAGTGCGACGGTGTAGCACTGTTTCGGTGGAGTAGTTGTGGTTGCAGTTCATATCTAGTATGAGGATTAGTTGATTCGAGTGATTTTACATGTGGATTTTGATCTGATTGGTGCGGTATTGCCTAGCGTTGATGTGATGTAGATCACTTGCAATGGTTGACTGACTATCCATCATTAACCTGCAATAATTTATCTCATATTGCATCAACTACAAGCAACTTGCCTAACTCACAAGATTCTCAAGAGAAATAAAAAGAATCTTATGCTCGAGGGGCCTATGAAACCAAGAATATGTGTGAAATGGGAAGTAACGTTAGAAGTTGCAGGGCTTTTAAAAGGGTTCAACCATTGTGCTAAAAGTATCCAACAAAAAGATCAAAGCAAATTTGGTATTAAGTTCTAAAACTACTCACTTCATTTATCTTCAAATCTATAATTTAAGGTCCTAAAAATGATAACTCGCTTGTATAAACACAAAAGCACTTTGACAGTTAACAGTCATTGCCTGCTCTTTGTACACATGCTACCGACTTGGAATTACTTTTCAAACTATGCCTGAATTTGACCATCTGCTAGGAAAGGGTAATATCTATTTTTCCTCATTTTCTTGAATTACTTAGGCAAGGGTAACATTTATTTTTCCTCATTTTCTTGAATTACTTTTCAATAGACAGCCTAATTTCAATATATCATCACAAACGAGCCCCAATCTTAAACATATAAACCCTATCAAATAAACATCTATTACTGTCCCAAAAAAAGTCATACAAAATCAGATTCATACAAGTGATGAAAATTCATACCTGTGTTTGGATGAACAGCAATAAGCAAATTGTTACAAGTCGCCCAACCTAAAATCCATCAAATCTCCCTGTATCAATAATAATACATCAACCAACTGATTAAATAATAATAATCGAATTGAATGAATGTATAAATTTTCAGAAATCTTACCGTAACCGGATGCAAATCCTTATCCCGTAATCGAATTTAGTGATGGCAATTCTTGTATACAGTAACAAATCCACAAAATGGTGAGAAAATTAGTAGACCCGGCACGAAATAGAGGTTGATCTAATTTCGGAGATAGTGTAATAGAGGTTGTAGCTTGGTTTAAAAAAGTGGGAAGCGCACAAAAGCGATGAGGTCTAAAACCGATTTTTAAAAAGCGAAGCGCAAAAGCGGTGAGCTTTTCGTACGCAAAGCGCAAAGTGATTATATAATTTATTTTATATATCCCATAAGTGTTTAGCATCCAATACCTATGATTTAGCTATAATTAAGCTTTATATATGTTTTAAAATGAAAAAAAACATAAATGTACAGCATAAAAAGCCTGTTGTACAACACTCAGAAGCATAGAAACACCCCATGTACAAAAAGCGTGCGCCTCAGCTGCGCCTTAGGTCGATTTTCACCCAAAAAAGCGTGCCTCAGCTGCGCTTCTTGTACATCGTGCGCCTTATGTCACACAAGGCGATGGGGTTTGCGCCTAGATGCGCTTTGCGCTTAAGCGCGCTTAAGGCGCGCTTTTTTAAACCAAGGGTTGTAGGATGGTGGTGATTTGGGCGTCGGAGATGAGAAAAAAGAAGAATCTCTGTGTGATGTGTTGGTTTTGGGTCACCCAGCCGTCAATGTTATCTATTATATTTAAACTTACCCATCCTGACCCAAAGTTGAATGTGTGGGTTGATTTTGCCAGGTCTAATTTTGGGTCATAGCATAATCATCAGTGGGATTTCATACTATAGCCCTTTTTACATTTCATAATCATAAAAAAGTCACATACAGAAACATCATATTAAAAAAATGTGTATGTGGAGATTTCAAGGTATCGGTAAACATCGTACCAATACGTACATAAGCGGGGATGGTAAGGTGCCGCATATCTTCTAGCAATGGTATGCCCTTTGGCGTCCACACTCCCGCCTTTCTGAAGGTTGATTCCCAGTTACGCCTATACCCGTTTCTTGAATCTATAACCAACTGGACCATCAACAACCCACATATATAAATATTCACTAACAAAAACTAAATGAAACATAATATGCTAACAGGATAATTATAGCATGAAAACATATTGATTTTCCCAATTTGATCGAAACTAAATGAAACATGTTACCCTAAATAATCTTGTATCATAACTATGTAAGGCACAAACTTAAGTCAAAAGGTGAGATATATCATATATTTCAGGAAGGATGAAATGAAAAAAAAATATACATGAAACAGAAATACCTTGTTAGCATGGTGGCAGGCTTTCAACATGAGCGGAAAATCTCCGCGTTTCTTTTGTATTCTTGGGAGAGATATTTCCTCTTTCAACGAACCTTAACATAAGTTCATCTGCCTCATGTGATAATCCATGAGCAACCAAACTTTTACTGACATTCTCACATAATTTCAAGTCAGGAACAAGATTCCGACAAAACATTCGATTAGCCACTTTATACGAAGATAATGGATCACCCTTCCTTAAATAACTTTCAATAAGCATATGACAGCTATTCGCATCGGTTCTTGAAGCTGTCCTAAGAACTTTACCCAAAAGTTTATACGCCTCGTTAAGGTTCCCAAAACAACAGAGCTTTTCAATAACTTGATTGTAAGCAGTCTTGCATGGTTTCCTTGAAAGCATCTTTTCTAGTAACGACAACAGCTCGTTGACTCTATTATGTTGACAGAATCGGTTTATGACAACCCTGTATGTAACATCAGTCGGGATTAAACTCTTGTGAAGCATTTTGTCAATCATTTCAACGGCTTTTTCTATGTCACCTTTTTTCCCTAAGGTGTCGATTATTGCGGTGTATGTCACCGCATCGGGTTTTATGTTATTTAAGTACATGTCATCAAAAACTGAAAACGCAGAGTCTAAATCTTCCTTTTGGCAAAAACCATGTATGACGGTTGTGAAATTAACCGCATTAACATCACATCCATTGTTAAGACATTCCTCCATTAACATCTTGGCATCATCCGGTCTTCGTTCTTGACATAAAGATTGGATTAAAAGATTAATTTCAGCCGGTGTTGGTGAAAACCCTTTTCCGATCATTTCACTAATAATCTCACAGGCCTCAGCTAGCTTCCCTTCCCTTCTAAACCCGTGCATCAAAACGCTATACGTTATCGGATTTGGGACCCACCATTCTTCCTCACTCATGTTCAACATCTCTCTAGCTTCTAATGATCTACCATTGATGCATAACCCATTCAACAAAGCGGTATACGAAACAGTGTTTGGCTTGCAACCAAGCTTCCTCATTTGCTGTAGCAACTCTTTACCTTCATCTACTTTCCCGACACTACAAAGACCATTTATAACATCCGTATACGTGACTACATCAGGCATACAACCCTTATCGCACATCTTGTCAACAAGTTCTTTAGCCTTATCTATATCTCCTTTTTGACAAAACGAATGAATAACCGCACTATACTCAACCTTATCAACCGAAAAGCCTCTTTCTTCCGCTTCTTTAACAAAACCAATAGCCTCAAATCCATAACCATGTTTCGACAACATATGAATAAGCATATTATACGTAACCTGATCCGGAACCAACTCACTCTCATTCAACATTTTATCCATCAAAACGCGAATTTCTTCAATTCTATTCTCCTTACAATAAAACCCCATCAAAGTATGGTAACTAACCTTATCGGGACCGCAACCTTTCAACCGCATACTATCCATCAAACCAACCGCGTCACGTATCCGCCCTGCATCACAATACCCTTTAATCAAACAATTATACGTCACAACATCCGGCAAAACGCCTACCAACTCCATCCTATCCAACATCTTAACCGCCATTTCCAATTTAAAAGCTTTAACCATAACCTCCAGCGCAACATTATACACAAACAAATTAGGCGTAACGTTAGCTCTCTCCATCACGGAGAAAACCTGCAACACTTTCCACCATTTACCAGCACGACTATACGATATCATCAAATAACCGTAAGCTTTCGAATCAGCATTGATTCGTCTACGTGTCATTAACCGAATGACACGTTTAGCACCTTGATACAGGCTAGTCTTACTCAGGATTTCCAGCATTGTGTTGTACACAACCGGATGGTGCTGGTACCGCCACAACCGATCGGTCCAGTAGAACAATTGTAGTGCGGTTCGTGCATCGGATTGGTTTTGTAAGATGGTGCAGAGTTGTGAGGGTTTTAGGGTTCGGATTAATTGGCGTAATTCGTGTTCGAGAGTTGGAGTCCAGTTTGAGGTAAATTGGATTAATCTGCAAACTTCTTTGACTAATGGATGCCTGATTTCGTCTTCTGAGGTCTCAATTTGGTTGAAATGAAGTGAATGTTGGTGTTTAGGGTTTTGTGAGGAGTGTGAAGTGAATGCGTGAAGGAGTTGTGTTCGTGATGGTTGTTTGTGAAAGGGGCTTCTGAAGATGAGTAGCATAGTGAATTAAATTTCATAGAAATCAAGTTTGAGAACGATAATAATAATAGGGCTCTGTAGTGATCAGCGACGGTCCGATCACTTGCAATCTCCGGTGGGATTCTGATGTTGTTACTGGTTACTCTATATGAATGAGGGAGCCTTGTGGATTGGGCCGAATATTATCTACAAGACTAAGCCCAATGGGCCTAACCTCCTAGAATGAAGCAAGGTGGCCCATTTTTGATTTACGCAATTTGGTTTTGACGGTTTGGATTTTAGAACCGGCCATGTAAACTGAACTGCTTGTTTAGTTATTTATTTGGAATGTGCAGTTATTGTATTCGGTGGCAGAGCTTGAACGAAAAATCAGCGGGGATCGAACTCTTAAAAATCCAATATTTTACACTACAAAAAGAAAATAATGGATTTTTTGGTAAAATTAACACTATACGAGCGAAAAATCAGAAGGGACCAGGGTACCCGGACCACCAAGAAGTTACGCCCCTGATTGTATTAAATTTCCAAACTTTATTATATAAACTGTAGGAAGTGAGTCGCAATTTTATTAATAAAACTAATAAAAAAAAATAAAGATACTCTCTTTAAACATTTGGGAAATTGTACTACATGAACCGTATACAAATTCAATATACAAATTCAAACGAAATTAAATATGAACTACAACATATTTAATAAAACAATCGATTCAAACCAATATCTTCAAAAGATAAAGTCTTCAACTTGATCTTTAATCGCGTCTACTTGTATGGTTCGTTGTGTTTTCAGTCTGTTGTGTAGGCTTTAACGAGGTCTTGAACCACGTCTTCTTGTACAATAATTTCCTACAAAAAATAACAAACAAATGTTGACGGTTGTGGCTGAGGCACGTGTTCAACACGTTTCCCTTAAAACAGATTTCGCGCCTCTACTAAAGATGGCGCGTCTGTCTCCCAGGGTACAACAGCCGAAGCAGTTTGTACTGCCGGAGAAGGCCACGCGCCCGAGGTTACACCGGATAAAAACATAGTGTTAGACCTTTTGGAAATTAAGAATAGAATTGTAGTTGAATCATGTAGAGAAACTTATCTCTATATGTTCCCAACATATGGGTCATCAAGTACTTCTTCTTCAAGGACTCTTCATGCATAACTTTATGTCACCTACTTGTAGTTTTATATATGAAAAACCATCAAGTTAGGCACATAGACTACTTTTAATACAAAAGACATGGGGTAGAGACAAGTCTCACTTAATTAGAGATTTATTAGAGACATAAACTCTAATAAAAAACTAATAAATTGACATAAAAACTCTACTTAAGAGTTTATGTTCCATATGAAGAGTCTAGTACTTGATTAGAGATTTATTAGAGACATGAACTCTAATAAAAACTAATAAATTGACATAAAAACTCTACTTAAGAGTTTATGTTTCATATGAATAGTCTAGTAAATAATTATAATTTCAATAAATTATAATCTCACTAAATTAATATCCATTCATAATATCTAAATTTCCAACAATCCCCCACATGAATGGAGATTGATCAAAACACACAAAGTTTCCAATGGAACCTCGACAGTTGAGTATTGTCGGATAAGTGGGTGTCCCTTTGAACTTTCCGTTGTGAAGCATACTTAGCCTCCTAGCGGTTTGTAAACACGATGTCCTTGAACAAACCCCCATTTGTGTAGATGACAATACACTTCACACAATACTCTCCTTAGCCTGATCATCCCCTCATAGTCGTGTCCAATAATGGTCCTGGAACACTTTCCTGGTTCTGCGAGAGCTCTAGGAATTGTGCCCCAATTCCATTCGAAGCTACCCCACTTCTCTCTAACATAGGTGATTCTTCTTAAATCATTAAAAGCAACGTGGTTATCATGATTACGAAAAATCATTTACCACATAATATGCTTAGCCTCACAATTTGTCACTAAATTTCATAGGAATGAACTAGGAGATATTTAAACACCCTTTTATCGTTTAGGGAGTATATATAACCATATATACTAGCTTATGCATATCAGCTATGCCCCCATAGTGACCACCCTTAGGCATATGAATTCGTTGTCATATTGAACTTAGATCTTGGGATCTCCAGCCAACTAAGGTAGGTTTCCTTCACACACCCTTTTTTCCATGGGCTTTAGTCTCATTCCACAACTTGATCTCTAATAAACCCTTAGGTTGTTGGATCCATAACATTATCTTTGTCTTTGACAAGTCACTAAAGATAACTTTGCAGTTGAGATCAATTGTCATGACGTGTTCGTAACTCGAAAGTTAACATTGCCTATTGTCAATTTCTAAGACTATAACCTCAGTGGCCACCTGAATCTGGTTATAATATTTGTTTTAGAATGATACATTTATCATTTAAGGCAAACACATCTCCATTATGCATTACGACATTTGTGTCCTCCACTTAGTTGTCTATTTGCAATGTTAGATTGGATTACAAAATCCTTATTGCCAAAAACAAATGCAAGACACCCCCATATTGAAGTGTTATTGGATAACATCTAGATGGGTTAATGAGAACCATTTCTACATACCCTTATAGGGTTGTTTCATAAATGGATCCTCCCCCACATTTCTTGCCATTTGATCAACATTTCCGTAACACCACTTATTGCGACATTTATACACATATGATTGAACAAGATCAAACTCATTTTATCAGTGAATTCAACTCATATTGCATTAGCTTACATAAGCTTCCGAGCTGACCGAAGCAGCACATGTCATTGTCATAAGTTTGTCACCAACTTAGAATAATTCTAATTTAACATCTAGAATAAGCTTAGACAATGAGTTCTCCTCATTAGCTTTTCGAACAAACTCTTAAAAAGTTACATGTCTTTTCCCTATAATGAATGAAAATTCTCCCTCAACTTTGTCTATACACAAATTCGTTTTGTGTTCATACACATTTGAATGTTTAGAGTTAATTAGTCTTCGTCAAGACCCATAATTAACCAAGTACTAGTCTAGCATGCTTTAGACTACAATACTTTAGCATGTGAACAGAAGATGTATCATTCTGATTCTTCACAGCCCTAAGGATATCATAATATCACTTTGCAACATTCATCCATTGTTAAGACAAAATAATGAGACTTATTCATAATCCTAAAACATCAATATTTAGGAAGGTCTCACAAATTATTGATTATAGCACATTGCTAAATTTTATCATTCATTTAAGGAACATAACTTATTTACCTTTGATCTCCAACACTTTACCATTGACTCATTAAGACTTAAACATAAGTCTTAATCCAAGTCACTTGGTGAACACATTCATCACCAACAAGATGAATGTTCCTCGTCTACAATCACTATTATGTGTGACATAGAGTCAACTAGATTGACACTCAACAACATGGCTTTCATAATTTTGCCATAAGTGATGTGCACACAATTATTGTTATTCATTAGGAGATATGTATATTTAGGATGCTCTCCCAAACAAAGATAAAATCTCCATATAGTTCTAACAATAATCAAGTGGTAGACGCATCTACGTGTAGATCACTTGGAACAAATCTCGCAAGATTTATTATTCACACTTGTGAATTTTCCAATAACTTCTAACGAAGTATGTCAACATGAATCTCGTTTGTGTATTTCATCTCAATACACTCAGTATGTTCTTTCATTATTCTCTCATGATGTGGTTACACATTTGATGTCTCGTCTTTGACATTTAGTCAATGCAACAACTCTTAAGTTGTTTATGTCCAAGAATATTCATGTACTATCCGTTTAAAACCATATTTTGTTAAACAATGTATAATTGGCGTTATAATTATTTTCACAAAAATAATTTATACGTCACAAACATTAGTGATTTATTTCTTTGTAAAAAATTGCATGTGTTATCCGAAGATATTGAACACAAAACAATAAAATACATTGGAAATTAAATCGTAAGTGCCGAACACTTTTGAAATTTAAACGGAAGTATAGACGATATGTAGACATCAAATATCAAAGTTCTTTGATCCTCAGCACTTTATAATCTGACCGAAAACTTCTCAACGATATCGTCCAATGGCATATCTTGAGGTACTCCCTCAATAAAACTCCATGCACTTGTAAGTACAAGTTCCCCAATTCATCTTGAAACTTTAAACTTGGACAGTTATGCTCAAAACAACACCAAGTTGTTACAAAGACTATATTTAAGTAGCAAACTTGAACAATTAAATTTGTTCACAACAACACCAAGTTGTTTTTTCACCAAATAAATGACTAATTAAGTGTCATCAAGAAGCTCTACTCAAGAGTTTCTCTTTTATTCACCGCATGCTACTTCTAGTAAGAGTAGCGAACCATTTGAATTATCAATGTTATACAAAACTTTGTTTTAAAAATTATTCAAAACAATTTTTCAATATACAATATTAATAATATCAATTAGGGTTATGAAAACATAGATCAAAACCCAAAATATCAAATGGTTTTATATTGTTTAGTCTTACTACACATGTACTAAACATTTTCTAACACACATGTTAGAAAAAAATGTTATAACGGGCATTGAATCGAACGTTTACATAAAACGTTTTCCAAAGATATAGTTTATAAAATAAACCATTTCTCATCATTTTTAATGCACACATAGGCAATTAAATGTTTACATAAAACATTTATGTTTATAATGAACAATCTCTAACCTTGTATTCGTGATACACATTTTCTAACGCACGTGTTAGAAAATTTAAGTCATTTTATGTATACAAAACCTGACCAAAATAAAGAATTAAATGTCATCATTAAAACTCATCAAATGGCATCAATAAAACTCTACTCAAGAGTTTCACCATATGAAGAGTTAAGAGTCTCAATAATTATAGACTTAAACTTTAATAAAACTCATCAAACGTCATCATTAAAACTCTACTCAAGAGTTTCACCATATGAAGAGTTTAATTAGTAATTATAATTTCACTCAAATGGATTTAGAAATCACAAATTAAAGTTGGTGATAAATCCCACACAACTACACCATCATTTTATGGTGATTTAATTCTTGAAGCCAATCAAACATCAACTTCAATGTATGACCTTTTATTTCTAAATCATACAAAGCATTAAAAACAATGCTACAACAAATTACTTATATAAAATGTTTACATAAAACATTTCAAAGCATTTGTATTTTAACCATTTTTAACAATCATGTTAAAATGAAAGAAATTCTAACCCGTACGTTAGAAATATTAACATTTCCACAAAATATTAATTCGACTTGCTAAAAACACATATATGGTTCAAATAAATAAGTCATTTCTAATACACACGTTAGAAACTAAACAATAAAAAATTGCTTCCAAACTAACGCTTTTCATAAACGTTTCTAACACACATGTTAGAAGACAAATGATTACAAAAATCATCAAAGACTTATTTGTTCATATCAATCCATGGGTGGATGAAGAGTCTACTTTAAATAGAGACTTAATTAGAGACATAAAACTCTAATCAAGTAACATAAAACTCTTATTTAAAGACATAAAAAACTCTACTTAAGATAATTTAACGTTTACAAAAAACGTATGGTTTACACCAATAATTCCGGTCTAACACACATGTTAGAGAATTTAACGTTTACAAAAAAATGTATGGTTTACACTAATAAACCCGATCTAACACAAAAGTTAGAAAAACAACGATTCCCAAAATCATTTCAAAACCAAACGTTTGAACCAAACTATTCGTTTTGTACCACGGTATAGGATTTAAGATTGTATCTCAATCTCAAGAAATCCAAACACAACAAGTTGTACTACATACATATTTCCCAAAAAAAAATATATTTATATGACCATAATCTCTAAAAATATTTATTTTTTATTATAAATCTTTTCGTGAACCCAAAATCCTTATAAATAAGGTTTTAAGATTGTAGCAACAATCTCACGAAATATGTTTTAAGCTTGTAGGAAGTGGGTCACAATTTTATTAATAAAACTAATAAAAAAATAAAGATACTCTCTTTAAACATTTGGGAAATTGTAGTACATGAACCGTGTACAAATTCAAACGAAATTAAATATGAACTACAACATATTTAATAAAACAATCGATTCAAACCAATGTCTTCAAAAGATAAAGTCTTCAACTTGATCTTTAATCGCGTCTACTTGTATGGTTCGTTGTGTTTTCAGTCTGTTGTGTAGGCTTCAACGAGGTCTTGAACCACATCTTCTTGTACAATAATTTCCTACAAAAAGAACAAACAAATGTTGACGGTTGTGGCTGAGGCACATGTTCAACACGCTTCCCGTAAAACAGATTTCGCGCCTCTACTAAAGACAACGCGTCTGTCTCCCAGGGTACAACAGCCGAAGCAGTTTGTACTGCCAGAGAAGGCCACGCGCCCGAGGTTACACCGGATAAAAACATAGTGTTAGACCTTTTGGAAATTAAGAATAGAATTGTAGTTGAATCATGTAGAGAAACTTATCTCTATATGTTCCCAACATATGGGTCATCAAGTACTTCTTCTTCAAGGACTCTTCATGCATAACTTTATGTCACCTACTTGTATTCTTACTCTTGTAGTTTTATATATGAAAAACCATCAAGTTAGGCACACGTCCTACTTTTAATACAAAAGACATGGGGTAGAGAAAAGTCTCACTTAATTAGAGATTTATTAGAGACATAAACTCTAATAAAAAACTAATAAATTGACATAAAAACTCTACTTAAGAGTTTATGTTCCATATGAAAAGTCTAGTACTTAATTAGAGATTTATTAGAGACACGAACTCTAATAAAAACTAGTAAATTGACATAAAAACTCTACTTAAGAGTTTATGTTTTATATGAATAGTCTAGTAAATAATTATAATTTCAATAAATTATAATCTCACTAAATTAATATACATTCATAATATCTAAATTTCCAACATAAACTAAAGATTTTGGAAAATGGTTAACAAAATTGGTTCAGCCTTTCAAACCATTTAAACCAGACGGAATAATTGACCTACCCAGATCCCACCTTGAGCTGTTTAGTTTGTCGGTTTTCGAAAAGTAGTTAGTATTTTCACCCATAAACTTTTGTCAAAGCCGGCCTAATTAAACGATAAACACCCCTAAAAGAATTGAGCTAACCTACCCTCAACCTAAATTCACATAGTAGAAGTGTTTTATTGTGTTTGTAATTGTTTTAATATGAATTAACTTACTTTTTAGTCATGTTATTAGATCCTTTATGAGAAGGGAGTTGAAATGTAGATTATGTTTTTTATGCATATATTATAGAAGTGTAACACCCCGAAATTCTAAAAGTCATAATATAATATTTTATTGTTAATTCTTTATAGAAGAAAATGGTAAATGTAAGTTTTATCATATGAAAGTAAATAAGGTGCTAGCAATTGAAGTATTGGCAATTAAATCATTGAAAGTAACCAAGTTAGTATATGGGTCATTAAATAACAAGATAATGAGTTTAATCTCATTTATAAGCAAATAGAAACTTGAGGGACTATTATTGGGCATTTTGAAAGATGAAAAATAAAATTTATTAAAACACAAAACTCACACACTGATGTGTGTGAGTGTGTTGACCAAACAAGAGAAGAACAAGGGGAAACCCTTGTTCATCATAAATCATCCCAATTGAAAAGAGAATTGAAGATTTTTATGATGCATGTATCAAGATTTTCGATCTCCTAAGTGTTCTTCACATCAAGTAAGTAAAATATGTTGATTTGGTGATGTTGGGTGAAATGGGTTTCGATTAATTCGTGAATCTAAGTTAAGTTAGGATGGATATGTGATAAGAATTACCTTATGAAACTTGAATTACGCTTAGATTTTTGATTGCTATGATATATTTATGAAAACCCACTTGTAGTGGCTCTTATATAAGATGTTGATGATGGACTGTGGTGTTAATTTTGTGATGCTTGATATATGACAATGAATGTTATAGGTTATTGATTTTTGAATCTGAATTTAAGTGAAAATTATGTGAAAAATTGATGAATATGATGATCTTGACAAGAATTTGGTATGATTGTGCAAAAGTTACTTGTACACTATGCTTGGAAAGTAGTACGCACACCAAGTGTTTGATGAAATGCCTAGTATAGGTTAGTATGTGTTATCACTTATATGGAATGTTAATTAAGTAGTAATGAAGATGATCATGTATTATCAATATGAAAAGTAGGGGTGTTCAAAACTATCCGTATCCGAAAATCCGATCTGAAATATCTGATATCCGAATCAGAAATATTCGAAAAATCGGATATCCGAAATTTCAGATATCCGAATTTTTCGGATTCGGATTCGGATAGTGATTTTCAAAATTTTTGGATATTTCGGATATCCGAAATATCTGAAAATTTAATTTTCATTTTTTTGGATATCCAAATATCCGAAGTATCCGAAAATATCCGAAATATTCGAAAAATATTCGAAAATATCCTAAAAATATCCGAAAACTTATATTCGGATATCCGAAACTATCCGTTTCCGAATATGAAAAAATAATAAAAAATAAAAATTAAATAAAAAGTTGGATTTTCGATATCCGATTCACTATCCGAAAATTTTGGATATCCGAATTTCGGATATCCGAATTTCGGATATCCGAAATTTCGGATATGGATTCGGATACTGAAATCTGGTATCCTAAAATTTCGGATATCCGAATTTTCGGATATCCGGTTTTGAACACCCCTAATGAAAAGTGCTTAGTTGTGATGTTGTGTGCAAAATGAACATGATGGAAATACATAATTATGCATGCTAGAAGCTCATGTATGATTTTTGTGATGATGGAATGATAGATTGCTAGATTGATTCACATTATAGTATTATGATACACGATGGACTCATTATACGATTGACACGTGAATAAGAGTGTGATTAAAGATGCGTATGATTATGCATACTAACTATTGAATGGATGTAATGGAAGGAGATAACAGGAATGTGTCAAGGAGAGCTCAAGCACGGAAAGGCTAACGGGTCAAAAGTAAACATGGGAGCTATGCCCGAACTCGGACGCATGAGGTAAGTAATTTCCTGGACTCCCTCTTTAGAAGTAAAGATATTATTTGCATGATAATTGTTAGTAGTTGTGTCGAAACATGAATTTGGTGATGATATCAAGTATTAGTATTAAGTAAGTGATTTTCGGAATCACTTCTTAGTTTGTTTAAGTAAGGTAGCGTTCTAGTTAATTAAGCATGATGTTTGAAGTCAAATATGGATTTGGTTGTATGAAATCGATGACTTTCGCTAAGTAGATCGAACGGGTCAAAATGAGGTCTTGTTGTTATAACGGAATGAAGCGTAAGAAATGGCTACGGTATTATAACCGGGTAATGGGTAGAATTGCACATAAGTACGCTAACCGGGAAACGGGGACGCGGATTAATAGTCAAAAGACTTGGTTGTGAGTTATGACTAATGGGTAAACAATTTCGTGAATGGAACTTGGACTAACAGAGTTTGATTTCGTATAATTGAATAAAATGAATGAGTTTAACGCATACCGGGTAAACGCCTACCAACTACATCCTATCCAACATCTTAACCGCCATTTCCAATTTAAAAGCTTTAACCATAACCTCCAGCGCAACATTATACACAAACAAATTAGGCGTAACGTTAGCTCTCTCCATCACGGAGAAAACCTGCAACGGTTTCCACCATTTACCAGCACGACTATATGATATCATCAAATAACCGTAAGCTTTCGAATCAACGTTGATTCGTCTACGTGTCATTAACCGAATGACACGTTTAGCACCTTGATACAGGCTAGTCTTACTCATGATTTCCAGCATTGTTGTAACACCACGAAAATATTAGACTTTATATTAGAATTATAAAGTATAAAAATAAACAAGAAATAAACTAACTAGGAATAAATAACCCGGTTAGTCGTGAGTCTTGTAGTAACACATGAATGAATTAAAAAGCCTAAATTATAAACTAAATAAAAGTTGAGGGGCTTATGTGTAGAACTTGAAACTTAATTTAATTAAAAACAAAATAACACACACCAAACACACACAAAAGGTGTGTCTGGTCGATCTCAACACATGGGCGAAATAGAGTTTCCCCCACAAACCCTAATCCAATCGATTTTGTTGGGATTGAACCCTACAGAGGAACAGATGATGTAAAGCCAAAACTGGTTCAGAACAGTGGATTCATCATAAGCAGCGGTTTGCACTAAACTTTCCCCTTGACAGTGGCTCCAACATCTGATATGCTCCAAGTACTGCCCTTCTCAACAACTGCCGATCTTGTAAACTACTGTTAAGTCAAAGTACTGATGAAGATTAAAGACTGAAGCTCAATCTACTGACGGAATCCAAGCACTGCTGAAGAGTTAAAGCACTGCCCATTCAAGGTCTGATCACCCTTTGAAGAAAGCACTGATGCTCAACAACCAGTGGTTGACTACATCAGTGGAATGAAGAATCAGTGTTTATACATCAGTGCTTAGAATGTAATCAGTGTCTGTATGGTCAGTAGTTATAGATCAGTGGATAGAGTTTGTTAGGTTGTTAGATGTCGCTTTCATGGTGACGTCAGCTTTGATTCTCAGTGGTTTGATCTGTACTATAAATAGAGCAATACCTGTACTGTTCTATTGGAGCTTCGAGCTTTTTGCTCATCTCCTTTCATCTTGTGCAATCAACCATGGAGTATCAGGCTGAGGGGGAGTTTAGTTTGTAAGCATGCTTGTAATCTTTTGATTTGTATTGTAATCATTCGAATTGATGAGAAGCATGTGTTTATTAAAACTATTTTCCACTTTGATTGTGTTTACAAAGTTTGTGTTCATTTCCGCTGCATAACTCATTGAATCATGATTATTCATTGTTCATTTATTACAAACAAACACAATCATGTGAGCCCCTAGATCCTAACAAGTCGGTCGGATGGCACCCCGCCCGGATGACTATCCGGTTGGATGTTATCTCGGTCGGATGGCATCCTGACACCATGACCAAGTGGCAGCCCGGTCGGATGGCTATCCGGCCGGATGGCACTTGGTTCGTGTGTTCGACGCGACGATTTTTTTGCTGATTCGATTTCGATTGCGAGCGATGCGAATACGATGGAGTTTCCTATTCAAATTACCTTTAATCCCAACTATTCATATCTAGCGCTGTCTCTTCTCCACTAATTATCATACCATTTCGATTTTGATTCGAGTTCGATTGCGTTTCGAGTTTCGATTTGATTTCGTTTCGATTGATTCCCACACATACATAAATGAAACATTCACAAGTAACACATAAGGCACACACACGTATAACAATATTCCAAATGCGTAATTCGAGTTGCGATTTGATTCGATGTCGATTTGATTAGCATAGTTTGATTATCGTTTAGTTAACTTTATCGCATTGTTACTTCCTATAGTTCACAGTTGTAAGTCGATTAAATAGCGAATTCATACGCCGATTATTGTAATTATTGACACTTACTCCACATGATACAACTAAAATAAACACTTAAAAGAAATTCACTACAAGTCAATTTGTGCGAAATCGGTCGTTGACTTTGACCTTGGCTTTGACTTTGACTTCGAAAACACGGGGTGTTACATGGGGCCACCCGCGACACGCGAAGGAATATCTCGGGTCTGGCGCGTGGCGCGACAGACCAAGATATAAGATTTTTATTTTTTTGTTATGTGTATGCTAATAGGGCTTGTTTATGTTTATTAATAAGTTGTCAAAACTAATAATTGATGTGGTTTTGACCTCAGGTGATGCTCGTTAGTTTCGGATGCCGATCAAGCGTCAAATCAAGAACCGAACACCATTTTTGAACCTTCCGCACTAATCTAAACATGTCTAGACAATGTTATTTTGTAAACACTAGTCGATGTGAATGTTTAAAACTAGTTAGTTGGTTATGTTAATTTGCTGAAACAAGTACATCTTAACTTTTTAACTAATTATATGCTATATATGCATTTTGTTTAAAAAGGGCCCGTATTTTATGATTAAAATAATAGAAATTTAAGATGAGTGTTACAATTGTGTTGTACACAACCGGATGGTGCTGGTACCGCCACAACCGATCGGTCCAGTAGAACAATTGCAGTGCAGTTCGTGCATCAGATTGGTTTTGTAGGACTGTGTAAAGTTGTGAGGGTTTTAGGGTTCGGATTAATTGGCGTAATTCGTGTTCGAGAGTTGGAGTCCAGTTTGACCTAAATTGGATTAATCTGCAGACTTCTTTGACTAATGGATGCCTAATTTCGTCTTCGTTGTTTTCAGAACTTTTGAAAGCATTGAATTGGTGAGTGTGAGTAATGGAATTTGTCGGAGAATTGAAATGAGGTTCGTGTTGGTGGTTAGGGTTTTGTGAGGAGAGTGAAGTGAATGCGAGAACGAGTGTTGTTGTAAATGATTGTTTGTGAAAGGGGATCTTGAAGATGAAATAATAGGGCTGTCGTGAGAGCATTTGAGCTGCTTAAAGTAAAGACGATCACTTGCAGAGTTGATCTGGCTGTGGGAGCCTTGTGGTTGTAGATTGGGCCGATTGAGACTAACAAGCAATGTTTTCAGAACCGGACCGGACGTCGAACCGGACGTCTTACTGGTTCACTGGTCGGACCGGTCGAACCGGTCCGACCGAATATAAGAACCGGATAACATAAAAAATGCTTTAATAATTTATAGATAAAAAATATACAACTTAATTAGACATAGAATCTAATTTACATATAGAAGAAAAAAAAAACGTAAAAGTATTTAAACATGTTATGCTTTCTTAATCTATACATTATAATAAAACAAAACAAACTGAAGCCACATGGCATGATCTTAATCATGTTATTGCCACGTGTGATTCTTAGACTCCATATTTTTTTTCATTTGAGCGGCAAAATAAGAGAACGCTCTCTCTCCTTTCAACTGTGTTTTATCGTTTCTTTTGTTTCCATAATTACTTCCCTTCTAAATCCTATTTCAAATAAAAACCCTAGATCTAATTCTGTATTTCACCTTGCCGATTCATCTCTCAATCAATCCTCTGGGTCGTTTGTTTCATCTATTGCTTCTTTATCTCTGTAATTTTCCATCATGTATCTGTAGTATTTCTTGAATCGGACTCTCTTCCACGGAGTGATCGCATTCAGTTTCACCGGCTCAATATCAAGAACGATTCTCACCTCGAGGGACTTATTTAGTGCTCCGATCTGGTAATTCATCGATCTCTGATTCATTATTTTGTTTTTCTTGAATTTTTAGGTTCATATGCCTCTAATTTAACTGTATGTTTATGTGTTAAGAATAGTGTTAAGATAGTCGATGATTCATTGATGCTGTTATTAGGGCTTCTCAGTAGGGATTTTTTAAGAGTCGGATTGAAGCTTCTGTGAAAGAAGAGGATTCTAAATATTTTGAAAGTGGTTCTAAAAAGGTTGTTTTTCGGGGTGTTGTTTTGTTTCCTGCAAGGTGTTTGATGATTTGCCGCAATGATGCAGTCTGATCAGAGAAGAAAGCAAAGAAGAAAGGTAAATTTATCATTTTATTGTTTGATGGTAAGGATTTCATCTAATGTTGTAAAGATCCATGGAGGTTGATTTTGTTTTAGTATCATTTGCATTATATGCGACAAAAAAATGAATTAACTTATACTGAAAACTGTTTACATTGTCACACAGAATGCTAAGTCGAGTTGAACCATCACAAGAGCTTACTAGGTATGTAATGATACTTGGGTTTTTTTTATTATCGATACTTGGGTTTTATATTCTTTCAATTTGATTATTAAAATAAATGTGTTTTAGGGCAAAAAAAATAGTTTATTCCTCAGTCGTTGCTAACTTTCTAACTGATATATGTGGTTGAATTTGTTATATTCTATGGATTTTTGGGATGCTGGTACATTTTTGGAAGAAAAGTGTTTTAAAATTCGACATGAATTTTGTTGATATAAAGAAGTTAATGCTCACTTCAAGTATATATTTTCTTTCAAATCACCATTGTCTGTGGTATGTAAGAGCTGTGAATTCCAAATTTAAACCTATATGTTTTATACCCTACTTTAGAATCACATCGTTTAGCTTATAGCAGTTTGATGCTACGATGTCTAAGGCAAGAGGTTATTGGTACTTGCAAGTTTGTTTATTTGAAATATACAAAGCTCCTAAGAAAGCATATATTTTTCTAAGATTGAAATGTTATTAAGTTACTAGATATTTTTATGGGGTTTGTATATCATCTTTTATGTTGTATATATAGAATGATTATTAAGTTACTAGATATTTTTATGGGGTGCGTATATTTGCGAGTGGACAACTTATTATTTTTAATATTAATATGAACTGTATCCTTGACTCAACATTAATATCCTTACATGTGTTTGACCATTTACATGTGTAAATTTCAGGCCATCAACCAATAGGATATTGATATTTTTAAGCGGAGAAAACTTCTTCTCTTAAGTGATAATTCTTTCTAAAAGCAACATTTGAACACATCTTACTTTATGTTGTGCCAACTAGATTTGTACATTCCTAAAAGGTGTTATTATGTCTTCTGTCTAAAAGCAATAAAATCTTATTTAAGATTCAACTGCTCATGCTAATGAAGTAAAGACTAACTTAGTTTTTACAATTTACAGGTAAGAGATTCTTATTTTACATGGTGGAGAGAGCACTTGAAAACAGATTTGTAAGGATACCAGACTCATATCTTACATGCATTAATTTGTACCTCATATACGTTATTATTTAAAAATAAATAAATTCTTTTTTTCTCATCTATTATTCTTCTCCATATTAAGCATACTAATTATATTGAGTTGACTGAATATTCACGAGTCAATTGATACTGATGTCAACATATCTATTTGCAGAACATGCTTCTTTGTTGTTATCTTCGGATTTGTATCTGAACATTTTTGGTTCTTTTTAAAATAAACCGACCACTATTTGCTGATTCATAGAGAAGCCCCTGCTTTCGTTGAGCAAGAAACAAAACAACAGATTATTGTCACAAGTATCAAGGAAACGTGTTGCTTAATTTGTTGTATTGATCATATACTATAAACGTTCACCATCATTTTTTACTTCATCACTGCAGGTCAAAACATAAGAAGTTGGTCAAGGATGGTTTTATCATTTGAAAGCCAACCAATATTCACTCCAAGTCTCGGGCACGACACATGACAGAAGCCAAGAGAAAAGGCCAACATTCTCTATATGGTAAGTTTTATTTATGAATTATCACCTAGCACTTCTATGCCTTTTAGGTACAAACTTATAGCACAAGATGCTTTTGTATTTTCTTTGCAAAGTAGCGTGTACTTGGATGGTAGTTGATCTTTAACCCACTTTGGATAATGAACAGAAATGACTAGGTATGTTAATCTATAGAGTTCTGATGCATTTTTACAATATAGCTCAAGTAAGAATCATCATGATATGTCCCGTCGATGCCCTTTGAGCATCTAGACTGGCTCTACCATATGTGATACAAGCAACAAATGGTTTAAATTTGTTGACCTTTTTTTATGTTGAATAATAGGGGGATGCTGCTTGGCGTGTCTAATACCGCGAGAGTCCTCGCTGGTGTCTTTGGCAATGCAACCACTGGTAACATCTTGCAACATGGTAAACTTTTATCCCCCACTACAATGAAAGTATAGTTATTAGGTGGCGATCTCGGCTCATTTTCTCTTGAACGAGTCTCTTTGTATTATGTATTATCTCTAATAGGTCAAATAAGTAAATTAAAAATAAGCTTTGGAGGGAATAAGATTAAATGGGTTGAAAGTCGTCCCAAGCCTCATAAATCGTTTTACTAAAAAACTAGACTATTATATTAATAAATAGAAAAGGCAGTCAACACAACTTGATGTGCTCATATAATGATTAAGATGCCTGTTTAATTTCAAAAGGAGATTCATGTTTAATTAGTTAAAAGTAAAATGGGTCAGAATGACACACTAATTATATTAGATCCCCGTTTAACTTTTTCTAAAAGATGTAAGTTACATATCTTAGTTTTAAGTTTTTCGTTGAGTAGGGATGATGATCGCGTAGTTGGAAAAAGGAAGAACCTTTAGTTATATAGGGTTGTGTTTTTATTTACATCCGAAAATCACTTTTTAGTACCAGCTTTATCATAAAAGTACAACATATTCAACTTATTTATCTCTTCCTCAGTTGTTTGTTCCACTTTTAGTTTAAAAGGTTAACTTTCTGTAACTTAGCAGTTAGTCATTAAGTTGTTTTCAATACAATGACTTAATTTTTGACCCGTTTATGATAGATTGATAGGTTTTCTATTTTATTTGTTTAATTCGTTAGAGATACACTACATGGACTCATTCATGGTGGTTGAAATGGCCACTCATTTACCTGAATTATGTTAGTTTGCACGTAATTGTTTCCTCATCAGTTAAAACACACTGCCAACATTTATAAAAAAATTATAGCAATTTAATTTAGGAAAAGACCAAATATAAAGGTTGGTCTTAATCTAGCCAGTCGATTTCTTATACTGTATGCAAGGTTTTTTCAGATATCTAACCACCAAACAATGATCTTAAATTATTTAAGAAATCAAACATCACAATTCTAATGGTAAGGGTTATTTGGTAGAATCTAAAAGCTAGGTAACTTTATTGTCCATTGGCACAAATTGAAGTCAAAACATTCTTTGTAAACTACATATAGATTTTATGTTGTGTTTTGGCAAAACCGGTTTCTAATTAATTCTTATGTTTATTATTTGTCTTTTAAACAACATTGTAGGAGGATTCATGATCATCTCGGGACTTTATCTGGTCACACGGGCAACCCATAATGAAAAACAACAAGCGGTTTTGGGCGGTCAACATGTTCGGGCATCTGAGTCACCAGTGATAGGTCACATTACCAAGTAAGTGATCATATTGTTTCTGGCTTATATTGTTTCATCATTTTTTGGCATTACACTTGCTTTAATATATTTTTATCTACAAAATTAATATTAATTAGTAATATCTATTAATAGATCAACTAAATGAACAGTTGAATTGAGTGTGGGTTGTTGCTATTCGCTGCTATTTGGTATTTTGGCGGTGAAGCCATTCACAATTACCACGCGTCCTCCACATATGGCCGCACCGCCATACCTTTTTAGGCTACAATCCGGCCGCCTCATACTTCAAAGTGACGTTAGAGAGAGAAAGAGAAGGCGATGCAAGACAAAGAGAGAAGCAAGCATCGGGGTTTATGGTTTAGATGCGTCAAACAGGATGGACATCTTTCAAAGGTTAATTTCCATGTTCACGTCCTTCTAATCATTTTCGATCAGGTATCCTTAATCTTCCAAATTCATGAACACGGTATGGCATCTAAGGTTTTCATTTTGGGGTTTATTAATTACGATGGGATTTTATAAGATATTAAATCAAAGTGAACAGGGGAAACTGTTATGGTTATCCACAACTATGGTTATCCACAACTGTTAAATCATCTGATATGAATTCTTCCTCCCTTAACAGTGCACAAATATGCATAATATTATGGCTTTTTGTATACACATATTTTTACGACTTCTTTCTTATTGTAATTGATGATGTTTTCTTGGGTTTTCTTCCAATATTATTGATAATGGCTACGGTAATTGCAATTTTGCATGAACTCTATTAGCTTCTTTCTTTCAGTGGTTAATCTTTTTGCTTCATCTGTGTTTTGGTAATGAAGTCTGGCTTAATGCACCATAAGATTATACTTCTACTCTGCTTTAGGTTTGAGTTTTGAGTGGACTGTTGCTTACTGATGCACCTCTTTTTCAAAGGTCCTACAAGTGTATGCTAAGGGCCTTGCAACTGTACAACTAGGTGCAGGTGTATGTTTCTACAATTTTTTATAATAAGAAAATAATAGCCTGGAAAAAATATAAATTATTGTGGTTTACCTGTTTCGTTAAAGAAAAGGCTTAATCAATCTCATCTGGATAGAGTTAAGCAAAGAAGAAAGGTAAATTTATCAGTTTATTGTTTGATGGTAAGGATTTCATCTAATGCGGTAAAGATCCATGGAGGTTGATTTTGTTTTAGTATCATTTGCAACAAACATCATTGCAAGCAGAAGAAGCTTCATCACAAGGAATGGATTCATTGCAGCAATGAATTCGTTAGGTGATGATTGTTTTTTCAATTGGTCTACTAGGAATGCAAAGTTATCGGTTACGAAGCTCCAAAAAACACAAGTATTAGATTAATAGGTTCTCCATTTTTATTTCAAACAAGAGAAACTTCATTTCATTTTATGTTTTCGTTCTAATTATATCCATATAGGACGTGATTTTTTTTTTTACTTTATGAACCTTTTGTATTGGATAAGAATTTCGTATAAACATTTTGATATGTTCATTATAAATGTATAATGTTTTTTTTGTCAATACTTGAAAACATATCATTTTTAAATACCGCGAAAACATATCAATAATTTTGCCAAGTGGCTTTTGGATTTGGGTGAGGGAAATGTTGGTTGTCCTAATGACGGGGAAGCATCAATTGAAATACCACCGGATCTTCTAATTAAGGACACCTCTGATCCCATTTCATCTTTAATTGATTTCGTTTATCCTTCAATTTTAGATAACTACAACAACCATAACTACTTTAGCGAGAGGGCTATACTTGCGCCTAAGAACGAGGTTGTGCATGAGATAAATGACAGGTTGTTAGCGTTATTCCCAGGCGAAGAAAGAGAGTATCTAAGCTCCGATAGTCTGTCAGACTGAGAAACTTAATTCAACACAGCTAAAACTATACTCACCAGATGTGTTGAATGGTCTTAAAGTATCAGGTTTGCCTAATCACAGGTTAGTACTCAAAGTTGGTGTGCCAGTAATGCTATTACGTAACATTGACCAACAAAATGGTTTATGCAACAGTACGAGGTTACAGATAAAAAGATTATACAACCGTGTCATAGAAGCAGAAATTATATCTGGAGGAAATATCGGCACTCGCACCTACATACCGAGACTTAATTTGATACCTTCAGACAAAAAGATTCCTTTTGCGTTTCAAAGGAGGCAATTTCCAATAGCTGTGTGTTTTGCGATGACTATCAACAAAAGTCAAGGGCAGTCGCTATCAAGGGTTGGTCTGTACTTGAGACAACCTGTTTTTACGCATGGTCAGTTGTATGTGGCTTTATCAAGGGTAAAATCCAGAGACGGAGTCAAATTGCTTATATTAGACAAGGACGGCAAACCTACCGATAAAACATCAAATGTCGTTTATAAGGAAGTGTTTAACAAATTGTGAACTTTGTCTTCTTTGTTTGTTTTCAATTACGTGTAATGTTGATAAAGATGTTTGTAGTTCAACGTTTATTTAATTAAGATGTTTACTTAGATGGTGTTGAATAATATTAATTATTGTTGGTCCACCCGTGTAACACACGGGTACTTAGACTAGTTAAATTCATAAATATGTGTTAAAAGAAAAGTATAAATGAATGGTGTTGGAAACTGATAAAGAAAAACAATAATGTTTAGGTTCTTGGAAACTAAAATTGTTAGAGATAGTATAGAGTACTCCATATCTTTAAATATCTTTTTTTTAAATGATTTCAATATAAACTCAGTATTGTCTCTCTCTTTCAAGTTTTCTTGTTTTCTCTGTTCAACTTTCATTCCAGCGACAACCCTTTCCATAAATCAAACCTGAAAACAATATAAACTGTCTTCTTCTCCTACCTTTCTAACTTACACCAGAAAGCAAATCCGTCGGAGCTAACACGTCACCGTCGGACCGCCGCATGTTGGCCGGAAAAAGTCAAACACATTCTACGCCACCGTCGGACCACCCCTGTTAACTCTCCTCTCAACGTCTCTTCTACTCGATCGCCGACCCGACCTTAAATAGACAAACCGCCGGCCCGACAGCCCGGATCCCGGCCCGACCTCCGGGTCGATGTTGATACGGGTTAAATGCAAGAACCGGCCCGGTGATGCTTCCTACTCCCGGCCCCGGTCCGGGTTTAAAAACATTGCTAACAAGACGTCAAGACGATGTTAATTTTGATACCATGTGTTCGTGGCTAGAGGTGCAAAAAAAAAAACTGTACCCGACCCGGTAAAAAAACATGGAACCGGTTTTTTTAATCCCGGGTATTCTATACATGAAACTGGAAACAACCCTACCCGTAGGGTATAGATAGGGTATGCATTTTGATCTCAATTCCTGGAACCGGAACTAGAACCGATTAATACCCGAAACCGGTCAAGAACCGGAACTGAAACCGGACAAGAACCAGAACCGATTATACCTAACCCGGCTATACCCGATACATGATTCTAATATCTTCCTTTTAAATTTATGTTAGTGCATTTATTTTAATTTTCTTACATTATACAATGCATATATAATAATAATAATAATTAACAAAAAATACGAGAAAATAGAGTAATAAATATGCAATAGAGTATTAAAAAATATGAAAATATAGAACTAAAAGCCTCGGAAATAGGGTATAAAACCCCCAAAAATACGGTATTTTAATACCCAGTTTCTTAAGAATCGAAACTGAACCCTACTCGGAACCGGGCACATAGAGTATGGTTTTTTGTCCAATAACCGGAACCGAACCGGTTATAGCAATAACCGGTTCCAACCCTTAAAATGAGAAACCGAAACCGGTTATTAAAAATACACGGTTTGTGCACCTCTATTCGTGGCTATGAATAGACAAAGGGAGAAACCATATTGTGTTCCCACGTTTCATTTTTATTTTTGAACGTCAATGTCACTTGTATACACCAACAATTTTAAGTTATTGTTGTTGTCCAAGTTTGAACCTGAAACCTAATGAAAGGATTTTAAGTTATTGATGTTGTCCAAGTTTGATCAGGTATGGAATTGCGAATTCGAATATAAAATTTTGATTTTTGATGCCATTGCTTGATGAATAATGATTTCTTTTTGATGTTGATTGTGTGCTTTGAATGTTTGAAAGATTGAAAGTTAAATTTTGATGTTTAGATTTAAAATTAGATGTTTAAACTTTAAGTATGGTTTTGTTGTGTAATGTGTACTGATTTTGATTAAAACTTTGATGTTTAGACTTTTGGAAGATGAAACTTACAATTTTTAAACTTTGAATTTTTTTTTGTCTAGAAATTATGTCTCCCCCAAGGCCCCAAATACAAACACCCATACGTGATAGAGAATGACTAGTGTATTCGATATAGGGAGACACGTGATAGAGAATGGCTAGTGTATAATAGAATTATATCAAATAGGGAGACGCATGATAGAGAACGGCTAGTATAATTGAAAGAGCTTGACAAAGTCTTTTGTTTTTGTTGTAAACTTTTTAGACAAGGGTATAAGAAAGGTGGGTTGGATAATGAAGGTTATTCGGATTGGAAGTATGCTTATCAAGGTCTTAAAGAGCATGGAGTTAGCTTTGCATATCCCAAAGATATGCATCAATGAAATGTGTCAAAGGGTTGAATGCAACGAAACAATTGACAAAGTAGCATATGAGCAATTCAAAAAAGAAAGATATCATCGGAAGAAGTCATTTTTAGGATTACTGCTCTTGTGAAATTTCTTGCTAAACATGGACTAGCATTTTGTGGATCAAATGAGAAGTTGTATTAAAAGAGCAGTGAAAACTTTTTGGGTTTGATTGAGATGTTGAAAGAGTTTGACCAGTAAAAGACTTTCTGAAGCTACATTTAAGGAATTAGGGGTTGTTTGGCAACATCTGAATGGTTAAGTACTGAACCAGTAAGAGGTCTGAACCATTAAGAGCCTGTATAATGCTTAACCGTTCAGAGATAAATGTCTGACCAATTCAGATTAGAGGTCTTAATCATTCATACTCTGTATAAATCTTAACCATTCAGAGGCAAATGTCTGAACCATTCAGACATCTCTCGTGAAACAAACAGTCTGAATCATTAAGTGTTGAACCAATAATAAGTCTGAATCATTAAGAGGTAAACAAACAGTCCCTTAGAGTCTCTTGGTCTTAATATCGGTGATATGCTTGTGGTTGTCATAATATTAATCTTGTAGTGTATGACGTGGCTAACACTATTACTAAGGTGGTGTTTGTTTTTTGGCCAGAAGCACTTCTGGCCATTTATGTCTGCGCCGCGCAGACGCGCGCAGAGGTTTGAGTCCGCAGCTTGTTTGTTTTCTCGCAGACCTTTCATTAAAAAAGGTCTGCGAGACCTCTTCACCACACAGACATTCACCCATGTCTTCACCACACAGACACAAACCTCTTCTTGGCTCTTCTTCAACACCTCCACCCCCACATCCTGCCACCACCTCCACCACCGCCACCTGATACATCACCACCACCTCCACCACCACATCCCTGCCACCACCGCCACATGATACATCACCACCACATCCCTGCCACCACCGTAGAGAGAGAGACCATAGAGAGAGAGAGAGAGAGAAAGAAGAGAGAGAGATCGGTGAGAGAGAGAGAGAGAGATTGGAGACCATCATCATCGAACAAAACCCCCAAATCGAACCAAAAACCCTAAATCGAACAAAACCCCTAAATTGGAGACGACGAAGGCGGTGGTGGTGGTTGAACGACGAAGGCGGTGGTGGTGGTTGAACAACGGGGGTTGAACGACGAAGACGGGGTGGGTGGTTGTGGTTGTTCTTGGCGGTAGATGATGGCGGTGGTGTGATGGCGGAGGTGGTGCGGTGGTGGTGGTGCTATCTTGTAGAGAGAGAGAGAGAGAGTAGAGAGAGAGAGTTGAGGCAGTGTGTGTGTTGTGTGTGTGAAAAGTGTTTTTGTAGAAGAAAAAAAACAAACCCTCTTCTCCTTGCAGACTGCAGACATTTGGTCCACCTCTTCTCCTGCAGATGCCTGCAGATGTGGTCCGCAGACTGCAGACCTTTTCCCGCAAAAAAAACAAACAGCACCTAAGTATAGAGATGAAACCGATTTTGTACTGTGACAATATTATTTTACCAGATGGCATTTGTCTTAGTAAATGAAACCGATTTGTCCCAAGAAAAGTCAATGTCTTGGCTCGGCATTTCAGTCTTAATCGAATTCATACAACGTTGAACTTAGTTGATAAAGGTGTTGATGTGTCATTTGCTTTGTGTTCTAATTCTATCGAGTGATGACCTAGTTGGGACATGTGATATTGTCTTGGGTCGCAGTTGCTCGTTGGTTGAAGCTGAAGTTGCCGCCTTCAAAGAAGCCACGTGAGATTATAATCTTAATGACATAAAATGATAGTTGGATGACATGCTTAGGGGGTAGGGGTGGTGATCACTCACAACATCCAATCAAGTTCCGCCATGTCATCAACCATTATTCCATCACTCACAACCTTTTTTAGTGGAAATGGTCATCACTCACCACCACATCCAACAATTTCCCTCATCACCCAATACCCCATCACGCGTTATAAAAATAGGAGCGTGAAAAATGGAGGTGGAGGTGGCGGTGGTGTTTTGTTATCTTCCACGAGTTATAAAATTCCATCACGGGTGCTTTGTCCTCCACCCCGGGTCCCCTTATGGCTTATGGTCGTTAATGTGTTGGTCAACTATGCAATAATTTGATAATCTATACATACATTTTCTTTGTAGGACCATCACGTATACCTTATAATATTACCAAATATGATACAACGTTAGAAGTAATACATTATTACATTTCAAAACATTAATGGTCGAGATTGAAGACATGTAACCTGGACTCCTGTGAGTTAGCAAATAGCAACAAGAACACGAGTCTTCTAATAGGACAAGTCAAACGGTTCTTTCTTTTTCTTTTTGATTTTATTGTAAAATTGTTTGACTCTTAATTCATGATTTTATATATTTATTTGTTAAAAAATATACTCTTAAACGTTGCTTATAATAATAGCAACTTAGGTGTCTTCATCGACTACGACCTTCGTCGTTCATATATGGTCACACACCCCTTTTGTTGACGTTTTCACCGCCCCAAGAACATTCACTGATAGAGGAATCAAGAAGATGATGTAACCAGAGGAGAGGACCAATGATCTCTTGGTCTAGTAGTGGTCAAGAGGAAGATGGGAAGCTTTGCTTTTTTTAGAGGTCCAGGGTTCAAATCCAGATAAGGGGGTTTTAATACCAACTTGGTGATACAAACTACTAACTCAGTTAGCGACATCCTAACCGTACACCGTTCGAAAAAAAAAAAAAAAATAGAGGAGAGGAGTTACAGAAGTCCATATAAAGATATGTTGTGTCGGGTGGGTAAACTTATACATGTTTTTATTTTTCTCAATAAGAGGGGTGTAATGATAATTTTATAGAAACTTAAGATAATTTCTAAGTTAGTTAATGAAACGTGTATTGTAACATAAGAAAAAAGAAATCGAACATATGTGTAATTTAGTGATCTAATATACACCTTAGCTCTTCTAGATCCATATATACATTTCTATACTTGTTTTTCTTTTTATAATTGATACATTAGAATATATTACATTAGAATATAATATTATACAATATATTAGATTAGAAAATATAAACAATTTGCATGGGAGATATAGAAGCCAAATGCGACTAGAAGAGCATTCCTTTATGGAATTCAACGACCAGTAGTCTGTACTCACTACCACCATGTTGTTAGTCAATTAGTTTATATTGTCTGCAAACTCCTTCCATCTCTTCTATATCTCCTTGAATTCATTTTAGATTCATTCATATTACAAAGATCCTGATCACACACTAACATACACACACATATGGCTTCCTTCATGCCTTTCACCAACAAAAATCTTGACATATTCATGTGTGCTTTGAGGCCGACAGTCGCCGTTGTTGATGACCTTGTCGATACTTTGAGACACTTCTCTTTCTTTACTGAAAGCCTTGGTTGCATTCATTCTTCCATCTTCAAAAGCATCCATGGCAACATGGTATCTCTCTCTCTCTATATATATATTGTTTGTTTATTAATTAATATGTTCATGATGATTCATTGACAAATACCATTGTACGAGTTCGATATGATTGAGTTTATGATGTTTAGGTTATCTTGATGAAGTCTCCAAGTATGTAATTTCATTTCTTTTTGTTTGATTTTTTAGGGTTTTCATCATCAATTATGTTAATAAAATGAAAGTATTGATGACAGAAAAACAAGTTAAACAGCTAGATTCCTAGTAAAAAATAATTATAAGTTGCATAAACTAGCTAATGCTTCTTAAAGAGTTCATCCATGGGTCGTGTTATTTTTGTTTTGTCTTATTTTTCATATTCAATATGTTTCTTCATCGGGGAAGAAAAGGGGAACTATTGGAGTAGTTTGACTTTTAAATTGTCGTCGATAGAGTAGATGAAACGAATGTAAAGAACTATAGTGTATGATTTTTGCAGGAAAGTTCTAATTCCGCAACCAAATGGTTTGAATAAGTATCATTTAGTAAAAGTTCAAGCATATTTATTAATATGGGTTAGGGTGAGTTTATTTGTAAACTGGGTGAACAAATCATGACCATTGATTTATATCATCAAATCGCAAAATACACTAGTGTATTTTAATCATCAAATTCTGGCCATTGATTTAAACTTGTGTATTGATAATCAATGGCTATGATTAGTTCACTAGTGCTCATTATCAAGGGTTCAAGAGGGTTGTTCACTAATAAACCTAATTCATAGGTCATATACTCATATACTATATACATGTAAATAAACAATTACTTTCAAAATTAAAATAAGATCTTATATTGTTAGATTTTTATGGCCTTTCAGATTATATGGTATGGAGCATGGATCAAGAGATCTAATGACAACAAGGAACTCCTACATGAAGCTCTTGTAAGTTAAATCATTACAAATTTAAAATATATACAACAAGCTTACCGATAAATGTACCTTTTTTACTTTTTATAAAACTATCATGGTTAACTAAAAGAAATTTAAATATAAAGATTGCCATAGTTTATAGTATTTATTGGTATGGCTCATAGTGTATGAACATTATATAATATGATCCCACAATAAAGATGCTACAAATATACATAGTTAGACAAGGATACTCACCTTTTTAAAATAAAAGATAGGCACCGTTAATACAATACAACGATATCGTTTTTTTGTTATAATTCCCATCATCAATACACTAACTAGCATCCTCCATTTTTTTGCTTATAATTAGTTTTCATCATTGAAGAATCTACATGACATGGCCATTTTAGTTGACCATAGCTTTATGGTCGCCTATGGTGGTGAGGCAAGAGATGGGTCTCCTGCCGCAAAGTTTTCAACCGGCGATACTATATGTTTTACCTGTACCCATCTCCCGTCTAACACCAAAATGAAGGAGCATGACTTTGTGCACACATGTTTTTCCATATTTCAATCTTGTTTCCTTAGGATGGATGATACCATCGCCGGCGTTTGCTTAATGTGCACAACGAGACCTATGATGATCAATTTCTGTGTGTGGAAGAATCTGCAATCGTGTTATTCATTTCTACTAAAAAACAATCATCGGGATGCACTACAAAACTGGTTTCGCGGTGCTATAGTTTCCATGAAGTATGATGTGTTTAAAGTTGTGTATGTAAGTGCGGATGATGCATGGAGCTTTCAACACTACCCTCCTCATAAGTTGTTGGAAAACCAAGTATCCAAGGTTTTAGAGTGATTTGAATATGTTAGGTAGACAATTTTTTGTTAGTCATGTTAGTTTCATATGAAAGTATAGTGTGATGTATGCTTATTTGCGAATTCATAGTTTCTAACATGGGAATACATTAGTTGGTATTACAAAAAGATTTTGGGCATACACCGGAGTGTGTGTTTAAATGGTTTTATAGCTTTTTTTAATATTCCTTTTAAAGGTATTAATTTGTAATAATATAACTTCGTAATATTAGTAGGGCTGCAAACAAACTGAACGAACATGAACAAACCCTTGTTCGAGTTCGTTTGTTAAGAAATATATATGTTCACGAACTGTTCATGAACACTTATCAAATGAGATTTTATGTTTGTGTTCATTTGTTAAGAAAATGAACGTGTTCATGTTCATTTGTTAATTTTAGGCAACGAATGAAAACAAACGTTGATGAACATTAACTGATGTTCATGGAACTCAAATGGTACCAAACGAACACAAACAAGCGTTTATGAAAATAATATATACACCGACACTTATTAGATATTTTATTTTTCGGAATTTGGAAATATTTAAATAAAATATAAAATCTAAAAACACTAATGAACAATCGAACGGAAACGAACACGTTACTGAACGTTCACGAACATAAAGATCTGTTTATTTAACTAAACGAACGAAATTTCCTGTTCGTGTTCTTTTGTTTAACAAACGAACTTCTTATCGAACGATTCACGAACTGTTCGTTGAAAGTGTAGTTCATTTACAACCAACGGTCTCTACCAAGTACCAACACTGTAAAATGTTCATAAATTATAGGTCATAACCTTTTCCTTTCTTACAAATTGTTGACTTCGTTCGTAGCTTTGAACTGGAGTTGGGTTCATTAAGACCTCTCAATGCTTAAGGTGACTCGGGGCGGTGCGTGATGAAGCTTCATCACGCGTTATTTTATCACGGAACACCGCCGCCGCCTTGTTTAAAACGCGTTATGTTTAAAACGCGTTACACAGATAACGCGTTGAACTTTCAATTTTCGAACGTTGGAACATGACCGTTGGGTATTTTTTTGACCGTTTGGATGATATTTAATCCTTTTTTTTTATATAAATCCAACCTATTTCAATACACAAACTCAAAAACCTCTCAACTATTCTCACACTCAATACAAAAAATTAAAACACTCTCCAACTCAATCTAAATAATTTTACAAGAAATATGGAAGGATCAAGCAAGAGAGGTGGCGGATCGAAAAAAAGAGGTTCGGGTACGAAGAAAAATCCCGTAAGGCCCAAGGTTCGAGCGAATCTTGGTGAGCCGGGGCGCTTTAGGTTGCAAGACGAACCCGACCAAGTCCCACCCTTTCAAACCCAACAATATCCACCCTTTCAATCACAAACGTACCATAACCAACCGTTCGTTCCACCGTTTCAACCTCACCAATTTCAATCGCAAACGTATCAAACCCAACCCCACACAATCGACCCACTACTAGAAGACAACACAATTCTCCATCATTTTGCAACCGCGTATCGTGAACCACAACAAAGTCTTGACGACGATGATGATTACGATCAAGAACAACCGTTCGAAGACGAGGAAGATGAAGAAGAAGAAAGAGAAGAAAATGATGTCGTTCACGAAATCGTCCAACCCGGCCGACAACTTTGGACGAGCGAGGAGGAGGTGTCCTTGGTGCAGGCGTATTTGCACTGCTCGGAGAACAAGAAACATGCCAACGAGCAAAAAAATGATGCGTTTTGGAGACGGGTCATTAATCATTTTAGGCAACTTCCCGGTGCAAGGATACGAAACATGGACCAAATGACGTCGAAGTGGACGGATTTGAACGGGAAAATTAGTAAGTTCCTGGTGTAATTTTTTTTTTAAATTTAATGAAATTTATAATTTTAGTGTTTTATTGTTAATTTCTAATTTAAAATAAAAAATTTAAAAATTAGTGAAATTTAATTTTAAAATGAAAATTAAAAATAAATGGGAGTGATAGAATTCCATCACTAGTGATTCCACCCCTCCTACATTTCTATCACTAGAGATGGAAATTTGGTTGATGACATGGCACGATCTTATTGGACAGTGTGAATGATACTTTCTATCACTAGTGAACCACCCCTAGTCCCCTTATTAGCAAGGAATCGCCTTTGTCAAATGAGTGACCTTCCCTCCTAAAGAAGGGGTTGAGGGTTAGATCAGACTCATATGTTGAGTCAGAAACAAAACATACATCATTACTAGGGCTATAATCGACCCGGCCCAAACCAAATTGAATGATGCCATGTTCATGTTTGTTCGTTTAGCACTAAACTTGTTCACAAACACATATGGAATGAAATTTCTTGTTTTTATTCGTTCATTTAGGAAGCAAACTTGTTCACGAACATATTAGAAAAAACAACATTCCTAATCCCAAACATTAGATATATTCACTTTGTTAAGCACTTGATATAAAATCATAAACACAATTATCCCATATTAAAGGCACCATACTAAACATAAACTAAATAAAATAAAGGACCATGAACAGAACGTGAATTTTGTTCGTGGTCGATTGTTTGTTCATTTTAAATTGTATTTTACGTTCTTTAAGTTTTAATAAAATTTTAAGCATTGTCCTTTAACTTACGAAATTACAACGGATGTCTTTTATGTGTTAATTTCTTTACAGAAGATGCTTTTTCCGCTTTAATTTTTTTTTACAATGGATGTCCTTTAAAAATAAACTCTTAAGGGAGAAATGACACCGCCTGTAAAGAAATTACAATATAAAGAACATCCGCTATAATTTCATTAGTTAAAGAACAACGCTCGAAAATTTGCTGAAACTAAAAGGACGTAAAATGCAATTTACCCTTTAGCTAATCTAACACGATTCTTTATTCATGTTTGTTCATTTATTAAACTAATGAACGAATGTAAACGAACTTTTCGCCAAACGCTTCACAAACAATTTACCAAACATTCAGCTCATTTACAACCTTAACCATTACAGCTAACCATGACTTGAAATCCTACCAAATCAGTCTTATAAGTTATATTGTATAATAATAATAGATAAAGTGAATGAACAGTAAATTTGTTTTAAAGTCTTTTTATATGTGTTATTTAGTGGGTTTTTTTACGTGTGTTATGTGGTTCTTTTATATATCTTATGTAATTTGCATTTGTTTTTTATCGATGTAATTCACGTGTCAGCATTTTTTGAACATATCAAGATTTTTTTTCTCTATGGGTTGCTGTAACGAGTGTAGGTGTAAGAGAAGGGGGTTTGAAGCAAGAAGGCGTTATCCTTATGAACAAAAATTGAGTTAAATGCTTGGTTGGTCCCTGTGGTTTGCAAAAAATTGCAAACTTGGTCCTAGTGGTTCACTAATTACAGAGTTGGTCCTACTAGTTGTATTTTTTTGCACTCGGGTGGTCCTTATCACTAACCTTTGTTAAATTTCTCAGTTAAGTTGATGTTAAATGACTATAATACCCTTAAGACTAAAAATTAAAAAAAAAAACAATTAAAAATAAGTGGGCCCACCCTTCTTCCCCACCACACCCTTTAAGAGCCAACCACCACCATCTCCCCCAAACAAGTGGTACTGTGCATCAACATCTGCAACTACCGTCTCCCCAAGGGCTCAATTCACCATCACCATCTTTGTCACAACAACCATCTCCTTAAATCACCACCCACCACCTGCATATCAATATCAAACGAATGTAGCCACTGCATAACCGTTCCATGAATCAACAAATCGTAATCTCAATCTCTGTCTCCAACGAACAAATCGGTCAAACGATCCGCAAGTCCGATTCCATTACCGTTCCGCAGTGCCGATGAATCTCCATAAACCACATCCGTAACATCCTCTTGCACCGATGATGAATCTTTAGTTGATTTGTACCGATCATCGACATCTCGATCATCAACTGATTGTTGTTTCTCGTGATTATTCATATTGAAATGATTAATATTAACGATCTTGTAACGAATATGAAAAAAATCGGTGATTTAGAAACCCCAGATGTTGAGGGATCTGATTGAGGGGTGTGATTGGATAGATTTGTGTATAATAATAATTGGCAGAGAACCGAAACATGGGAGATAAGGGAGATGGTGACTGGTCGGAGATTAGAGAGACAGAGCTCCGGTGGAGGTGGTGGAGGGGAGACGGTGGAGGTGGGTGTTCGCGGTGCTTCACAGTGGTCTTCGGAGGTGGGGTTGTGGTGGAATGATAGCTGACGATGGTTACATGTGTTTTAGAGAGAGAAAGAGAGAGGGGAGGGGGTGAAGAAGACGATGGTGAGTCCATCTCCTTTTGTTTTTTATTTTTACTTTTTAATTGTTGAGGGTAATTTGGTCATTTAACATCAACTTAACTGAGAAATTTAACAATGGTTAGTGATAAGGACCACCCGAGTGCAAAAAGTACAACTATTAGGATCAACTCTGTAATTAGTTAACCACTGGGACCAAATATGCAATTTTTGTAAACCACATGGACCAACCAAGCTAACTCAATTTTTGTTCATAAGGATAACGCCTTCTTGCTTCAAACCCCCTTCTCTTACACCAACAAATTCGAACCAAAAATGGAAGTAACAACAATTCACAACTGAAATTCAAACTCATTACATGAATGGCGACCTCAATTCTCCTTCAGCAATCCATCATCTGCAACCACCAGGTGCTTTATCTCAATCTTCATACATACACGAATCTGTTCATAACTTTCGATTAAGGTTTTATTGAATGAAATTGAAGCAGTTTGTGAAGAACAATTTGGCGGCAACTAAACCTAATTTCGTGGAGAAATGTATGAAAGTTCGTGATATTAAGGCTAGAGTAGCGGTTGATGCTATGGAGACTGCTACTTCTCCTACTGCTTTTCCGTTTTTTCAGACAGAACCGAAACAAGAAGATACGCCTGCTTCTAAGGTGAAGTAACGGTTATTGTTTTACTGTTAATAATAAGTAAATGCTATTGTTTGTTTTTAGACCTTTAGATCTGTAAGTATAGTTAGTGTAGAGGAGATGTGTATTCATTTGTTACTTGAGTTGATCATATACCGAGGTTATAAACAAATCCATGAACCTTTTTTGAGTGGCCTAGAAATGATAAAAGTAATTCCGGACAAACTTCTCGAGCTGGTTATGTTGCAAATTTATATGCTCTGTTTGCTTGTGATTTAGTCGACGGTTGGGTCAGGAAGTTTGGTGCTACTGAGCATATGAGCTCTGATCCTACTTTAGTTGAGGATGTGTGAGCTTATCGAGAGGAGATGGATCTGTAACATTACTGATACGGTCCACGTTCTTATCTCATCATACCCACTTTGTGATACAACTCCCTCACATTCTCATGCACTAGTAGCCCCACGTAGCCTTTACCATCTTTCATGCATTTGTTTATTTCAATATTTTCTAGTAGTTACTTGTAGTGGGTTAGTTTCTATATTGCACTTGTAAGCCTATAAAAGGCAAATTAAGTTACGAATGAATTGAGCAGAATATTGAACTTCAAAAGAGTATCTTCTTTTCTTGTGTTCTTGGAGCTTGACCCCCTCTAAGGGTTATTTATCTTGGGAGTTTGTAGGTTTTCTCCGTAAACCTATCAATTGGTGCTTTCATTGAGCCTTAGCCTCCATGGCTTTGGAAGAACTCGAGGACGCTACGTATCTATCGCTTCACCGGTTACAATCCTGCCCGGTGGATTTGTGATGCTGAACGGTTCTTTTCCTTTTATGCAATTTATGAGGAAGAACGGTTTCCTTATGTTGTTGATTCGTTCGATGATGAACCTTTTTCTTGGTTCAATTCATGGTATCGAGGACCGGAACGCCTTACATGGAAGTCTTTCACTATTGCAATGCTTCATCGTTTCCGACCACCACCGCTTAGCCACGTACCACCACCGTCACTTCCATGCCAAGAACAGCCAATACCACCGACATCGTCTCTTGGAAGGGTCGCTTCACCACCGATTCCGACATCATCGCCACACCAGTCAGCATTAGATTCCATCTACCCTCAAGCGGCCATTCTCACCAACAAGACCTCCATGTCGGTGCTATATACGTTCATCTTGCTCGATGGCCATGTCTTATTCGAAAACCGGTGCTCCAAGTTCAGTGATGCAGACCCAAATGCCATCGGCAAAAGGGAATGGAGACCACCATGGTTGCCACCGTGTCGCTATGTTGAGACCGATCCTAATGCTGTTGTACGACACGAGTGGCGACCGCCATGGACCGCACATCCCATCCTTGAGGACAAGGATGATTTGAAGGGGCGAGGAATTGATACGGTCCACGTTCTTATCTCATCATACCCACTTTGTGATACAACTCCCTCACATTCTCATGCACTAGTAGCCCCACGTAGCCTTTACCATCTTTCATGCATTTGTTTATTTCAATATTTTCTAGTAGTTACTTGTAGTGGGTTAGTTTCTATATTGCACTTGTAAGCCTATAAAAGGCAAATTAAGTTACGAATGAATTGAGCAGAATATTGAACTTCAAAAGAGTATCTTCTTTTCTTGTGTTCTTGGAGTTTGACCCCCTCTAAGGGTTATTTATCTTGGGAGTTTGTAGGTTTCTCCGTAAACCTATCAATTACTCATATTGGTCATTCCACCATCATGTGTGTTGTTTTAGTTTCAGGTCTTACAAAAAATCTTATGTCAGTCATGTATTGTTAAATTCCCATATCTTTGTTATGTCTGCTTCTGTCACTTTCTAGCTCACTTTGGCATTCTAGACGTTGGGGTTTCTTAATTGTTTTTGAGCTTTGTGTCACCCTCCTATGTTCACCATAGACTATAGCTTTGGTGTGCAAGTACTGGTGATACTTATATTATATGAAGACCAATCAGGTGTTTCATACTTTCATTAGCATGCGAAACACAGACTGACATCCACTTCATTCGAGATATGGTGTTACTTGTTAGTTCCACTGCCTCAGATTCATTATCTGCAACTTTGTCTTGATTGCTGATGTTTTGGCGATTCAGTCGATCCCAACATTTTGCTTGCGAGTGTATTAGAACTATTTTACTAGTATTGCATTGCCATCATGGCGATCTGTGAGTTTTTCCATGTGGCAGTTTTTAGGTCTCTATATCTGCTATAGTTAGTTGGAGAGTTACAGTTTTTAGCTCTGTTTTTTGCCATTCATATATATAGAAGAGATGTGTTGTCATTTGTTAGTTCTGTAGTGTTGACCATACATTTGGCCTAGATTCACTTCCATTCTTCTCTCCTTTTATTATAAGTTTCTAATGACAAGTCCATGAACTTTGTCATTTGCATCTGAGTTTCGCCCTCTATTATAATCACAGTTTTTAGCCTTTTAGGTTACTTATTGTTGTTGTTCATCTGTCAGTTAATGAGACAGTTAATCCATATTGAATCGTGCACATTCTTTTAATGTAAAACTTGGTATTTTCTTCAATACTAATCGAATTATTATCAAACAGCTGGAGCTAGCAGATCCTGAATTTTATAAAATGGGTTTTGTTAGAAGCATGAGAGCCTATGGGGTGGAATTCAGGGAAGGTCCAAACGGGTTTGGAGTTTATGCCTCAAAAGATATTGAACCTACTCGTCGTGCCAAGGTGAATCTTTATCTTAACTTAGTTGTATTGTTTGACAAATAAATGATTTCTGTATTATTTGTTAGGTGGTCATGGAGATACCACTGGAATTAATGTTAACAATAAGCCAGAAAACCCCATGGATGTTCTTTCCTGACATCATACCCGTTGGGCATCCAATATTCGATATTATTAACTCAACACATCCGGAGGTACTCATCTAATTTCTGTATATTCCTCTATTTATTTTGCTGAATTGAGGTTTTTACTTTTTACAGTGATAAGTAACTTTTTACCTGTTAATATCCTGCAGACCGACTGGGACCTCAGAATGGCGTGTCTTCTTTTATACGCATTTGATCATGACAAGAATTTTTGGCAACTCTATGGTGATTTTTTGCCGAGTGCTGAGGAGTGCACTAGCTTACTTCTAGCTACAGAGGTTTGTATATACGTAGAATGCTTTCAACATATAGTATGTTAAGTCACATAGTCAACTCCTTGATCCCTCTCGTCATGTTATTTTGATTTTTGGTAAGAATGTCATAACTTATAGAAAATCAGTATGTTATGTATCAAGCTTCTTAACTCGTTCTATTAACATGATGCAGGATGACCTGAAGGAGCTTCATGACGAGAATCTTGCGTCAACTATGAGAAAAGAGAAAGCACGAGCTCTAGAATTTTGGGAAAAGAATTGGGTACTATTATGTGACATTTTTCATCACATTTCTTTATATTAATCTCTAAAAAGTTACGATTTATTTCGATATTTATCTTTTCACAGCACCATGGTATGCCCCTGAAAGTAAAGCGGCTCGCTCGAGATCCAGAGAGATTTATTTGGGCAGTTAGTATGGCACAAACTAGACATATTAACTTTCGAATAAGAGTCGGTTCGTTAGTTCAGGACGCAAATATGTTTGCACCTTATGCTGGTAACTTTTATACATTTTTAATTCCTTGTAAATAATCTCTGATACAAAGAGCATAGTAACATTATCATTTTCACATATATACTTGCTTTCGGCCGTTATATATTCGTGTATTGATGATTCATATATGGTCATATTTTCCAGATATGTTAAACCATTCTTGTCAGCCAAATTGCTTTTTCCATTGGCGATTTAGGGATCACATGTTTGAGGTGATGACAAATGCTGGACAAAGGATTAAAAAAGGGGAAGAGGTAAATCATGATTGTTGTTATCCATTGATGCTTATAGAACCCTAAAAACGAACTCATTATCTTTTCAGATGACCGTTAATTACATGAGGGGCCAGAGGAACAATATGCTTATGCAAAGATATGGCTTTTCATCACTTTCAGTAATTCCTGCTAAACTAGTCCCATTTCTTTATTTTCTTATATGTTAAACTTTATTGTGCTTTTTTTTCTTATGTATTAAATATTAATCTCCAATCTTGTATTGAACATTTGCAGAATCCTTGGGATGTCCTTCCGTTTTCTGGAAATGCAAAGATCCATTTAGACTCCTTCTTGTCGGTCTTCAACATATCTGGCTCTTACGAAGATTATTATCATAACGGTAGGATTTTCATTACCAACTTTTATTCATACGTTAAATTTACATAATTTGTTTCTTAATTATTTGGCAGCCAAAATTGCAAATGAAGGAGATAATTTTGTAGATGGGGCAATTTTAGCAGCTGCAAGAACACTGCCCACATGGTCAGAAGGGGATATCCCGCCAATCCCAAGCTTAGAGATAAAAGCCGTAAAAACCCTACAAGAAGAATGCCAACAAATTCTAACCAAATATAGCACCACTTCTAAGCAAGACCAGCATATCCTAGGTAATATTTTAATCAGCTGCTTGGGTAACAGTCAAAATGGACTGGGCTTGACCGTCGAGTGGGCTTGACGTACCACCATTTTTTGTTTCTTTTTTCCATCAACCGACTTTGTATCTTTAATTCTTTTAAATTTTCCATGGAACCTTCTTATGAATTAATTTCTAAAAAGAAATTTTGCCTTCTCTTCCCTTCTGTAGATTCGACACCAGAAATGAGCTGGACCCGCGAAACTGCAATCAAGTATGTATCACTCTATAGTCTATACAATTTCTTGTCTTTTGATATAATATACATATAATTTTTTTTTCTGGTGTATCGCTATTTATAAAATAGTGCCCGCTATTTATCACTATTTGTCGGTATTCACCATTAACAACTATGCTTTCTAACCTAAACACCACGGGTCTTGCATACAAATATTTCATCCACAACATTGATAAATGCATGATGCTATGCACTAAGGCAGTCACAAAGCCAGAAAATCTATTTTGATTGACTAAACTCTGCATTAAATATTCAAACTATATAATTTATGATTTTAAACTAAAATTTGAACACTTATATTAGCTACAAAATTTGGTTTTGAGCATGTGAAATTTGTGATTGTAATGCA